>OX411312.1:77703096-78930596 GCA_948150685.1 Rhaphigaster nebulosa | reverse complement strand
TACAATCAATTTTAACCCTTTAAACAAGCGATAAAAATATTTAATTAGACTGGGGAAAAATGGCGTTTGCAACCTTTATTACCGAATCATATGATCTTTGTATTTAATTTAAATACAATTTTTGATGTGCTTATTATGACCTTCAAGTAAAGTAGTCCTTCCGATTTCCCAATTTAAACCAAAATCTAGAATGTTTTTTAAATCAATATATAAATTATAAATACATAAATTATAAAAATACATAAATAAATATATAAATTATAAAAAATGTGAGAAGATTTGTATTATATTTTATAATATTTTTTTATGGAAATCAATAATTACCTTCAAGTAAAGTAACCAATTCTGGTTATAAGCAGTAACCGAAAAGAAAGGTTCACAACTAGATTTTCCAACAATCCTAAATACAAAATTTTAACTTTCTACGCCTGACCGTTTTTGAGTTATGCGAGATACGGACGTATTAACGTACGTACCGACGTCACGATGAAACTAGTCAAAATGGATATTTCCGTTGAAATCTGAAAACCGAAAGTTTTCGCGATTACAATATTTCTTTTACTGCGTACAATGAAGTAAAAACAAACAGATATAACTTCATTCAAAAATGATTACAAACTGTCTGAGACTTAAACAGCTTTATGGAAGAACATCAAGTAAGAGAGATACGTAAACATTTACTCTGCCAAGCAACCTTCCCGATATTGAAGATAATTAATTTTAACTTAAGCTAATATAGCCTCATAGCAATTTAGCCTTGCCTGGACTAACTCAAACTTTGTCGGGCATATTACGAAAACATGTATAATTTAAAAAAAATATACTTAAATAAATATATTTTTTTGAAAATTTATAACATTTTATTCAAGCCTGGCTTATAATCTACGCAATAATTTCCATAGTAATAATTATTTTACTACTACTATATTACTACTACTCCCCCCGAGGGAGGGAGAGAGAGAGAGAGAGAGAGAGAAAGAGAGAGAGAGAGTGAGTGAGAGAGTGCGAGAGGGGGGGGGGGGGGTGAGAGAGAGAGAGGGTGGGAGGGATAGAGAGTGAATGGCCAGAAAAGAGGGAGGGAGAGAGAGAGGTTGATAGAGAGGAAGGGAGAGAGAGTGAGTGAGAGGAAGGGAGAGAGATCTTAAAGCTTATATAAGTATTATAGTATATAAGTAAAGCTTATATCTTATAAGCTTATATAAGTATTATAGTATATAAGTAAAGCTTATATCTTACATCTTTATAATAGTAATATTTGGCTTATAATCTCCAGATTACTAATAATCTCCTTACGATAATACTTGTTACTTCACTATTATTATTATTAGGTACTTACGTACTTCTCGGCCGACCATATGTTGTGGTTATAGCCTGGCACCATAAACTGATTCGTACTTATGTGAATTTAGGCCCCTACCTTAATTGAAAAAGATCCGTTTGGAATTTGTCAATCTCGAGCGAGCGGAAATCGAAAGCCATTAAAGCAGCAATAGTAATAGAGTAGGTTATAACTCACAACAATTGTAGACCGTGGGATGGAGAAAATGAGGGAGGGAGGGTGGAAGTGAGAGAGAGTGGGAGAGAGGAAGGAGGGGGGGGGGGGTAAGAGAGGGATTGGAAGGAAAGAGAGTGGGTGGTCAGAAGAGAGGGAGGGAGAGAGAGAGGTTGATAGAGAGGAATGGAGGGAGAGAGATCTTAAAGCTTATGTAAGTTTACATCTTACATCTTTATTTTACTTGTTTTTCCATATTTTTTCATTTTATTATTTCTTACATAGAAATCGTTTAAATTGCTTATGTTATCATAATTATCTCGATATGCTTTACATACTTCCAAATCTTCACACTAGTAGTTATTATAATTAGTAGTTTTCATGTATTATATCTTTCATGTCGTTATCTTTCTTTCTATATTATAAAAATATTTTAAATATTTTTATTTTATTATCTATTAACATATTTTTCTTTATTTCTTATTGTTCACATTATGATTAGTATATTTTTCTTTATACTTTATTTTCATCATACTGCCTTATCCAACTGTTTGTTATCTTTTTTCACTGTTGTTACATCTATTGTTATCGTATTTTTTTAGCACTAATGATGGCCTAAAACTTAGGCCAAAACGTTGGCACACAATATAAAGTAGTTTCTTATTTGAGTTTATTCATCGACCGCACCCCCAATCGATCTTCTCTTGCATATATTTTCTACTGTCAACTATAATCTCACCATAATTAATTAATAGTTGTAAAAATTATTTATTTAATGTAATGTCAAAACGTATAGACTTTGATTGCAGCCTTAATTGTTACTAGTAGTGCGTTTTGCTCGATAATTCCTTGAAGGGCTGCAAGATCTTTCATCCCATCCCCTACCCCTTCGGGGCCTTCCCAAAGCACCCCTCGCTCACGTGGTCCTCCAAGAAAGCATATTTTCCAGACGAGAGCTCCTGTTGAAGAACTAATTAGTAACACGACGAGGATTACACAACCCAATATCCAGAGGGATAACCGCCCCTCATTGCACGTGCTTCACATTATATCTCCTCTTCCCTTTTAATTTACCTTATTAAGAGGTCCGTGTGAATGTTTCTTAGGGAATATAATACAGGCGAAACCCAAGGGAGTACGCAGGAATTTCTTTGAGGGGAGAAATATTGCTGGCATACCTGAAAAATAGGTAATTAGGGATTGATAAATTATTTGCCACTTCTATAATTTTGCTTTTTCAACATAAGGTTCTCGACACGTGTCCGAATTTGTTTATCGAGAGAGCCAAATTCAAGTTTTAATTTAGAATGGAGGATGTAAAGGTATAATTTTATGCTGTATCTAACTGAGTACCAATGATTGATTTCTAGTCTCATCCATTGTCTTGAATGATGGATGGCTTCTTGATGCTGCTCTTGTTCGAAATCCTGATCTTATTTGAACATGAGAGGATGTCAGATTTTCTCTTGCGCAGGCGTAGTTGAATCAGACGTTCTTGTTGGCTGTTGCATACTTGAGTCTTGACTTGTAAAATAAATGGATAGTGTCTTTCCGTTCTGCATTCCTTACCTCTGGTATGGCCTATTCGGAGATAGAATCAAATTGTAAATTGCTGAGTCTTGAGTCGTTGGGTGGTGCGATATGGGTTGTAGCGTGGCTCGCTTTATAATAAGTTTACGCCAGCATGATGGCATAGAAGAATCAATCTAATTAGGGATTGATAAATTATTTGCCACTTCTATAATTTTGTTCGAACAACATTGTACAATTGACAAATAATTTATCAATTCCTATTTAGATTGATCCTTCTATACCATCATGCGGATGTCAACTGAATAAACCAAGTAACAACGAATCAATTTATTATTCATTATTCACAAATAGAAAATATTCAAACAAATAAGAATATTCCCAAGTCTGTTACGCTGAATAGAAAATTTGAAGGCTATTATTCATGAAATCGATTTCCCGGAAGACGTCCATCAGCTACAAGCAGGTAGATAGGGACGTCCACTCATATAGGTAATTTACGTAATTTGGCTTTTAGTCGAGACAATTTTTGATCATAGAACGCAAATTTGGGTGTGTTGTGGCTTTTTAGAGCAGAATTCAGCTCTTAATAATCACACCCGGTTCAAGAATTTTTTTTTAAAACCGGACGAAAATTTTGGCTTTTGGAGCGGGATTTATAATTTGGCTCTTTCCGAGATATTTGATAAATTGATTTGTAGAACAGAATATTTAGTTCTAATGTTGCCCGTGTCAAGAAAGTTTTTAAAAATTGGATGAAATTTTTAATTTTTTTTTTTAAGATTCCTAGCGAACAATTCAGCTCGTTATATTTTTCATAATCAGAAGCGAATTGTCAAAGTTTTGAACCTCTCAGGAGCATAATTCAACTCTTTTTAATTTAATAGGCGTACAAGAAAGTCATGTGTTGCCCACATCAGATATTTTTATATAATTATTAAAACATTTATTTCATTTCAAAATCACTTATCATGTAAAACTTACTTCATTTAATTGTTTATATGTAAAACAAACGTCAACAATGCATTGTTTCTTTTCATTTTTAGTTACTTTCTTCCTATAGTAAAATATTTTGAAATGAAAAATTGTTTTAATAATTATATAAAAATATCTGATTTGGGCTCAAAAAGTGATCCTGAGACTTTTTGAGCCGCCGATTTATAGTTTAATAGGCGTTCAAGGAAGTCATCGGGTGTCCACATCAGATATTTTAATTATGCATTTTTAGTTGAAGCTAAGGGTTCTATTATAATTCTAAGTTAGTTGAGCCTTTCAAAAGGTATTGCACGATCTTATAACTGTACTAATATTGATCAACTGAAAATTATTAGATTGATCTATTTGAAACATTAAGTTAGAGTTTCGAAGTAAAAATAGTCACTCCACCCCTTTTTTTCTACAACTTGAGTTTTTAATTTTTTTATTTTTCTCATAATTTAATAATTTTCGTTTTGATTTTTGTGGAGAAGCGGGGTCTCTCTGTTCCCTTCTGCGTACACCCACGATAAAACCGGAATATCGAGACGCAGATGATAATGAAGACCCCTGGAAACCTCCTGGAAGATGAGGAGCCCTAGTGTAAATATTTAAGGAGCACCAGAACGTGGGAACTGCGACCACCGCCTACTGAATCATTAAAAATCCTTTAGGCCATTCAAATGAAGTGGTCCCCCTACGACGGCTGTAAATATTAATGGTAGAGGACCCCCCGTGGCCCCTCGCCTACAGAGTATCCAAATGGTACAGCTCGCCATTACATGCATAAGGAGCATTGCGGTCTACCTGCTTGTAGCTGATGGACGTCTTCCGGGAAATCGATTTCATGAATAATAGCCTTCAAATTTTCTATTCAGCGTAACAGACTTAGGTATATTCTTATTTGTTTGAATATTTTCTATTTGTGAATAATGAATAATAAATTGATTCGTTGTTACTTGGTTAATTCAGTTGACATCCGCATGATGGTATAGAAGGATCAATCTAATTAGGGATTGATAAATTATTTGCCACTTCTATAAATTTGTTTTATTGAAAACTAGTTTCGAATGTTATACGTTCATCCTCAGTTCTAAAAACACACAAAAAATTCAAAAATAAGCAATTCAAAATATAGTTGGTATTATTATACATATTAAATTATATAAATCAGTATTACAAAACATTTATGAATTATGAATTTAATTAAGACAAGAAATCAAATACATGTTGGTACTCACCAAGATTTAAATGGATTATATCAAACAGAAAAAGTTTGTATTGGTTTGTTCTCGCACTGAACTAGCAATGGAAGAAAGGTGGGGTATTGTTAGGTAAACGGTTTAAGGATCGGAGTTTTTCCAGTAATTCCAGTGAGTAATTGTTTTTTTCTGTTATAGATGGGAATAAATTTAGTGGACTATTGGAGATATTTATTTGGTCATTTAAGCAAAAATCTGGATTGGATTTGAATGATTTTATGATTTCAAGTGCTTCATATAAATTTAATTTGAGGCTGTTTTCAACGTTATGTATTAATTTAACTCCTGAGTCTTTGAAGAATTTATGTTTTTTTTTTCATTTAAATGAAAGTTGGAATTCTCTGTCTTATTATTATATGTATGTATAATTTATATTACATTTAATTTAATATATATATATATATATATATATATATATATATATATATATATATATATAATAATACCAAACTGTATTTCGAATTGCTTAGTTTTGAATTTTTGTGTGTTTTTAGAACTGAAGATGAATGTATAACATTCGAAACTAGTTTTCGATAAAAACAAAATTATAGAAATGGCAAATAATCTATCAATCCCTAATTAAACAATTTATTTTTAATTTTTAGTAATTATAATTTTTAACTCGCGCATATGCCGTAAAACCACTAACAGGTCAACCTTTTGCCAATGCACACTCCAGGAATGAAAAAGATAACATAATTTAGGTTTCAATTTATCAAGGAAAATAATTGGAAATATTCTAAAAATCTGCTATTGATGACGTAAGCACCAAATACTGACGACTCTCAGTCTTCACTCTGGCCTCGATCTGAGTTAGAAGCCTTAAAAATATATTTTAATTAATAAAATATATATAAATTTAATAAAGGTTTTGCCATCTTATTAAAATCTAACTGTAAAGAATAAACTTTAAAAAAAATACCTATATTTTTAAAAGAGAAAATTCTTTTTTTTTGTTTCCTGTAAACATACCATTTTCAAAACATCTGATCCACGTGTCCACCGCATGACTTCCTTGTACGCCTATAAAACTATAAATCGGTGGCTCAAAAAAGTAACACTGAATTTGGTTACTAGTTTCCGAAGATAGCAGTATTTCAAAAACTCACATATATATAGGCTGGGGTGATTATAGCCAGATAGATGATCTTTCAAACTTACGAAAATGTTTTTGAAAACATTTTCTTTACATAATTTATTCTTTCATAATTTTGACGTTTAGCTATGAAAAATAAATAATGGAACATTCAAAGAATATAAACCTATTTTTATTCTAGTATTATATATTTTTTTCTAATGTTATATAGAATATAAATTGCACTAAAATTAACATTAAAAATTTATAATCTTCTTCAAAGAGATATTTGGTAAACAAATTAAATATTGCAAATAATATCTTTGAATAGTAAATTATGAGATCTTTTAATTCGTCATCGTGTAATGGCCATCCCCTTCTATTTTTTTTTCTTTTTTAGCAGTAGGTCGGATTACAGAATGGTTCGGATTAGCGGTGTTTGGATTTAAGAGAATCCACTGTACATCACAAAATAATCATATGTTAAGCGCAGAATGAGACTGGTCATGAATTTATTTGGGTCACCGAAATAAATGGAACTTTGGCCAATGCCATAAAATTTGCTAATATGTATTTACATTTACCTTACAATATAATTGAAAAAACCTTACCTGTATTCGAAGAAGGAGTTTTTACATCAGCGCGACAAACGATAAGGTAATCGATTTAAGGAGATAGCATTAGGACAAGAAGTTTTGCCAAAATAACTAAAATTACTCTTCATAGTAAAATATACTTAATTTTTTTTTCTGCATGGAAATCTTAGAATTAAATTATTCGCAAAATATAAGCTTGTATGCAATTATCTAAGCTCACAAGATATATATATATATATATATATATATATATATATATATATATATATACATATATGTGTGTGTGTGTGTGTAATCTTCTAGTCGTTTCATTAGTTTTCGATGCCATTTTATTTTATTAGTAATTAGAAAGAAAAATGGCCATTCGGTCACCAAGCTTTTTATTTTATTTTACATTATATAATCGATGTTTCGGCCATCTTGGGCCATTTTCATGTCTGAAAAAATTTTTTTTGTTTAGTCGATTTTTATTAACATAATATATTTTTTCTGATATAATAATTAAAACATTTATTTCATTTCAAAATATTTTACTATAGAAAGAAGATAACAAAAAATGAAAAGAAACAATACATTGTTGACGTTTGTTTTTCATATAAACAATTAAATGAAGTAAGTTTTACATGATAAGTATTTTGAAATGAAATAAATGTTTTAATAATTACATGAAAATATCTGATGTGGGCAACACATGACTTCCTTGTACGCCTATTAAATTATAAATCCGTGGCTCAGAAAGTGATACTGAATTCGGTTACTAGTTTCCGAAGAGTACAGTAAAAACGAAACTCGGCGTCCCGATATCCATCTATTGACACACTCACACACATGTGTGTGTGTGTGTGTGTGTGTAATGTTCTAATCGTTTCATTAGTTTTCGGTGCCATTTTACTTTATTAGTAATTAGAAAAAAAAATGGCCATTCGGTCACCAAGCTTTTTATTTTATTTTACATTATATTATCGATGTTTCGGCCATCTTGGGCCATTTTCATGTCTGAAAAAAAATTTTTTGTTTAGTCGATTTTTATGAACATAATATATTTTTTCTGATATAATTATTAAAACATTTATTCCATTTCAAAATATTTTATTATAGGAAGAAAATAACAAAAAATGAAAAGAAACAATACATTGTTGACGTTTGTTTTACATATAAACAATTAAATGAAGTAAGTTTTACATGGTAAGTATTTTGAAATTAAATAAATGTTTTGATAATTATATAAAAATATCTGATGTGGGCAACACATGACTTCCTTGTACGCCTTTTAAATAATAAATCCGTGGCTCAAAAAGTGATACTGAATTTGGTTACTAGTTTCCGAAGAGTACAGTAACAGTAAAACGAAGCTCGGCGTCCCGACATCCACCTATTGACACACACAAACTCTTGATACTGGAGGTCTCATTCCGTTATTACATTTCGTTTTCCTTCAGTAGGTAACTAGTTTCCAAGATATTTTTTCATGTTCCGTGACAACAATAAAACTGTCAATATCACTGGATAAAGCATTGGAAATCGACAGTTTCGACATTTTAAGTGGAAAAGCCGACTTAACTAATATCTTATTCTCATGCTGCAGAATTGTTGATCTCACAAATGGGGAGGAAAACCAGTATTTTACTTTCAATTTTAACACTTAAAACAAGCAATAAAAATTTAAATTGGATCGGAAACCAAATTGCGTTTTTAACCTTTATAATTAATTGCCTTTTAACCTTTATATATGATTTTTGTATTTAATTTAAATATAATTTTTGATGTAAGCTTATTATGACCTTCAAGTAAAGTATCTTTTTCGGCTCACCAATTTTAACCAAAATATAGTGAATACATTCATATCGATATAAAAGTCCTATTTACCAAATTTTAGATAATTTACATTATATTTTAATATAATTTTTGATAAAAGTCTAATATGACCTTCAAGTAAAGTACCGCTTCCGGTTTTCCAATTTAGACCAAAATCTAGTATGTTATTTATATCAATATATATATATATATATATATATATATATATATATATATATATATATATAATATAAATGCTAAATTTGAGAAGTTTTGCATAGTATTTTAATATAATTTTTAATGGAAATTAATAATGATTTTTAAGTAAAGTACCACTTCCGGTGAACAAGCAGTGACCAAAAAGGGAGGTTCACAACTAGATTTTACAAAAATCCTAAATACAAAATTTCAACTTTCTACGGCTCACTGTTTTTGAGTTACGCTATATACGAACGTACGTACGTACAGACGCCACGACGAAACTAGTCAATATGATATATTTCCGTTGAAATCTGAAAAATGAAAATTTTCGCGATTACAATACTTCCTTTACTGGGTACAAGGAAGTAAAAAAAAAAATATTATGTTAATAAAAATAGACTAAACAAATATGTTTTATTTTTTTCAGACTTGAGAATGGTACAAGATCGCCGAAACATAGATATAATGTAAAATAAAATAAGAAGCTTGGTGACCGAATGTTTTTTCTTTCTAATAACTAATATATATATATATATATATATATATATATATATATATATATATATATATATATATATATATATATATATATATATACACACTTTATATAAATCATTTGAATGTGAAATGTTGGATTATAGAAGATTGTGATAGAAGCTGCAGTCAAGTAGAAAGCAGCCTTGTCACCAGGAGCTACCTGACTTCAAAGAGTTTGTTACCCAAGTCTCTTTTATGTAAAACTTTTGTTTCATTAGCATCAGAGGCCGAGTTTCGAATTTACATTTTTCATCGACAACTGGCCGCATAACAGATAAAAAGGGCGAAACCATATTTTTACATATTTCTCGTTATCCGTTCTGGTCTTTAATTATATCGTCATCCCTTTGTTGTAGGGTCCTTCCTGTTCTCCAAGTTTCACTTCAAAGGGTTGAGGACCCGGGTTATTTGCACATCTTTCTCTAAATGAAACAAACTTTTTTTTTTTTTTATTGATATTTGTTTTAATATTTATCTGTTACTTTGTGCCAGAAAGGAACTCTCATCCCCACTACATTCCTTCAATTAAGGCAGTGTAAATATTTTTATTATATAAAATATATTTAGCAAATACAATGCTTCCAATAACTTCATTAATTTTATTAGTTCTTGGTTCACTTTATTCTTTAGGGATTTACATCCCATCCTCAGAACTACAATTGAGCCGGCAGGACTATAATGGTATAAACCAATATTTTTCGATAAAGTATATTTTTTTCGATATCATTTATGCATATTTATAAAATATTCACATTATCGAAGTAAAGGATTTTTTAAATATTTATTTGGATATTTGGATTCTACGTATCTTGAAACTTATTATATCAAATTACAAGAGGATTTTTAAAAAAAATTTTCTTCGTCGATTTCTAAGATTCATTATTGAAAATAATAGACCAAAATTAATAAGTTTAATACTCTTAATTACAATTCTGTACTTATATATATATATATATTTACATATATATGAGCCATTCTGATATAAATTTCTATTAAAAAAAAAAAAAATCCTGAGGATTTTAATGCTAAAAATAATGTGTTAGATAGACTTGAAACATATCTTTCTTTATCAACAAATATGACAAAGGATTTAATCTCTTAATAAACGCGGTTCCTTCTAAATTTCCGTTTGAATTTAATCTTATAGGCATTCTTAAATATGTCTTCAATTATTATTATTATTTTCAATTATTCGGTATTTGGATTCGAAGTATCTTGAAACTTATTATATCAAATTACGAGAGGATTTAAAAAAAAAATTTCTTTGTCGATTACTAAGGTTCATTATTGAAAATAATGGACCAAAATTAATTAGTTTAATACTCTTAATTACAATTTTGCACAATGTATATATATATATATATATATAATATATATATATATATATATATATATATATATATATATATATATATATATATTTACATCTTTTCCTTACATGGTAACCCCACATAAGGACCGTTTATAATTTTATACATGCTCCATGTCTTAGAGGCATATTACATGAATGATAAGAATAATCACTAATAATTTACATAACCAGTGAAGTTTAACACAATTCAAGTATTCAATTGAAAATAAATAAGTAATAAAAAAGAAAATATATAACGAAAATAAAACTAAATCATACAAAAAAACTAAATAAAAATTAAGTAAAGCCAACACGAAATTACCTGCGCTGCCCATCTTTGGTCAGTGAGCCCAAGTCTATTTGTTTAATAAATTTAAGCGTCTGTCTTCAATATAGAGATAATTTTTTTACCGTTTCAGGCCATTGTCCATTTCTGAGAATTATACTTTTAATCAAATGAAAACGTTGCTTGTCAAATAATTTACAATCATAAAGTATATGTCTAAAATTTTGGATTTGTCCGTCTTCTTCGGATAAGTCTGTTTGTATAATGTTGAACCGTTTGAGATATTGTTTTGTGCTTCCATGTTGTCAGTAATTGAGGTAGTTTGTAATCATTACTATGTACAGTTCTGAAATTGTGTAATACATTATATATATATATATATATATATATATATATATATATATATATATATATATATATATAAAGCTTACACCAAAAATTATATTTAAATTAAATACATAAATCATATGTTTCGGTAACATAGGTTACAAACGCAATTTGGTTTCCAATCCAATTATACATTTTTATTACTTGTTTTAAGTGTTAAAATTGAATGTAAAATACTGGTTTTCCTTCCCATTTGTGTGTGTACCAATTGATGGATTTCGCGACGCCGAGTTTCGTTTTTGAGATACTACAATCTTCGAAAACTAGTAACCAAATCCAGGATCACTTTTTGAGCCACCGATTTATAGTTTAATAGGCGTACAAGGAAGTCATGTGTTGTCCACATCAGATATTTTGTTATTCGGCTTTGCACACAAACCGGTAGGGAAAGTCGTGTGGCTGGGCACACCAGATATTGAGCCCTTCCAACTCCCAAGAGTCCATTTCAAGGGCTTTCCTATTTCTCTTTTTCATAATAACGCCCACGTAATCTTGAGGAATGGATAATCTTTACTCCTACCCACGTGGTATATTTCAAGCCCCTACGTTCTTGAGCTTCCAATACATTCGGACCCCGACTGAGTTCCCCAAGCTCATTATTGAGCCTCAGCCTCATCCTTCGGCGAAATCCTTGCTTCTTTGGACATACCTTTCTGATGGGGGCAGAAGCGGATTAGGCTAGGGCGGGGACTATAGCAAATGCTGCCAGGAGGGCCTAAATTTTGTATAATAAAATAAAACGACTTTTACATACAATCGTTCCTCGATTTAATGTGAGGAAATTTAGAAATAACGCTAGACGAATCAATCTCTCTATTTAAATCGCATTGAATGCTCATTAAGCATTTGCTACTTCTGCTATATTACAGGCTTATCCGGCCCTGGTTAGGTGGTTTTTAGGATAACAAATTGGCATCCTAGCACAAACTTACCTTTCAACGCTGGAACTGGATTGATTTCCTTCAATGGGACTCTATTAATTTTGATAAAGGAAATTAATTGTGGGCGATAATTATGAATTCTTGGTGTCGATATTAAGGACGTAGTAAGACACCGAAAATAAAGTTCTTAACTCCCTGGGAATTATCCACCACAACATGCATAGCATCCAATGAAGTGAAGAGTTCATGAAAGGTGGAATGGTTGGACATGTACATATGACACTACTTATTTATGTTTTGTTTTTTTATATTTCAAATATTTGTTAAATGTTAAATTTTAGTTATATTTTATACCAATGTGGGAAATTTTGTTCATTTATTATAAGCATAAATTTGAATTAATTAGACAGTTTTTAGGTTATGTTTATTAATATTATTATTATTTATTGTTTATTAATATACCACACACCCTAGACCTATTTAACAAATTTGAGATGTTTTACATTATATTTTAATATCAGTTTTGGTGAAAATCTATTATGACCTTCAACTAAAGTACCACTTCCGGTTTCCCAATTTAGACTAAAATCTAGTAGGTTATTTAAATCAATATGTACGTTATAAATACTAAATTTGAGAAGTTGTGCATAGTATTTTAATATAATTTTTGATGGAAATCAATTATGACCTTCAAGTAAAGTACCACTTCCGGTGATCAAGCAGTAACCAAAAAAAGAGGTTCACAACTAAATTTTACATCAATCCTAAATACAAAATTTCAACTTTCTACGGCTAACCGTTTTTGAGTTATGTGAACGTACGTACGTACAGTCGCCACGACAAAACTAGTCAAAATGATTCAGCGATGGTCAAAATGGATATTTCTGTTGAAATCTGAAAACCGAAAATTTTCGCGATTACAACGCTTCTTTACTTCGTACAAGGAAGTAAAAATGACGTCGATATATACTTTTTTTACGTATTATGAATATTGTAACTATGCCTATATACGTATAATAAGTTTTACAAATGATCAGTATGACGTTAATAGTATGATATGTGTATAACAACCCAATACTGGGCGGAACCTCTTTAATAATAAAATGTTTCTTTTTTTCTCTCAATATATGGATGGTTTGTTAACATATGTATGTCTACGAAAGGCTCAATAATTTTGATATCACTTTCATTTCGGCTCCGGAGGTAATGTAGGTTGGATAGAAGTCCTTAAAGCTTCCAGATCAAGGGTTGAAGTAGCGTTATGGTTTTATAACCCGGCTATTGAGATAAATCCAGAAGGTTAACGCAGGGTCTGGGGGTACATTTTAGCCTCAGATCACGTCCGAGGGTTGAATAGCCTTGAATTATAGGCCTGGGGAAGGGGGGGGGCTCTTATTAGCAACTCAATATTGAAATGAGCTTCCTCTAAATCGCGTATTCCTCCCCGCGCTTCGCGGAAAAAAGTTACAGCCATCGCCTCTCTTCCACTTGAAAGTGAAACTCTTTTAGAACAGTTAGCGATTTATCACACTTCATAAAGGGGAATTTAAAAGTTCCCTGCACCCTATAATAAGGGCTATTTCACGGGAATATTCCCCTCCGCCCCCCGCAGTCTCCATTATTTAGTAAAAAAAAAAAAAAAAGTTTCCCTCTAAGAGATCTTTTGTCTTAGAAGACAAAAGAAAAATAAATTCTTAAAATGATGAATTCTCTCAAGTTTCTATTTAAAAGGCCACCTTGGATATTAATTTACTAAAGCGATATCAGGAAAGTGTTTATTTATTCATGAGTCTCTTAAATTTATTATTTTGTTTTTAAATGATTTAAAAAATAACAAAAAATAAAGAAATTTAATTAACAAAATAACAGGAGTTCCCGGACTGCGGCCATTTCCGTTTTTCAAATAACTGGGCGTGCCAGGCTCTTACTGCTTAATTTCTTTGCTGAACTTGGTAGATATTTTTATCAAATATTCTGCACATGTTCCTTTTCCGAAACACTATCTAAACTGTAAACCAAAGCAATACGAAAAGTCCTGTGAATAGACAGACCAGATAATTTTGAAATATTACTATTTGGAAATAATAAACCATTGTTTAATAATTGGCACCGTTTTTTCATTTTTTTTCATCATAATAAAAATGAATACATTTAAACTATGAAAGAATTTGATAATTAACTCAGAAATCAAAACTGATGATCAATTTGGGAGCGTTGCAGGCTTGTATGAGGATTCGGACTTAGTCAATATTCAAGATGAGATCCCAATAAGAAGAAAATGAAATGTTTCTTTTTCTGAAGGCGAAATGAAAAATCTTTGAGTAACGAAATCGATATTTGGGAGGCGAGAGCTGTGGGCGAGTTACAATTAAAGCGAAAACTTTTTCTGTTTAGTCCAACCCGAAAGGCAGGGGGGGCCGCCTGCTATTGACAGAACACAATACAGCCCCAATTTCATTACATTTCTGTCCCTCAGCGGGATCTGAGGTTAAAAATCAATCTAATTTCTTCTCGGGCCCCGGCGAATGCCACGGCACCAAGGGACCGGGGGCAAATATAACTTCATTCTGGCAGATGATCGATCATGGTAACCAATCGGCGAGATTATGGTGGCTGTGTAGAATGCATCGGGTCCGAAGCGATTCAACATTTATTGATGGCCGCGAGGGCCCGTGTCACAGTGGTCACGAATGCCCCTAGATACCGGTCACACATGACAACGTTATTAATGGCAGGCGCAATAATTTATAATTGAAGGAAAAAAACAAAATAGCAAAATGATATCGAATTGGCACTAGATACTCAACTCTAATATTTGAGCTAAACACAGTAAAAATCTAGTGTACCCATCAAACAACTTTCACTTACCTCCGTGTTTGAAATAAATTTTAAAAGTGTACATTTAGTTTCAACGGAAACATTTATTTTTCATTAAATAATATAACAATAGAAATAACAGTGATAAAGAAAAAAATATATATTTTTCTTCCACAAGAATAAAAATAACAGATTCTACATTTTTTTTTTTATTGATCTTTTTTTAATATCGCAATAACATTTAAATTTGTTATTAGCGACGCCTAAATATTATGCAATTAAGTTTTATACAAAATTGTTTTATAATAAGGTTTTATACAAATATACAATAATTTTTTTTAGTGATTTTATGCAATAGAGTTTTATACTTATACTATACAATTTTATAGAAATATTATCTAATAAAGGTTTATACAGATATGATCCTATTGGACGTTATCACGTTTTATACAAATATTATACAATTGAGTTTTATGTCCATGTTATATATACTATACAATTTTATACAAATATTATGTAACAAAGCATTATACAGATATCATCCTATGGGAATCCTATTCATCTAAAACAAGAATAAAATTAACAGATTCTGGAAGTTTTTTTGTTTTTTTATTGGTATTTAGTTAACGTCGCATCAACATTTAAATTTAAGTTATTAGCGATGCCTAAATATTATACAATTAAGTTTTATACAAAATTGTTTTACAATAAGGTTTTATAGAAATATACAATAATTTTTTTTAGTAATTTTATGCAATTTATGCAATTTTTTTATACAATTTTATACGAATATTATCTAACAAAGAATTATACAGTTATCATCCTATTGGACGTTATTACGTTTTATACAAATATTATGCAATAATGTTTTGTACAAATATTATACAATAAAGCTTTATAAAAATAGATCTAATAAAGTCACTGAAATTTATTGCGAATAAAATACACTAAAATAATAATCGAAAAATTTAAGGATATTAATCTTTTTATTTTATTACATTTAAGGATAAAAATAACAGATTCTAAAAGTGTTTTTTTTAATATTTATTTAGCGCGCATCAACATTTAATTTTAAGTTATTAGCGACGTCTAAATATTATACAATAAAGTTCTATACAAATATTACACAATAAAGTTGTATACAAAACTGTTTTACAATAAGGTTTTATACAAATATAGAATACACTTTTTACAAATATTATGCAATTGAGTTTTATGTCCATGTTATACTATACAATTTTATACAAATATTATCTAACAAAGAATTATACAGATATCATCGTTTATTATACAGATATCTTTGGACGTTATTACGTTATATACAAATATTATGCAATTGAGTTTTATGTCCATGTTATACTATACAATTTTATACAAATAGATCTAATAAAGTCACTGAAATTAATTGCGGATAAAGACACTAAAATAATAATGGAAAAATTTAAGGATATATTAACGTAACTATACGCCATATCCTAATTTCCTTGACGAATTTGAGTATTGTCCTGAATTTCGATGTGTTTTTTAGGCCTTGAAGATCGTCTAGTACGTGATATTTTGTTCTGAGTTAATTATATCATGGGCATTAAATAAGAATATGTTCAACTCATATGTGCAAGATTCTAGAAGTATGTTTAATGTTTAATTCAAATATTTCAGTTGACATCCGCATGATGGTATAGAAGGATCAATCTAATTAGGGACTGATAAATTATTTGCCACTTCTATAAATTTGTTTTATTGAAAACTAGTTTCGAATGTTATACATTCATCCTCAGTTCTAAAAATACACAAAAAATTCAAAAATAATCAATTCAAAATACAGTTTGGTATTATTATACATATTAAATTAGATTAATATATAATCAGTATTATAAAACATTTATGAATTTAATTAAGACAAGAAATCAAATACATGTTGGTACTCACCAAAGTTTAAATGTATTATATCAAACAGAAAAGTTTGTACTGGTTCCTTCTCGCATTATACTAACAATGAACGAGAAATAGACAGGATGTTTTTAGGTAAACGGTTTAAGGGTCAGGGTTTTCCCAGTAAGGCCGGTGAGTAATTGTTTTTTCTGTTATAGATGGGAATAAATTTGAGATTGGACTGTTGGAGATATTTATTTGGTCATTTAAGCAAAAATCTGGATTGGATTTGAAGGATTTTATTATTTCAAGTGCTTCATATATATTTAATTTGAGACTGTTTTCAACGTGATGTATTAATTTAACTCCTGAATCTTTGATGAATTTATGATTATTTTCATTTAAATGAATTGCAAAGTTGGAATTATCTGTCTTATTATTATATGCACGTATATGTTCATTTAATCTCTGATTTAGCGATCTTCCAGCTTTTCCCGTGTATTTGGTTGGACAATCATTATAATTAAGTTCGTATACTCCGCTTTTTTGGAAAGGGTCTATTTTGTCTTTAGGAGAAGAGAAATATGAAGATAGGGTTTTTTTCTATTTTTAATGCAGGGTTCCATCTGATACATCTCTCTTCTTGGTCCAACAGCAGTCAGTATATTAGAGCTCCACTTGCCTTGATATCTCTTTTCCTTTGTAAAGATTTACTGATGAAATCACTCACTGTGCTCATCGCTGACAGCCCCAAGATTTTCCGGGAAGATGTCTAAGTGAAAGTGCAAGAAGTGAATTTTTAAAGACATATAGCACTCCGTAACTTTATAAGAACGCAGATCAGATATTATTTCACGGTAGTTTTCTGCCTTATGGTCTACTAGAAAATTGCATGGTTTTCCAGTGGATTCAACAGTACTTCAGAATGTCCATCATCCTTTAATGACCGTATGTGTGGTCCTATAAAAATTCCTTCTTTCGGTTAAGCATCGCTGGCTTTGGAAAATTTCGATTTCAAGTACAAGAACCCATCAGAAAGTTTATCCATAGTTTTGATGAAATTTTTCATTATTTCTGATTTAATAGGCGATGAAGGTAAATATTTTTTTTCAGCATTATATAAAGTTCATATCACTTTTTTACAAGTAGCGTGAAATTTCGCACCTGAGACTTGAAGGCCAGCTGGCCACAAATATAGAAGAAATTATCTGCATGATTTACACACATTCTTGGCAGGATGAAAAAACAAAACACTACTACACAACATACATAATGCACTTCTAAACTGAAAGGAAGGTTATATTAAAAGCTCCCTATGACAAAAAGAAAGGCTACATTAAAAGGTTCCTATGGTAGGTGAAAGAGAACGCTAAAATCAGATTTTATAAAATGGCTATCACAGGAAAACTAGTTGACATCCGCGTGATGGTATAGAAGGATCAATCTAATTGGTCAGTTGACATCCGCGTGATGGTATAGAAGGATCAATCTAATTGGTCAGTTGACATCCGCGTGATGGTATAGAAGGATCAATCTAATTGGTCAGTTGACATCCGCGTGATGGTATAGAAGGATCAATCTAATTGGTCAGTTGACATCCGCGTGATGGTATAGAAGGATCAATCTAATTGGTCAGTTGACATCCGCGTGATGGTATAGAAGGATCAATCTCATTGGTCAGTTGACATCCGCGTGATGGTATAGAAGGATCAATCTAATTGGTCAGTTGACATCCGCGTGATGGTATAGAAGGATCAATCTAATTGGTCAGTTGACATCCGCGTGATGGTATAGAAGGATCAATCTAATTGGTCAGTTGACATCCGCGTGATGGTATAGAAGGATCAATCTCATTGGTCAGTTGACATCCGCGTGATGGTATAGAAGGATCAATCTAATTGGTCAGTTGACATCCGCGTGATGGTATAGAAGGATCAATCTAATTGGTCAGTTGACATCCGCGTGATGGTATAGAAGGATCAATCTAATTGGTCAGTTGACATCCGCGTGATGGTATAGAAGGATCAATCTAATTAGGGAATATTTATTATTTTTATTTTATTTCCTTGTTTTTTTTGTGTGTTTTTTCGTTTATCTTGTGCATATGGTATGAATGGATTCTCATAGCCCTAATACCTATTGCCCTTGAGTGTGGCAGCTTGTATTATTTAAAAAAAAAAATCAATAAAAAATCGTACATCCATATCGTGAAGTAATTTTGATTTATTTAGTTTTTCCGAAACACCACAGATATATTGATTGCTTGGCAGCAACACCATAAAATACATCATTCGATATGCTTGCCTATGATCATAAGTTTCAAAATGTTCAATATTCCCGCCTGAAACTGCTCTCCTTTGATGTCCCGATCCCCCATATTCATCCAGTTCCTCGGATGACCCCTTCGGTATAAGTTAGATGGATGAAGGACGAGGAGATTCGATCATTTAAACGACGATTGAACCAGTGTGCGGTTGTCGAAACCGAATTACCAGACCGGGGGGTCTTTCAAAGCACGCTACAGAGCACGAGCCATTAATTATGTAACTGGAGCCGAGGATTAAGCAAGTTAACATGAGATCACTGCCCAACTCAATTAGGCAACTCCGCGGGGGGGCCCGCTGCAGCCTGGGGCTCACTCTCGGCCTGGGGTTTGGGGTTGTACCAAGTAGTATTAATCAAATTAACGATCACACAAAACAAATTGTATTTGGTACATGCATAAACACTATATGGCATTTGAAAGGTGCTTCATAATATTATTACTTTTAATATAGATGTGGAGGTTTACTTACTCTGGAAAGATAGAATATAGAATAGGATAGAGGAAAGTAGGATAGAATATCTGTTCTTGGGTTTTTAGATTAGTGAAGATGCGGAAATTTTTAAATTAAATACAACGCACAAAAAAAGTCGAGAAAAATTTAGGTCTGGAAATAAATACGGATAATACAAATTACAGTGAAACTTCATTATACAAAAAAAGTGTTTTTAATTTCTTTAAACAGCAAATAAAAATATCTAATGCGACACCACATGACTTCCTTGTACGCCGATTAAATTATAAATCGGTCGTAAATAAAAAAATAAAAAAAGTATTACGGCTGACTGATTTTTAACCAAAATCTAGTATGTTATTATATTAATATAAAAATCTTACATAGCAAATTTATGATGTTTTTCATTATATTTTAATATAATTTTTGATGAAAGTTTATTATGATGTTCAAGTAAAGTATTCCTTCCGGTTTGCCAGTTTTAACCAAAACTTATTATATTGATTTGAAATTGCTATAGACTAAATTTGAGATGTTTTGGATAATATTTTAATGTAATTTTTTATGAAAGTCTAATATGACCTTCAAGTAAAATACCACTCTCGGTTTACAAATTTTGACCAAAATAAAGTATATTCTTTTCATTAATATACAAGTCTTATATATCGAATTTGAGAAGTTTCGCATTATATTTTAATATAATTTGTTATGAAAACCTGATATGACCTTCCAGTAAAGTACTACTTCCGGTGATCATGTAGTGATCAAAAAGGGAGACTCACAACCAGATTTTACAATAATCCTAAATACAAAATTTTAACTTTCTACGACTAATTGTTTTTAAGTTTTACGAGATACGACCGAACGTACCTACAGACATGACGAAACTAGTCAAAATGGATTCAGGGACCGAAAATTTTCGAGCTTACAATACTTCCTTTACTGCATGCAGGAAAGTAAAAACATTTAAATCTGCATTTTTGATGTTTCTGGTTTAAATTAATCATCGATTTTTTTTGCTTAAAGTGACATTAGATATTTTAATAGCAAATTTTGATAGCATTTTCTAATTTATTTTTTTGTTCAAAAGTTTCATTTTGCACTTCAGAGGGGCACGAAAAAGATGTACGAATCGTGTATAACGCGTTCAAAATATTTCTTGTTTTTACTGATTTCGTTTCATCGTCTTTCCTTTCTTCATTTTCTGGTTCATTCGATAATTTATAATCATCAATTAGGGAATTAGGAGAGTAGGAGAGAAAGAAATAATATACAAAGAAAAAAAAAACAATTAAGAACAAATTGCAGCACACCTCACATCCTGCAGGCACTTACTGAGGGAAGAGGGAGGTAATATGTATTGATATTTTTGGACAATATTATTTTTGGAAAATATTATTTCTGGAGACAATCAATTATTATTAAAATGCACCAGGTGCGAACAAAAGATGATAAGGGACGAGCAGGTAGGTAGAAAGGTAACTGACAGGCGATGATAGATATCACCACAACTTCTCCCCTCAGATATAAGGAATAAGTCAATTTAAAAACCTACCGAGAAGTGGGCACTGTGACAAAAGCAAGAGGTGGTCCGTCTTGGAAGACTTAATCAATTTTAAGAAAGCAGTCCCCCTTGGGTCCCGGCTGGCTCCCAGAAAAAGTGGAGAAGGGCGTCATTAGAGCTATACTAAAATATACTAATGGATTCGAGGAATACCGGATCATCCCTGACAAGGAGCCATCCGTTGAAATCCCGGAATTTTCTCCCTCTATAAAACTGGTTGGCCAATCATGGAAAATGTGCCGCCCGATGCCGGAAATTTAACCAACCAACAACGTCTTCGACCCCCTCTTAGGAGAACAAGGATGAAAGGGGGATATAAGCGGAGGAGGCAACGAAAGGGGACTTCTGGTCTGATCTCGCTTGTAGGCTGAATTTGGAGGATAACTACAGGTCTTCCCTCTGAAGATGACAGATGCTCTGGCTTTGACTCCATGACCTAAGATATGCAGGGGAACCCGATGGAGAGATGCTGAAGGACCATCAACTCCAATTATTACAGATAAGAGATTTATGTTAGAACAGTTAATGGCTAAGTCTTGGCTGAATCATTCCATGTTTAACAGTTTATTGTAACAGTTATTATTTTCTCTTGTAACAGTTTATTATTTTTATTTTAATGAATAAAGATAAATGTTAGGAAGGAGGTTGTTCTTTAGTAACCATGTCCATTATTAATTTGAATATATTTGATTAAGTATGATATCAATAAACTTGATTAGCATTATGGTTATGAGCATTATTATTAAACTTAAAACTAGGAACATTATCTTGGTTAATTATTAAATAATGGTGACCACAAATCAGGCCCTTGGAAAGGTATCCAATTTAGAGGACAATACAAATAATTCATATTGACTTATAACATGATTTTTTGGGATAATCATCCTCAATGATTGCCCAATGGCATCCCTATATACAGACTAATATATTATCAGCAAAATATATATCTGCTTAATTTAGATAAAACATATCAGAGGTTACCTTGCACCAGCCTCAAGGAGTGCCTTATCGACAGATGATTTTTTATTTATTTATGTTAATTTTGAGACTCTTGACTTCTTTATTGGATGTTTCCATATATATATATATATATATATATATATATATGGAAACATCCAATAAAGCAGTCAAGAGTCTCTAGAAGTCAAGATATATATATATATATATATATATATATATATATATATATATATATATATATGTATATATATATATATATATATATATATATATAATATATATATATAATATAACTCGAAGTAAGAAGTTAAAGCCTGATATCTAATTGTAAATTAACAGACAATTGATAATAGTGACGCCCTAGTTGTTACCCGATTTAGACAGACAACAGCACCTTGCAACCTGACAACCTGACAGAGATGTACGGACATTGGACATTGACTGAAGACAAGCAATCATCAGAGAGGGATTGATCCTGTCTATTTTGATGAATGATGATAGCTAAATCTGGCCTAATTATCAATTTCTAATGATGTTTTTAAATATTAATTAAATGTATTTGTTTAAATATTTATCTATTAATTTGCGAGTGCGAAGATTTCAAAAAGGGAGATGAAAATGACAGTGTGATGTAATCGGAAGGTTCCGAAACAAAGCTTTAAGTCTCTCGAATTGCAGTAAATAACTAACCAATAACTGATAAAGCCAATTTAGGCTTTATCAGAAGAAAGATAAGATCACTAATTCAAATAATTATAAAACGGACACAAAGAACCCTAATGGCCATTATTTAGGCATTACAAATAGAGCCAAAATAAATGAATTGCATAAAAAAAAGAATAAAAAAAAAACAATATCTTATAATGTATTACAAATAGTAAACAATTTAAATAGAACTATTGTCAGATAAAAACAAATAATAATTAAAAAGAAGGATATGAGAAGGTATGCAAATAAATAAGAAATGTATGAAAATATAAAAACGGAATAAACAATAGACTTCAGATTGATATATACAATAATATCCTTGGAGTGCCACAACTTGAATTTCACAGGGGAAGCCTTTGAAGATTGCCTATTTTGGATTTTTTCTGTCCTTAATTCACTAATAAAACATCTAATTGGAAATTTTCATAGCCAATACTACTTAACTTATTTGTTTAAAAAAAAGTAAATCTTCATTTTTTGATCATTTAAACATAAATCGTGAATTAAATTGTGGCAGGTTTTCATTTAAAACTAAAATAAATTGTTATTACGTTAAATATTGAAACTAACAATAAGACATTTTTCTTTAAAAAAATATACGTGATTTGAAATTCTCAAAGCGAAAAACAAACCAAAAACTAATCATCAATATATCGTCGTCGTTGTTTGAAAAAGGCTTAAGCGCCAAAAATTCGGAATTTAGGTTTCAATTGATTTTGGGACGCAAACGCCACATCGATTTCCGCTCACGATGCATCGAGAAAAAAAATTGGAAATGGACTAAAAATCGACTATTGATGACGTAAGCACCAAATACTAACGACTCTCAGTCATCACTCTGGCCTTAACCAGTGCTAGAATACTTTAAAATATATTGTAATTATAAAGGTTTTGCCAGCTTAATAAACACCTACTCTATTCAATAACGAAAAAAATTTAAAAAATATATATTGTTATTTGGGGAAAAATCGTTTCAGGTGTTTTCTGTAAAGTTTGCTCAATGGCGCTTACGCGTAATTTGTGTATTTGCTAAAAAAAAAAAATATATATATATATACATATCTATATCTATATATATATATATATATATATATATATATATATATATATATATATATATATATATATATATAGATATATATATATATATAGAGAGAGAGAGAGAGAGAGAGAGATTATACATCACCAAAACTTCCATAATCGTGCTGTAGGAGTTAGGAAACGGATAGAAAATACACTCCCGCCCCAATCCACTGACCTTGGACCCAGTGTCTATTATACTATAATAGTATATTATATTCGCGGAAAATACGACTAATAAAGTATGTTAGATATCTTTAATAAATTTTAATCATTTGTAAATATTAATAGTAATGTTGACAGGAGGAATAGATTATATATCTATATCCTTGTATATTAAATTATTATAGTATCAGGAAATTTAAATTAAATTATTATAATTTTATAGGATATATAAGTTAAAATGTAATAGTAATTTATTAAAATTTTAATGTAATGATTAATACTATAAAACATTTTGATTTTAGTTCTGAAGATTAATACCCCGAAACGCTAATAATGTGTTAGTACTGAATTATAAAGATATTAAAATTGAATGTATGAATGCCATAATTTTCAATCGATATCACATAAATACCTACCAGAAACAGCACATCTCACATTAACAAAACAATTTTAAAATTTATAGAATAAAATAAATTTATATTATATGTTTCATAATTAGATATATTATTGAAATCCATACATTAATATTTATTATGTAAAACATTATCATAACTAACGAAAATATAGAATTTTAATAAACTTCGAGCAAAAATTTGTTTTGTTTTTTTTTGTTTTTTTTATAGAAAAAACACTTCTATCGAGTTATTTTAGACAGAATGAGAAAAGGTGTTGGTTCTTAAAGGTTTGTAGGCAGAGTAGCACCTGCCCTAGAAAACACCTTCATGAATTATTCATTAATGCTTCCGATAACTTCTTTGATAGAATAGTTAAAATGTTTTTAAAAAGTGATAGAACCGGTGAAAGGATGGAGGCTTTTAAAGGGCCGCTCTTGCAGTTAGTGCCTCAGCGCATAAAAACCTGATTAAAAAAAAAAAACACAAAGAGCACTATTGTAAAAGTTTTTCTAGTCTATTGAGAATCGAACCCAGAATTAGTAAATATAAAGAAAAAAATATCTTTTTGCTCTTTAGTCAATACTTAATGAATATTTGTGCATCATTAGTTTTTACTTTCACTTACCAATACATGGACTACATGTTTGGTAAGCGAAAGTATTGCGATTGTGAAAAATTTCGAATTCGAGTTTTAAACACGTTTTAAGGTCTCCTGAGTCCAAATAAGCAAGTCTCACAAGATGGTCTGAGTGTATATATATATATATATATATATATATATATATATATATATATATATATATATATGTGGTAAGTATAGCACAACAACGAAAAGTTCTACGAAACGGAAATTGCGTATTTTATTCTAGGGATGTTGAAAAAGTATCGATATTTTCGTATTCTCAATAAAAATATATCGATATTTCTGTCCAATGTTAGGCCCCTCCCTCCCGATATATCGTAATATCGATATTAAAATTTCAGTATCGAAAAACCGATATTTTTTCAAAAATAAATGGCGGATTCGACAAACAAAGAACCATTAACCTCACCACATATTTAATGGTTACAAAAGCAAAATCTTTGATGTAGATGGTCCTTTCATACTAATTTATATTAAAAATTAAAAGATAGAAACAGAGACATATAAACTCCTACACTAAAATCTGGTGTGTTCGTGTTACTGCGTTCGTATCTCGCATAACTCAAAAACGGTTAGCAGTATAAAGTTGAAATTTTGTATTTAGGATTGCTGTAAAATCTAGTTGTAAACCTCCTTTTTTGGTCACTTCTTGATCACCGAAAGTGGTAATTTATTTGAAGGTCAGAACTGATTTCCGTCAAAAAATATATTCAAATACTATGAAAAACTTAGTATTTAGTATTTATAACTTATATATTGATTTAAATAGCATACCAAATTTTGGTTCAAATTGGAAAACCGGAAGCGGTTCTTTAATTGAAGGACATAACGTGGAACGTCCTTCCACCTAGCCTCGAACATAATAATTTCTACTTTTATACCATTTAATGGAAAGAAAATGAATGAAAATTCCATGGAAACTAAACCGAAAATTTTAAAATATATTTTCAGCTTGATAAACCTAAAACGTATAGTGTACAGAATTGTTGCACTAAAATTGTTTAAAAAACTATTCTATCGTAATTTAGTGAGAGAAGGCAAGGTAAAGAAGTGAATGCTGCTGATTTTATTTCAAGTAGTGTTTATGTGAACTATTTAAAATTATGGTTAAAAGATTATATGCGCGTACCGCACCAGATTTTTTTATCTATGCCACACCAAATATTAGATTGCAGTTTAATTTTATTGTTTTCCTTGTATTTATCTAACGAAACCTAAGTAAAAAAGTGTTAATTTAATTAAAAGGTCCCGGAACATGGAATGACTACAGTAGAGGAGAACCCAATGACAGAAGCAGCTGGGGTTGAGGTCGGGAATGGGCTTGGTGGGAGGGGGGGCAGATGGGGGGCCGTAATGAATTAAATGCGGCTTTAATTCCAGCAACAGCAGAGCAGAGAGCGCCTCCCCACCTTCGATTTATACCTCCAATTATCGGCCTCCCTCACAAATGCACATCTCAGCCCTTGGGTAATTGTTTGCGTTAGCTTGCTCATATGTAAGGCGGTCCTGCTTGGAATTACTCCATCTCTTTAATTGTTATCAATTATCTGTAGTGGGGGGAGTGTTCTTGTGTCGATAGAAATACTTACCTCATCTTGGAATGTCCTGTTTTTGGTATTTTATTACTAGTATTTCTGTGAACAGTCGACTTCGCGGATCAATTTAGGATTTTTACTTCCTTGTACGAAGTAAAGGAAGTATTGTAATCGCGAAAATTTTCGATTTTCAGATTTCAACGGAAATATCCATTTTGACCATCCCTGAATCCATTTTGACTAGTTTCGTCGTTACGTCTGTACGTACGTTTGTACGTATCTCGCATAACTCAAAAACGGTTAGCCGTAGAAAGTTCAAATTTTGGATTTAGAATAATTGTACAATCTAGTTGTGAACCTCTTTTTTTGATTGATGCGTGATTACCGGAAGTGATACTTTACTTTAAGGTCATTATGGATTTTCTTAAAAATAATACAAAAAAATAAAAAAAAAAATAATACAAAACTTCTCAAATTTGGTATATAAAACTACCATATTAATATAAAAAATGTAATAAATTTTGGTTTAAATTGGGGAACCGGAAGCAGTACTTTACTTGTAGGTCATAATAAACTTTCAACAAAAATTATATTAAAATATAATGTAAAATATCTTAAATTTGGTAATTAAGACTTATATATCAATGAGGTACTTTACTTGAAGGTCATAATATACTTACATCAAAAGTCGTATTAAAATTAAATACAGAAATCATATGGTTCGGTAATAAAGGTTACAAAAGCTATTATTTTTTTCGCTATTCCTTAAACATTTTTATTACTTGCTTTAAGTGTTAAAATTGAGTGTAAAATAATTGTTTTTCCCCTCCCCCATTTGTAAGTTGAACAAGTTTGTAGCTGGAGAATAAGATATAAGTTGATTCTTCCGCTTAAAATGTCGTAATCGTCGATTTCCAATGCTTTATCTAGTGACATTGGCATTTCTAATGTCGTTACGGAACACGAAGAAATCTCTTGGGAACTTGTTACTCAAAAAAAATGGCATATAATAACGGAATGGGACCTCCAGAAACAAGAGCTTGTGGGTAAATAGATGGATGTCGCGACGCCGAGTGTCGTTTTTACTGCAATCTTCGGAAACTAGTAACTAAATTCACTATCACTTTTTGAGCCACCGATTTATTCGCTTTATTCGCGAGCCACCCTCTTTCGCCTCAGTTCATATTGTCCTCTTGTAATATCGACATCAGTAGCACAACTATATTTCTCAATGTAATTATCTGATTTTGTTTTCTCTTCATCATTCGTGTTCATGTTTTAAAAAAACAAAAAACTACAATAATAATGCATCAAATGCCTTCAAGGAATATTCAAGTCAAATTTAAAGAAAATTTAACAAGTTCGTTGTGACGAACTCGCGAAATGACAAACCATCGAGCTTAAACAACACCTCGCTCACAATTACGTAATTCCTCTCAGCTAGTCAAGAGTTATCGTATAGCTTTTGTGTTTTAGAAAAAAAAAATCGAAAGCCATATTCTTGTCAAATTTAAACTAAATCTTACGCATTTGGTCTTGATTACGAAACAAAAAGATTGTTAACGATACAGGGATATTAAAAAGACCGCCTTCAATCGTTTTTCTCGACTTCAAAGAGCATTTATACCAAATTGGAAGAAAATCGAGCGACGCGTTTTGTCGTAATCGTGTAAATTAGCATCCACACCGAGCGCGCAGAACTGCGCCGTACAAACACAACGATAATCGATGAACGAAACTGCTTGGAATTGCGCAAAACCGCGCTGAATGGATCTAGGCCTTCGTGGTGGCGTCGTTTCTCGTCCATGGTGTTCCGCAGAGCACGTGCGCGCCTACTATACTCTTCTGTTTAAGTTTTACATTTAAGTTATGTCTCTTTGTTTAAAAAATCGGTAGAAATATCGTGACCCCAGTATCTAGGTCTAGATTTGTAAAGGTTGACCAACGCGTTGGTTTGAATTCCGTTGCAACGGATCCTTATCAGTTGAGGTCGGGGTCTTACCGTAATTTAAATGATTCCTGCTATAATAAGATCACATCTGTCGACTTCTGCTCGCTACGCCCGCTCAAGAGATAAACAAACACCCAACGGGTACTTTTCAGTTGAAGTAATTTTAATGTAATGTAATTCATTCCTTAATGTAATTCAAATCCAGTTAATGTAATGGAGACAAACATTTTTCAAAATCTTCGCAAATTTATTGGCCGGCGAGCTAATTTCAATACTCACGACCGGTTGATTTATTGATGTTATAGAATTTGTTTTCTATAATTCAGCGTGGCTATAATGGCATTTGTGAATATACTTTAATTAATTTGCATTTTATTCCTCTTACTTTTTTAATATTAAAGTTTGATAATTTATTCATCTATGTAAAGAGTCTGAAATTATATATTCCATTGAACTAAAATTCATATATGCCTTATCATAAATTATACAAGTTCTAAAACTAGGTATAAATCACATACAATTTATAAAAGAAGTAAAATAATTATAAGAAACACTAAAAATACTAATTAGGGATTGATGAATTATTTGCCACTTCTATAAATTTGTTTTTTTGAAAACTATTTTCGAATGTTATACTTTCATCCTCAGTTCTAACTGAGGATGAATGTATAACACAATAACACAAAAATCAAATACACGTTGGTACTCACCAAGGTTTAAATGGATTATATCAAACAGAAAAGTTTGTACTTTAAACTTTGGTGAGTACCAAAAGGTATTTGATTTCTTGTCTTAATTAAATTCATAATTCATAAATGTTTTATAATACTGATTTATATTACATCTAATTTAATATGTATAATAATACCAAACTATATTTTGAATTTCTTATTTTTGTTTGTTTTTTTGTGTGTTTTTAGAACTGAAGATGAATGTATATCATTCGACACTAGTTTTCAATAAAACAAATTTATAGACGTGGCAAATAATTTATCAATCCCTAATTAGATTGATCCTTTTATACCATCATACGGATGTCAACTGACTAAAAATACTGTCGTAAAATCTTAGTATAGTAAAACTATAACCCATTCAAGCTCCTCATATGTAAAAAAAGTGAAGTAATTGTATTTTTGATTCGGATAACAAAGGCTAACCTAACTTCGGATACACTCGGATGCGTTCGGCGCAGTACAGTCAGCTCTTAAAACTGTAGACATCCACCATTTTGGAGTAACGATTCTGGATAAGTACCAAAAGATACACATAATTTCACATACATTGTAATTGACTGTAATTGAGTTTTCTCTTTTCTAAAAAATAATTTTATTGGAGCCTATAACTGCTTAGGCCGTATAACTACTCTTAAAGTTTATAATGATGAAATAAAAAGGGGAATAAAAATAAATAAATATATTTAGTATATTAGTAAAATTATTTAATAACATTTAGTACCCTGAAGAGCAAAGAGATGTGGAGGAGTGACTTGGCAAAACAGCAAAGTAATTAAGGAGGCGGTGTAGGAGTAGTAATTAAGAATGTCATTAATAATTATATAGAGAAGGCAGTGGGGAGAGGTTGTCATTATATATGTGGGTGGATCATAAAAATATATAAAAGAAGAATTGAAAATAGAAGAATAGAAAAGGAACATTAGTAAAACATTTACTTATTTAGTAGAGTTATTATTTTTTTAGTTTTTGTTATTTCTCTTTTAGTTTATCTATTATTATTATATAGCCAGTATTATTAATTATCAGCTTAATATATTAATATTAAATAAGTTATTTTTAGTTGTTATTACTCTATCAGTTTTATCTTATAACATTTTACAATTTATCACTGTTTTCATTTTTCTCAGTGTCTTTTTAATTATTAATTTTAATTCATTCACTGTATATATCATTGTTTTATTTTTATTTTTGTATCTTGTTTATTCGCCCTGATGAAGAACTGCAAAGTGGGTCGAAACGTCGATTCCTAATAAATAGTGTTTACTATTTGTGATCCATTTTTTTTTTTACTGCTTCCCGGACCATCTCATTCCTTCATAATTTATTATCGCTTATCATGGAAGGAAATAAATTACTAAAAATGGGGCAACTGTGACAGAAGGGAACTAAGGGTGGACCTATAAAAAAAAAATTCAAACAAAATAAAAATATCTTTTTTGAAAAAAAAAACAACTGCTTTCTTTATTCTCTTGCTCACGATATTCTTATTTTTATTATGTTAAGTATTTTGTTTTTGTTAGGTCTCTGGTAAAATTATCAAGCATTGTTCATTTTAATTTTTCGATGTTTATTTTATTTTTTTTATTTTTGGGAACAGTTTCGTTTCATATCTATTTTCAGAATTGTTTCGGTTGTCTGTACAGTTTTGTTTTATTTTACAAAGAGGCTTTTTTTTTTACTGTTTATTCGTGTTATTTATTTACTAGAAACAGAGGGAATTTAATAAATTTCATTCTTAAAACATTTCTTTGCCGTAGAAACATACTTCCACTCCACATTATTCATCAAATCAGATTCCAATTCTAGACCAATCCCAAACGAAACCTCTAATTCATTTATACAAAATTAAAGCTTAATAAAAGGTATAGTTTTCCTGAAAGAAGTGTAGGATTGGACACATTGGAAGGAAAATATCGATATTCCATATTTTGCGATATCGCAAAACTGAATATCGATATCCACCGAATATCGCTAAAAAAATATCGATATATCGATATATCGAAAGGAAATGGATGAAAAAGTAAAGCCAAGGGCATCAAATGACTATAACATTAAACTGCGAAGAAGTCTATGAAATAAAATAATTATTATTTATAAAATAATATTTTTATTAGCCACGAATCGTTATAAATTAAAAAGATAGAACAAAATACATTTATTAAACTTTGGCAAAAAAAGAAATGTTATAACATTTTTACTTCCTTGTACGAAGTAAAGGAAGTATTGTATTCGCGAAAATTTTCGGTTTTCAGATTTCAACGGAAATATCCATTTTGACTAGTTTCGTCATGGCGTCTGTACGTACTTTCGTTCCTATTTCGCATAACTCAAAAACCGTTAGCCGTAGAAAGTTAAAATTTCGTATTTAGGATTGTTGTAAAATCTAGTTGTGAACCTCTCTTTTTGGTCACTGCTTGATCACCGGAAGTGGTACTTTACTTGAAGGTCATAATTGATTTTTATCAATAATTGTATTAAAATACTATGAAAAACTTCTCAAATTTAGTATTTATAACTTATATATTGATTTAAATAACATACTAGATTTTTGTTTAAATTGGAAAACCGAAAGCAGTACTTTACTTGAAGGTCATGTTAGACTTTCATCAAAAATTATATTAATATATAATGTAAAACATCTCAAATTTGGTAAATAGGAATTTTATATCGATATGAATGTATTTAATATATTTTGGTTAAAATTGGGGAGCCGAAAAGGGTACTTTACTTGAAGGTCATAATAAGATTACATCCAAAATTATATTTAAATTAAATACATAAATCACATGTTTCGGTAATAAAGGTTACAAACGCAATTTGGTTTCCAATCTAATTAAACATTTTTATTACTTCTTTTGTGTTAAAATTGAGTGTAAAATACTGGTTTTCCTTCTCGTGTTTGTGTTTGTCAATAAATGGGTGTCGCGACGCCGAGTGTCGTTTTTGAGATGCTGTAATCTTTGGAAACTAGTAACCAAATTCAAGATCACTTTTTAAGCCACCGATTTATAGTTTAATAGGCGTACAAGGAAGTCATGTGTTGTCCACATCAGATATTTTATTGTAGACTTTTAGCTTTATTTCATATATTATATTCTTCTACGAGTTTTTCAACAATAAAATCTTTGCAACTACATTGTGCATTTTCAAAACTTTCATCTAAAACCATGTAATTCATTTGATCAACAGATCTCAGTACAATCATCATTTAGATTATTATTTATTTGTCTCTACATAGGATTAATTAACATTATTTATATATAAATCTTATCTACTAATTATAGTTTAGTAATTAAATATTGCTTATTCTTATATTTGTTGGTAAAACTTCATAATCGCGACACCCATATGATGGACGTCTAGATTTTTGTGACCTGACTGTACTTCGTGCTGCTCATGCCTACAACAAATACAAATGATTTTATTAGATTACAGCTGTCGACTTCCGCTCGCTTCGCTCGCTCAAGAGATAATGAACCCCCTCTCACCCCCAATGAAAGTCTATTCACAAATATTAACTGAATTAAAAAAAGATAACTTACGATAAATATAAACATGCTGAATTGTAGACAAAAAATTATATAACACAAATCAATAGTAATATCAAGAGTAAATATTTATTTGAGTATTTGTTGTGGGTATGCGCTGCTCAAAGTATAGGCAGGACTTAAAAATCTAGAACTCCGCCATTATGGAGTTTTACCTGTAAATATAAAATAAGCAATATTCTAAGCAATAATACCCAAGGGTTTCAAGGGACCAGAGAATCCATACGAATTATCGGGATATACGAAAGTATCGAGATTCTACTGTAATATAGTTTAAAATGTCGGTATCATCGATATATCGTAGAAAATATCGGTTTTTCAAATACGATATATCGATATATCGCTTTTCGATATTCCAACCCTAAAGTAGGGTGTCTCTAGCCCAACAAGGGGCTGAAATAAACATTCACAAGATAAGTGTGATTTAAAAATATAAATAAAACTTTTCGCTTTTGATCCACCCGAAAGACCCACTTTACGGAAACTTCTTCGGAAACTAGTAACCAAATTCAGGATCACTTTTTGAGCCACCGATTTATAGTTTAATAGGCGTACAAGGAAGTCATGGGGTGTCCACATCAGATATTTTGTTGAAGGTTCTGTTCAAGAATTTCATAAGGACAAGATATCATGCTGATCGATGTACCTCAGGTTCTATAAACTTTGCTGTGCATCGCAGGGAATTGAGCAGTAGGAGGAATGGTATTATGTGAGACATGGTGCTTTATGGGTCCTGGACCCTCCAAACTGCCACCGCCTATATAAATTATTCCAAACTGCACGTGGGAGGGGGGCGCCTTGCTCTAACTTGTGCTATATTTTTTAACTTGACTGAGCAGCTGATGGAACGGTATAATGGCTAGGAGCTGCTTTGGTAACCAAATGCTCTAAGGATGTCCCCGGAACTCACCTCACTCCTCAAGTGCCATTATCACTAAATCACACGGCAAACTACACGGAAGTGAAATACCCCCTTCCTCCCCCCCGGACGCACTTAAGCCCCACTGCTGCTCCGGACAATATCTTTAAGGCCTCTCTTATGTGGTCCTTCCTTTCGGAACAGAATGCTACTGTTACTTCCTCTAAAACCTATGGTCGGAAAAGTAATCACTAGACTGTTTCCTCCAAACTTATATGTAAGGATTATATAAGGAAATAATGCAATCGTAAAATTTTGAATTCGAGTTTTCGATGAAGTTGGTTTTTAAGGAGTCCATAAAACCAAGTTCTGCAAAATGGTTTGTGTGTATGTGAACAGCCTAGCACAGAAATCGAAAATTTCCGTTGGAAAGTTTATTGCCACTTTATATCATCGATTATATATATATATATATATATATATATATATATATATATATATATATATATATATATATATACATATACATTTTCAATTTTATCGAAAAGAGCTCAAACGATTTTGATGAAACTTGCCTAAAGCTTCTCCTTAATGCGTTACTGCGTTACTGCCCATTTCTTATATGTTTTATATCACCGAGAAAAAGAACAGACATTTTTTTATTTGCGCCTAACTCAAAAAGAATGAATTTTATGGTAAATTATGTATATCACATGAAAGGTAATTATAATCTCTCCCCTCCCTCTCCCCCCCCCCAAAAAAAAAATATTTAAATCGGACCAGCATTAGCAAAGATGCAGGTTATCTTACAAGGATTAAAAGACTAGACCCTAGATGGAAAACCGAGTGTGTCCGAAAGTAGATGAATGCGATCGGACCTCCTCCCACACTGTCCCCATCATGTTGTCCACAATATGCTCTGTATTATTTAATGATAATATGATGTTTCTATGGAAGATATATTTAATTTCCATGGAAACTTTTAAAACTTATTTTTATTATTTATAGCAAATCAAAAAAAAAAAAAATAGAGCGTAGAATTGCCGTCTTGCAATTGTTTAATGAATTATTTCATTGTACATTTGTGAGAGAAGAAATGTGCTTGCAACTGATAATATTTCAAGTAGTGTCTATGTGAAATCTTTAAAATAATTTTAAAAATTAGATTATTATTACTAAAGAATGGTTAGGGAAAACAATTAACAAACCTAATTAACAAGACAGATACTGATACGAAGAGACCAACTAACACTATAATTAGGCTATTGTTTAAATATAAAAAAAAAGCCTCAAGTGTTTCAAAAAGCAGTGAATAACTAATTTTACCAGTCAACGTTTTGCCAATTCAGTTATCAGGATGAAAAAGATGTCAGATAAATGCAGACCAGATACAGCACATCAGGTGTTTAGGAATCATTATACCAAAACCTAAAAAAAAAAAGATAATAAACCATATTGTAATAATTTAATTGAATTCACGTAGCTTTATGTCAATCTGTTAAATATTCTAACTAAAGAAAAATGGGCTGAATTTAAGTACAAATTAATTTATATCATAAATATATATATATATATATATATATATATATATATATATATATATATATATATATATATATCTTAGACCTGAAACCTGTACCACTACAACCCGATAAGGGTCTTGGGTTCAGTACTTGGTAAGGACCATACTGTTTCTAGGCCAACGGTTGTGCAAGAAGGTGATTGGGCCAAGATCACGCTCAACCGCCAGGTTTTTCCCCCAATTAAGGGTACCCACTTTATAGAGGCTGGGTTAGCCCCAGGAGGGTCTCCCGATCCCACAGGGTTGATCCACAGCTGAATACAGAATAAATAATTATCTGCCTCAGCTGGTCTCAAACCCGGGACCTTGAGATTAGTAGCGCAGTACCTTACCTACTGAGCTACCCCGCTCCCATATATCTTAGACTGTACCCAAAATTTTACAAAATAGAACAAACAGAATATTATGGTTTATTATTTATAATATATGCCTCCATTGATTAAAAATATAATCTTGCATGTTGTTTGAATCTTTTTTATTGTGTAAATTAACTATAATAATTATATCTAACTAAGTATATATAAGTATATATTATTGTAGATGGCATAGAAAATGTTTTGTTTGATGGTATGGCTCTTTAGAGGGAAAAATAAGGCTGTAAAAAATAACTATGGGAAGAGGAAAATAAGGTTGTATTAAAGTAATTGCCACTGAAGAGAGCTTTTGAAATTTTTAAAGGAAAAAGTAATATATTAAAAAGTTATTAGTTCTAGCCTGAGAGTTAGATAAGGACATGAGATTGCGTTAAATCTTGTAAATTGGTGTTTTAAAGGGATTTATGTGGAGAGAGGTAAATTGGAAATGACAATTGGTAGAACCTTTAAGTCATTATTTTGCTATTGTGTGTATATATATATATATATATATATATATATATATATATATATATATATATATATATATATATATGTATATATATGTATATATATATAAGTTGACGTCCGCATGATGATATAAAAGGATCAATCTAATCAGGGATTGATAAATTATTTGCCACTTCTACGTCTTGAAAAGTGAGTACAAAAGTTTTAGTCTTTGGTTTAGCGTTTTTTTTTTTTTTTTTTTTTCTTGATGTGTGAGCCCCATGCCATTATTCCCTAAATATCAGGCTTAGCTATCGAATTTTGTCTGTCTGTGGAATGACTACTTTGTCGAGGTATATCTAAGAATTAAAAAAAAATAATAAGAATAATTTATTATTAGTGTAAAATACTGATTACTCCATTGCTTGATTTTTGCTATTCTATCCTGATTTTTTATTTTTGTTTTCTATCCGCTTTTATCTGATTTACTTAATTTTGCATGCATATATCATTGGCGTTCAAGCAAAAGTCACTATAATTGATTAGGGATTGATAAATTATTTACCACTTCTATAATTTTGATTTTATTGAAAAATAGTTTCGAACATTATACATTCATCTTCAGTTCTAAAAACACACAAAACTTCAAAAATAAGCAATTCAAAATACAGTCTGCTATTATTATATATATTAAATTAAATGTGATATAAATTAGTATTATAAAACATGTATGAATTATGAATTTAAAAAAGACAAGAAATCAAATACATGTTGGTACTCACCAAGGTTTAAGTTTAAGAAATCTCTAGTGAACTTGTTACCTACTACAAGTTCACTTGAGATTTCTTCGTGTTCCGTGACAACATTAGAACTGTCAATGTCACTAGATGAAGTATTGGAAATCGACGGTTTCAACATTTTAAGCGGAAGAACCCGCTTAACTTATATCTTATTCTCCTGCTACAGAATCCAATGTAACCTTTTCTGTTTGATATAATCTACTTAAACATTGGTGAGTAACAACATGTATTTGATTTCTTGTCTTAATTAAATTCATAATTCATAAATGTTTTATAATACTGATTTATATTAATTTAATTTAATATGTATAATAATACCAAACTATATTTTGAATTGCTTATTTTTGAATTTTTTGTGTGTTTTTAGAACTGAGGATGAATGTATAACATTCGAAACTAGTTTTCAATAAAACAAATTTATAGAAGTGGCAAATAATTTATCAATCCCCACTTAATGTTATTTATTGTTGTTTTTATTTATTTATTTTTTAGTTACTACCATGTATAATTGGACTTGGTACATATTGGGCTTAATGTAGTGCATTGTATGAATTTTAACATATTTTTACTTCCTTGTACGAAGTAAAAGAAGTATTGTATTCGCGAAAATTTTCGGTTTTCAGATTTCAACGGAAATATCCATTTTGACTAGTTTCGTCGTGGCGTCTGTAGGTATGTACGTTCGTTCGTATTTCGCATACCTCAAAAACCGTTAGCCGTAGAAAGTTGAAATTTCGTATTTAGGATTGCTGTAAAATCTAGTTGTGGACCTCCAATTTTGGTCACTACTTGATCACCGGAAGTGGTACTTTACTTGAAGATCATAATTGATTTTTATCAATGATTTTATTAAAATACTATGCAAAACTTCTCAAATTTAGTATTTATAACTTATATATTGATATAAATATAAAATACTAGATTTTGGTTCAAATTGAAAAACCGGAAGCGGTACTTTACTTGAAGGTCATATTAGACTTTCATCAAAAATTATATTAAAATATAATGTAAAACATCTCAAATTTGGTAAATAGGACTTTTATATCGACATGAATTTTGTTTAATATATTTCGGTTAAAATTGGTGAGCCGAAAAGGGTACTTTACTTGAAGCTCATAATAAGCTTACATCAAAAATTATATTTAAATTAAATACATAAATCATATGTTTCGGTAATAAAGGTTATAAAAGCAATTTGGTTTCCAATATAATTAAACATTTTTATTACTTCTTTTAGGTGTTAAAATTGAGTGTAAAATACTGGTTTTCATTCTCGTTTGTGTGTGTGTGTCAATAGATGGATGTCGCGACGCCGAGTGTCGTTTTTGCGATATTGTAATCTTCGGAAACTAGTAACCGAATTCATCACTTTTTGAGCCACCGATTTATAGTTTAATAGACGTACAAGGAAGTCATGTGTTGTCCACATCAGATATTTTTAATTTGGTTTAAGATTATATATTAAAAAAAAATTAAATATATTTATACAGTTTGCTATGTTGTAAATAAACTAAATAATGGCCGTTTCAGAGATGCCTGAGGATGGTTTAAAGACCGAAACGTAGCATCCAAATAAAAGATCTTGTGGTGAAATATTTTGAACCTTCATTTATTTATATAAATCATATTTCACCTTAAATCGATAAACATATATTAATATATATTTTTTTTAAATATTCCTATATAGTGAGTATTGCATTTGGAGACCAGGTGACAGGAGAGACGTTGTTATGAGAGCGCGCTGACCGCAATAAGAGCCGAATGACATTCTCCAGCTTTTGTTATTATAGAGTGACCCTCAATATTGTTCGGGGGCTCGCCGGGAATGGAATCCCAACTTCCTCTGCAATTATATCTCCTCTGTCGTTTTAATTTATCATGCAACATCCCTCCTAGCAGTGGCTATATGCAACGCTGGGTTCTCCTACACCGTTAGAACTTTGCATCATTTGTTTGCATAAATGATCCTGTGGTGCATTTAAATTTTGTAGCGGCAATAAAAATAAAAATATCTGATGTGGACAACACATGACTTCCTTGTACGCCTATTATATTATAAATCCGTGGCTCAAAAAGTGATACTGAATTTGGTTAATAGTTTCCGAAGATTGCAGTAAAAACGACATTCGGCGTCCCGACATCCATCTATTGACACACACACACACACACACACAAAAGCTCACACTCTAATTACTGGAGGTCTCATTCCGTTATTATATGTCGTTTTCCTTCATTAGGTAACTAGTTTCCAAGATATTTCTTCATGTTCCGTGACAACAATAAAACTGCCAATATCACTGGATAAAGCACTAGAAATCGACAGTTTCAACATTTTAAGCGGAAAAACCCACTTAACTAATATCTTATTCTCTTGCTGCAGACTTGATCTCATAAAAGGGGTGGAAAACCAGTATTTTACACTCAATTTTAACACTTAAAACGGGTAATAAAAATGTTTAATTGGATTGGAAACCAAATTGCGTTTGTAACCTTTATTACCGAAACATATGATTTATCTTTTAACTTAAATATAATTTTTGATGTAAGCTTATTTATGACCTTCAAGTAAAGTACCCTTTTCTGCTCACAAATCTTAACCAAAATATAGTAAATACATTCATATCAATATAAAAGTCCTATTTACCAAATTTGAGATGTTTTACATTATGTTTTAATACAATTTTTGATGAAAGTCTAATATGACCTTCAAGTAAAGTACCGCTTCCGGTTTTCCAATTTAGACCAAAATCTAGTATGTTATTTAAATCAATATATAAATTATAAATACTAAATATGAGAACTTTTGTATATTATTTTAGTATATTTTTTGATGGAAATCAAATTTGACCTTTAAGTAAAGTGCCACTTTTGGTAATCAAGCAGTGACCAAAAAGAGAAGTTTACAACAATCCTAAATACAAAATTACAACTTTTTACAGCTAACCGTTTTTGAGTTATGCGAGATCGACAGTTTCGACATTTTAAGCGGAAGAACCCGCTTAACTTATATCTTATTCTTATATTTTATTCTCATGCTGCAGACTTGTTCAGCTCACAAATGGTTAGGAAAAAAATATTTTACACTAAATTTTAACACTTAAAACAAGTAATAAAAATATTAATAATGGAAAAAAAATCGTATTTGTAACTTTTATCACCGAACCATATGATATCTGTATTTAATTTTTGATGTAAGTTTATTATGACCTTCAAGTAAAGTACCCCTTCTGGCTCACCAATTTTAACCAAAATCTATTATATTATTTATATTGATATAAAAGTCTAATTTATCAAATTTCAGATGTTTTCATTATATTTTAATGTAATTTTTGATGATTACATTACATTTGATTGATTACATACTTTGTTATATTTTTGTAAAACGAATTCAAAAATATTATTTTATTATTTTGTAACATTGTACTAATATTATTTTTTTTAAATAATGTTACACATAAATATTATACGTTAATCTATGAAATTATAGTGTCCAACATATTTTTTTATAGAAGTGCCTACATGTTTTAACCATCTTGAACAGTGATAGGAAGGAGATGGTTAAAAGATGTAGAGGTTCCTGCAAAAATGTATATTGAACACTATAATTTTATTTATTAATTAATGACGATATTGTAAGATTGAAATATACGACAAATAGGAGAAAAGAAAAATTGATGTTCTGATAATGGGGATAAGACCCCGAAACAATGGTAAGTGAGTGATAAATAATCCAATAATGAAGTCCTGTTTACTAATAAATATAGAAATTTCTGAAGACATCTTAAAAGATTCCGGTGTATCCATGTTTTCTTTCTTTTCTTTTTTTTTATTTAATTAACTAATTAATAATAATGCAATTTTAAATTTTATAACGTTTTGATTTAGTATTTTTATTATTATTTTATTTTATTATTTTTTTTTTTGTGGAATTCCATTTGTTTTATTCAATAAAACGAGATGAGGATGGAAGAAATTTTGACGTTGTTTCCAAAATATCTCTTTGGTCAGCAGCTGTCAGCTCCAGATTTCATGATCGTCAAAATTAAATAAATTATTTATTCTGTTATACCAGCCGTGGATAGACTCTAGGATCGATAAACCCTCTTGGGACAAATCAGGCTCTATTAAGTGGGGGTCCTTAATTGTGGTAGGGGAAACCTTGGGGGTTGAGCGAGAATGCTGACATCAATGTTGGTAGAGAAATAACAATCACTCACCAAGTACTGACCACATCACTTCCCTGAGCAACCTTTGGTAAAGTAACAGCACTTACAGAACGCAATTCAAGCCCTATCATGGGTTGTGAACGATCACTATTCGAACGGTTTTTTACTTCCTTGTACGCAGTAAAGGAAGTATTGTAATCGCGAAAATTTTCGATTTTCAGCTCTCAACGGAAATATCCATTTTGACCATCCCTGAATCCGTTTTGATTAGTTTCGTGGTGACGTCTGTACGTACGTTGGTACGTATCTCGCATAACTCAAAAACGGTTAGCCGTAGACAGTTAAAATTTCGTATTTAGGATTACTATATAATCTAGTTGTGAGCCTCCTTTTTTGATCACTACATGATTACCGGAAGTGGTACTTTACTTGAAGTTCATTATTGATTTTCATTAAAAATTATATTAAAATATAACGTGAAACTTCTCAAATTTGGAATATAAGACCGGAAGTTGTAGTTGTAGTTTACTTGAAGGTCATATTAGACTTTCATCAAAAATTGTATTAAAATATAATGTAAAACATCTCAAATTTGGTAAATCAGACTCTTTTATCAATATAAGTAATTTAATAGATTTTGGTTGAAATTGAAGATCCGAAAGGGGTACTTTACTTGAAGGTTATAAGAAACTTACATCAAAAGGTATATTGAAATTTATTATACAGAGATCATATATTTCGGTGATAAAGTAAATAATCGAAACTGTCGATTTCCAATGCTTCATAGACCAAAACGTAGTTTTTAGTAAAAAAAAAAAAAAAAATTATGTCGTAGTGGTATATTAATACCCATATTAATATACCCTCCTTTTGTATTTATACATTCGACTAAACATCGCTTATAGATTTGCTATAAAGATTTCGCTGGTACTTCTAAAAGTTAGGATTATGATGTACGTTAGATATCTTTGCTTCCTCTCTACTGGAGGCAGGGAAGCTTTTTATTCATGCAGGAAATTAAAAAATGTTATGTCCCCACAATCGAAAATTCCCGAGTGCCGTTTTAGACGTCAAGAAACTAATTTGGTTTCCTGTCTTCCTGTAGTCAAATCCGTAATTCCTATTACCGCTAATTCGATTTAGATGAAATTTACAGGGATTTTGCGGGATGGACCCTTATTAAGTTTGAGATATCCATCCCATCTAATACTTTCACATTCGCATGGGCAAGCATTTTCTTTGACACACCTACATTTCGAAAAAGGCTCGTCCCATAGATTTCATTCTCAAACAATAAATCTTAAGCCTTTTAATATAGATAATTTTGAGGAAGCTAAACTGATCTTCTTGGAAGGCTTTTTACTTCCTTGTACGCAGTAAAGGAAGTATTGTAATCGCGAAAATTTTCGGTTTTCTGATTTCAAAGATCCATTTCAAATATCCATTTTACCATCCCTGAATCCATTTTGATTAGTTCCGCCGTGACGTCTCACAGTGCGGCGCTCTTACGGTCGAAGTGGACAAAAGTCGTTCTTGACGGATTTTTAAAGAACTTCGAGCTCATCACTAAAATACCATATATTAATGGTCTTTGAAAAAAAATTAAGTTTTTTTAGAGTTAACAAACTAATAATTAATATCACAAACATTTTTTTTACAATACATGAATTGATTAAATTACATCAGAAAATTATGCTCATTGAAGTACTCTCTTCGGATGACGTAGAAGGGGATAAGTTCTCCAGTTCAAATTGGAGTGAATTCAGAGAAGAGTCGTCATCGTCCAAAAGATATTTTTTAATGTCCTCTAAATAAAGCCTCGAATTTGAGTGGCTCGCTTTCCTGCTTGCAGGAGGGTCCGACGATATTAAAAGTTGATTTAAAAGATCAGCATTGGAACTGACACTACTGTTCTTCCACGTGTGATTCAATCTATTTTTTCTGATGACTTTATGGTAAGCCTTCTAATAAAATAAACAATATGTACACTAGACGCCATATAACACCAATCATAGTTTTCTGAAACAAACAAACACAGAACCATTCAAAGCAGATTAAAGCAGAAAAGATTTGTATATTTGATGTATAATTGTTTTAAATCAAAATATTTCAGAAACTAAGAATGTTTTGGATCGACATTGAAAAATGTTTATTTGAAGTTTTTTTTAAAAATGTTATTTAAATATATTAACCAAAAAATGTTATTCAAAAGTATTAACAAAAAAATGGATATTATTTACCTCCCTCGATACCTTCCAGTCTAAAAATTCATTTGAAGTTGATGTGCCCTTAACATGAAAGAAGGATCAACTAAATTGAAATTGTTTCGTTGATATACGATATATGATCTGCCACTTGTTCAAACATGATTTCTATCCTTCGTTTTTATAATATTGGATTAAAAGCTCCTATTTCATACCACAGAGGTCAGTATGAAAGTATTACTAAAGCAAAACAAGTTGGAAAAAATATTCGCATTTTCGACTTTTGTCCACAGGCGACCGCAATGTGCGTCTGTACGTAGGTTTGCACGTGCGTACCTCGCATAACTCAAAAACGGTCAGTTAATCTTTTGTATTTAGGATTGCTGTAAAATTTAGTTGTAAACTTTTGTTTACTACATGATTCCTTGAAGTGGTGCTTTACTTGAAGGTCATATTAGACTTTCATCAAAAATTATATTAAAATATAATGTGGAATTTCTCAAATTTGGTATATAAGACTTGCATATTAATATAAATAGCATAACAAATTTTGGTTAAAATTGGCAAAACGGAAGTGGTACTTTACTTTAAGTGGTCATATTAGAATCAAAAATTATATTAAAATATAATGTAAAACATTTCAAATTTTGTAAATAGGACTTTTATATCAATATCAATGTATTTAATATATTTAGATTAAAATTGGTGAGCTGAAAAGAATACTTTACTTGAGGGTCATAACTTACGTAAAAAACATACTAAAATTAAATACAGAGATCATATGGTTCGGTAATAAAGGTTACAAACGCGATTTTTTTTTTCCATTCTAATTAAACATTTTTATTACTTGTTTTTAGTTTTAAAATTTTGTGTAAAATAAATGTTTTGTGAGTAAAATATTTGTGAGATGAACAAGACTCTAACAGGAGAATAAGATATAAGTTAAGTGGATTCTTTTGCTTAAAATGTCGAAATTGACGATTTCCAACGCTTTTTCTAGGGGCATTGACAGTTCTAATGCTGTCACGGAACACGAAGAAATCTCTTGGTAACTTGTTACCTACTGAAAGAGAACGACATATAATAACGGAATGAGACCTCTGGAAACAAGAGTGTGTGTGTCAATAGATGGATATCGAGACGCCGAGTGTCGTTTTTGAGCCACCGATTTATAATTTAATAGGCGTACAAGGAAGTCATGTGTTGTCTACATCAGATATTTTTTAATAGGTTTCCTTCATGTGCTGTCCTAAGATTATCAAAATACTGGCTGCGTGATTGAAAGAGATCAATAGCCCTCCTATAAATAGGTCAGTCCTAGCAACTGTTCTATATTTCATAGACGGAGTTCTATCGATTTCTTCTGATTAAAACTAAACGTTTTCCCGGACTCCGACTCGAGTAGAAATAATATATATCCAATGGGGGGTAGAGAGACTCCCCCCTTCAATTTAACAAACTTTTCCACTTTTATAAGCCTCCATCAAGCAAGATACTCCCCCTAAAACCTTAATACCTTCCCGAGTGTCACCAGGTGCCTAGGAGTCCAGTAATGGCCGCACGATGTAGCCTTAAATCCTGTTTGAGACGATTAATAAGGTAATAATAAAACTTCTCTCGCCTATCTCTTCCTCTAATAGATTTATTAGTTCCGGCCAAGTTGGTAAGAACAGTTTGCATCCAAGGGAATCCTCTTAAATTCCAATAATGAACTATTTTCAGGATAATTAAATTAATTTAAAATGTATCTGAAACTTCAATGAAAGTAACTGTACGATTTCAGTATTTCGGGCTCACCAATATATACCTTAATCAGTTGACATCCTCATGATGGCATAGAAGGGTCAATCTAATTAGGGATTAATAATTTTTGTGCCACTTCTATAATTTTGTTTTTATTGAAAACTAGTTTAGAATGTTATACATTCATCTTCAGTCCTAAAAACACACAAAAATCCAAAAATAAGCAATCAAAATAAAATTTTATATTATTATACATATCCAATTAAATGTAATATAAATTAGTATATAAAACATTTATGAATTATGAATTTAATTAAGACTATAAATCAAATACATGTTGGCACTCAACAAGGTTTAAGTAGATTACATCAAACAGAAAGGGTTGCAATGGTTTGTTCTCGCACTGAACTAGTATTGGAAATTACTGTAATGGAAGAATAGTGGGGTGTTCTTAGATAAATGTTACGGTTTAGGATTCGGGGTTTTCTCAGTAATTTCGGTGATTAATTATTTTTCTGTTATGGATTGGGAATAAATTGGACTATTGGAGATATTTATTTGACCATTTATTTATTATGAATGTATAACATTTGAAACTAGTTTTCAATAAAAACAAAATTATAAAAGTGGCATATAATTTATCAATCCCTACTTAGATTGATCCTTTTATACCATCATGGGGACTTCGAGTAATTTTGCTTCAGTTTGAATAATTGAAAACATTATCATCTATGCTAAAAATATTGTTTTGTACTTTAATATATTCAATAAAATAATTTTAGTTGATTTTTATTTTCGAATTCAATTCATTGTTTAATAAAAGTGGATTTTTTTTTTCAAAATTGTATCCTTATTATCCATAAACTCTAAAGGAGCTTGCGCTGTTTTTTAATGAAAAACTGCCACGATTTGGTTCAAGATTAAATATGATCTAAAAACAGAGAGAATTTTTTTTTTTTTTTTTTTACAAAAAAGATAAGTAACATTGACTAAGAAAATGTTCATTTTTATGATTTAACAGTGAGCTGAGAGACAGTGCTCAACCTAAATTGACAAACTTCAAACGCTTCTCTTGTAAAATTTCACTTTTTCGTATCGTGGACCTCTTCTTCTAAACTGGGGTTCCAGCAAGTCACTAGTTAATTAATCAATTTAGTTAATTAATTTTATATTGTCATGATTTCTTCCTGGTATAGAAACAGCATACATGGACTAAATTTATTTATATATCAAATTATAGCCAAATTAGGCATTGAATGACTTAGGTCATTAGGTCAGGTCAAAATATTTTAGACGTAGTGACTTTTCAGTTGACGTCCTGAATGTAATGTAATTTATATTACATTTAATTTAATATGTATAATAATACCAAACTGTATTCTGAATTGCTTATATTTGAATTTTTGTGTGTTTTTAAAACTGAGGATGAATGTATAACATTCGAAACTATTTTTCAATAAAAACAAAATTATAGAAGTGGCAAATAATTTATCAATCCCTAATTAATTGTAGTGACTTTTGCTTGAACACCAATGATGTATAGATGCAAAATTAAGTAAATCAGATCAAAGCGGATAGAAAACAAAAATAAAAAATCAGGATAAAATAGCAAAAATCAAACAATGGAGTAATCAGTATTTTACACTGATAATAAATTATTCTTATTATTTTTTTTTAATTCTTAGATATACCTCGACAAACCAGTAATGCCACAGATAGACAAAATTTGATACCTTGGATATTTGAGAGAATAATGGCATGGGACCCACACATCAAGAACAAAAAAAACGCAAAACCAAAGACTAAAGCATAAATTGAACACTTGCACGCTGTACATCTTGACCTACGCTTCACACATATAAGAGAGAGCGAAAACACACTTACAAAAACTTCAAATTTTTCAGGCAAAACCTTTTAGGACTATCTCCAAAGCTCCATGGTACATAAGCAACATTACCTTACATGCAGATCTCAATATGCCTTCAGTTAACGAACACATACGGACCCACAGCAAACGATTTCACGATAACTTACACGGACATTCTAGCACACTCATACAAGACATGGCTACAACCATCATGCCTGACAATATCCCAGAAGGCTGAAGAGGAGCTGGATGAGGGATCTCCTAGACCAGCGGTCGGCAACCTTTTGGTGACAAAGAGCCAAATCTAAAAAAAAAAAAAAAAAAAAAAAAAAAAACATGGAAAAACATAGAAGTGCCTCTATTTTATCTTATTCTGTGGCACTTTGAATATTATGTGTAAAGCGATCAAATGCCTTAAAAAAATCGTATCTAAAATTTAGAATGGTTTTTTACTGAAATATTTAATATTCAGAGAGTCACAAAATTTTCTAAAAGAGCCGCATGCGGCACCGGAGACGCAGGTTGCCGACCCCTGTCCTAGACTAACTATAGTATATACATAGTATATACAATAATCACGAAAGGTAGAGGTGCCGCTGGGTATTACTTTTTATCATGACTTTCATGCCACAATAACAAAGTTTTGCCAGCAAATTCATTGGTTTCAACATTGACAGGTGTGAATATAAAATATAAAATATAAATATAAAAGAATATGAATTCCGTCTTTTAAAATATTAATTTTGTGTTTCGGAAGTAACTGTGTTGGCGCTTAAACTCTCTCAGTATGCGTTAGGTCTTATCTTGTTTCATGATGGGGCACATGTGTTTCGCAGATGATTCTAAGGATAAGCGGACTATTGTGCAAGCTTTGTCGGTACTTCTTAACCCATAATAAGCACACTTTGTCAGCTGTTTGAGCAAGTTACTAAGCAGCAAGTAAACTAAAACTAAGGCCTTGTTCTAATCGTAACAATGTGTTAAATTGTAAAATACATGCAATAATTTAATAATTTCTTAAAATAAACATTTTTTTTTTCTTTTAGGTAGTAAACCATTAAAACTTATGAAACCGGCAAAATCAATATTTTTATTGGAATAGAGAGAGAGAGTAAAAATTGTTAATGCTATATATTTTTTTTGTTCTGATTTTTGAAATTTTAATATTAAAATAAACATCATTTGTATCCAACACTAGACTAGTTAGTGACCTTCATATTAATTATTAAATAAAACCATGAATTCTGGTATTTTTTTTTCAATGTGCGTTAACCATCAGTGAGTGTAATTCATCTAGTTTTACCCATAAATTACCAAAATTGAGGATTTTAAGGGTTTGTCTACCGAATCTTAAGGGTTTGTCTACCGAATCTTAAGAGTTTGTCTACCGAATCTTAAGGGTTTGTCTACCGAATCTTAAGGGGTTGTCTACCGAATCTTAAGGGTTTGTCTACCGAATCTTAAGGGGTTGTCTACCGAATCTTAAGGGTTTTTCTACCGAATCTTAAGGATTTGTCTACCGAATCTTAAGGGTTTGTCAACCGAATCTTAAGGGGTTGTCTACCGAATCTGAAGGGGTTGTCTACCGAATCTTAAGGGGTTGTCTACCGAATCATAAGGGGTTGTCTACTGAATCTGAAGGGGTTGTCTACCGAATCTTAAGGGGTTGTCTACCGAATAATTTCTTAAAATAAACATTTTTTTTTTCTTTTAGGTAGTAAACCATTAAAACTTATGAAACCGGCAAAATCAATATTTTTATTGGAATAGAGAGAGAGAGAGAGAGTAAAAATTGTTAATGCTATATATTTTTTTTGTTCTGATTTTTGAAATTTTAATATTAAAATAAACATCATTTGTATCCAACACTAGACTAGTTAGTGACCTTCATATTAATTATTAAATAAAACCATGAATTCTGGTATTTTTTTTTCACTGTGCGTTAACCATCAGTGAGTGTAATTCATCTAGTTTCACCCATAAATTACCAAAATTGAGGATTTTAAGGGTTTGTCTACCGAATCTTAAGGGTTTGTCTACCGAATCTTAAGAGTTTGTCTACCGAATCTTAAGGGTTTGTCTACCGAATCTTAAGGGGTTGTCTACCGAATCTTAAGGGTTTGTCTACCGAATCTTAAGGGGTTGTCTACCGAATCTTAAGGGTTTTTCTACCGAATCTTAAGGATTTGTCTACCGAATCTTAAGGGTTTGTCAACCGAATCTTAAGGGGTTGTCTACCGAATCATAAGGGTTTGTCTACCGAATCTTAAGGGGTTGCCTCATGAATCTTAAGGGTTTGTCTACCGAATCTTAAGGGTTTGTCTACCGAATCTTAAGGGTTTGTCTACCGAATCTTAAGGGGTTATCTACCGAATCATAAGGGGTTGTCTACCGAATCTTAAGGGTTTGTCTACCGAATCTTAAGGGTTTGTCTACCGAATCTTTAGGGTTTGTCAACCGAATCTTAAGGGGTTGTCTACCGAATCATAAGGGGTTGTCTACCGAATCTTAAGAGGTTGTCTACCGGATCTGAAGGGGTTGTCTACCGAATCTTAAGGGTTTGTCAACTGAATCTTAAGGGGTTGTCTACCGAATCATAAGGGGTTGTCTACCGAATCTGAAGGGGTTGTGTACCAAATCTTAAGGGGTTGTCTACCGAATCTTAAGGGGTTGTCTACCGAATCTTAAGGGTTTGTCTACCGAATCTTAAGAGTTTGTCTACCGAATCTTAAGGGTTTGTCTACCGAATCTTAAGGGGTTGTCTACCGAATCTTAAGGGGTTGTCGACCGAATCTTAAGGGGGTGTCTACCGAATCTTGAATACCCTATATACAGATCGGCATCATAACATCGCTTCAGAATCTTGATTTCCTATAAGAATCCGTCATAAAATATACCCCATTGCATTGAAAATTCCTGAGTTATGTGCGCAAGAGAGGTACTGGAGAAATTATGGATTGATAAATTATTTGCCACTTCTATAAATTTCTAAAATTGAAAACTTTTTTTCGAATGTTATACATTCATCCTCAGTTCTAAAAGCACACAAACAATTCAAAAATAAGCAATTCAAAATATAGTTTGGTATTATTATACATATTAAATTAGATTAATATAAATCAGTATTATAAAACATTTATGAATTGTAAATATAACTAAGACAAGAAATCAAATACATGTCGGTACTCACCAAGGTTTAAATCGATTATATCAAACAGAAAAGTTTTACTGGTTTTTTCTAGCATTGAAGTAACAATGAAGGAAAGGTAGGTAGCATGTTTTTAGGTAAACGATTTAAGGATCAGGGTTTTTCCAGTAATACCGGTGAGTAATTGTTTTTTTCTGTTATAGATGGGAACAAATTTAAGATTGGACTATTGGAGATATTTAATTGGTCATTTAAGCAAAAATCTGGATTGCATTTGAAGGATTTTATTATTTCAAGTGCTTCATATATATTTAATTTGAGGCTGTTTTCAACGTGATGTATTAATTTAACTCCTGAGTCTTTGATGAATTTATGATTATTTTCATTTAAATGAATTGCAAAGTTGGAATTATCTGTCTTATTATTATATGCACGTATATGTTCCTTTAATCTCTGATTTAGCGATCTTCCAGTTTTTCCCGTGTATTTGGCTGCACAATCATTACAATTCAGTTCGTATACTCTGCTTTTTTGGAAAGGGTCTATTTTGTCTTTAGGAGAAGAGAAATATGAGAATAGGTTTTTTTTGCTTTAAATGCAGGGTTTAATCCTAGTTTTTTTTCAATTCATTTCCTACTTTGGTGGATACAAGGCCGTAATATGGAATCAAAACATAATATTTCGGGATGGGCCTATCTTCGGAGATTGTTGAATAGATATCGTTAATTGTCTTTTTTTACATTTTTTTTTAAATATGATTGATTGATAGTGGTTTTGTTGTACCCGTTATTTTTTGCTATGGAATATATTATTTCAATTTCTTTATTATAGTTCTTTTTATTTAATGGTACGTTCAAAAGACGGTAAATCATGCTATTAAAGGCTGCGAGTTTATGTGCTATCGGTCTCCTAGCTCCATTGTTTATAACGACAACGTGTGGGTGGGTTTCCGGTAAATTGCAAATTCATGATGTTTGTTTTTTACTGAGATTTCTAAATCTAAAAATGTTATGGTTTTGTTTTTTTCCAGTTCTACTTTGAATTTAATCGAGGGATGAATTTCGTTTATTTCCTTTAAAAAAATATTTATTTGTCTTGCTGTACCAGAACATAGGCATATAATGTCATCTACATGCCGATACCAGTATATGACATGCTGAACTAGTTGAGAATTGTTTGGGTCAAGAATTTTTTGTTCTAATTTGTCCATAAATAAATCTGCCAGAAGGGGTGAGAGAGGGGAGCCTATAAGCCTTCTTCTTGTTTGAAGAATTTTCCATCAAATTGAAAATAATTATGTTTTATACACATAGACATCAAATTGTAAAGATCTAGTTTTTTTTGGGGGGTGCTAGATTCGATCGGAAGATTAACTGTTCTAAAATTTCTATTGTTTCTATTGGTGGGATACTTGTGAACAGATTTGTGACGTCGAATGATATTAATTTCGCGTTATCCGGAATTACTATGTTTTTAATTTTGTTGACTAACGCTATAGAGTTTTTTACCGTATGTTTTGGGGAACACACGGTAAAAAACTCTATAGCGTTAGTAAATAAATGTTATTAAAAATATTTATATACAAGGTGTTAACCACACTTGAGAATTTTACCACAACGATTTCAGAAAATTGATAGATAATTTGGGCTTATGTACAAAGATGGCCTGAAACGTCGGCATTTAACATATTTTTTTCAATATTTAATTTTTCTTTCTTGACCCGGACCATCTCCATCTTGATTTACCATATGGTCAATTATGAATACAAATTACTTTAAACTTACCAAAAATTCGCTCATTTATGCATCTCGCATTGCTTTTATAGATTTAATAAATCGCATTTATTTAAAAGATTTAAATGGATATTAAAGACCCAAATCATCATTTAAACGTGTTCTTTAAATACACTTATCCACAATAAAATATGAATAATTTTTTACAAAAGATTTAACTTATTTTTTTTAAATCCTAAACGCCAATTTTTTTTGTTTAAAAAGAAATAAATTAGTTCTGAGAAAGTTGAGAAGGAGACGGGTGAAAAAGTAGAGCTTATAAATATTACGAAGTCTTAATGGCTTCTGGAAAGTAAAAAGTAGTGGACGAAGTTGGTTGTCGCCTGGCCGGTAAGTCGTGGTCTGGGGGGGAGGGGAGGGAGGGGGAAAGAAAATGGGAGGGGAGGGGGAAAGTGAAGAAACTCCAGAGATTTGAGTCACACAACAGAATCGATAAGTCACTTTGATATTGTTCCTTTATGGTTGCGGTGTTGGAATTTTACTATCATGAACTTACATAATTATTTTCAAAATCTATTTTAATTTTTTGACGTACGCATGATAATATAGAAGGATCAATCTAATTAGGGATTGATAAATTATTTGCCACTTCTATAATTTTGTTTTCATTTAAAACTAGTTTCGAATGTTATACATTCATCTTCAATTCTAAAAACACTCGAAAATTAAAAAATAATCGATTTAAAATACAGTTTGGTATCATTATAGATATTAAATTAAATGTAATATAAAATAGTATTATAAAACATTTATAATTATATGAATTATGAATTTAATTAAGACAAGAAATCAAATATATGTTGGTACTCACCAAGGTTTAAGTAGATTATATCAAACAGAAAAGATTACATTTGTTTATTCTCGCACTGAGCTAGTAATGGAAATGACTGTAATGGAAGAAAGGTGAGGTGTTTTTAGGTAAATGGTACGGGTAAGAAACGGGATTTTCCCAGTAATTCTGGTGAGTAATTGTTTTTTTTTCTGTTATGGATGGGAATATATATAAGATTAGACTATTGGAGATAGAAAAAACTCTATCCTCTTATTTCCCTTCTCCTAAAGACAAAATAGACCCATTCTAAAAAAGCGGAGTATACGAACTAAATTGTAATGATTGTACAGCCAAATGCTCGAGAAAAATTTGGAGATCGCTAAATCAGAGATCAAAGGAACATATACGTGCATATAATAATAAGACAGAGAATTATAAATGAATAATAAATTCATTTAAATGAAAATAATCATAAATTCATCAAAGACTTAGGAGTTAAATTAATACATCACGTTGAAAACAGTCTCAAATTAAATATATATACGATGCACTTGAAATAATAAAATCCTTCAAATCCAATCCAGATTTTTGCTTAAATGACTAAATAAATATCTCCAATAGTCCAATCTCAAATTTATTCCTATCCATAACAGAAAAAACAATTGATTACCGGAATTACTGGGAAAACCCCGACCCCTAAACCGTACCATTTACCTAAAAACACCCCACCTTTCTCCCATTACAGTCTTTTCCGTTACTACTTCAGTGCGAGAACAAACCAATGCAACCTTTTCTGTTTGACATAATCTACTTTAACCTTGATGAGTACCAGCATGTATTTGAACTCTTGTCTTAATTAAATTCATAATTCATATATGTTTTATAATACTAATTTATATTACACTTTTAATTTAATATATATAATTATACCAAATTGTATTTATTTTTTTATTTTTGTGTGTTTTTAGAACTGAAGATGAATCTATAACATTCGAAACTAGTTTTCAATAAAAACAAAATTATAGAAGTGGCAAATAATTTATCAATCCTTAACTATTGTAATTTGTTAAAAAGGGTTCTAATAACGATTGTTTGTGGCGGAGATAAAAAAATTCGTTCTTTTTATTTAAATCTAAAGCCTTCAATTGTATGAAGAGATCAATTGCTTATGCATAATATCTCTGTTATATTAATTTAGTTCTGTATTATTCATTGCGTTATAGACAAAATTTTATGAATACAATAAATTCTACATACTTTGGCCGATACCAAGAAACACAACAATGTAAAATTTGGATAATATGATGATAAGAAATTACTGCATTACATATCAAATGCAGAGGAAAATATCTGATGTGGACAACACATGATCTCCTTGTACGCCTATTAAACTATAAATCGGTGGCTCCCAAAGTGATCCTGAATTTGGTTACTAGTTTCCGAAGATCGCAGTATCTCAAAAACAACACTCGGCGTCGCGACATCCATCTATTGCCACACCCACACACACAAATAGGGAGGAAAACCAGTATTTTACACTAAATTTTAACACTTAAAACAAGTAATAAAAATGTTCAATTGGATTGGAAACCAAATTGCGATTGTAACCTTTATTACCGAAACATATGATTTATGTATTTAATTTAAATATAATTTTTGATGTAAGCTTATTATGACCTTCAAGTAAAGTACAGCTTCTGGTTTTCCAATTTAGACCAAAATCTAGTATGTTATTTAAATCAATATATAAGGTATAAATACCAAATTTGAGAAGTTTCGCAAAGTATTTTAATATAATTTTTGATGGAAATCAATTATGACTTTTAAGTAAAGTACCACTTCCGGTGATTAAGCAGTGACCAAAAAGGGAGGTTCACAACTAGATTTACAGCAATCCTAAATACAAAATTTCAACTTTCTACGGCTAACCGTTTTTGAGTTATGCGAAATACGAACGAACGATCGTACGAACGTACGTACGTACAGACGCCACGACGAAACTAGTCAAAATGGATTCAGGGATGGTCAAAATGGATATTTCCGTTGAAATCTGAAAACTGAAAATTTTCGCGATTACAATACTTCCTTTACTTCGTATAAGGAAGTAAAAATAGATAATTCAGAAAATAAGAACATAGTATAAAGAGTTTATTGATTTGAATTGATTATAATAGAATTTATACTGGAGAAACATCTAAAAAATTAAAAACGAGGACGAAACATTTGAGAGATTGTGAGAATATGAAAACAAAAATAAAACAGCTCTAGCACAGCACAGTAAACCATAGCACATTAAGTAAACCACAAATTCAATCTAGAAAATCCTAGAATATTGAACACAGAATATTGAAGATAGAACAATACTAGAATCTATTCATATATCAAAGAGAGATAGAGAGAAATGCTTTATTTCCAGCAACGCTGCCATAGTAGACATGATATAAACGTATATATATATATATATATATATATATATATATATATATATATATATATATATATATATATATATATATATATATATATATAACATTTTCTTTTCCTTTCATTTTAACTCTAAATACATCATTCTCATCGCTTTATTACCATATGATATCTATTATTTTTGTTCACTCCTTTTTCATTTTTCCCCTTTGTTTACTGTAAACCTTCTATTATTTGAAATAACGTCTTTTTTTTTTATAGATTAAAAAATTAAATAAATTACTTAAAAATTAATCAAATTTTCAAATTCTAGAAAAGCACACCTATTAGTACAAGAAATAATAAATAAATAAAAATATATGGATAAATACCAATGGCAATAAATATACTTAAAGAAAGAAAAATAAATAAAAAGAAAACAAACCGTTAAATTCAAAACAGATACATAATATTTATATATACACTGTGCACATATAATTAATAAACTGAAGATACAATAATCCATTTCCATAATTTTAATAACATTACTTAAAAAAATATAATAGTGATAGTTTATAAAAATATTTAAAATTTCGTAGGGGATTCAAAGTATGGTAGGTAAATTAACTGATTCATAATGAATAAACCGTTTCAAAGGGTAATCATATGAGAAGTTCGTGGATCAGTTCAAGTTGTGACAGAGAAAATAGATTGACATATAAGAGATTGTATAATTAGTAAGATGAATTGTGACTACAACAGGCAATAATTAAACCTGAAGATATTACTATAATTAACCCTGAGGAATTAATGTGATTCGTAAGAGGTATACGATTCCTATCGGATCTATAATCAGAGGTATCTCACAAAAGATCCACAATGGATCGCGGTGAGAAAGTGTTGGCCCATCCGCCATATATTAATAATAATAATATGAATATTTAAAGGTAAATTAAAGTTTTTTAAACAAATTATGAGCGGAGCGGAGTAGCACAGTGGTAAGGCACTGTGTTACCATGCTCCTGGTTCCGTGTTAGAGACCGTCGGTGGCAAATAATTATTTATTTTGTTATCAGCTGTGGATCGACCCTGTAGGATCGGGAGACCCTCCTGGGACTCACCCAGCCTCAATAAAGTGGGTGCCCTTAATTGGGAGAAAAAAATGGCTGTTGAGCGTGATCTCGGCCAAATCAGCTCCTTGCACAACCGTTGGCTTAGAAACATTACGGCCCTTACCAAGTACTGAACCCAAGACCCTTATCGGGTTGTAGTGGTACAGTTTTTTTTTTTTTTTTTTTTTTTTTTTTAACAAATTATGTATTTAGATTGTTATAATCATTCCGTATAGTTAATGTAGATTTATGAATTTGGTATCTATTGATGTTATTTTTAAATAATATAATGTCTGAAGATGGGAATATGGTCTCCGAAACGATATATAGATAGAAAGATAGATAAAAGAACTTTATTCTGGGACTAGGTCCCTTAAGAATAACATGAAGGAACAAATAAAACAGTACATTATCTGGCCAGAAGACTATAGAATACAGAACAATTAATTTTTACAATATCTTCTGTAAAATAAATAAGCAAATAAATAAGTTTTTTTTTATCGAAAAATATAATTAATTTGAACAAAACAAAAAAAAGAGAAAAAAAAAGAAAAACAGAGAAAATGAAAAATACATATGTCATAAATATATATGTCAAGATGTTAATTAGAATTCATTTTCAACAATGATTATATCGACGTCGTTTTTTGAAAAAAGCTTAAGCGCCATTTAGCAAACTTTACAAGAAACACATATAAAATAAATTACTTAAAAATTTATCAAATTTTCAAATTCTAGAAATGCACATCTATTAGTACAAGAAATAATAAATAAATAAAAATACAAGGATAAATACCGATAAATAACGATTTTTCCACAAATAACAATAAATTTTTTTTTAATTTTATTGTTTATTTTATAGAGTAGTTTATTAACTTTGCAAAAACCTTTATAATTACTAAATATTTTAAATGATTCTAGCACAGGTTAAGGCCAGAGTGACGACTGAGAGTCGTTAGTATTTGGTGCTTAAGTCATCAATAATCGATTTTTAGACCATTTCCAAATTTTTTTCGATATATCGTGAGCGGTAATCGTGAGATTGTGTTTACGTTCCAAAATCAATCTAATTTTTGGCGCTAAAGCGTTTTTCAAAAAACGACGTCGGTATGAAACGGTCCTATGGATTTCCTTATATAAATAGAAAACAATAAGAATTTAATTTTATCTTTTTTAGTGACAGCTCGCTGTATATGTTAACAATCTATTTGTTAATAAACTTTATTATTCTGAGTGTAATGAAATGCTTGGAGGCCACCTCCTTGCTGACTCTGGTCCTTGCAGAGTCAGAACCACTCGTCCTCAAGAGCAGTTAAAAGGATAATAAATGAGTGGTGTCGAAGAGGCGGAGATGATGCATTAGAGACTCGGTTCCATCGATCAGTGTCACCGAGGGCCACTCAGTCACCAGTCACCAGATATATCTTGTCGAAACATCGTCATCATCTATGGTTCCTTTATTCACTTAAGTGTACCGCAGCAGTATTCCTATCGATAATAATACTTTATTGACCCGTAGCACAACAAGCTACGTTGCTGACATTAGATATTCACGTTTCAGATAATTAATAACCTAATCGTTTGAGCCATTCTGGAGCCACCAAGTGTACAAATTTTTTCTCATATGATCCGATCACTTAACAAATTCACCAACAATTGTGTGAAAGAAAGTATTTCTGTATAATAAAACCCTTAGAGGGTTTTCGACCGTATCCGTCGTTTAGATCCGCTTAACCCTCACAAACGATTAGCATTGCGGGTACATTATAGCCTGCCCCGTGTCTATGTCTACGTTATATCTACAGAAATATTATGAACATCTGATACTGAATATGGGGAATACCTATCGACAACGTTATTATGGGAGATCCTAAATAAATATATATATTATGTTTCGTATTTTTTCCAAGTGATTACCTCCTTCACTAGTTTATTTATGGCACTTTGTTATAATTACATTGTGACATCGGACTGCTCCTTACTATTTACTGCCATCTACCTTATAAATACATACTGTCATAAAAGCGATATTTTGTCTACTCGAATATAAAGTTCCTCGCCGTCTTCCAGCTATAAATGAACTTCTTGAACCGCGAGTTGACTAACCGAGAAAACTCCTCAACGAGGGCTTAATTGCCCGTGGTTCTCATCATCGTAGCTCTTTACTCCTCGAATCCAGTGCAAGTGGTGACCACATGCTCAACAGTGTAATTATGCAAGTTTCACCCATAAATTACAAAAATTGAGAATTTTAAGGGGTTGTCTACCGAATCTTGAATACCCTATATACAGATCGGCGTCGTAACATCGCTTTAGAATCTTGATTTCCTATAAGAATCTACCCCATAAAATATACCCCATTGCATTGAAAATTCCTGAGTTTTATGCGCAAGAGAGGTACTGGAGAAATTAGAGATTTATAAATTATTTGCCACTTCTATAAATTTGTAAAATTGAAAACTTGTTTCGAATGTTATACATTCATCCTCAGTTCTAAAAACACACAAACAATTCAAAAATAAGTAATTCAAAATATAGTTTGGTATTATTATACTTATTAAATTAGATTAATATAAATCAGTATTATAAAACATTTATGAATTATAAATTTAATTAAGACAAGAAATGAAATACATGCTGGTGCTCACCAAGGTTTAAATGGATTATATCAAACAGAAAAGTTTGTACTGGTTTCTTCTCACATTGAACTAACAATGAACGAAAGGTAGGTAGCATGTTTTTAGGTAAACGGTTTAAGGGTCAGGGTTTTTCCAGTAATGCCGGTGAGTAATTGTTTTTCTGTTATAGATGGGAATAAATTTAAGATTGGACGATTGGAGATATTTATTTGGTCATTTAAGCAAAAATCTGGATTGGATTTGAAGGATTTTATTATTTCAAGAGCTTCATATATATTTAATTTGAGACTGTTTTCAACGTGATGTATTAATTTAACTCTTTGATGAATTTTTGATTATTTTCATTTAAATGAATTGCAAAGTTGGAATTATCTGTCTTATTATTATATGCACGTATATGTTCCTCTGATTCAGCTTCCGTCTTGCGTACGCTACTGTGAGGAGGCCTCAAGGACCTATATTTCTTTCCCTGAAGCAGGCCATCCAAGGAGAAATTATTTTTAAAAAAATTTTACCTAGTATATAATTATAAATAAAATAATTTTTACCTAGTGCTCCATATCACATTCTCTTTTAATTTTTTTTCATATTCTGTTGCTTTTAGCTGGGTATATATCTGTTTATATTCACTGTCAAAGTTTACGAAACATAAATTGTGATGACATGTACAAGAACAAATGAAAGAAAATTTGTATTAGCAACGCAATATTAAATTTGAACGCGATTTATGAATCAAAAGGAAATTTGACTGGAATAATTTAATCTGCTTGTATATAAACGTTACAATTCAAGAATATTTAAGCATAACTTTAATTTCAGGCGACGTGCGGGTTAGCATCAGTTACACGTCATTTTATGGCCCCGATTCAGTTTTATACCATCGTCATGTTTATTGCCTTCCCTAGATAATAAAATGATCCTCTCATTTGGTCTAAGGGGGCTCCGACATGCCATCAAGTCATAGAGCATGTGTCCCCAACCAAAGCATTATCATACCACTCCACAGATTGCATTTAATCATACAGCTCCAGACAGAAGGTCTAATATTTCACAGGATAGATTTATTGAGTGTATATACTCATATAAATGCGAGATATTCATTAAAAATATAATTCTATTAATTTAATTCTAAAGGACGATATTGTAAGATAGAAATTATGACAAATTGTATACAAATATAGTTTAAATAATATGCTAAAATACTGATTCAAGGTAAATATATTGTTCTAAAAATTAATTTTAACATTGTTATTGAAAATATTAATATTGAATCCGTAAAAAAAAAATTACCCCACCCAAATTTTAAATGATCTCGAAGGAAACTTCAGGCGGCATAGTTGTACCCCACCAAATTTAATACCTAAATTTCAAAAAAATGAAGATTTTAAGGGTAGTTTCAATCGAGTCTGTAACAATCTGTACATAGATATGTATATATACCTTGTATAAACTTACTCCTTGTATAAAAAGTATAATTATTTTCCTCTGTCTGTATCTATGTTCAGGCAGAAGTGTCATTAGTTATTGTAGATATTTTTTCATTATTTTTTTTTTTAAATTTTATTATATTTATCTACATTATCAGTCATATTTTCTCCGAAAAAAATAGACTTTTGCAGTGGGTCGAAGGTAGGCGGTGAGGGGCGGGAGTGCATTTTCTATCCGTTTCATAACCCCTAGAGCACGATTATGGAAGTTTTGGAGATGTCTGATATATATATATATATATATATATATATATATATATATATATATATATATATATATATATATATTGTAACGTACTACGTTTTGGTTAGATATCTGATTTGTTGAGCTAGCCCAGTGGAGGGGAGAGCGGGTTCAACCTGACTTGTCTAAATAAATGTAAGATATTCTTAAAATTTTATTTAGTAATAATTCACCAATTAAAAGAAAACATTTAGTCTACCTTTGTACAATTTTATAAATACAGAATTTCAATGCTGTAATATTTACACAATCTGCACATAAGTCAATATATGAGAAAATTCCTTTAAAATAAGCTATAACAAAAAACCATAACTAAACTCACATTTTATCATTTACTCTTGAAATAGTCCTCTTTCACTGTTCAGCTTAATTCTCGTAGTCTTAATCAGTTTTCAGTTCTTTAATATCCCACCCCAATGGGTTCAATGTACAGAATAAGGATGCACAAAATTAGGCCAACAGTTAAAACGTTTGCACACAATTCGTTAACCGTCTTTTTCCAAAATTTTCCATTGTAACCTTCCCATTTCTCTCACATGTGTTTTATTAATTGTCTACCGTGACAATATATATATATATATATATATATATATATATATATATATATATATATATATATATATATATATTCCTCTACATTTGAGCACCTTCAGCGGCCCCCCTTTGGATCAAATGAGCTTTTATTCGCTATATAAGGTTTTCTTCTATGAAGAACGATACCATAAAAGAACGATACGTATGGGTAAATTTCGATATGTTTACTTGAAATTTCGACGTTTTTTAAGTTTTGCGCATCTCTACAGCTCCACCAAATTAGTCTATAGGGTCGAAAATTTGTAAGTGAATTGTGTTGGTGTTAGGAAAGTATCTTTTGGGGTTCTCGACATGTTTCCTCCAACCACTTCCCCTCCCCACCTCCGGGTTTTTCGATTTTTTTAAGTATTTTCGTACCTCTAAAACCCTAATGCATTTGAAAGGTAGTTAAATTGCTTATAAAACAAAAGAATTTTCATCGAAATCGGACCAGTATTAGCAAAGCTATTTGAACTGTTCCAATATCTTGTTAGTCGTATTTTCCCAGAATAAAATAGACTGCCTAAAGGTAGATTTTCACTGGTACTGCCCGTGGTTGCGACTGGCAGAGCTTGCCAATCGTAGCCGCTAACTGTTTCATCTTCTAATTTCGCTGAAACTGCCCACTGCAGAAGTCCACTCTTGCATAACCTATAACGTTATAACCTCTCCTATGTTTATAATCATACCATATCCTTATATCTATATAGCATATCCTTAAAACTTTTGAAATTATATGTTATTTAGATACATACAAATTATAGATAAATGAATACTACATATGTAAACTATATATGTACAACACATGTATTGTTATGTTATTTACAACAAGATATTTGTTAGGTATTTTAGACAATGAAAAAAGTTCGTCTGTCGAGGTTTCATTATTGTTTATTAATATAATAATAATAATGTGTGAATATAAAAATAAAATATGTTTTCCACACATTACTTTTTAACTATTACATTTCTGTAGTCCTTATGTCTGTGGTCATAAAGTACCTGAAACTGATTTACAAACTCTACTAGACGTTCGTCGTCATAATAACTAAATCCCTTTTTGTTAAATGGCATTGTTTCAAGTGATAAACGGGAACCGTCGCGTCTGAGGTAGTACGACTCCTGGAACGGTCAGGGACGCAGCAGTATAGGTATGACGTCATATCTAGACTGCCGGGCAGTGCCAGCGAAAAATGTCCCTAGCTATTCAGTCAAAGTAATAGTAAACTGCTCGAAAACTTTGCTGGCCGCAACAGTGGGCAGTACAAGCTAAAGTGTACCCTAAGGTCGGCGGTGTGGAGCGAGAGTGCATTTTCTATTAAATTTTTTTTTCCTGTGAAAATACGACCTTATGTCCAGCAATTTTCAACATTATTTATACCTTGAAATCAAATAATCGTTGGAGGAAGGAAAACTATATTTGTATCATTTAGTTTATTATTTTCAATAATGAACCTTTGTAATTGACTAAGAAAACAAAATGAACTGCACGTCAAAAATTGAGCTTTTACATTTCAAGATATTACCATCCGTTTTTGTTTCAAAATGGCGGCCGATTAGAGATTTTATAAGCAGATTATTATAAAGATAGAGAAGAAATGTAAAGTGTTTTGGAATCAGAATACCAAGGTATTAAAAAAAAAAGATCTATATTATGGACCGAGCTTTTGGTTTATTTTTTCAATAATAGACCTTTGTAATCGACCAAGAATTTTTTTTTGTAACCCCTCTTCAAAACTTGAGGTTTAATGGTTCAAGATTCGTAGAACCCAAATATTGAATAAAAAAAAATCCGTCCGCCCAAAATTTTTTTAAATCTTTAAAAAGGTTTTTGCTATGATCAATTAAAAGGTGATAAAATTCCCTACAAAACAAAACAAATCAACGTCGTTTTTTTAAAAAGGCTTAAGCGCCAAAAATTCGAAATTTAGGTTTTAATTGATTATGGGACGTAAACACCAAACATCTATCGATTCCCGCTCATGATATACCGAAAAAAAAAATCGAATATTGATGACGTAAGCACCATATACTAACTCTTAGTCGTTACTCTGGCTTAAACCAGTGCTAGAAGCCTTAAAAATATATTGTAATTATAAAGGTTTTGCTAGGTAAATAAACTCCTTCTCTACACGATATAGAATAAAATTAAAAAAAAAAAATTTACTGTTATTTGGAGAAAAATCGTTTCATGTGTTCACGGTATTTTTTTTTTAATATTTGGTTTCTAATTCATGTTAAAGCCAAATACATTTATATACTAAAGATACTTAAATATTAAAAATAATTAAATAAATAATTTAACTAGCTGCAACATTGCACCGGTTCCTAGAGGGTTAGAGATACAATACGTAGATGAGATAGGGTCTGGATAATAGCAAGCTCTTGATATTACAAAAGCCAATTAGGAGCCGAAAATTGGATCCTAAGCCTTTATAACGCCCTGTCTAATTAGGACACCGATGGTTTAGGAATAAGTCCTCCAGTTCTTGTCCTGTCAATTAGGATGTCAACGCAGGATGAATACGTTCTGGGTTAGTCGTGTCATCTGAGTTTAGCATGACATAGGTGTACTGGAGTGGGGATAAAGTCTCTATATTATTTAACTGCATTTTGAATATGGGTCAAGAGACTTGTCAAATTCGCCTCTTTTGACATTGAGGTTGTTCTCTCATGCCACTAATTATTATTATTAACTTTTTCACAACCCTCAAAATTTGAGGTTTTACATTTCAAGATACGTAGAATCCAAATATCGAATAAAAAAAAGTCCGTCCGTCCAAAATGATCAATAGAAAGGTGATAAAATTCTCTTCAAAATAAAAAAAGAAATCATTCAAATCGGACCAGTATTAGCTGAGATATAGCGTAATGAACTTTGTAGACAAATTCTTCTGCGCTACTGCTTAAGTTCTTTATCGAACTTGATACATATATTTTAAAGAGTATTCTGCACACGTTTCTTTCCCGATAAATTCCAAATGCTCATTTGAAACATAATCTGAATATTTGAACTCTTAACCAAAGCGATTTGGAAAGTCCTATGAATGGGAATAACAGATATTTTTGAAATTTTACTATTTGGAAATAATAAATCATTGGGTAATAATTTGTAGCGTTTTTTCAAGAAAACGTCGTATTAAAATTAATTCGAGTATCTAATCTAATTTTTTTTTTAATTTAATATAATTCTACCTTGACGAGTAAATTCTGGTGTAGGAATGTTGAAAAAATATCAATATATCCATATTTTTGTTCGGACATATATTTTTTTCGATATATCGTAATATCGATATTACGATTTGAGTGCCGAAAAACAAAAATTTTTCACAAAAAAATAAAAGAGTGAGAAAAAATATTAAATACCTGCAAGCAGGGCGGGATCGGAAAACAAAGAACCATGAAAACTTGTGATGTGGTGAGTTCGTGTTACTATCTATAGTGGCTGTGTTCTAGGGACGGGATATGTATAGATATCTATATCAGTTAACAATATGCATATCTTGATTATATGGGCATAAAAATATTGCTATTTAAAATCATCGTTAATATTTTCCTAAATTAAAAAAAAATTCAACAAATTGGAGGAAGATTAGGAGATGTTTCCTGATATTTAAATCCTGTTGGAAATCAACTTAATTAAAACAATATCTTAATTATATCGGCAGAGTAATATCGATATTATAACAATAATAACGGCAAAGAAATATTGATTGTTCAAAATATCGTTTATTCCTTTATCAAATTAAAAAAAAAAAAAAACTATATTAAACTATTTCTACTATATACAGAAGTTAATATATATATATATATATATATATATATATATATATATATATATATATATATATACATATATATATATATATATATATATATATATATATATATATATATATATATATATAATAAATTAATTAGTGAAAAGTACACTTCCCATAAATATATAACTTATATATTTTTAAAAACACATTTATAATGACGTTTCGAAGTCCTTCTTCGTCTTCAAGTTATTTGTTTTCTTTAATTTACATTATTCTGTCCCCAATGTCCTGCCATCAGTATAATTTTACTTCGTCAAATCCTAGCTGGTTATAATATATAAAAAAAAATATAATTTTTTTTTAATTAGGGGTAATTTTCCTTACTGCCTCTGTCACATATAGGACATTGGAGAGATAATAATGTAAATTGAAGAAAACAAATAACTTGAAGACGAAGAAGGACTTCGAAACGTCGTTATAAATTTGTTTTTAAAAATATATAAGTTATATATTTATGGGAAGTGTACTTTTCACTAATTAATTTATAAAAAAAAAAAAAAACAATTCGAAGGAGGATAAGAAAATATCTGTTTATTAATATTAAAAGTTTGCTGTAAATAAACTTAATAAAAACAACATCTTAATAATTTCGGCAGTGAAATATCGATATTTTAAAAACAATATCTTAATTATATCGTTCCAGAAATATCGATATTATAAAAACAATACCTTAATTAAATCGTCCCAGAAATATCGATATTAAATATACATTATCTTAATTATAACGGCACAGAAATATCGATATGTGTGTGTCCCTTTAAAAGATTAAAAATATCGAGGCTCTATATATCGAAATATCGATGTATTTTTTCAATATTCACTTCCCTATGCGGGTGTATTTGGCCTACGAAAGAACTCTCTTACTGCGTCTGCTTACAGTCTTTTCTTCATTTTTACGGGAATAATAGTCCTAGCCATTCCTTACAGACATCCTTGCTACACACGTTAAGTCCTGAGCGCTTCAAATGACGAATCCAGAAGGTTCCCCTCATCAAGGTAATGTTGCCTGTATTGCGGGAGCAGACAGCAGAAGACTTATCCTTTACAATAGCAGGAGCGGGAGCCGTTCCCGAAATCAGGAGCAGTTTCTGGTCCCGTGATCCCATTGTCTCCTGATGGATCCCTTCCTTTCTCTTGGGAGCATCCTCTTGTTCTTATTCCGGCCACAATGACCTACCTCCCGGATTTATCTTCTCTTATTCTCTTTTTCCTGGAGCGTTGTAGAGATAATGCGAATAATCCTAAAATGGTTGTCATGGTAAGAAATGATTCATATATTTATGAATAAGAAAGCAACTAAGAATGAAATAAAATAAAATATTTTAAAAAACAAACCTTGAATTCAATTTAATTCTGGGGACAATGAGACGATCGTATAGGTTGTACGTTGAGCGTACATAGAGGGGAAAACAAATGTTAAAATTTGGAGCTTTGATTGCAATAGCGACAAACTAAAATTATTTTCCCGTCATGTCCAGCAATTTTCAACATTATTTATGCATTATTTATACCTTGAAATCAGATAAACGTTGGAGGAAGGAAAATAAGAAACGATATTTTCAATAATGAACCTTTGTAATTGACTAAGAAAAAAAAATGAACTGCCCGTTAAAAATTGAGTTTTACATTTCAAGATACATAGAATCCAAACTCGACATTACCATCCGTTTTTGTTTCAAAATGGCGGCCGATTAGAGATTTCATAATCCGATTAATATAAAGATAGAGGAGAAATGTAAAGTGTTTTGGAATCAACATACCAAGGTATTAAAAAAAAAATCTATATAAATGCTTTTGATTTATTTTTTTCAATAATAGACCTTTATAATCGACCAAGAATTTTTTTTTAACCCCTCTTCAAAATTTGAGGTTTAATGTCTCAAGATTCGTAGAACACAAATATCGAATAAAAAAAAATCCGTCCGTCCAAAAATTTTTTAAATCTCTAAAAAGATTTTTGTTATGATCAATTGAAATGTGATAAAATTACCTAAAAAAACAAAAACAAATCAATGTCGTTTTTTGAAAAAGGCTTACGCGCCAAAAATTCGAAATTTAGGTTTCAATTCATTATGGGACGTAAACACCACCTCTATCGATTCCACCTAAAGATATATCGAAAAAAAAAAATTGTAAATGGTCTAAAAATCGAATATTGATGACGTAAGTATACTAACGACTCTTAGTCATTACTCTGCTGGCTTAAATCAACACTAGGAGCCTTAAAAATATATTGCAATTATAAAGGTTTTGCTAGCTAAATAAACTCCTCTACACGATATAGAATACAATTAAAAAAAAAAAAATGTACTGTTATTTGGAGAAAAATCGTTTCATGAGTTTCCTGTACAGTTTGCTAAATGGCGATTACGCCCTTTTCAAAAAGCGACGTTGAAATCGTTTAAATCGGGTCATTATTGGCTGAGATATAGCATAATGAAGTTTGTAGACTAATTCGCATTAAGGCCTCCTGACTTGGGCTTCTGACTTCCTCGCATCTCTCTACTTCATCCTTCCTTGGATTATTTCTGCACTTCCTTCAGCTTCTTGGTCTTTCCTTTTTCTTTTATCTCTGAAGTGCACCTCCAACATTTTCCTCCGTGCCATTCCACCCACTGAAAATGATAGTGAAAACCGCATCAAAGTCGACTGGCTACTTTTCGAGTTTTTCAAACACTAATATACGCTGGCTGAATTTATATATAATGATATATATAATGATACAATTATCTTTGTGTTAGAGTAATAAGTTCATATTATTGATCAAAGTTTACAGTCCTGAGTCTGATGATGATGAATGTTTCCATCGCCTCATTACAGAAATTGAGTCTTGAGGGATTATTGCAGTTTCGATTATCCCAAAATTTATACTCTCTAATTATCCTTTAGATTTCATCGCGAAACCTCGGGTTAAAGCATCGTGATTATAACGAATATCCTGAATGGCTCTGCGTTTTGCATTTTAATCCGAGGTGACTTAGCTCAAGTGCGAAGGGGAATGTAGAAGAGAGATAAGACTGAGTCCTGAGCAATGCAATGGGACATTTAGAGCTTCCAATGTAGAGTCGTAGCGGTGGATGAAGCAGAGAAGACATAAAAGAATATTGCCAAAACGTTTATGAAATTCAAATCCCCCCCCTTTCATCCAGTAGAGTAGCATAGTCAGGTATAATGGCTATACCCCTCTGCGTTATTAATCTCATTTTTGGTTCATAGCCCATTCAAGTATGCCTCCATTATTTCCAATTGGATTTGGCCACCGACAACGAGTAAAATTATATAACTTTTGTATAAATAAAATGTCTGATGTGGACTCCGTATGACTTCCTTGTACGCCTAATAAACTATAAATCGGTGACTCAAAAAGTGATCCACAATTTGGTTACTAGTTTCCGAAGATTTCAGTTTCTCAAAAGCGACACTTGGCGTCGCGACATCCATCTATTGACACACAAACACACACTCTTGTTTCTGGAGGTCTCATTCCGATATATACGTCATTTTCTTTCAGTAGGTAACTAGTTTCCAAAATATTTCTTCGTGTTCCGTGATAACATGCGAATTGTCAATGTCACTAGATAAAGCATTGAAAATCGACGGTTTCAACATTTTAAGCACAAGAACCCACTTAACTTATATCTTATTCTCCTGCTGCAGACTTGTTCATCTCACAAATGGGAAGGAAAACCAATATTTTACTCATAATTTTAACACTTTAAAACAACAATTAAAAATGTTTAATTGGATTGGAAACCAAATTGCGCTTGTAACCTTTATTACCGAATCATATGATCTCTGTATTTAGTTTTAATATAATTGTTGATTTAAGTTCATTATGACCTTCAAGTAAAAAACGCTTTTCTGCTCACCAATTTTATCCAAAATCTAGTAAATACATTCATATCGATGTAAAAGTCCTATTTACCAAATTTGGGATGTTTTACATTATATTTTAATATAATTTTTGATGAAAGTCTAATATGACTTTCAAGTAAAGTACCACTTCCGGTTTTTCAATTTAAATCAAAATCTAGTATGTTATTAAAATATATATATAAGTTATAAATACTAAATTTGAGAAGTTATGCATAGTTAATATGATTTTTGATGGAAATCAATTATGACCTTTAAGTAAAGTACCACCACCGGTAATCATGTAGTGACCGAAAAGGGAAGTTTACAACTAAATTTTACAGCAATCCAAAATACGAAATTTTAACTTTCTACGGCTAACCGCTTTTGAGTTATGCGAGATACGAACGTACGTACGTACAGACGCCACGACGAAACTAGTCAAAATGGATTCAGGGATGGTCAAAATGGATATTTCCGTTGAAATCTGAAAACAGAAAATTTTCGCGATTACAATACTTCCTTTACTTCGTATAAGAAAGTAAAAACAAAAAACAGTTTCAGGTAAAGTACTATTTCCGGCTATCCAATTTTAACTCTTGTATGATACTTATACTAATTTGTGGATCTTATATACCAAATTTTAGAAGTTTTTCATTGTATTTTGATATAATTTTTTATGAAAATCTATTATGGCCTTCAAATAAAATACCTCTTCCGCTTTGCCAATTTTAACTAAAATCTAGTATGTTATTTGCATTAATATATAAATCTTATTTACCAAATTTGAGAAGTTCTGCATTATATTTTAATATAATTTTTGATGAAAATCGATAATGACCTTCAAGTAAAGTACCACTTTCGGTGATTATGCAATGACTAAAAAAAGATGTTCACAGCTAGATTTTACAGCAATCCAAAATACGAAATTTTAACTTTCTAACCGTTTTTGAGTTATGCGAGGTATGAACGAACGTATGTACAGACGCCACGACGAAACTAGTCAAAATGGATTCAGGGATGGTCAAAGTAGATATTTCTGTTGAAATCTGAAAAGCGAAAATTTTCGCGATTACAATACTTCCTTTACTTCGTACAAGGAAGCAAAAAGAGAAGAAATTATGATCGATGAATTTACTTACCTGATTTCCGGTTGGTTGGGTTTTTATTTTATAAAACAAAACATTATGCATAATACTAAATAAATTTAATTAAAATTATTCTTAGGAACTAACATCTAATGAAAACATATATAGAATATAGAGAAAAAATAAATAATGAAAAATTACAAATATTTGCATGATGAATCCAAGGTTGGCAGCATTCCTGTAAAAACGAGAACTTGGAGAACCTAGAATTATTTTTTTATACCTTCTCTAAGCACGTGCCTTCTTTTCTTATTTGTTATTTTTTCCTTTGAACATGCCAATTATATTCTTCATTTTTTTGTAAATATTATTCAAGTATCTTTTTTCTTCTATCTTTTAAATTCTTAGGAGATTCTTATGAATCTATTAAATGAATGGCAATGTATGACTTTCAATAGAATCTTCTTTATTTAATTATGTTTACGTTTCGGGGAAATATTTCCTAATCTTCAGAACAATTTTTCTCAGCTTTTATTTTATTTTCCATAGTCATTATATAAAGCTTTTCAACATCGACTATGTAAATTTTGTTGGAGGTTTAAGGAGATCATTGACTAACAATCAGAATTATAAATTATAACTAATTAAATTTATTGACATCCGCATGATGGTACAGAAGGATCAATCTAATTAGGGATTGATAAATTATTTGCCACTTCAATAAATTTTGTTTTATTGAAAACTAGTTTCGAATGTTATACATTCCATCCTCAGTTCTAAAAACACAAAAAATTCAAAAATAAGCAATTCAAAATATAGTTTGGTATTATTATACATATAAAATTAAATTTAATACAAATCAGTATTATAAAGCATTTATGAATTATGAATTTAATTAAGAGAAGAAAGGTTGGTGAGTACCAACATGTATTTGATTTATTGTCTTAATTAAATTCATAATTCATAAATGTTTTATAATACTAATTTATATTACATTTAATTTATTATGCGTAATAATACCAAATTGTATTTTGAATTGCTTATTTTTGAATTTTTGTGTGTTTTTAGAACTGAAGATGAATGTATAACATTCGAAACTAGTTTTCAATAAGACAAAATTATAGAAGTGACAAATAATTTATCAATCCCTAATTAAATAGTATATATATATATATATGAGACAAATATGACATCCGGAAAAAATGTTATTGATGCCACAAGTATTACATCAAATAATGATGGAATTTCAATTCGGTATTAGCTTTGAACTTCGAAATTTCCATAATTGGAGCTATTTCCATTTGTGTTATGGGCATCCTACACTATAAGATATATAATTTAAAAAAATAAATATTATAATTGAAATACATACAGTTTTATTGATTTAGGATGGGGTAGGGATGGGGCAGTTGCATACATCATAACATCGGAGCGGCTGGCGGTTAGAGCTTCTACGTGACGCGCCCGCGGTCAACAGCTGCTAATGAATAATGAGTCCAAAGTTAATCGATGATCCCGCGGCGGGAATATTTTGTCACCTCACTCCCGATGCTATCTAGTCGCGGTGGTAGTAACGGAAGAATACTGAGCAAAACGTGACAGCGAAATAAAAAATAAGATTAAAAATGTAAAGACATTGTGCAACTAAAAAAAAACGAAAAAACAATAAATTGTTGTAGGATGACAGGATATTGAAATCTGTTATTAGTAACCTCGCTCGTAAAGTTAGAACTTAAACAGGTTTAGTGTCTGCTGAAAAAAATAAAGAAAATCATCTTGTCTATTTCAATGCCAACTTGATGAGGTCGAAATCGATTAAAAAGAAAAATATCTGATGTGGACAACACATGACTTCCTTGTACGCCTATTAAACTATAAATCGGTGGCACGAAAAGTGATTCTGAATTTGGTTACTAGTTTCTGAAGATTGCAGTATCTCCAAAAAGACACTCGGCGTCGCGACATCCATCTATTGACATACACACAAATAGGGAGTAAAACCAGTATTTTACACTCAATTTTAACACTTAAAACAATTAATAAAAATGTTTAATTGGAAGGGAAACTAAATTAAGTTTGTAACCTTTATTACCGAAACATATGATTTATGTGTTTAATTTAAATATAATTTTGGATGTAAGCTTATTATGACCTTCAAGTAAAGTACCGTTTTCGGCTCACCATTTTTAACCAAAATATAGTAAATACCTTCATATCGATATAAAAGTTGTATTTACCAAATTTGAGATGTTTTATATTATATTTTAATATAATTTTTTATGAAAGTAAAGTACCACTTCCGGTTTTCCAATTTAGACCAAAATCTAGTATGTTATTTTAATCACTATATAAGTTATAAATACCAAATTTGAGAAGTTTTGCAAAGTATTTTAATATACTTTTTGATAAAAATCAATTATGAACTTCAAGTAAAGTACCACTTCCGTTGATCAAGCAGTGGCCAAAAAGGGAGGTTCACAACTAGATTTTACAGCAATCCTAAATACAAAATTTCAACTTTCTACGGCTAACCGTTTTTGACCTATGCGATATACGAACGTACGCACGTATAGACGCCACGACGAAACTAGTCAAAATGGATTCAGGGATGGTCAAAATGGATATTTCCGTTGAAATCTGAAAACCGAAAATTTTCGCGATTACAATACTTCCTTTACTTCGTACAAGGAAGTAAAAAAAATGATAATAATGAAATGCTTACTACACTATTACACACCTTACTCAACTGTTAGCTAATTCTAGTTATTAATAATATTAATTTGATTTTTTTAATAATTATTTCGTATTTAACCTCCTAGATGATTAAGGCGAAATACATAATAACAGGGAACACATTTCAATACGTATACAATATATAATCCTGTACGAATTTTAAAACTGACTATTTTGAAATAATCACCTTTGAAGGACCTCTATCCTGTTTTATTTTTAGAACAGATAGCCATAATATATTAATTAAAAATCACTAGAAACGTTAGAACTTGAAATTCTTCACGACTCCCAAATATTTCTTCTTCAGGCGCCTCTTAAAATATACAGCAAAAGAGATCCAAAACCATTCTGCCAACTCCTGAAATCAATGCCACATCCCGTGGGGTTTTGAAATAAGATTAAAAAAATACATAGACAAATTTAAATATTTAGAATCTCGGGAAATGAAATTTAGGAGGAAATATAAGCAAAACTAATTTCGCAGTTGCAAAACTTACTTATTATGGATTGATAAATTATTTGCCAATTCTATAAATTTGTTTTATTGAAAACTAGTTTCGAATGTTCGAAAAACACACAAACAATTCAAAATATAGTTTGGCATTATTATACATATTAAATTAGATGTAATATAAACCAGTATTATAAAAAATGTATGAATTATGAATTTAATTAAGACAAGAAATCAAATACATGTTGGTACTCACCAACCTTTCTTCTCTTAATTAAATTCATAATTCTCTCATTGAACTAACAATGAACGAAAGATAGGTAGGATGTTTTTAGGTAAACGGTTCAAGGGTCAGGGTTTTTCCAGTAATGCCGGTGAGTAATTGTTTTTTCTGTTATAGATGGGAATAAATTTAAGATTGGACTATTGGAGATATTTATTTGGTCATTACAAACATGTATTTGATTTCTTGTCTTAATTAAATTCATAATTCATAAATGTTTTATAATACTGATTTATATTCATCTAATTTAATATGTATAATAATACCAAACTATATTTTGAATTGCTTATTTTTGAATTTGTTGTGTGTTTTTAGAACTCAGGATGAATGTATTACATTCGAAACTATTATTCGATATTTGGATTCTACGTATCTTGAAACGTAAAACATCCTCAAATTTTGAGGGGGGGTTACAAAAATTTTCTATTGAAAGTCTAATATGACCTTCAAGTAAAGTACCGCTTCCGGTTTTTCAATTTAAACCAAAATCTAGTAATGTTATTTAAATCAATATATAAATTTTAAATAACAAATTTGAGAAGTTTCTCATGCTTATCCAATTAAACATTTTTATTACTTATTTTAAGTGTTAAAATTGAGTGTAAAATACTGGTTTTCCTCCCCATTTGTGAGATCAACAGGTCTGCTGCATGAGGACAAGATATTAGTTAAGTGGGTTTTTCCTCTCAAAATGTTGAAACTTTCGATTTCCTATGCTGTATTGAATGATATTGACAGTTTTATTGTAGTCACGGAACATGAAGAAATCTCTTGGAAACTAGTTACCTACAGGAAGAAAACGACATATAATAACGGAATAAGACCTCCAGTAACAAGAGTGTGTGTGTGTGTCAATAGATGGATTTCGCGACGCCGAGTGCCGTTTTTACTGCAATCTTCGGAAACTAGTAACCAAATTCAGTATCACTTTTTAAGCCACGGATTTATAATTTAATAGGCGTACAAGGAAGTCATGTGCTGATATTTTATCTTACTTGTAATTTCGGTTTTTATAATTTTTTACTGGTACTGTCTCTGTCGTTTTCAATGTTGTTTTTTGTTTTTTCTTTTAATCCTGATGATGGCCTAAAACGTAAGCCGAAGCGTTGGCACAAAATAAATATTACTTATTAAAGTGTTAGTTTTTGACCGCACCACCCTCCTCTCCCACGACCAACTTCTTTCTTAAACACTAATTTTTGTATCTTTTTTTGAGGTGTTGCTCTAATATATATATATATATATATATATATATATATATATATATATATATATATCCCTAATCTCACAGATCCTTTGCCTAATTAATATACTAAGTCAGTTATAAAGTCAAATGAAAGGTTGAAACCACCAATGAGGCAAACAGAGAGGGATTAACAGACAGGATGAAAAGGCAAACAATTCGCAAACGAAGGAGATACTTTGGGCGAAAGGAAATTATTGAGGCTGCTGCTAATTGAGCCTAGAGCTTTTGATCTCACCCCTCCCCCCTCTGCCCCCCCTCCTCCTGCCCTTGACAATCCCTTTCCGAATCAAAGGCCCTCCCCCTCCCCTCGCGCCTTGGGTTAAGCAGTGCTTGTTCAATTCCTAACTCCTGCTAATAGCTAATACCTGAATCAATCGCCGCTCTTCCTGTTCGCCATTCTCGGGATATCGGATCCCAGGAGGCGCGAGTGTTTGATTAATCGCTTCATTGATGGATTCAATCCATTTCTAAAAAGGGTCTTTTACACGGTCTTTTAAGTTGTGTATTCATTTTCAGTTCTGGATAAGTTAGCGCTTTAAGTAGATATTTTTGACCTAACTTAAGGCCCTTCTGGTTCCAAGCTAATCAACAGTGACGATAATAATATCATATATATTAATTATTAATAATATAATATATAAAACAGATTTGTGGTTTTATATATTATATTATTAATAATATATATTGTAATTCTACTCGTTACTCCATTTCAATTTGTATTGAAACGTCTTACTCTATTCTCTTGGTTCAAAAATAACAAGGCTATTTCATTGAACAAGTTGTACCCGCACGGCCTTACCCTTGAAAATAATTGTATAAATTAAAGTTTTTTATGTTCAAATTTTAAAAGATAATGTGAGTAAACGAAGACAGAACTATTGTTCTTATCATTCTTAATCATTGTCACGGAACACGAAGAAATCTCTTGGGAACTTGTTACCTACTGAAAGAAGAAAGCGACATATAATAACAGAATGAGACCTCCAGAAACAATACTTGGTGTGTGTGTATTAATTGGTGATAAAGGTTACAAACTAGCACTAGAGTATGTCATTAGAAAGGTAATGCGTACCGAAAGGGGTTTAGATCTGGGTGGTAAAATATCCGTGCTCGGGTTTGCGGATGATTTGGTATTATTAAGTGAGGACGCGGAAACTATAAAACTGAATACAACAACGTTGATGACAGCTGGGAAAGAGGTTGGCCTCAAAATAAATACGGATAAGACGAAATATATGGTTAGCAATGGAAACAGAGGCGATTTTGAGGATATAGATATAGGAGAAAATAGGTTTGAACACGTTGAGAAATTTAAGTATTAGGGGTCTGTGATTACTAGAAAAAACGAAATTCAAGAGAAAATAAATGCGCGGTTAAAGGCGGGAAATGCTTGCTATTTTTCGGTATCAACATTACTTAGGTCGCGCATTTTGTCCAGAAACATAAAACTTAGAATATACAAAACTATTATCTTGCCTACAGTTCTGTATGGGTGTGAAACGTGGCCGCTAACCTTGAAGGATGAACAACGCCTTAAGGTATTCCAGAATAAGGTACTGCGTAAAATATTTGGTCCGAAAAAGGATGAGTCAGCTGGAGAGTTTAGGAGATTACACAACGCGGAATTGCGGAGCATGCACCCTGTTAATATAATCGAAGTGATATCGCGACGGTTGAAATGGGCTTGCAAAGTTGTTGGGCTCAGTAACGAACGAATTCCTAAAAAGTTAATAAACGCTGAGCCGACTGGTAAACGTCCGAGGGGTAGACCGAAACGTAGGTGGGAGGATAGTATTAGGAGTGATCTAATGAATTTGGGTTTGGACGGTAGTCGGTGGACCGAGATTTGTAGACAGCGATTGGTGGTATCGGCATCGAGCCTCCGGGTTCGCTAAGCCTTTTAATAATAATAAAAAGGTTACAAACGCGATTTTTTTTAAACCCTAATTAGGATTAATAAATTAATAAATTTAGTCTTAAATGCTTTTTTTCCTCCCTACTTGTAAGCTGAACAAGTGTGCAGTAAAAGATATAAGTTAAGCGGGTTTCTCCGCTTAAAATGTCGATTTCCAACGCTTTATTTAGTGACATAGACAGTTCTGATGTTGTCACGGAATACGAAGAAATCTATAGGGAACTTGTAACCTACTGAAAGAAAATGATATATAAAAACGGAATGAGACCTCCAGAAACAAGAGTATGTTTGTGTGTGTGTGTGTGTGTGTCAATAGATGGATGTCGCGACGCCGAGTGTCGTTTTTGAGATACAGCAATCTTCGGAAACTACTAGCCTACTCAGGATCACTTTTTGAGCCACCGATTTATAGTTTAATAGGCGTACAAGGAAGTCATGTGTAAGTTAGTAATATTATAAATTTGATTTTATTACTTGTGCAATCATAGGTTATTAGACATTTTTTTTTTTTTTTAGAGAGATTGAGATTTATTTACAAACCTAAATTACTTAATATGCAATCAATAATAAACGATTGCACCGAAAAACACGACTGTACATAAAATCACGACATTCCACACTATTTACAGTTTCTCTGCCCGTTTTCTTAAATGTTGAATGTTTCCTCTATCACCACAAACATTGGACAATCGTGCTCTCAACTAACTCATGCTATAGAACCTTATCAAACCGTAATGGCTAGAACCTTCTCAAATAATCGATCTGGAATTTTCTCGAACAATCGATGACGGCCAACTATTATCGTGATAGTAGTGTCGATTAATGGGTATAATCATAATTATGACTGCGATTATAATAAAAAATAAAAAATATCTGATGTGGACAACACATGACTTCCTTGTACGCCTATTAAATTATAAATCGGTGGCTCAATAAGTGATCCTGAATTTGGTTCCTAGTTTCCAAAGATTGCAGTATCTCAAAAACGACACTCGGCGTCGCGACATCCATCTATTGACACACTCATATTTCTGGAGGTCTCATTCCGTTATTATATGTCGTTTTCCTTCAATAGATAATTAGTTTCCAAGAGATTTCTTCATGTTCCGTGACAACATTAAAACTGTATATGATTGGATAAAGCATTGGGAATCGACAGTTTCGACATTTTAAGCGGAAGATCCCACTTAACTAATATCTTATTCTCCTGCTGCAGACTTGTTGATCTCACAAATGGGAAGGAAAACCAGTATTTTACACTCAATTTTAACACTTAACACAAGTGATCAGAATGTTTAATTGGATTGGAAACCAAATCGCGTTTGTAACTCTTATTACTGAAATATATGATTTCTGCATATAATTTTTGATGTAAGCTTATTATGACCTTCAAGTAAAGTACTCTTTTCGGCTCATCAATTTTAACAAAAATCTAGTAAATACATTCATATCGATATAAAAGTCTTATTTACCAAATTTGAGATGTTTTACATTATATTTTAATATAATTTTTGATGAAAATCGAATAGGACCTTCAAATAAAGTACCGCTTCCGATTTTCCAATTTAGATCAAAATCTAGTATGTTTTTTAAATCAATATATAAGTTATAAATATTAAATTTGAAAAGTTTCGCATAGTATTTTAATATAATTTTTGATGGAAATAAATTATGACCTTCAAGGGAGATTCACAACTAGATTTTACAACAATCCTAAATACAAAATTTCAACTTTCTACGGCTAACCGTTTTTGAGTTATGCGAGGTACGATCGTACGTACGTACGGACGCCACGACGAAACTAGTCAAAATGGATTCAGGGATGTTCAAAATGGATATTTTCGTTGAAATCTGAAAACCGAAAATTTTCGTGATAACAATTTTTCCTTTACTTCTTACAAGGGAGTAAAAAGAGCGTGATTACTTTATTGCACGATCGTAATCGTATTCATGGCCATGATTACGATTACAATCGTGTAATCACGCTATTTTTTGGTTATTTTCGTAATCATAATCATGATTTTGATTATACTCATATCTTGTCCGTGTCCTCGACTGATTAAATTACTAAGCCACTGAATGTATTTATACTTAATTGAAATATTAAATATTCAATAAAATATAATTACGAAACATATTTCTGGGCTTGCGCCGAAGTGAATAGCGCATAGTATACCCAGACTTAACGTAACTAGCTCGTTCCTTTTTGGCTTTCCCGTTACAATTACTTTTTTATAGCTATATAATACTACACAGGGGGATGATGAAATGATATAATGGTGGGTGGTTCCGTTCCGTTGGTACCGTTCCGTTCCACCATTGGAACTGCTCCCCGCTCTAGTTCTGATCCACATTCGTTTCGATCTAACATTTAGGGATGGGCCGTTGAGATTAACAGCTGATCCAGCCATTAGTGAAATGGTTCAATCTTTCGTTCCGTTCCATCTTCATTCCGACCTCATAATGTGACGTCTTGGTCTACCTTCTTTCGTTCCGTTCCAACCATTGTAGGACAAATTTTATTTAGACTAACAGTTAACACATGACATTGACCTAGGAAGTAGTAGTTATTAAATAGAGTTTATAAACCTAATTAAATATTGTTTAGCTTCCTACTTATCAGCCTTAAACAAGTGTTATTTCCTTAATCATCCCTTCTCCTATTGTATGTGTAAAAGCCTATATGAAATGGACAGATTAACCAGAATGTAAGATAATGTGTTAGGTAGAATGTAAGATTTAGAATGTAGGATATAGTTTAAGATAGAATGTTAGACAGAGCTCAAGATAATGTGAGATAGTACACTCTCACTAAGTTAGCTTTAAGTCTAGTAGTAATATCTTTAGTAGAGTCTACCTGTAGTTAACACTGTCAGTAGCTCACTATTGTATCATGTAACTCTGTACTCTTATTAATAAAGTATTTTCTAAGTCTTACACATCATCGACATTTGTTAATTTAACGAATAATAGATAAAGAATGATTTATTTAGCTTTTTGACTAACGAATAACGAATATTTTGTTTATCTGTTATTTTAAATAACAAATAAGGAAAACGAATGTTAAAATTTTCCGATTTTTCATTTGCTTTTCCTCTCATATCTCATGAATGGGTGAATTGATTTGAGCGGTTCAAACGATTTTCCGAATGTTTGGAGATATACTAAAAGGAAAAGAAATGTGAAAATTTGGCGATTTTTCATTCGTTCTTCTCCCTACATCTCGCGAACAGATAATGGAGTTTCGGGGCTCCATTTAAAATAAAATATAAAGCGGAATCTCTTAGGGTATCTAATTCCTAATAATATTATCTATGATTTGTAAAACTTTCAATGATATGAAATCTCATTTTCAAGTAACAGAACCCGATTTTTTATTTAGTCAATCTAAAGTTATTTAGAGTTAAAGTTAATTAGCTTTTTTTAGAGTTAAAGTCCGAGCATGTTTTCTGTTTTTGTAATGGCGGCTAGTTAACATTTAGTTGAAGAGCCCGTCAGTCTGTGAACTTAAACCCGATATGTGAAAGGGATGAAGAGCCAGAAGCTGACTAATCTAGTCTGAATGTACTTTTATTAACAATTTTATCATAATTAAACACATATAAACATATTTATTGGTAATTATTGATACGTAAAGTTGATTGATTTAAGAAAGTCAAACAAATTTAAATTTAAACACCATAATGACTCTTAATATCTTAATTAGTAATCTAATAAGTTCAGAATCGATCGCATTTGAATTAACAGTCGTTTGGGTTTCTCAAATCATCGATTCACTCACCAGCGTAGGTACCAGCACTTGTAAATTTATTCAGAATAATAATTAACAAATCATTTAATGAACAAGTTAATTAGTTACACAATCTTCTGCACAGTACTTCACAAGAATTATTTCATACTGTCCCGATGGTTTAATACAGAAGATATAAACGTCTGGATTCGAACCGTTACATAAGTTGTACTTCGTATAGATTATATAATAAGTTATATAACTCGTACTTATGTAATAAGTAATACGTCGCCAACACTCCTACTTTGTGACATGTTTCCAGATATTGATGACGAATCTTCCGAATGCAAACTAAATAAGAAGAAAAAGATTTTTAGTCTTTGAAAACTATAATTATGAAAGTTTCTTGTCACTAAATGGTGATTGATAGAGTCAATTATGATACCGCAGAAGAAAATGGCGTGTGTACCGGTCACGCATATAAGTCCGAAGTGTAATAAGTTTATATTATTATTGAGCTAAAACTTTTTGGAGAGCTTCGTAATACAAAGTGCTCTAGGAATAGGCTAAAGTAATGGGGGATAAGTGCTTTTTCGGGGTAAGTGCGTAATTGTCTAGTTAAACCCTGTACAGGTAGGAGCTGCCCTTTTGGGGGAATTAAGTCTAAAAATTAGAGCACTGATGTATCTCAAATTAGCCACGAGAGTTCACTAAGCAGGGCCGGATTAAGCCGAATAGGGGTCCCTAGCCAATGCGGATTTCGAACAAAAAGATAGACACAACGAAATTTTGTATCGAGTTAATATCTAATTTGTTATAATGTCTATCACTCTCACCCTATTTACTTCAATACAGGTTTAATAATAAGACAGACCAACAAACAAATTTTTTTTGAAAACTTTTTTAACTTTACTAGTTGATCTTTATAGATTTTTATGTGCTGGATCTAAATCTAGCCTTAGTTTTTTTGTATCACCCATAGTTTTCCGTAGGTTTCAGGCTCATCAAACATCTTAACTTTTTAAACTTCTGTTAAATATTAGCTACAATAGAAACATACTCTGGGTCTTTTTCATTTCCCAAGAACTTTGTAACGACTTGCTTGAATGATACCCATGCTTCTTTCTCATTTAAGGTCATTGTGGATTCAAAGTTAACATCAAACATCATTTTTCTAATGTCAGGTCCGACAAAGACGTCTTCTTTTAGTTTAGTTTCTGAAAGGCGTGGAAACTTTTGGCAGAGATGCTTGAAACATGGTCCATCTTTAGGCAAAGCCTTGACAAATTGTTTCATGAGGCCTAACTTAAGGCCTAAATTTTTCATGAGGCCTAAGACTGAAAGCTGTTCAATTCTTTAAAAATCGCTTTAAATTTAATAAATTTAACTATAAAATGTGAAGAAATTGTCGGTGAGCTTTTTTAATATCATATTTGGATTCAGCACCCTAAAAACTATAGGAATAAGGTATTTTCAGGACAAAAGTTTTTTCATCGTTGGACTGTGTAATAAATCAAATTCAACACGTAGGTAGCTTAATTCAATTTTATACCAACTCCAAATTTTAATATATCAGTATTAATGTATGTCATTTATTAAAGCAAAACTATAAATAATGATTGAAGTGTAATGCAATTGGGGTAATGATATTAGTAAGTGTAAATCGGTATTTGTTGATTACTTAATTTAATAGATACTCATATTATTATACTATATTACACTCGAAAGAGTGGCTTATCTGAAAGATGTCTTGCCGCTTTGATTACTAGACCACTTCGCCTCGCCGCCTCCGTCCAGTTTAATAAAGCAGTCTCCAGCAAATGCTGTGTTACAGACGAGCTATTCGCCGCCGCCCGTCTCTCATAGTCGATGTAGAGGTGTCTCACTGATAAGTATGTGAGGTTGGGCTTAATCCCGCTGGGCGAACTTCTGTTTGCGCATCTTTGATGGTACGCGACCGGCGTAGCGTTGGGGTATACAATGAGACCCGGGGCATCTAAAATGTATATAACAAAAAAAGAACGGAAAAATTAGAGCCATTAGAGAATTGGGGGTTGCGTAAATCCGATAGCACAGGAGTAAGTGTAGATCTCTGTTATGGAACTAGTACGTGTGGTGTAAACTTACACGGGGCAACTCCGAACAAGCATATTGAAATATAACTTTTATTCAATTATGTTCACATTCAACTTTCAATACTGTCAATGAAAGTTTAAATTGTGAATCTGAGACAAGTTTTGAATATTTTTGATTATCACACCAGTATAATAATCCGATCTATTTTTCACTTGCCACACAACCGCTACTGCTTGAATAATGAGTCATCCAGATACCTTGTACGGCCAGTACAAGTCATCCAGTTCCCTTTAAGGGAAATCTTATAAAATTGGACGAGATTGAAACGTGGGCTTGAATGTAATATTTAAAGATAATCGTCTACGTAACATTTATTACAAAAGAGGAAAAATATATGTTCAAAAATAAAGATTATACAGATATAACTTTGGAAATATAGTACGCATTTACCCCACATTATATTTACAGTATCACACTATTTAGCAATAATACTCTATGGCGTCATCATCGGAAAGACGTTTTGCTCACTTAAGGTGTTTTTATGTTATACGACATGATACGGCTCGTGTCAGAGAATTCATTAGATACGTATATTATGCGACACGACAAGTGTCAGACAGTACTAATTCCTATATAATTTTCATACAATAATAGCATTTTCATTCAATTTTAATTTATTTCTCCAAATAATTTACTATAATATAGTCATAAAAATATAAAGTTATAACATTGAAATAGTTTTCACTTTAAATATTTAAAATATATCGAAACAAAGGCAATGTATGTTCGAAATTGTTATTGGTTTTAAAGAAAAAATGAGATAACCCAGTGACGTTTTTTAGATCCTGCTAGAAAAAAACTTGAAATAAACATTTTTCTTTCCTTAAATTTAATTTTAAAAAATAGTAAAAATCAAATGTATTACTACGTTTGTTTACTCTGAAATTGTGTTGTTAAATAGTACCTAATGATAATAAATAATATTATTTATTATTATTATATATTGTTAGTTATATATTATAATTTAACTGATTTATTCATTAACTTTCCAATTTCGTTTCAAGCAATCTTCTTCTTGCATTGTCATCACTATCTGTATCCTTTATTTATATTATAAGAAAGAGGAAAATCCCTTATATACTCCATGAGTTTTCAGCATTCATTTTTAAGACAAAATAAACTACACTAATATTAGGTATATTAAAAATATATCTAAAAATATATATATATATATATATATATATATATATATATATATATATATATATATATATATATATATATATATTGTAACATTCTAAAAATAATACTACCTTTGAAGGAGATAGAGGTCGTCTAAAAGGTCCTTATTTCAAAAATATTTATTTTTAACATTGATACAGGCTTCGATACATCCTGCCTAGTTATTAAATCTTATACTATAAGTCTATAATAATAATATATAGTAATACAGACTAACTATATATTGTTGTATATTATAAGGTGTAGTTATCATAGTACCTATGAGTTGTTAATTATTAAAAACTCGTAGGTACTATATTGTCAAATACTCATTTAAAAAAAATTTCGTCCTTTAATAATTAGTAATTCTTATAGGACTTTATATCGGATATAGGACTTGTTATTAGTATGTCAATTATTGGCATACTGGCTCTCGGATAGCGTTGTGTTTGGGCGCCAAAATTGTCTCTTGTTAGCTGTGATGTTTTGCATCGACTTGTTGAACATTCCTAATCTATACATCCCTAGAATATATATAGATATATATTTTTTTTTCGATTACATTATTTTTCCTCTTGGCTCATTGGCTATAAAACAAACTAAGGGACGGGAGAATATCTATAAGAGGAGGTTGAACAAATAGCCCTAGTTGGACCGAGTTAGGCCATAAAGCTGAGTGGTGTCCTTTAACACTCAACTGTGGCGATAAGGCCAGCGAACCTCCTTGGACCAGAGCCAACAACCCCCTTCCTTCTCTCAGCCTCCGTCCCTCCTCCCAATCTCCCTCGACCCCCCTAAACTCTCTCCAGAGTTATGGAGTTACCGACTTGGCTAAGTACCGCTTCTCCTATTTAAAGCTCCATACGGCCTGCTCATCTTTCAAAAACATTCTTTTATTCAGAAGATACGTGAAACCTTTTATTTAGATGTTAAGTTCATCTGTTTAGCGTGAATCTCTATAATGACTCTGTAATCAACGGCAATGGTTAAAGAGGAATGCGAGACATTGCCTCCTGGAATTCCAGGCAAATTTCTACGTTCTTCCGGGAAACTATCTTTGAGCGCACAAAAATTGGACGTTTACTTCTCCAATTATCTAAAAAAAAAACTTTCACATAATTTTATGTCATTCATAGTGAAAATTGAAAAAAAAACACCCTACTCAGAGTAGAAATTAATTTCTACTCAAGTTACGCAATATATAGTCTCAGTGTATTAAGGCATGAAAATTAAAAAAACGATGAAACTCGGTTACAATGAATGGATTTAAAAAAAAAAAAAATTTATATATTGAGTTTCTTGCATCAAGAAGAAAAAGATTTACCCATTAAAAGGCTTTTCGTTTTTTTTCATTAATTTATTTTTTCAACATTAAAAATTAGTTCAATTCATTCTTATATTATACCACAGGTACAGTAAATACCCTTAAAAAATAGATATTGAACTATTTCAGTTATTAAAAGTTCACTTTTTTCAGGAAAATTCCTAAAATTTTTGTTTATTTTTCATTCTGTGCTCAATATCTTGAAAACTACCAACCGCACGAAAAACATTGTTTATATCTTTATTGACGTAAAGTAAATCTTCTAAAATTGGAGCTCTTTAGGTTTACTATTTCCTGAGATCAAGCTTTTCAAAAAACCAAAAATCACCATTTCTTGAATTTATTTTGGCAAACATCATGAAAATTGCCCATTGTTAGATCAATGTTATGAAATACTTTACGATGTATTAAACTGCTCCAATTTGACTAGTAATAGACATCTGTACGTCAAATAGTTCACGAGATAAAGTTTTTCAGAAAACCTATTGTACACTATTTTGACATTGAGTTGTATCTTATAAAATATTAGATATCTCAAAAACTATTATACATTCAGATGTTTGTTACCATACAAATTGGATCTAGTTATATTCACAATAATGTAGTTCAAATGATTATCGTCTTAGGAAGAGCAGTTTCCCATGATATTTGCCAAAATAAATTTATAAAATGATTTTTGAAAAAAAAAATATTGTTTTGTGAAAAACTTTATCTCGGGTACTAGTGAACGCAAAGAGCTCTATCAGGACTCAAATTTAAGAAAATTTACTTTACTTTAAAAAAGTATAGGTATTCACAATGTTTTTCGCGCGGTTTCAAGATGTTGAGCACAGAATGAAAAAAGAGCGACAATTTTAGTTTTTCTTGAATAAAGTGAACTTCCGATTATTGAAATAGTTCAATTTATAATTTTCATGGACATTTACAGTATCTCTTGTAATATCTAGGTATGGATAAACTTATTTTTTAATTAACAACAAAAAAGTTAAGTAACAAATAAATAAAAATTTTAAAAAAAGGAAAGAAAAGTGGTAACTTTCAATGGGTAATTTTTTTTTTTTTACTTCTTGATGTAAGAAAATTAATAAAAAAATATTTTTTTAAACAAACCATTGTAACTGGGTTTCTAGGTATAAACATAAATGAACTGAACTAAGCAGGGCTAGTGAAAAATTTAAAAGTTTACATCACTTCAATTTGTGCGTTTTTCGCCAGCCTCCATTACCTTCCAATATTATATATTTTTGATATTGATTCTTCTAAAATCTTTAGCTTTCCAACGGTATATTTGAAATTAAATTTTCAAAGTGAGAAAATATTTCTCCTTTAGTTGATTATCAAACTCTTTCAGAATTTATGTTCATCCATTTTTTTATCACTACTGACATTCAGTTGGCATCCGCATGATGGTATAGAAGGATCAATCTGATTGGTCAGTTGACATCCGCATGATGGTATAGAAGGATCAATCTAATTGGTCAGCTGACATCCGCATGATGGTATAGAAGGATCAATCTAATTGGTCAGCTGACATCCGCATGATGGTGTAGAAGGATCAATCTAATTGGTCAGCTGACATCCGCATGATGGTATAGAAGGATCAATCTAATTGGTCAGCTGACATCCGCATGATGGTATAGAAGGATCAATCTAATTGGTCAGCTGACATCCGCATGATGGTATAGAAGGATCAATCTAATTGGTCAGCTGACATCCGCATGATGGTATAGAAGGATCAATCTAATTAGTCAGCTGACATCCGCATGATGGTATAGAAGGATCAATCTAATTGGTCAGCTGACATCTGCATGATGGTATAGAAGGATCAATCTAATTGGTCAGCTGACATCCGCATGATGGTATAGAAGGATCAATCTAATTGGTCAGCTGACATCCGCATGATGGTATAGAAGGATCAATCTAATTGGTCAGCTGACATCCGCATGATGGTATAGAAGGATCAATCTAATTGGTCAGCTGACATCCGCATGATGGTATAGAAGGATCAATCTAATTGGTCAGCTGACATCCGCATGATGGTATAGAAGGATCAATCTAATTGGTCAGTTGACATCCGCATGATGGTATAGAAGGATCAATCTAATTAGGAATTGATAAATTATTTGCCACTTCTATAATTTTGTTTTATTGAAAACTAGTTATGAATGTTATACATTCATCTTCAGTTCTAAAAATACACAAAAAATTCAAAAATAAGCAATTCAAAATATAGTTTGGTATTATTATACATATTAAATTAGATGTAATATAAATCAGTATTATAAAACATTTATGAATAATGAATTTAATTAAGACAAGAAATCAAATACATTTTGGTAATCACCAAGGTTTAAATGGATCATATCAAACAGAAAAGTTTGTACTGGTTCCTTCTCGCACAGAACTAACAATGAAAGAAAGGTGGGATGTTTATATGTAAACGGTTTAAGGGTCGGGGTTTTTCTAGTAATGCCGGTGAGTAATTAGTTTTTCTGTTATTGATGGGAATACATTTAAGATTGGACTATTGGAGATATTTATTTGGTCATTTACGCAAAAATCTGGATTGGATTTAAAGAATTTTATTATTTCAAATACTTCATATTTAATTTGAGACTGTTTTCAATGTGATGTATTAATTTAACTCCTGAGTCTTTGATGAATTTATGATTATTTTCATTTAAATGAATTGCAAAGTTGGAATTGTCTGTCTTATTATTATATGCACGTATATGTTCCTTTAATCTCTGATTTAGCGATCTTCCAGTTTTTCCTGGCTGCTCGGCTGAATTGCTTATTTTTGAATTTTCTGTGTTTTTAGAACTGAGGATGAATGTATAGCATTTGAAACTAGTTTTCAATAAAAAAAAAATTATAGAAGTGACAAATAATTTATCAAGCCCTAACTACTGACATTGATGAAGTTAATTATTTCAAATAAACAAGATTAAAAATACTTTATACGAAGCCATTTTGAAAATTCGGCATTTAAGTCCTGTTTGACTTTTTCAAGAGGATAAGGCCATTAATTGATATTAAATACCATTTAATTGTACTTCGCAAAAGTGTGAAATCGGTGATATAAAACGGCAAAAGATAGCCTCGAGTCTCTCAATTTCCGGTAGTAACTAAATTTCAACGTTCCGCCATTCCAGGTATCCAGGAAAGAAATAAAAGGTACAAATTTACAAGAGGGGCGCGTTATCACTGGTACTCCCGATCTTACCCGAAGGTCGCCTGACTAGCATACTCTAGCGCCATTTGTGCTAACTAACTGATTTCTATTCAATTGTAATATTCGTGTTCGTTGCAATTATTAAAATGATTAATGCCTTAATTACATATAATTTAAAATTGTTAGTGCTGTCGACTTCCTGTGAGCTGGGGAAGTTGTAGTCATAATTCAAATTACGGTAAGGATCCGACCTCAACTGAAAAGGAACTTTTGGGGTTTGTGATAATAATTAGATAGATGCAGACCAAAAATAGTACATCTCAGATCGACAGTAAAAAAAAAAGAGACTAACCAAATGGAAACCACTCCAAGACAATTGAACACGTGTGTTTATAATGTCCTAACAATAATTTTCTTTTTTTTTCATTGTCATTAATTAATTAATTGGACATATTTTCCCGTTTTGATTTAAGAGATGGTAAATTAAAAAGCAAGACCTGTTCACAGAATTAATCAAGTAACATTTGTAATTATAATCATTGTGGTGTAATAGAATATTAAAAAGAGGATATTGGTTCTTCAGTACCTATGACTTTTCATAACCCAGATTTTTTTTTTTTTTATTTTTTTTACCTGGCATATGAATTAATTAATTAAATTGGAACTGAATTATATTTGAAAGTGTAATTTAATTTTTCAGAAGGGGAAGGGGATGATCAAAGGGACAAACACGGGGAACCGCGTAGGCTCTCTTTTGATTGGGCGAGCGGTGTAGGTTCAATAGCCAGCACTGCTTCAATACTCTCTCTATTAATCTTGCCGAGTATATTTAATTCCCCGTTCACGGTCAGATGGTCTCGTCCATTCGTCATGAAACGAGTTGTCGTATAAAAGCAGCACTTGATATAATGATCCCTTCCATCGTCATATCTTTCTATACCGAATTTAAATTTATCTCGATTAAGAAATTAAGGATATTGAAGGGTAAGATCGTATTAATAAAGATTATACATCACTTAATTTTAAGTCGTATTTCTCCCGAAAAAATAGACTATTGGGTCGAAAATTCGGCAGTGGGTCGAAGGTCGGCGGTGAGCGGCGGGAAAGCGTTTTCTGTCCGTTTCATAACCTCTAGAGCACGATTATGGAAGATTTGGAGATGTCTGATATATATATATATATATATATATATATATATATATATATATATATATATATATATATATTTCCGCTACATTTGAGCACCTCCAGCGGCCCTCTTTGGGTCGAATGAGCTGAAATTCGGTTAGTAGAGCTTTCTTCCAGGCAGAACGATACCATTAAAGAATGGATAAATTCCAGTCAAAATTTCGGTATGCTTACCTGAAATTTCGGCGTTTTTTAAGTCTTGCGCATCTCTACAGCTCCACCATTTTAGTTTATAGGGCTGAAAATTTGTATATGAATGTAGTTGGTGTTGGTGAAGTATCTTTTAGGGGTCTCGACTTGGTTCCCACTGTTTTTTTCCGATTTATTCAAAACATTTGCGCACCTTTAAAACCCCTCCAGTGAGGGAGCTGAAAACCTGTTCCATTGGAAAGGAAATTAAATTACCTAAAAAACAGAAGAAGTTTCATCAAAATCGGACCAGTATTAGCAAAAGATATGGCTATATCAACAGTTTCAATGCTGAAAATTAGTTTATAGGGGTGAAAATTTGTATGTGAATTGAGTTGGTGTTGGGGAAGTATTTTTTGGGGGTCTCGACTTGGTTTCTCCAACCCCCGTGTTTTTCGATTTATATATATATATATATATATATTTTGTATCGAAGATTAGAGGAGATGCAGAATCTTATAATAAAAGTACGGGTAAATTTCGGTTTGTTAGGGAACTGTCTTTTGTGGGTCTCGAATTTTTTTCTTACTCCTCCGTTTTATAATATATTTTTTAAAGTTAAAATACGACTTCAGTGACGGAGTTTCACTGCTCACGGATTTTTTTTTTTTATTAAACTGTTATGATTTTAAAAATACAGGAAGTCAAATCAGATTTAGTTCATTAGACTATTTTAATTAATTATGAGGAGACTATAAAATCTTAAATTTTTCAATGATCATTAAACCATTAATTAATTAATAAACGTTTCGCCAAATTAGGAATTATCACGACTAGACTTCCTAACAAGAGATAAATAAAATAAAATCTAACAAAAGTAAAAATATATATTTAAGCCAAAAGAAAATATAAATTCTTCTCTCATATTCTACTTTTTACTTCTTCCTCTTCCTTCTAGAGGCGATTTTCTATTATTGTATTATATTCCAATTAATTTTTAATACAAATGGTTATTTCAAAAATTATTTTACTACAATAATTATTATACCAGGAAATTATTATTCGCTCACATTATTTCAAATAAAGCATAGGTTCATTAATATAACCATAGCTTATTATTATAACTAAACAATAATCAATAAATAAATACGCAAATTAATTACTATAATTTTCGTTATTTTAAATAATTACCTAATTGAATTCATAACAGAATTCTTTGGTTATTTTTGGAAAACGAAAACTTTGCTTCAAATCCAGATTTTGTGTCTACTTCCATATTTTTAGTAAATATTAATTTTAATTCACATCTCTTTAATACATATTAACTTTTAAATATATATTAATTTTAATACATATATCTGTAATACGTAATAATACAACCCTATTCGCCAAAAGGGACGGAATCTACTTAAGCGCATTGGAGGGGGGGGGGAGGGGGGGAGGGGGCTGTTAGGGAAGTTGACACCCATGAATATTAAATCATCTTGTATAACGAGTTTAATCAAAATCAAATGAGCCTTTTTCGAGAAAATTATAAAAGTTTTAGTTTTTGAGCTAGGCTGTTCACGCACACGCACGCGCGCGCGCGCGCACACACACACACACACACACACACACACACACACACACACACACACACACACACACACACACAAGCGCGCTCGCGCACGAAATTCGAAATTTTTCACGACCTCCATGCTTTCCCTTATTATAAATTTCACATAAAGTGAAATTAAAAATATTAAAAGAGACTTCTATGAAATAATATGGACTTTTTTATAACTCAGTAGCTAAGTGAAAAATAATTTAAATATGTCTGTCATAAGAAAAAAACTTACGTTTTCACTTCACAAGTTATTTTGTCAGTTGAACCGTAATAATCTAATTCATGCCCATTTCTGAAATTGTTTGTACATGAATAGATTGTGAATATAATCAAAATAAATTTAAAAAAAATAAATAGAAAATCTTTATAGACCACAATCCTCAAACAAACAGAGGACGATTAAAAGGATAAAATTATTGCAAAGAAGATATAAGAGGAAGGACTAAGGAGAGAAAGAAAGAAGTAGATTCCTTTTTACATCCAATTACAAAGCAATTTCCCGTTTGGGTACGGGAAGGATGATTGATTTGTCTTATTCCTTGCTTGGGGATAAAGACACTACAAAGGGGCTTACCGCTCCAATCCTCTGTCCCGCGGCAATATCGCTCCGTCCTCCCGGCCAAAATTCGATATGCCTCGCCATTTTGTATCATTCCTTTATAAATATATATATTTATTGCTACGTCCCACCCCAACTGCCTCTTTATTATTCTTATTAATTTATGTTAATTAAACGGTCCATTTTTGCTTAGACTATGAGAATATGCGCAGTCTTTGACAGAGAAAAAAAAAAATAAAAAAATAGAAAAAAAAATTTGACTATGATAGACTCCTTATGGTCTCGTTGTATAATCAGCAAAACATATGATTTTTTATGTTTGTAAATATTTTTGGGTCGAAAATAACAAAAATATCTGGACAACACATGACTTCCTTTTACGCCTATTAAACTATAAATCAGAGGCTCAAAAACTGATCCTGAATTTGGTTACTAGTTTCCGAAGATTGCAATATCTCAAAAACGACACTCGGCGTCGCGACATCCATCTATTGACACACACAAATGGGGAGGAAAACCAGTATTTTACACTCAATTTTAACACTTAAAACGAGTTATAAAAATGTTTAATTGGATTGGAATCCAAATAGCGTTTGTAACCTTTATTGCCGAAACATATGGATTTATGTATTTAATTTAAATATAATTTTTGATGTAAGCTTATTATGACCTTCAAGTAAAGTACCCTTTTCGGCTCACCAATTTTAACCGAAATATAGTAAATACATTCATATCGATATAGAAGTCCTATTTACCAAATTTTAGATAATTTATATTATATTTTAATATATTTTTTGATGAAAGTCTAACATGACCTTCAAGTAAAGTACCGCTTCCGGTCTTCCAATTTATACCAAAAGGTAGTATGTTATTTAAATCAATATATAAATTATAAATATCAAATTTGAGAAGTTTTGCATAGTATTTTAATATAATTTTTGATGGAAATCAATTATAACCTTCAAGTAAAGTACCACTTCCGGTGATTAAGCAGTGACCAAAAAGGGAGGTACACAACTAGATTTTACAGCAATCCTAAATACAAAATTACAACTTTCTACAGCTAACCGTTTTTTGAGTTATGCGAGATACGGACGTACGTATAGACGCCACGACGAAATTAGTCAATATGGATTCAGGGATGGTCAAAATGGATATTTCCGTCGAAATCTGAAAACCGAAAATTTTCGCGATTGCAATAGTTCCTTTATTTCGTACAAGGAAGTAAAAAGATTTAATAGAAAGGTTTTTAAAACTCATTTTCACCAGACGTTCGCGGACCCCATGCAAACTCTTCCCCCACCATCTTTTGGAAACGACTGGTCTAATCAGCCGAGGATGGTAACGCCGAGTTTCGAGGATCATCCTTGGGTAACTGTCATTTCAGCGACTAATCTAAAAACAATTGAACCAGTAGACTCGGAGGAAAACAGGGGACGGCGGACGGACACTTTTTTTTAAATCGATTTTTGGATTCTAAGTTTCTTAAACGTAAACCTCAAATTTTGAGGGGAGGGTTACAATTTTTATTCTTGGTCGATTACAATTGTTCATTATTGAAAAAAAAAAAAAAGCTCAACGCATACTGAAGAAAGATTAAGATTAGCTAACCAGAGAAAGGTTACACTAGAACAGCTGATCTGCAAAATCAGAATAATTGAAGATACATAGCACTACATTATAAAGTAGATACAAGAGATCAATCAGAGATAGCACATCTCATATCAATAGTATAAAAATACTAACCAAACAGACATGGTACATCAGTTCAACTTATCCTCATGGGTATGAGCAGTGGCGTAGCTAGGTCAACTGGGGTCGGGGCAAACTTCAACATTGTGGCCCCCCGGACCGGAACTGGGAGGAGAGACAAATTTCGAGCGAAAGTTTATTTTTAGCTTAAGTAAAAATATGGTTTTGACCCTAATTCAGTCAATAAAACTAGTAATGTTATGAGATGAAAAATTACATTTATTTCGCAATGTATTACTTAAAGTACTGTTATAAAACTGTTAGGATTTATTGGAGGGGGCGATGAAAGATCGGGTGGCAAAGTTAAGCTTCTCCATTAGCAAAAATCCTAGTTCCGGCCCTTACTTCATCAACAATTAATTGCTACATTATACGATATTCTGTGATGTGACTCTACTTGCATATATCCCTGCAACACTTTACCAACACTTAAACATTAATGTTTTTTTAATAATAAAGATAATTGTAACGATAAGTAATTTTTCACAAATGCAGTTTTTGAAATAAAAGCAGAAAATACTGTTATTTTGAAAGAAAAACGAACGGTTTTTTTTTTAAGGATTTTCTGACAACAGTGAGTTTGCGGCTCAGTTTCAGAGTCGATTCTGGAGAATTTCAATTTTCTAAATACAAGAAAAATATCAGATTTGCTGAAATTACTCCATTTTTACTTCCTTCTACGAAGTAAAGGAAGTATTGTAATAGCGAAAATTTTCGGTTTTCAGATTTCGACGGAAATATCCATTTTGACCATACCTGAATCCATTTTGACTAGTTTCGTAGTGGCATCTGTACGTACGTACGTTCGTATCTCGCATAACTCAAAAGCGGTTAGCCGTAGAAAGTTGAAATTTTGTATTTAGGATTGATCGAAAATCTAGTTGTGAACCTTCATTTTATGTCACTGCTTGATTAGCGGAAGTGGTACTTTACTTGAAGGTCATAATTGATTTCCATCAAAAATTATATTAAAATACTATACAAAACTTCTCAAATTAAGTATTTATAATTTATATATTGATTTAAATAACATACTACATTTTGGTATAAATTGGAAAACTGGAAGCGGTACTTTACTTGAAGGTCATATTAGACGTTCATCAAAAAATATATTAAAATATAATATAAATTATCTAAAATTTGGTAAATTGGACTTTTATATCGATATGAATGTATTTACAATAGTTTGATTAAAATTGGTGAGCCGAAAAGGGTACTTTACTTGAAGGTCATAATAAGCTTACATCAAAAAATATATTTAAATTAAATACATAAATCATATGTTTCGGTAATAAAGGTTACAAACGTAATTTGGTTTCCAATCCAATTAAACATTTTTATTACTTGTTTTAAGTGTTAAATTGAGTGTAAAATACTGGTTTTCCTCCCTATTTGTGTGTGTGTGTCAATAGATGGATGTCGCGACGCCGAGTGTCGTTTTTGAAATACTGTAATTTTCGGAAACTAGTACCAAATTGAGGATCACTTTTTGAGCCACCGATTTATAGTTTAATAGGCGTACAAGGAAGTCATGTTTTGTCCACATCAGATATTTTAAATAAAGGCAATACATACTCTTTATTTTCTTTCTTTGAATATATATTAATTTTCAAATTATATTGAAATTATATGTAAATTACATCGATATCTCAGCCTGAAATATCTCATACATCGATATCTGATACAGCTGGAAGAGTATTATTTTAAAATATATGAGAGGAAGGTTACACTTTGTAAACTAATTGATATTGTTACATGTATGTGGTGAACAAACTTTGTAATTTAATTTGTAAATTTGTAAACACACAAGATAGTCTGAAAAGAATATTTTTAATGTTAAAAGAATTACATGAATATGTAAGGTACAGTATCACAACAACTCAAACTAATATTACCTGAAAAGAATAAATAAAATTACAAAGTTTGTTCACCACATACATGTAACAATATCAATTAGTTTACAAAGTGTAACCTTCCTCTCATATGTTTTAAAATAATACTCTTCCAGCTGTATGAGATATCGATGTATGAGATATTCCAGGCTGAGATATCGATGTAATTTACATATATTATAATTATAATTATAATTTTATTGGATATATATTATTTTTATTAATATTCAAAGAAAGAAAATAAAGTTTTTTTAGATTTTTTTTTTTTTTCGGGCCACATTGATTTTGCGGCGGAGGGTTTCAAGTCGAGCCTGGGTAATTTCGGTCTCCTAGATTCGAAAAAAATATCAGATTTGCCGAATTGGCTCTAGTTTTTTGAGATAAAAGCAACCTGTAACTAACCTTAAAAAAAATAGAGTCAATTTGAGCAAAGTAACCATGCATGGTGTACCTTATTACATTAATGTATCTGTATTCACATCCAATAGCTATTCTGCAAGAAAAAAGTAATTTTTTGTTCTCCAGTGTAATGTATTTTAGAAAAGAAATATTTAACTTCATAATTTAAAAGTTTCTAGTTAAAAACTTCGTTTTTTTTTTTCAATTTCCTGGTAAAGGATCATGCCATTACAAAAAAACAAAACAAAAAAACTGACATTTTCACAATACAGTTGAGTGGAAACGAGTGTTACTTTTTAAATGGCATTTTGAATGTCCTTTTAACAGGAACGGTGTTGTACAAATATTTAACTGTTTTCCAATTAATGCTTTTATTCCCTTTGTTAGCAAGGATCCATTCACGCTCCAATTGATCAACAAAGAAATCAAAGGGTCGCGTTGCAGGGGGAAGAATTGGACTCACGCCTCTAGAATGTTCTCGGAATAATAACTAATGAGCTACTATCGCATATTATATTAGCATATAAACTATCAATCTAAAGAACTTTAATTTTTTTTAGTTAAATATATCTCAATATTCCTTTATTGGGATATTTTTCAAAGTTCTGCCAACGTTTCGGGGTACTCCCCCATTGTCAAGGTGTTTTTTTTTTTCTACACATATCATATAACAATTAAATCAGAATTATTTATATAGCTATATTGCACATATTGGTGAGAGTATATTTGGTCGTGGAAAAGTATGAAGGAGTATCTTGGTTGGGGGTTCGGTCAATAAATGAACACAAAGTAAGAAATAAAACTTATATAATGAGTGCCGACGTTTCGGCCTAAAACTTTATATAAGAATTTTCATACTGTGTGTTCATTTATTGACCGAACCACCAATCAAGATTCTCCTTAATATTGTACATAAGTCATTTCATACTATAAATGCTTCTATACTCCTATTATCTAGATATATCCATACTAATTCCTTCTATTAATAGAAACTAATAAGAAAATTGAGTTTTATATGCTTTAAGAACATTGTTAGGAGTGTGTACTATATATATTTTCGCCATTTTCATACTGCTCTGGTATTATCTGCTGTACTAATCCATCCAAATTATTATTTATTTAGCCCTCATGTATCTACCTCTATGCTGGTGCCCTAAATTACTTGTTTATCATAAATATATATATATATATATATATATATATATATATATATATATATATATATATATATATATATATATACATACATACATATATATGTAAATTTGTAAACACACAAGATAATATTTAGTCTGAAAAGAATATATTTAATATCAAAAGAATTACATGAATAAGTAAAGTACAAAGTACAAAGTAAAGTACAAACTCAAGGTAATATTACCTGAAAATAATAAATAAAATTATAATGTTTGTTCACCACATACATATAACAATATAAATTAGTTTACAAAGTGTAACCTTCCTCTCATTTGTTTTTAAATAATACTCTTCCAGCTGTATGAGATATTCCAGGTTGAGATATCAATGTATTTTATATATATATATATATATATATATATATATATATATATATATATATATAATATATATAAGATTTTATTCTTAATAATTTATTTAATTACCTTCATGAACTATCTCTATGCCTATTATATATGTATATTCAGTTTATTAATATCAGCATCGTGACTATTTAGATTTTATGTGTCAGTCTTATAATAACTGTATTATCTATGTTTTTAGTAATGTGGATTGCTTCATTATTCTTCTGTTTTTTGTGAATTTTTCTTTTTTTTATTATTTTGGGATTTTTGAAATCAGAACTGTGGTTATTTTCAATACTATACTGTGCTAATGATGTTATATTCTTGTTCTTATTGTTTTTATAGTTATTTATATGTTGTTTGATTCAGGTTTAAAGTTTTTTTGGTGTACTAATATATCTACATGTACTAATACATTAGTTGACATCTGCATGATAGTATAGAAGGATCAATCTAATTAGGGTTTGATAAATTATTTGCTATTTCTATAAATTTGTTTTATTGAAAACTAGTTTCGAATGTTATACATTCATGCTCAGTTCTAAAAACACACAAAAAAATTCAAAATATAGTTTGGTATTATTATACATATTAAACTAGATTAATATAAATCAGTATTATAAAACATTTATGAATTATGAATTTAATTAGGACAAGAAATCAAATACATGTTGGTACTCACCAAGGTTTAAATGGATTATATCAAACATATAATATATGTTAACATATAATTGCTTATTTTTGAATTTTTTGTGTGTTTTTAGGACTGAGGATTCGAAACTAGTTTTCAATAAAACAAATTTATAGAAGTGGCAAATATTTTATCAATCTCTAATTACTAATACATCACTAGAATTTTTTTCTTACCAATATTATTAGTATTAAATACTTTTAATTTTTTTTTTCAACTTTACACTTACCCTACGAAATGGTCATTTATTGCTATTATGCATTATACATTATTTCATACAGTGTGTAATGAAATGTAGATATATCATCAATATTAACCCTTGGGTAGACGCTTGGGATTACAGGTGTCCAGATGTATACAATTTAAAAAAAACAGTGCGTATTAAAAAAAACATAACATTTTAAAAAAATATATAAATTTAATAAAAATTCTCCCAGAAAATACATGAATCTCATGAGCTTCACGAATATTCCAACATGTGTCTTATAAAACTTTCAGGAAATGTAATGTTCTCTATGCTCTGATATTGGTAATATCAATATTTAGGTTAAAATGCCCTGGAAGCGAATTATTGCGGAAAAACTGAAATCAATTATGAGTTTTGAGTAAAGTACTACTTCTGGTGATCAAGCAGTGACCAAAAAGGGAAGTTCACAACTAGCTTTTACAGTAACCCTAAATACAAAATTTCAACTTTCTACGATTAATTATAAGTACTTTAGAATGAAACAAAAAGCTAAATTTTATTACGATTTCTCTTGAATTTTCATAATATGTTAAGCTTATGTTAGTAATACAGGCGTTGGTGATGCATATATTGTTTAAAAAATTTGGGACAATTATGAAACACTTTAATCTTTAAACGCTTTACTTTAAATCTTAGGAAGGCTTCATAAAAATCTTTAGAGCCGTATTCGAGATAATTGTAAAAAAATGTAAAACCAATGATATAAAGTGGCACTTCCAGTCGGTTGATTTTAACAAAAATGTTTCTGTAACATCACAGCCATATACCTACCTAAAATATGTAATTTCAGTTTCGTACAATTTTTAGTTTCCGAGCTACGCTGTTCACATATACACAGACACACACGCCCATACACCATTTTGCGAGTGTTTATTTGGATACAAGGTGTATTTCCGTTGAAAATTCGGATTAGAAATTTTTCCCGATCGCAATACTATATACAGTCGAACCTCTATATATCGAACGTGAAGGTTCTTTAAAAAAAAATCGATATATGGAAATTTCGATATATAAAAAGATTGAAATTGTAGACCCTTTTTAGAATAAAAACAATTTCAGCTATTTTTTAGAGTTAAAGAAGTACCAAAGTCAATTATTTTTGGTTAATGATGCAACAAAGACATTTTTTATGGTTAAAGAAAAACAAAACAGAACGATCATTAACACTTACTTGAAAAATTGTACAAACTACATCTGTGATTGCATTTATTTTACAAATGTACATTTATAATTTAATAAGGGCATGTATTAAAAATATGCAAAAATGCAAGCTTTATCTATTTCTCTGTAATTCATCACCGAAGTCATATTTAGGAGCAATATACACAACAAGATAGGCAAAGTTAAACTGAATTTGGTAAATAGGACTTTTATATCGATATGAATGTATTTACTAGATTTTTGTTAAAATTGGTGAGCCGAAAAGGGTACTTTACTTGAAGGCCATAATAAACACATCAAAATTTTTATTAAAATTAAATTCAGAAATCATATGTTTCGGTAATAAAGGTTACAGACGCAATTTGGTTTCCAATCCAACTAAAAATTTTTATTTACTTGTTTTAAATGTTAAAATTGAGTGTAAAATACTGGTTTTCCTCCCCATTTGTGAGATGAACAAGTCTGCAGCAGGAAAATACGATATAAGTTGAGTTGACTGCTTAAAATGTCGAAACTGTCGATTTCCAATGCTTTATCTAGTGAAATTGACAGTTTTATTGTTGTCCCGGAACACGAAGAAATCTCTTGGAAACTAGTTACCTACTGAAAGAAAACGACATATAATAACGGAATGAGATCTCTAGAAACAAGAGTATGTGTCAATAGATGGGTGTCGTGACGTTTTGAGATACTGCAGTCTTCGGCAACTAGTAACCAAATTGAGGATCACCTTTTTGAGCCACCGATTAGTTTATTAGGCGTACAAGGAAGTCACGTGTTGTCAACATCAGATATTTTAATTGGAATTTTTTCTTCGATATATAGAAATTTTATTCGATATACAGAATATATATTTTCTAATAAAAATTCAAGTTTCATAAAAAAAATTCGATATATAGACATTTTCGAAATATGGAAGTTCGATATACAGAAGTTCAAATATAGGTACTGGAAGTAAACATATTAATTTTAATTTAATTCACGATGGAATAAAAATATCAACTGAATTCGCTGACGGAATATTTTTTTCAGTTTCCACTTAGACAAAATCTTCTAGGGAATAAAAGGCGATAACCTCTCACTTCTAATCTAAGCTGCTGTTGAAACTTTAAGGATCCAGTCCGAGCTGCTCTACGATTTGAAGGAGGTTTATAAATTCATTGGCCCTCCTAAAGGATATGCATTAGTAAACGGAGGGAACCCTGAGGAAGGCCCTAGAAGTGGATTACATCAGGCATTAAGTAGCGTGGGCTGGACTATACAACTCCGTAATTATTTACTTCTGTTTCCCTTAATTAAATTCAACAATGTTATTAAGAGTAACCTTATATCAACAAGAGGCCCTTCAACATTTTCAACAGTAGATCGCATCGATCCAATCAAGAACCAATCACCTCGCCTAGAATAAACCACAGAGCCAACAACAACTTGATTGGTTAGAGTCTGATGCATCTGAGATGTGATTAGAGCGTCGTATCCCGAAAATAGACGTGAAAAATAAATCCTATTGCTTTATAAAATCTATTTATATCTAACGACGCCCTGCGTATAAGAGTAACCATTGGCTTTTGGCTAATAGCAACTGTAGAACTGCAAAAACTCCGTTTCTACTTGATCTTATCAATAACACTCAATATGAGTTTTTCTTTAATTCTTTTTTTGTACTTTTACAATGTACAATTACCGGAGCTTAATGCCGGTAGCCATACCAAAGTTATGGTAGATAGATAGATAAAAAGTTTTATTGATAATAAATTTACTTCCTATCTATTAAGACAAGCGAACGACAATATCTGATAAACCTTTGTTGACACGATATAATAACCTCTGCCAATAGTAGCCTTATATATACAATTTTTATACAATAAGAACCAAAAAAAAAATTCTTTTGTAAATCACATGCATCCTTTTATTAATCACTACTATATATTATTACGGTAGTATAGATCCCTTTTCCGGCTCTCAGGAGCGATGGATTTTGATAAGTGAGGTATCAAAAGAAAAGGAATTTCATGGAGACGTGACGAATTCCAATTTTGTTTCTTAAATTCTTACTAGGGCTTAAATAAAAGTGATGAAAAAACTGGGAGGTTTCAAAGGAACGTATTGGTCCTAAATGCCAGTGTTTTAAAGCTCTAAAAATCCTACCGTTTTCGAAATAACGCACGATATAGGTCCTTACGGGTCCTATGCCATCTTGCGTACGTGCCGTTGTCATGGCAACTTCATACCTGTAAATGCCAGTTGAGACTGTTAACAAAAGCCGAAAATGGTACTACTTTATTTGAAGGTCATAATAAGCTTACATCAAAAATTATATTTAAATTAAAAGAGAAATCATATGTTTCGGTAATAAAGGTTACAAACGCGATTTGGTTTCCAATCCAATTAAACATTTTTATTACTTGTTTCAAGTGTTATAATTGAGTGTAAAATACTAGTTTTCCTCCCCATTTGTGAGATCAATAAGTCTGCAGCCTGAGAATAAGATGTTAGTTAAGTAGGTTTTTTCGCTTGAAATGTGGAAACTGTTGATTTCTAATGCTTTATCCAGTGATATTGACAGTTTTATTGTTGTCACGGAACATGAAGAAATCTCTTGGAAACTAGTTACCTACTGAAGGAAAACGATCTATAACAACGGAATGAGACCTCCAGAAACAAGAGTGTGTCAATAGATGGATTTCGCGACGCCGAGTGTCGTTTTTGAGAAACTGCAATCTTAGGAAACTAGTAACCAAATTCAGTATCACTTTTTGAGCCACGGATTTATAATTTAATAGGCGTACAAGGAAGTCATGTGTTGTCCACATCAGATATTTTTTAAATAATGTAGTAAATGAAAGTAAAAACATCGGAAATAAAAAACAGCCTAAAAAAACAAAAAAAAAATGAGAAATTATTAAACTTAAGGAACTTGTTACTGCTAGTATAACTGAACTTACATATCTGATACAGAATGGAAATATCAAGAAATAAAATTGCGTTAATCGTGTACAAGAGAATAAAAATATTTTTCTTTTCCTTTTAGCCTGAGGGTAGGTTATTACTTTTTCAACTTTCTTACTTCCCCTCGGCCCGGGGAGCGGTGGGATAAATTATAAAAGTAAGAGAAGAAAAAAAATCGAGGGGCACAAGCTTTCCGGGCGAAATTGGCGATTTCTGGAAAATTCTCTGAATACTGATTATTCGCTGCTGAAACAATATTTTGGTAGCCGTGGTGCTTTATCCCCGCTGTTGTTCTAAAGTCCTGGAGGAGGCTTAGGAATGCATCCCGACGGACTTGGATAAGCGAAAGATTATTTAAGTTGTGACTTAAGTCTGTCCTAGTCGACTTAGGCAAGATGTAGCGAACCCTTAAACCCTCAGTGGGCTCCAGGTTTTGTTACGTAATTCAATATACTTCGATAATGTACCAAGAATTTTCTATCCAAGATGGTGCATCATTAATAAAGCCTTTTATGTTAGGATATTATTGGAAGATTCCAAAGCCTTAAGTATCTCATATAGTTGTAAATAACTAACTAGTCAACGTTTGGCCACTTCAGAGTTTACATAACAGGCTTAGTACATCTCAAATCAACAATCAAATACAGATAGGACATCCAAAATAGTTCAACATAATCAGTTTATGTTCCTCAACATTCATATCTGAAATATGAAAAAGGAAGCTCGCTAGCTTTCTTTCTCATATTTCAGATATTAACTTCATATTATTTTTTTTTTCCAGTTTCAGCCGTTTTCATTTCTAATTTTAAATTCTATTCCATCTTAATATTTTATTATTTTAAATATAAATCCAGTTAGTATAGATGTGTTTTTTTTTAAAAATGACTTAGTAAATAAAGTTGTCAAAATGAGACGCTTTCCTCTACAATAATCTTGATTTGGCAAGTTAGGAAATAAATCTTATTAATAAAAAAGGTATTCTTTTTATTTCCTTGTACGCAGTAAAGGAAGTATTGTAATCGCGAAAATTTTCGCTTTTCAGATTTTGACGTAAATATCCATTTTGACCATCCTTGAATCCATTTTGACTAGTTTCGTCGTGACGTACTTATGTACGTTCATATGTATCTCGCATAACTCAAAAACGGTTAGCCGTAGAAAGTTGAAATTCTGTATTTGGGATTTTTGTAACATCTAGTTGTGAACTTCCCTTTTTGGTCACTACATGATCACCGGAAGTGGTACTTTACTATTTAAGGTCAAAATAGATTTTCATCAAAAATCATATTAAAATATGATGCAAAACTTTTCAGATTTCGTTTTTATGATTTCCATATTTATATAGATAACATAATAGATTTTGGTCTAAATTAGCAAACCGGAAACGGTACTTTATTTGAAGGTCATAATGAACTTTCATCAAAAATTATATTAAAATATAATGTAATCTCAAATTTAGTAAATAAGACATTTATATTAATGTTAATAATATTATAGATTTTAGGTTGAAATTGATGAGCTGGAAGACGAACTTTACTATAAGGTCATAATAAACTTGCATCAAAAGTTATAAACATTTAATACCGAGATCATATGGTTCGGTGATAAAGGTTACAAACGCGATTTTTTTCAACCCTAATTATACAGTTTTAATATTTGTTTTAAGGGTTAAAATTTAGTGTAAAATACTTGTTTTCCTGCCTACTGGTAAGCTGAACAAGTTTGCAGCAGAAGAGTTAAGCGGGTTTCTCCGCTTAAAATGTTGAAACCGTCAATTTCCAACGCTTTATACATAGACAGTTCTAATGTTATCACGGAATACGAAGAAATCTGTAGGGAACTTGTAACCTAATGAAAGAAAATGACATATAAAAACGGAATGAGACCTCCAGAAACGAGAGGTTATGTGTGTGTCTATGTATGTATGTGTATGTGTGTCTGTATGTGCCAATAGATGGAAGTCGCGACGCCCTGTCGGTTTTGAGATACTGCTATCTTAGGAAACTAGTAACCAAATTCAGGATCACTTTTTGAGCCGCCGGTTTATAGTTTAATTGGCGTTTAAGGAAGTATTTTAAAAGTAATTTTGACTGATTTCTTGATTTCCATCAACCGATGAGAAAATAGCCAAACTTTGGGTTTTTCTGTTGCTCTACTCGTTCCGTTGAACTTAAAAAATGCCCCTTTTAAAAAATGTTTTCAGTTATATTTCTGATGTTTGAGATATATATTCAGCTTTTCTTTACTGTTGTCATTCCCACAATCGAGATATTAATTATATAAAAATATCTGATGTGGACAGCACATGACTTCCTTGTTCGCCTATTAAACTATAAATCGGTGGTTCAAAAAGTGATCCTCAATTTGGTTACTAGTTTCCGAAGATTGCAGTATCTCAAAAACGACACTCGGCGTCACGACATCCATCTATTGACACACACACACGCACACAAATGGTGAGGAAAACCAGTATTTTACACTAAATTTTAACACTTAAAAAAGTAATCAAAATGTTTAATTGGATTGGAAACCAAATCGCGTTTGTAACTCTTATTACTGAAATATATGATTTCTGCATATAATTTTTGATGTAAGCTTATTATGACCTTCAAGTAAAGTACCCTTTTCGGCTCACCAATTTTAACCAAAATCTAGTAAATACATTTATATCGATATAAAAGTCCCATTTACCAAATTTAAGATGTTTTACATTATATTTTAATATCATTTTTGAAGAAAGTCTAATATAACCTTCAAGTAAAGTACCACTTTCGGTTTTCCAATTTAGACCAAAATCTAGTATGTTATTTAGATCAATATATAAGTTATAAATACTAAATTTGAGGAGTTTTGCATAGTATTTTAATATAATTTTTGATGGAAATCAATTATGACCTTGAAGTAAAGTACCACTTACGGTGATTAAGCAGTGACCAAAAAGGGAGGTTCACAACTAGATTTTACAACAATCCTAAATACAAAATTTCAACTTTCTACGGCTAACCGGTTTTGAGTTATGCGAAATACGAACGAACGTACGTACAGATGCCAGGACGAAACTAGTCAAAATGGATTGTCAAATTGGATGGTCAAAATGGATATTTCCGCCGAAATCTGAAAACCGAAAATTTTCGCGATTATAATACTTCCTTTACTTCCTACAAGGAAGTAAAAACGTTTTCCTCAAATTTATCTAGATATGATTTGTCTTATTACAGGTACATTGATTTGTCTTTACCTGTCTTGATAGTTACATTAGCGCTGGAGAGAAGGTTGTTGGTTGCTCCTGGCGAGGAATTTTTGATTTCCTGTCAGAGGCAATCCGGAGCAGCGGGGCATCGAGTGATTAGTTTAGTCAGATCAAAGAGGCCGGCACATCTCTAATTACAGGACTGGTGTCCATGAAGTGCAGACAAAACCCCCACCCCTCCTCATGGCCACCTCCCCCACCTGCCAATCACACTGCACCCCGTCCGCCAATAGGCGCCTTTCACTTGTTCCGTGTCGCTAATCAACTGGGGCCCTCGACACCGCTCAAATTGAACTCTCATTTGGGAGTTCGGAGGGTCGTTCTTGGCTAATTATAAAACATTTTATAACATACTAGTCGTGCCCTCTACTTTGAAGTAATACAGGAAAATGGTAAAAAAGTAGGTATTGTGGTCAACGAAAGCAAAACAAAATACTCAAAACAAAATTATCCTCGACAAGAAGTAGAAGATCTTGCAGCAACATTAAAATGAGGAATTTTAAGTTTGAAAATGTACCCACATTTGTGTATCTTGGTTCTAATAATGAAAATTTAATCAACCAAGAAACTGACAACGGCATAATGGCTGGTAACCTGGCTGGTAGCCTACTATGCGAACCTAACACTTCTCAAGTCTCAGTTGTTATCAAAAGCAGGTTAACCGGAATGCAGGTGAAAGGATGAAGTGGAGAGAGAGGCGAGCAAGTCAGGAGTCCTCAATTGGAAGATAGAAGCAGAGGACAGAGAGAAGTGGAGAAGAGTAACTCAGGAGGCCATGCAGAGCAGGTCATGCTGGTCTGCAGCGCCGGAGAGTTAGTACTAGCCGACCGTACTCTCACCAAGGTGCCAGTGAAAAAAAAGTCGAGTTAAATACCCTCCTAAAAATCAATTTTTTTTATGTTCCACTTTTAAAACATAATGTGAGTAAAAGAAGACAGAACTAGATTTTCTTTCAGTAGGTATTTAGTTTCCAAGAGATTTCTTCGTGTTCCGTTAGAACTGTTAATATCAGTAGATAAAATATTGGAAATTGGCAGTTTCGACATTTTCAGCGGAATAATCCACTTAACTTATATCTTAATCTCCTGCTGCAGACTTGTTCATCTCACAAATGGGGGAGGGAAACCAGTATTTTACACTCAATTAACACTTAAAACAAGTAATAAAATTGTTTAATTAGAGTTAAAAAAACGCGATTATAACCTTTATTACCGAACCATATGATCTGTATTAAATGTCGATATCCCTTTGGATGTAAGTTTATTATGACCTTGTAGTACAGTACTCATTTCGGCTTTTCAATTTTAACCAAAATCTATTAAATACATTCATATCGATATAAAAGTCCTATTTACCAAATTTGAGATGTTTTACATTATATTTTAATATAATATTTGATGAAAGCCTAATATGACCTTCAAGTATAGTACCACTTCCGGTTAGCAAATTTCAACCAAAATTTATTATGTTATTTATATTAATATGTAAGTCTTACATTCCAAATTTCAGAAGTTTTGCATTATATTTTAATATATTTTTTTATGAAAATCAATTATGACCTCCAAGTAAAGTAGTACTTACTTGCGTACAAGGAAGTAAAAAGTGCATGTTTTCTCATTCAATCCCTTTTCATTTCATCACTTACCGTTCATGTGGTGATGGATGATTAGCAGGGAGCAAAATATTATATTTTCAGAAAATATCAAATAGTCTATAAAGTAAATCTTTCTTCTACAAGAAAAGACATTAAAATTATTTTTAAATGAATATTTATGGTTGATTTGCGTATTAAATTGATTGACTGTCAGTGAATGTTCTGAATTATCAAGTACTCTCTTTAATCTGAACATATACTGATTCTCAGAACTTTAAGAACTTAGATGTTATGGCCAAAGAAACAAAAATGTCCGCCTATGGTCTATCCGTCCTTATTCCAACCAGTATGTCAGGAATATTACTTTCTTCGTTCGAAGATGAACTCAGAAAATGAAGCAGTTGATGAAGGAATCCTAAGAAACTACTAGAAAATACCACAGGTAGTTTGGACATTTCCCTGGCAACTCGCTCATTTACACCTGCTTAGGTCTTTTCTGTTATCCATCATGTTTCATTGACTGCTGGAATTGTAATTACCTCTCATGCACCTAAGTCTCTTGGCTTCCCTTTTCTTTGAAACTCTCATTAGCGGTACTCATCAATTTTGTTGACCTGCGTTGATGTTCTTAAACCTAAAGATATCGTCAGAGGGAACATCCGCCACAATAATTTTAAAATTCAAAAAAATGGGAATTTGAGATTTCTACTTCAAACTGCTAAAATTGTGGTAAACCATGTTATCCAAAGAGTTAATCAAATTTAAAACCAATACCTATGCCTTTTAAATTAAATTCAGATTTTATCGATACAATGTTACTTCCTTATGCTGTAAAGCAATTGTATTCGCGAAAATTTTCGGTTTTCAGATTTCAAAGGAAATATCCATTTTGACTAGTTTCGTCGTAACGCCGGTACGTACGTTCGTTCGTATCTCGCATAAATCATTAACGGTTGCCGTAGAAAGTTGAAATTTTGTATTTAGGATTTTTGTAAAATCTAGTTGTGAACTTCCCTTTTTGGTTATTACAATATAACCGGAAGTGATACTTTACTTGAAGGTCTTAATAGATTTTCATAAAAAAAATCATTAAAATATAATCCTAAACCGTTCCAAATTTAGTATATAAAACTTATATATTAATCTAAATAACTTGATAGATTTTGGTTTATATTGACTCACGGAAACTAGTACTTTACTTGAAAGTCATATTAGACTTTCATCAAAAATTATACTAAAATATAAAGCAAAACATCTCAAATTTGGTTTGTAAAACGTTTATATCGACATAATAATATACTAGATTTTTGGTCAAAATTAGATAGCCGGAAGTGGTACTTTGCTTGAAGATCTTAATAAATTTCATCAAAAATTATATTAAAATATAATGAAAAACATTTCAAACTTGTTATGTAAGACTTCTACGTCAATATAAATAAAATATTAGATTTTTGTAAAAATCGACAAACCAATAGTGATACTTTACTTGAACATCATAATAAACTTTCATCAAAAATATATTAAAATATAATAGTAACCATCTCAAATTTAGTATATAAAACTTTTATGTCAAAAAAATAATATGCTAGATTTTTATTGAAATTAGCTTGCTGAAAGTGGTACGTTACATGAAGGTTATAATAAATTTTCGTAATTATGCATATTAAAATATAAGGCAAAACGTCTCAAAGTTGGAACAAAAGACTTTTATATCAATATAAATAGCAATATAAATATAAATAGTTATATTTTGGTTAAAATTGGTGAGCCGAAAAGGGTACTTTACTTGAAGGTCATAATAAGCTTACATCAAAAATTATATTTAAATTAAAAACATAAATCATATGTTTCGGTAATAAATGTTACAAACGCAATTTGGTTTCCAATCCAATTAAACATTTTTATTACTTGTTTTAAGTGTTAAAATTTAGTGTAAAATACTGGTTTTCCTCCCCATTTGTGTGTGTGTGTGTTAATACATGGATGTCGTGACGCCGAGTGTCGTTTTTGATCTTCAGAAACTAGTAACCAAATTCAACTATCGATTTATAGTTTAATAGGCGTAGAAGGAAGTCATGTGTTGTCCACATCAGATATTTTTTTAACCACCGGTTTATAGTTTGGTATCCTCACCAGACATTGTTTGAATAAAAATTATAATTATTTTGGTCAAATGTCAACATTCACAACAGTGAAAAGTTCAAACCCAAAAGAGTTGGAAAAATTAAAATATTAAATATCGCTGAAAAATCAGGTCAATTTTATATTTTTCCTTCCCTTCATAACAATCTGTACTTCTTACACCGTTTGTTGCTGAAGGAAAAATAAAAAAAACAAAAATGTCACTTTCAATAAATTTAAGTTTAGTCTGGAGTAAGGATATAACATAAGAATACGCATACGCAGACAAGTAAAACATAACTTTTTAATATATATGTATATATATATATATATATATATATATATATATATATATATATATATATATATATATATATATATATATCAGTGGGCAGCCTTCCCATATAACCAGTTTTACTTGCTTGGATAAATTTTGCTATAAACATTATCGTTACTATCAGAAGTAACAAAACAGAGCCTGTATTATTTTCTTATTATCTTTAGATCTTGAAAGAAAATACATGTGACAGATACATATCCCTTCCATCATTTTATTTCATTTCTTACTCTATACTCAACTTCAGAACTTGAAGAATAAACCAAGTTTAGAATAATTAATTTTTTTCAACACATATATACTTTAAATAATTGATATAAACAGTTCTGTGTGGTGTCATCTGTAAACGAATAAAGAAATTGAGGTTTTCAGTTTATGGATATTTGATTGAGATATTACAATTAATTAATCAATGAGAGTGAGAGAGGATGAAATTATAATATTGTTTTATAATAATCTATATTTTATGTTATAAATAGCAGAATATAATATTAATAAATAGTGTCTTATGCAAGTTTAATGGTTAATAGAAATATATTATGTAATAGTGAGCATAATTTGACTTAAGAGACAATTAAACATGTTAATATCGATTGTTTATTAATATTAAAAATATTATCGACATATTCTTCAATTTATTTAACAATGGCGATAAAATGTGGTTAATAATTACGCTGATTTCGTATGTCAAAGGGGTGGATGATCACTCCATTCCAACCGATCCACGCCAAATAGAACGCGGAACGGCCGAGTGTGTGACATCCTCACACATCCTGTGTGGAATTTTTGAAGTGATGCGGAGAAGTTGGTATTCCATGAGTTAACTCCATCGAGCCACGCCAAAATTCAGTTTCAATTTTAACCGGCCCTGAATAAGGGGCAGATTCAAAGGTAGTTTCTTAGGAGAGGAGAGAGAGGGGGACTATTAGGGCAGAGCCTGAACTAGGATTTTTGCCGGAGAGGGCAAGCTCAATTTTGCCCTTCTTTCACCTTCCCCTCCCTTCCTTTATACAGTTTTATAACAGTATTGTAGGTAGTATATTTCGAAATAAATAACATCTCCTGACGTTAACACTAACTGGCCTAAGGTCAATACAATAAAAAATCAGAAACAATTTTTTTTTTTCTTAACCTGAAAATTAAATTTCGCTCGAAATTTAAACCCTCTAAATTCTGCCAACCTGGGCAAATGCCCCCTAGGCTACTCCTCTAATTCTGTCCCTACATCAGGGAGACGAACAGGCCCTATATTTGGTGGGGGCCTTTAGAATCTTCTTCACTCCAAGCATTCCAATTGCTCCACTCTTTTGTTATATTTAATTATGGATTGATAAATTATTTGCCACTTCTATAAATTTTATTTTGTTGAAAACTACTTTCGAATGTTATACATTCATCCTCAGTTCTAAAAACATACAAAAAATTCAAAAATAAGCAATTCGAAATATAGTTTATAATTCAAAATATTATTATACATATTAAATTAGATTAATATAAATGTTTTATAATACTGATTTATATTAATCTAATTTAATATGCATAGTAATACCAAACTATATTTTTAATTGCTTATTTTTGAATTTTTTGTTGGAACTGGTTTCTGCTGGCATTGTACTAACAATGAACGAAAGGTAGGTAGGATGTTGTTAGGTAAACAGTTTAAGGGTCAGGGTTTTTCCAGTAATGCCGGTGAGTAATACTATTACTAATAGTAATACTCACCGGCATTACTGGAAAAACCCTGGACCTTATACCGTTTGCCTAACAACATCCTACCTACCTTTCGTTCATTGTTTGTACAATGCGAGAAGAAACCAGTACAAACTTTTCTGTTTGATATAATCCATTTAAACCTTGGTGAGTACCAACACGTATTTGTTTTCTTGTCTTAATTCAATTCATAAATGTTTTATAATACTCAGTTATATTAATCTAATTTAATATGTATAATAATACCAAACTATATTTTGAATTGCTTATTTTTGAATTTTTGTGTGTTTTTAGAACTGAGGATGAATGTATAACATTCGAAACTAGTTTTCAATAAAACAAATTTATAGAAGTGGCAAATAATTTATCAATCCCTGATTAGATTGGTCCTTCTATACCATCAACTGATTTCGTTCCATTGTTTCATATCCAGTTAAAAAGTACCTACATTTATAATTCCATCTTAATTTACTCCCCCAACAAAATTAAATTCTAGTCATTTATCGAACAAATTTGTACCGACTGAGGGTATCCGATCTATGGAGTAGATTAAAAGCAGTAATTGTAAATTACCTTTTTACTATTTTATACTTAATAATATAACGTAATATATTATTTAAATATTATTATTTTTAAAAATATATGTTGTAATGTGGAGAAATGGTTCGTAGCAACCCTCACTGGATACGTTTCATTCCCTCTCCCCCTAACTTCTTGCTAAAGGCGATTCCTCCTTCTTTCCCTTCCTAAGCTCCTTACGGACTTTCTGGAAGTTATTCGAGGAAATCCTTCTCAAACGAATCATACCAATCCTTAAATCTTATCTTGTTCCTGACCAGCAATTTGGTGACTGTAATCATCATTCACTCAATAATCATTCAGCTTCCACTGTAATTATGCTTATGTTTCTGTTATGGCGCACTCAATAATTTTTATATCAGAAAACAATGTTGTTGCAATTTTTTTTTTTGTACAGTTTATTATTAATCAGATATATTTATTTCACAAGAAGAGATCAAATGAACAAATATTTTATAATGAAAATTGTTTTATGATAATTTTGAAATTCCAAAACAAAGTCCAAAGTTTCTCAAATACCAGTAAATATTTAACTATAGCTCGCCCACGATTCGACGCCACTATTACACTATAAGTTGAAATTATCATTATCATTTACCACATTATCATTTCAAACAGAAAAGTTTAGCAATCAAATAGAAAGTTTAAGCAAAAAATTGCTAGTTCAGTGAGCGAACAAACCAATACAAATTTTTCTGTTTGATATAATCTACTTAAACCTTGAACTGAAGATGAATGTATAACATTTGAAACTAGTTTTCAATAAAAACAAAATTATAGAAGTGGCAAATAATTTATCAGACCCTAATTAGATTGATCCTTCTATACCATCATGCGAATGTCAACTTACAAGGGTTTACATAAGCATTACGACTTAATTTGTTTTAAGCATTTATGTGAACTGTTTTGATATCCTCAGAGTAATATCGATATTTTTAGTATCGTAAAAATAAAAAACGTAACGAATCGGAAGAAGGATAGAAAATAATCTATTTCTTAAAAATAAAATTCTCCTATTAATGAACTTGAAAAAAACAATATTATAAAAAAATATCGGCACAGAATTATCGATTTGTGTATATCCCTTTAAAAGATTAAAAATATCGAGGCCCGATATATTGAAAAATCGATTTTTTTTTAAACTTAGATGTGTCAACTACTAGTGTTTAAATATGCATTCAGACTTAATTTGTTTTAAGCATTTATGTGAACTGTTTTTTCACGTTCAAGGTTTATTTTACTTTATAAAGGTGCATAGGATATTCCAAATATATATATATATATATATATATATATATATATATATATATATATATATATATATATATATATATATATATATATATGTAAATTTATATATATTCCATTGCTGAATTGCAATTCATCAGTACCAAACTGAAATTTAACTTCCCTTACCTGCACCTTCAAGGTTAATTTTAGTTTATAAATCAACAAACTACAAAACTAATCATCAGTAAAATATGTTTGGAATAATCATTTATTACAAGAAAAAATAATTTAAATATGATTGAAATAAGAAAGTGGATACAAAAGTTTACAGAGCAGTGAGAAGTTGGAGTAAGGATGCTAAATATTAAATGTTATGTAAGGGCAGAAGGATGGTTACATGAGGATGAAGGATGAAGGATTAGCGCCATTTACATGAGATGTTCTCTCTCATCCTCCACTCATATCGCCCTCTCACGCTTTATTAAATATTCTATTAAAATGCTCGCCTCCTTTTAGCTTTTCAAATTTCCTTTCCCGACATTAATTTTTGTATCCCGGGCTGTAAATGTTCTCATCACATTTTTAAACCGGATTCCATACACAGCTTAACACGAACATCAGTTAATGAAACTGCAGTCTGAGATATGCCATAATAAAAACACTACGATAGCGATGGTATCTAATAACTGTTACAAGGCTTTCGATTCTGTGTCTCGTGGCATCATTTGCCGGAAACTTGCAGACATCGAATGCACAGAACTTCTCTGTAGTTTATTAGTATCGTTCCTAGCCAACTGAGGCCGTGGTGGCCGAGAGTGTTAAGGCGTCATCTAAGCAACTTCGAGACTGCTACGGCGCCGGTTCGAATCCGGCCTGGGCGGGTTGAAATTTATTTCTTTGCGGCTCCACGTAATGAATCTCGACCTTCCTACTCTGGTTAGAACAGATAGGTAACATGTAGCCCGTCCTGTTTGTCTTAATAGTATAGTAAAGTACGTTAAATCCCAATAAAAAAATGATCTCACATTGATCAAATTTAAGATTGAGTGAGGAGGGTATGATAAAAATTTTCAAACTTAAATTCCAACAGGGTAAAAGCACCAGTTCAAAATCTGTTTGAATGTTAAGGTTTGAAAACCTGAATAGTAATGCTATTATATTTTTCTTGAGTTCTTCTTATATAATTACTTCTCAGTATGCAAACTAGCAAATTTAAAATTGAAGAAACATCCATCTAAAGTAAAAAAAAAATTGCAAATTTAGTAGCTGACGCTGTTTGATTTGGAATGCTCCTGTAGCTGACAGGTTTGCGAACATGGAAGTAATTATTGTCTTCTTTCTTATAATTTCTTAGAAGGTTCCTGTGATTATTTTATTAAAGGGCAAATTATAACTTGCAGGTGTAATCTTCTTTTTTATTCCATTATAAATAATTCCTAATCATCAGAATTTTCTGTACTAAAATTAACAATTATTACATCTATTTACATTTATACATTCTTCAACATAACATACACATAAGCCATATTAATTATTTAATATTATCTATAATTTAACAACACCTCTTCTCAGTTGACATCCGCATGAGTAAATGCAGAAATTTTAATTATAGACAATGGAGAAGAAATAAACAGACGAGGTATTAGGGATTGATAAATTATTTGCCACTTCTATAAATTTGTTTTATTGTTAGTACAATGCGAGAAGAAACCAGTACAAACTTTCCTGTTTGATATAATCCATTTAAACCTTGAACTGAGAATGAATATATAACATTCGAAACTAGTTTTCAATAAAACAAATTTATAGAAATGGCAAATAATTTATCAATCCCTAATACCTCTTCTGTTTATTTCTTCCCCATTGTCTATAATTAAAATTTCTGCATTTACTATTTTACATATTGATGGGAGTCAAAGGTCACTGAATAACATTAGCTGAAATATATTTCTATTTAACCTTTGTCCTCACCCGATGAGGAAGTAATTATGTAAAATAAATTGTTTAAATTCATCATTGGATTGTGAAGGAGGAAAATACAGCTTTAGGATCTCAAGTAGAAAGGAACCAACCCGCATTTTCTGAATCCATCGATAATATCTGATGGTGAAACTTCTCATGAAGCATCTTCTAGTAGGGAATTTGGTAAAGGAGATCAGATACAAGGAGAAAATACAGAAACCACAGATTTTTCAAATAGAGCTCAAGGAGGTTCAGAAATCTTATTATTCAAACTTATTTGGGGAATGTCAGGTATTGGTACACTGCCAGCTACTGGAGCATTTACTCTAATATATAAAATAAAGTTTTAGCCTAAATAAAAAAGCGAGGAGAACCGAACACGTGGAGACGATAAAAATAATGAGGAAAATCTGATTGGAGCATGCCGAGAGGTCTTTTCTTCCCTTCTGGGTCATTAAAATGAAATACGTAGCATTAGGAACGAAAATAAGAAATAGTAAAGGAAGATTGCAGAGAATGAGGATAAATTCGAAATTTGAGGTCGAATATTGAAAAAAATATGATAACAATAAAATGTGAAATAACGAAGGGGGGGGGGGACCGCATGACAATTACCGAGGTTATTGGACCAATAGGAATCCCCTGTCAGCGATATTCTTGCTACCTTCCTCCTAACAGCCAGTCGTAATTCCGTATCGCCTTGAATAATACATGCTATTCTTTTATTCCCTATATTATTCTCAATGGTGCCTTCTCAATGGTGCCTTCTCAATGGTGCCTTCTCAATGGTGCCTTCTCAATGGTGCCTTCTCAATGTGTATTAGTGTGGCAGGCCTGTCTCCGAAAACTGATTATTTTCACCGATAGGGCTCCAGAATTTTATCACAATCAGTTATAATATTAAACTATCTGATGTGGGCAACACATGACTTCCTGTACGCTTATTAAACTATAAAATGGGTGGCTCAAAAAGTGATCCTGAATTCGGTTACTAGTTTCCGAAGATTGCAGTATCTCAAAAACGACATTCGGCGTCACGACATCCATCTATTCACGAAAACCAGTATTTTACACTCAATTTTAACACTTAAAAGAAGTAATAAAAATGTTTAATTGTATTGGAAACCAAATTGCGTATGTAACCTTTATTACCGAAACATATGATTTATGTATTTAATTTAATTATAATTTTTGATGTAAGCTTATTATGACCTTCAAGTACAGTACCATTTTCGGCTCACCAATTTTAACTAAAATACAGTAAATACATTCATATCGATACAAAAATCCTATTTACCAAATTTTAGATGTTTTACATTATATTTTAATATAATTTATGATGAAAGTCTAATATGACCTTCAAGTAAAGTACCGCTTCCGGTTTTCCAATTTAGACAAAAATCTAGTATGTTATTTAAATCAATATATAAGTTATAAATACTAAATATGAGAAGTTTTACATAGTATTTTAATATAATTTTTGATGGAAATCAATTATGACCTTCAAGTAAAGTACCACTTCCGGTGATCAAGCAGTAACCTAAAACGGAGTTTCACAACTAGATTTTACAACAATCCTAAATACAAAATTTCAACTTTCTACAGCAAACCGTTTTTGAGTTATGCGAGATACGAACATACGTACGTACAGACGCCACGACGAAACTAGTCAAAATGGATTCAGGGATGGTCAAAATGAATATTTCCGATGAAATCTGAAAATTTTCGCGATTAAAATATTTCCTTTACTTCGTACAAGGAAGTAAAAAGATGGTAGTTTATACCAGAGGGGTGGCTAACGGTTTTATTACATAGGCCAGTTGACCCGACAATGCTTCGCTATTGCTTGATTTGAATATATGTATATTAAATTAACACAATTCAATGTTTAATAAAAGTTATTGTATGTATAAATGTAGTGTTAAAAAATTGAATTAATTGAAGATCAATATAGAATTCACCCCGTCAAAAGGTAATCATGACGGACAGGGATAAGGATAGGATCTGCTTCCCTTAGGAGAGAAAAAGGAATAATATTATCACGCAATTAAATTAATTAATTAACGCCAGTATATTAAAGCACCAATCTGCAATAGTCAGAAATGATTTCCAGTAGAAGGGGGTAATCGCTTCCTGATGGTGTGCTACAGCTGCCAGATAGTCTAGTTTTCTGAAGATAATTCTGGACCACTATAGTTAAGAATACTCGGTAACAAACTTATATAGTTGATTCAAAAGTATAGTAAGTATAGTAATATAGGAAGTATAGTAAAAAGGAAGATTGTGTTTTTTCGCTATAAAAATAGATATTTATTACGTATTGTTCATATTCCAAGAGATACATTATCTATAAAAATTAATTAGGGATTGATAAATTATTTTCCACTTCTATAATTTTGTTTTATTGAAAACTAGTTGCGAATGTTATACATTCATCTTCATTTCAAGGTTTAAATGGATAATATCATTGTTAGTTCAGAGCTAGAAAAAAACAGTACAAAATTTTCAAACATTGAACTGAAGATGAATGTATAACATTCGAAAATAGTTTTCACTTCCATTGAACCATGCTAAAACCCAAACCCCCTAGTCTCGGACGTCTGCCCGTCGGTTCAACGCAAATAAACTTTTTAGGAAATCAATCATTACTAAGCCCAACAGATTTACATGACTATTTGAACGATCGTACATAAGAGAATGTTCCGGCATTAAAACCCGGACAAAATTATTTGAAGGTTTTTTTATCTTCAAACCAGAAAAAAGTCCTTGTCAGGAAATTTGTGAAGAACTCCATTAAACGCATCATTCTTCAAGCTTGATAAATTATTCTCATCCCTCTGAATGCTTTCTTGATGTCGTATAATTCTCTCCTGGTGAAATTCTGGACGTTTTCAATAGAGTTGACATCCGCATGATGGTATAGAAGGATCAATCTAATTAGGGATTGATAAATTATTTGCCACTTCTATAATTTTGTTTTTATTGAAAACTAGTTTCGATTGTTATACATTCATCTTCAGTTCTAAAAACACACAAAAATTCAAAAATAAACATCTCAAAATACAGTTTGGTATTATTGTACATATTAAATTAGATGTAATATAAATCAATATTATAAAACATTTATGAATTATGAATTTAATTAAGACAAGAAATCAAATACATGTTGGTACTCACCAAGGTTTAAATGGATTATATCAAACAGAAAAGCTTGTACTGGTTTCTTCTCGCACTGAACTAACAATGAAAGAAAGGTGGGATGTTTATAGGTAAACGGTTTAAGGGTCCGGGTTTTGCCAGTAATTCCGGGTAGTAATTGTTTTTTCTGTTATAGATCTGAATAAATTTAAGATTGGACTATTGGAGATAGTCTTTGATGAATTAATGTTTTGTTTTTTTTCATTTTAATAAATTGCAAAGTTGGAATTCTCTGTCTTATTATTATATGTACGTATATGTTTCTTTAATCTCAGATTTAGTGATCTTCCAATTTTTCTCGTGTATTTGGCTGCACAATTATTACAATTTAGTTTGTATACTCCGCTTTTTTGGAAAGGATCTATTTTGTCTTTAGGAGAAAGGAGATATGAGGTTAGGGTTTTTTCTATTTTAAATGCAGGGTTTAATCCTAGCTTTTTCAATTCATTTCCGACTTTGGTGGATATAGGGCCGTAATATGGAATCAAAACATAATGTTTCGGCATGGGCCTTCGGGGGTTGTTGAATAGATATCATTAATTGTCTTTTTTTGTATTTGTTTTTTTTATTTCAAGATGAATGTATAACATTCGAAACTAGTTTTCAATAAAAACAAAATTATAGAAGTGGCAAAGAATTTATCAATCACTAATTAGATTGATCCTTCTATACTATCATGCGGATGTCAACTGACTATATAAATTAGATAATTAAATTCATTTATTAAGATTGTGGAGCCTTAAACCTTAATAGCGCCATAAAGACAAGAGCAAAGTTACCAGAAAGCGCAGAGCAAAGAAACGATGTAATAAAACGAAGCGACTGGTGTAATACGTACTCTTATACGGCAGCCACTTTGCATATGAAGAGAACCTCTTTGTCTCATCTCATACAGTGCTTTTATGCCTCAGTTTCCTAAGCCTCGGTTACTGGTTCCCTGTCAGGAATATCCTTACGGCTTCTAAGTAGTTAATGTCTCATATCTTTCAGAGGTGTCCCAGAACGTTAAGCCCCTTTGATAGCAACTCACAGACCATTAATTTTATAGTTAAGATACTAGCTGACCCGCTAATGCTTCGCTATTGCTTGATTTCATTATATATATATATATATATATATATATATATATATATATAAAAGAACTTTATTCTGGGATCAGGTACCTTAAGTATAACATGATTGAACAAATAAAACAGAAACAATATCTGACCATAAGACTACAAAATACAGATCAGTTAATGTTTACAATATTTTCAGTAAAATAAATAAGCAAATGAATAAGTTTTCTCGAAAAATGTAATTAATTTGAACAAAAAAAGAGAAAAAAAAAACAAGAAAAAAGTAAAGAAAAAGAGAGAAAATGAAAAATACAAAAATAATGAGTTGAAGTTTGTACACTAAAAATTATTATTCACTTCTGATCCAGGTGTTAATCCTAAACTGAAATTTCGCAATTAGAGAGTAGCGCCAAAAGTTCGAAATTTAGGTTTCAATTTATAATGGGGCGTAAACACCACCTCTATCGATTCCCGCACAAGATATATCTAAAAAAAAAAAATTAGAAATGGTCTAAAAATCGAATATTGATAACGTAAGCACCAAATTCTGACGACTCACTCTTCACTCTGGCCTTAACCAGTGCAAGAAGCTTAAAAATATATTGCAATTATAAAAGTTTTAACGTCTTAATAAACTCCTACTCTACACAATAAAAGGATAAAATTTAAAAAAAAAAATGTTATATGGAGAAAAAACATTTCATATGTTTCCTGTAAAGTTTGCTAAATGCTAAAAAAATATTCAAATTATTTAACATAGAATACTCTTTAAATAGAAAATTTAAAAACAATAAAAATTAATACGCTCATTAGCAGCAACTTTGAAAATCTCATAACCAAGGTTGTTTTGTCCACTTTTATTCTTTTTATGGCAAGTCGTAATTTAACCAACGCTCCCCTCCCCTCTCTCCTCCTCCGAGTAAACCATAATAACCATCTGCCTCGTTTAAATTTTATTTACTGGCCTTTAAAAACTTTTCGCATCCATTTTAGATAATTTAGTCATAAACCCTAAACTGTCCGATTATAAAGTTTACTTCTGTGTCTCTCGGCTAAAATCATTTTAGGAAAAAGGAATTTCCATATTCAAACGGACACCTGATATGACAAAGGTCGTAGATTATAGTATATAAACGTTTTTACTTCCTTGTATGAGGTAAAGGAAGTATTGTAATCGCAAAATTTTCGGTTTTCAGTTTTCAACGGAAATATCCATTTTGGATATTTGGATCCATCCCTGAATCCATTTTGACTAGTTTCGTCGTGACGTCTGTACGTACGTTCGTTCATATCTCGCATAACTCAAAAACGGTTAGTCTTAGAAAGTTGAAATTTTGTATTTAGGATTGTTGTAAAATCTAGTTGTGAACCTCCCTTTTTTATAACTGCATGATTACCGGAAGTGGTACTTTATTTGAAGGTCATAATTGATTTCCATCAAAAATCATATTAAAATACTATGTAAAACTTCTCAAATTTAGTATTTATAATTTATACATTGATTTAAATAACATACTAGATTTTGGTCTGAATTGGAAAACCGGAAGCGGTACTTTACTTGAAGGTCATATTAGACTTTCATCAAAAATTCTATTAAAATATAATGTAAAACATCTCAAATTTGGTAAATAGGACTTTTGTATCGATATGAATGTATTTAATAGATTTTAGTTGAAAGAGCCGAAAGGGGTACTTTACTTGAAGGTCATAATAAACTTCAAAAGTTTATACATTATTGAAAAAAATGTTGACATTTAATACCGAAATCATATGGTACGGTAATAAAGGTTACAAACGCGATTTTTTTCCCACTCTAATTAAACATTTTTATTACTTGTTTTAAGTGTTAAAATTGAGCGTAAAATACTTGTTTTCCTCCACTTTTGTGAGATCAACAAGTCTGCAGCAGGAGAATGAGATCTAAGTGGGATCTTCCGCTTAAATTGTCGAAACCGTCGATTTCCAATGCTTTATCTAGTGACATAGACAGTTCTAATATTGTCACGGAACACGAATAAATCTCTTGGGAATTTGTTACTAACTGAAATAAAATGACATTTAATAAAGGAATGAGACCTCCAGATACAAGAGTATGTGTGTGTCAATAGATAGTTGTCGCAGCGCAGTGAGATACTGCAATCTTTGGAAATTGGTAACCAAATTGAGGATCACTTTTTGAGACACCGATTCATAGATTAATAGGCGTATGAGGAAGTCATGGGGTGTCCACATCAGATATTTTATGAAGCATCACGATTCGTGATAATATCTTCAAAAATATTAGTTATTGAAAACTTCATATTAATGCAGGATAGATGTTATTACTTTCCTACCGCTGCTAGATAAGTAAAGTATTGTAATCAAATAAAAATTTCGATGTATAGTTAAAAGCATTTTCTGCCATTTCTCTGTCTCTCCCAGGATTATCTCCTGAATATTTGGCCGATTTTATTTTGTTCTGTAGGGTTTCGACCTCCGATGCCTGTGTACCAAATGGGGCACCTTGAGCGGAGCAGTCAAAAAACTAGTTTTTCCATAGCATTAAATATCCAACCAGTCAACGTTTCGACAATTCAGACATCATCAGGACCAGTAGCAGATCCAGGATTAAATTTTTCGGGCTGATACCGGGGGTCTGGAGATAGAGATACCTCATAGCAACAGGAGGGGAGTAATCCTTCAGGACATTATTGAAGGTCACTGATCAAAACTGCATTTTTGCACCATTTGAAACAGTGAACTTGAATCATTAGAAATTCAGTTTTGATGCTTTCTTTATTTTTGTTTTTTTAATAACGATAATTACAGAAACAATGATCTTTTTAGAGAGAAAATTTGTATATTTTTTCTTGACACATGCTTACTTTTGTGCCTATGAGAGGAAATGTGGTCTAACCCACATAAAAACTATGATTTTTTTTTGTTCATAAAGTATACTCTATAGCTATTTGATACCTCTGCAATCCTCTTTTTCAAATATATCAACAGAAGAAAAAGAAAAAAAAAAGAAAAAGTAGTTAATAGATAAAATAAAGATAAAGAAAAAAAATTATATAAAGATAAAATGCAGCACATCTCACATCCACAACAAAGTCCCTGATCAGAAGCAGCGCCCCACACCATGACACCGAATTACATGCAAAAAGGAGGTTACATGGCAACAGTTGGAAAAAGTTAAATTACAAACAGCTGATCATAAAAAAAAAAAAAAAATTACTCACACTAAAAATCCAAAAATTTACAAAAGATCATAAAAATAAATGAAATAATTAATTAAGAAGAAATTTAACAAATACAAGAGGAAAAGAAAAGGTAAAATGCACAGAAGAGGAAGGTCCTTATAAAGAAAACAGTGGATTCAGGGCTATTCCACATAATATATTAATATGCAAGAGCAATAGCTCAAAATGAGATATAAATAATTGTTAGGACATAAATAGAAAAATCCCCAAAAAAGAAGAGTCTCAAAAATATCAGATGGCAATAATCGAATAAGAGCATTTGATGTAAAATTATCACAAATAGCATACTTGAATGCTACAAGACATTAATTTAATAATATTTTTATTTTTTGTTTTTGAGGGGGGGTTTCCAGGTTCCAGCCCGAAAACCATCCCGTTAAATCCACTAGTGTTCGCGGGATAGAAAAAGATTGCATGATAAACAGAGATAGCACACTTAAAAGACTAACAAAATAGAGTACACTATAAAAAGTCTAAGATATACATTTAGTCATTAGTCAAGAGGGCAAACGTTGTTTGATTTATTATTTACTGCTATTTGAGATACTTTAGCCATTGGAATTTTCCAGTCATATCTCAACAGTAATTTTGTCTCTTTCTTTTTGAGATTTTAATCTCAATAATTGATTTTAAAATATTTCTGATATAATTATATTAATATACAAAAGCAAGAGCTCAAAATGAGAAATAAATAACTGTTAGGACATAAAAGGAAAGTTTCTAGCAAGAAGCCAAGACTCACAAAAATAACAGAAATCAGCTATCGATATTTTGCCAATTCAGGAATCATAAGGATAAGAGAGAAAAAACAAAACAACCTATATATAACAAAAAATGCAGCCCTAATGACACTAACCAGAGATAGCACACCACACCAAGAAACCCAGACACATACTGAGAGAAACGGGAGGTTACATGACAACAACTGGGAAACGTTAAATTACTAACAGCTGATCATAAAAAAAAAGAAATACATATACTAAATAAATCATATAATTAAAATATCTGATGTGGACAACACATGGCTTCCTTGTACGCCTATTAAACTATAAATCGGTGGCTCAAAAAGTGATCCTCAATTTGATTACTAGTTTCAGAAGATTGCAGTATCTCAAAAACGACATCCATCCATTGACACATACACACACCGAGAGAGAGGTAGGAGAAGGCAAACTCTTGTTTCTTGGAGGTCTCATTCCGTTATTACATGTCGTTTTCTTTCAGTAAGTATAAGTTCCTAAGAGATTTCTTCGTGTTCCCTGACAACATTAGAACTGTCTATGTCACTTGATAAAGCATTGGAAATCGACATTTCGACATTTCAACCGGAAAAACCCACTCAACTTATATTTTATTCTCCTGCTGCAGACTTGCTCATCTCACAAATGGGGAGGAAAACCAGTATTTTACACTCAATTTTAACACTTAAAAGAAATAATAAAAAAGTTTAATTGGATTGGAAACCAAATTGGGTTTGTAATCTTAATTACCGAAACATATCATTTATGTATTTAATTTTAATATAATTTTTTATGTAAGTTTATTATGACCTTCAAGTAAAGTACCCTTTTCGGCTCACAAATTTCAACAAAAATCTAGTAAAAACATTCATATCTATATAAAAGTTCTATTTACAAAATTTGAGATTTTTTACATTTTATTTTAATATAATTTTTATTGAAAGTCTAATATGACCTACAAGTAAAATACCACTTCGGGTCTGTCAATGTTAATCAAAATTAATTATATTATTTAAATCAATATATAAGTTATAAATACTAAATTTGAGAAGTTTTGCATTATATTTAAATATAATTTTTGATGAAAATCCGTAATGACCTTCAAGTGAAGTACCACTTCCGATAATCATACAATGACGAAAAAGGGAGGTTCACAACTAGATTATACAGTAATCCTAGATACAAAATTTTAACTTTCTACGGCTAACCGTTTTTGAGTTATGCGAAATATAAACGAACGAACGTATGTACGTACAGACGCCACGACTAGTCAAAATGGATTCAGAGATGGTCAAAATGGATATTTCCGTTGACAATTTTCGCGATTACAATACTTCCTTTACTTCGTACATGGAAGTAAAAAAAGGATATTTAACAAATACAAGAGAAAATGGAAAGTTAAAATGGAGAGAACAGGAAAGTCTCTATAAAGAAAATCGTGGATACACGTCAATTCAACAAAATAACCAAAATCAGCGGTTTCCATGAAATTTGCCAAAATAAATTTACGAATTACGAATAAATACACGTACTTCACGTTCGACCATATGTTGAGGTTATAACCTGACATAATAAACTGATTCGTATTTATGCGAATTTAGGCATCGTCCTCAACTGAAAAGGATCCGTTGGGAGTTTGTTTATTTCTTGAGTGAGTGGAAGTCGACAACTGTGATCCAATTACAGCAGGGATAATAACAGTGTAGGTTATAAGTCGTGTTTCAGAAATTTTAAAAATTTAGAATTTTTTTTTCCCTCCTTTTGTCCTTATGATTCCTGAATTGGCCAAATATATAGACATATTATTTGTTTTCTGTTATTTTCGATACTCTGGACTTCTTGTTTGGAACTTTATTTTTTATGTTCTAAGAAATAATTATATTTTTAGCCGATACTAATTGGAATTACTGAATGGGGAGGTGGTGATGCAGACAGATATGTAAGGACGACCATTGAGGCGTGAGTCAGATAATGGGACGTCCCTGAGCTGTGTCCTGGCTATTGTCTACTAACCGGTAGCTGTATCAACCGGTTTCTCGTCGGCTAGGCACCATCCCACCATATCCATGTTAACCTAGTCAATAATTGGAAATATAAATATCGGACAGAGGCTGACCCCAGGAAGCACCAATGGATTTTTAAAGCCCAAGAATTGAACAGAGTGTTTATTTTTGGGCGAAAAAAAAAAATCATGTTACTTTTAAAATAAATTGTATTTATTGAAAGTTAGCTTATATAAAATAAATCAATGATAGGAGAAGTATCAAACTGATGATAGTAATTCTGGCCAGATGTTTCTTGAAAAAAAAAAAAACGTTTAGTCACTGCGTAGCATTTATACTTTCCAGATAACTGGGCTAATCTTATCATATCACTATCAAAGATTAGTCTTCATAGCAAAACTCAAACTAAATTACAAAAATTAATTAAACAAACAAAACAATTTATATATAGTAAATGTGCTTCCGAAAATAATAAATTAAAAATGAAGTTAATAAATTCTAAATCAAAAGGTAAATTGATATAACATAACAAGCGATATAGTAAATAAAAAAAAATATTTTATATATATATATATATATATATATATATATATATATATATACATATATATAAAAGGATAAAAAATAATGTCATATCCAATATATTTGTATATTGGATCCTATCGTAGCTGTGAACCTATGGTAGGATCCGATAGGTAGCAGAATCTAGAAGTCATAAACAAATTCTATATTTATAAGGTGGAATTTTAGTCAAGTTATGTGCGTGTATTAGCAAATATTTTACGTTTTACATAAATAGATGCTAATAAAACGTGCATTAACGCTTTCACCGTTCAATCCTTTTGCATTTGAATATGAACCAGTTATAGAATATTCAAAACATTTCAAAATTATTATTGGCGAAATGGAAATATAATGTAAATATGACCATGCATTTAAATATAAAACAGCTGGAATGTGTTGTGCAGCAGGAAAAGTTGTATTGCCTACATTAAATCCTGTAAACCTGAGGGAGTATTCATTTATTTTTTTTCTTTTATTGGTGTCCAACGTCCTTTCTTATTCCTATTAAGTCAAACTAGACTGGTTATTCCAACAGGTTACAAAACTATTCCTACCGGAGTGGAAAGGTCGAGATTCATTCCGTGGGTCTGCCACAAAATAAACTTCTACCCTCCTAGGCCGGATTCGAACCGGCGCCGCAGCAGACTCGAAGTCCACCATCTGATCCATTGGAAATTTTTAGATCTGGTCAGATGTATTTATTATTAGAACATTTTACACGAAATCGATAATAAAAGCATCTCCCTTTCGTCCAACATTTCTAAGTATTATTATTATTATTATTATTATTAGTAATAATCATTAAAAACATAAATGGCAGCACTTATTGTAATATAAAATTCATTTGCCTAAAAATGCAAATTTAATTAAACAAATGTATCGAGAAATAAAATTTGCTTTAAGACCATTCATTTGTCCCTTAACCGCCACTGCTCATATAATGGGTCTTCCAGATACTTGCACTCTTTAAGACAGGTGCAAAAGAATCCTAGAGAAGATTAAATTGAATCATCAATCTCATGAAAATGGATATGCTTTATTTAAAACATAATCGTCTCAGAAACATTTTTAAATAAATAAAAATATATCTTCAAAAATAAAGATTTTACAGTCATTTAAAAAAATCTGTATTACCTTCAATAATACATCCCCTGTCCAATAAACTTAAGAATGCGAAAAATTCGATTTTTTGTTTTTGTTCTTTTTCGTTTGTATTTCGGTTGATACAACCTGTAGTAAAGTTACGAATCTGTTACGACATTAGAAAGTGCTTGCGGTTGCATTTTTACGAATAACGTCTTTAGGTCTGAAGCTCCCATATTAAAGTAACGAACATGCGTATTATTATGAAGGTAAAAAAATAATTACACATGAAACTATGAGATAAAATAAATACACCAACCAAAAAAAATTAAATAACCGAAACCGGTCCATATAAACAGAAGAATGTAAAAGTTTTTTTCCTCTCCTGAAAAGTTGTGATTTTAACATTCATAAGCTTACCATGGCAACGACATCTTATTCTTCCTACCATGTTCAACGATCGAATATGCAAAAGTGAGGTTTTCATATTCGCCATTTTGAAACGCTCTAGTTGAGACACGCATTGTGGAATAGTCTTGAATTCCTAATACTCAAGCGTTGAAGCCTTGTGTCTTTTGGGGGTTAGGAATTCCAGACTATTCCAAAATACGTTCCTTAACTAGATCGTTTCAAAGTGGCGAATATGAAACCACACTTTTGCATATTCGATAGTCAGGCATTGTAGGGACGATATTTTTAATGTTATGTAAGCTCCCAACACCATAATAAATAATTATGTTATATAAAAGAGTTATGAGTAAATTATGTAATGGCCGTATGATATATGTAGGAACAGCTGACGATCTCTGAATTCCGAAAGGTTAAACCGGATAAATGCATTATCAACAATGTATCATCAACGAAATAACCAGGAGTAATTAATTCTGAGAATCCAAACGCATTGGTATGCCGTTTGTTAATTAATCCCATCGCACATTGGGGTATTTGGTTGTTATGACCGGCTAAAACAATTTCTTCGGTTATATTGTTCAAAATTTCGCTTCATATTGATCTATCGTACATAGAAGTGATCCTGAAGCAATATATAAATCGCTCTTGAAAGTATGGAAACCTTTAAAAATTCAGTTGCACAATGAATAACTATAATTTTCACGATAAATATTATATTGAACTCATTAAAAGTTCATTAGTAGAGCCCGGATTTTTATAAAATCCTGTAGTAAAAACCTGCTATAAAATGCTATTAAGAATATCTGATGTGGGCAACACATGACTTCCTTGTACGCCTATTAAATTATAAATCCGTGGCTCAAAAAGTAATACTGAATTTGGTTGCTAGTTTCCGAAGATAACAGTAAAAACGACACCCGACACCCATCTATTGAAACACACTCACACATACAAAAACACACACTCTTGTTACTGGAGGTCTCATTCCGTTATTATATGTCGTTTTATTTCAGTAGGTAACTAATTTCCAAGAGATTTCTTCATGTTCCGTGGCAACAATAAAACTGTCAATATCACTGGTTAAAGCATTGGAAATCGACAGTTTCGACATTTTAAGCGAAAAAACCCACTTAGCTAATATCTTATTCTCATGCTGCAGTCATGTTGATCTCGCAAATGGGGAGGAAAACTAGTATTTTACACTCAATTTTAACACTTAAACAAGTAATAAAAATGTTTAATTGGACTGGAAACCAAATTGCGTTTGTAACCTTTATTACCGAAACAAATGATTTCTCTTTTAATTTAAATATAATTTTTGATGTAACCTTATTATGACCTTCGAATAAAGTACCCTTTTCGGCTCACAAATCTTAACCAAAATATAGTAAATACATTTATATCGATATAAAAGTCCTATTTACCAATTTGAGATGTTTTACATTATATTTTAATATATTTTTTCATGAAAGTCTAAAATGACCTTCAAGTAAAGTACCACTTCTGGTTTTCCAATTAATACTAAAATCTAGTATGTTATTTAAATCAATATATAAGTTATAAATACTAAATTTGAGAAGTTTTTCATAGTATTTTAATATGATTTTTGATGGAAATCAATTATGACCTTCAAGTAAAGTACCACTTCTGGTGATCAAGCAGTCACCAAAAAGACTGGTTCACAATTAGATTTTACAACAGTCCTAAATACAAAATTTCAACTTTCTACACCTAACTGTCAAAATGGATATTTCCGTCGAAATCTGAAAACCGAAAATTTTCGCGATTACAATACTTCCTTTACTTCATACAAGGAAGTAGAAATGTAAAATATGCAGGAAAAACCCCATAAAAGATGCATTAAAAATATGCATTAAATATGCGGCAAAAATCTCCATACATGCGTATTTTGAGGGTGGATATCTCGGAAAATATACAAGATAGCGAAAAAAAATGAATGAAATCAATTATGTTATATTTTGACAGCTTTAATTTTGTATATAATGGTCAAATCATTAAATTAACAAAGTAGATGCGTCCAAGTCTTAAAAAATACTTTATTAAAGATGATACAGAATTATATCATATAAAATAGTGAGCTACTGGCAGTGTTAACTTACAGATAGGTTATCTTCTAAATTCTAGAGCTAACATATATATTCATAAGAAGGTATTAAGGTGAATGCACCTGCACAAGCTGAGTTAGTATACATTGGCCAGGAAGCAATGCCATAGCTTCCTGGGGCTATAAACCTATTTCATAAACATAACTTCCTGGTACAGGAACCTAATTTTTTAACTGTTAGAACGCATAGTTTCCGAGGTATAAGTGAAACACCGAATAAAAAAATATTCATACTGCGCACCAAGCGGCGGGGTGTTTGAATGTGTTATACAAGACACTGCACTGAATAACAGTTCTAAAATCCAGAACAATGTGATTTCTTTTTTTTTTTCAATTCGGCGATTTTCGGCCTTTATCGCCCGAACTACTCTACTGCGTTTGAGAAAACCGACTTTTGGCCAGTAAGATGGGAATATTGTGTTAGTTTTTATCTTGTTGATTTATGTATCACTGAAATCAACTAGTACTAGCCAGAAATATAAAAAAATCTGGTGCACACATCATACAAGTTTTACTTATCACCCTTCTATAGACTATTAGCATGATAAGACATAGCTGATATTAAACATCATTTAATTGTACAACAATACAACGAGTTTAATCGAAATCGATAGAGTCGTTTTCGAGAAGATTGTAAAAATTTGTAAAATGTATGACATAAAATGGTACTCCCGGAAAGTCGATTTTATTGAAAAAGTGGCTGTAACAACCCAGACATATAGCTTTCATAAATATATAATTTCAATTTCGTATTATTTATCGTTTTTGAGCTAGGCTTACCACATATACACAGACCATTTTGCGAGACTTAGTTATTTGGACTCAGGAACTTAAAACGTGTAATTTTTCACGATCGCGATACTTTTCCATGCTAATGCTAGTCCCCGAGACGTCGAAGGCAACACTAGATAGCCCCTTCATTCAATGTGTTCATTATTGTCTAATATTATGTGGCGCCAGAATAAGATTTTAAATAAGCAAATTAGACGCAGTATTCTCAATTATATCTGGTTTTAGTCAATAGGTTTTTATAATGAAGTTAATTCAGGTTGTGAATTATTAACCGGGAGTTTAATTAATAACGTATCTTAAATGATCTAAGATCTTATGATGTTAAAATCTATTATTATATTTACCCTGCATGCTATCGTATCGTTTAGTTAAGTGAATTGGTAAACGTGACACCCTTTGAAAGGATCTCCAATGGTATTCATAATATTCCAACCTAGTGACCATAGCAGGGGGGGTCTGCGGTCTCTAGTCTTTTAAGTCAAAATACATTTTGATTGATCGGTTCCCTTATGGGACCGATACAAATACAGAGTATATAAAATAAGTTAATTAAGTAAATGTGGTTTCTGGAACCGCCAGCTTCCTTAGAAAAGCTGTTCGCCAAAAATATAGCACTATATATTTCATAATTAGGTAAGTGAAAGTAATAAATTTAAATTTACTGAATAAACTTCGGAAAGTCCCTTTGGTGCAGTATAACTCTCTAAAATGAGTGAAATGATTATCCTTGATTATCTCAAAAACGGCAAAACTGTAGTACAATCCGCGTCCTGAAGTGTACATTATAAAAGTACAGTGAATGAGGTAGCTTTTTTAAAAGGTGACATACCTTTGATGGTATCCAGTTGGTATATTCAGTTGAAACGATAGCAATATCAGACAGACCAGAGTTGTGGTCACCGACGGAACACATGACAGGACAACCTCACCGCACTCACTGTACTTCCGGCCCGGGGCCACAACCTCTATCACCATTTCCGCCAACCGCTTACCTCTCCAATCGTTAGCTCGCGCTCTTAATATTAAAAATAATGTAAAATATGTGATGTGGACACCCCATGACTTCCTTGTCTAAACTATAAATCGGCTGCTCAAAAAGTGACCCTAAATTTGGTTACTAATTTCCGAAGATTGCCGATATCTCAAAAACGACACTCGGCGTCTCGACGTCCACCTATTGACACATACAGACACACACACACACACAAACACATAATCTCTTGTTCCTGAAAGTCTTATTCCGTTATGATATGTCGTTTTCTATATATGTCACTAGATAAAACATTGGAAATTGGTTTCAACATTTTAAGCGGACGAACCCACCTAACTTATATCTTATTCTCCTGCTGCAAACATCTCACAAATGGAGAGGAAAACCCGTATTTTACACTCAATTTTAACAATAAAAATCGCGTTTGTAACCTTAATTACCTAACCATATGATTTCTGAATTTAATTTTAATATACTTTTTGATGTAAGTTTATTATGACCTTCAAGTAAAGTACCCTTTTCGGCTCACCAATTTTAACCAAAATCTAGTAAATACATTCATATTAACATACAAATCCTATTTATAAAATTTGTGATGTTTTACATTATATTTTAATATAATTTTTTATGATAGTCTAATATGACATTTAAGTAAGGTACCACTTCCGGTCTGTCAATATTAACACTCAATTTTAACACATAAAACAAGAAATAAAATTGTTTAATTAGAGAGGAAAAAAAATCCGTTTATTACCTTTATCACCGAACCATATGATCTCTGTATCAAATGTCGCTATACCTTTTGATTTAAGTTTATAACGACCTTCATGTGAAGTACCACTTTCGGTTTTCCAATCATAACCAAAATTTATTACGTTATTTATATTAGTATATAAATCTTAAATTTGTGAAGTTTTGAATTATATTTTAACATAATTTTTGTTGAAAATCAATAATGACCTTAAAGTAAAGTACGATTGCGGTCATCATGCAGTGACCAGAAAGGGAGGTTCACAACTAGATTTTACATTAATCCTAAATACAATTTTTTTTAACTTTCTACGGCTTAGCGTTTTTGAGTTATGCGAGATACGTACGAACAGACATCACGACGAAACTAGTCAAAATGGATTCAGGGATGGTCAAAATGGATATTTCCGTTGAAATCTGAAAACCGAAAATTTTCACGACTACTTCCTTTACTGCGTACAAGGAAGTAAAAATCAAACAAATACAAGTTAATAATAGCGGAGAGTGACGAAAAACGCATGAACTTAAGTGCTTGTAGTAAATAATAATTTATACTTTTATATTAGTTGAAAGCTAAATGTTTCCATGGAAACTAAATGAAATTTCCTTGAAAACTAAACGGGAGCTTTTAAAATTTATCGACTTCGTTTTTGAAAAAAGCGTCAGCGCCATTTGGCAGATTTTAGAGGAGACACATCAAACGATTTTTTCCCTAATAACAATATTTTTTTTAAAAATTGTATTGTTTATTGTATAGAGTAGGATTTTATTAACCTGTCAAAATCTTTATAATTCAAATATATTTTAAAGGATTAAAGCACTGGTCAAGACCAGAGTGACGTCTGAGAGTCTTTAGTCTTTGGTGCTTACGTCATCAATATTCGATTTTTAGGCCATTTCCAATTTTTTTTCGATATATCGTGAGCGAGAATCGATAGAGGTGGTGTTTAAAATAAATTTAAATCTAAATTTCGAATTTCTGGTGCTTAAGCCTTTTTCAAAAGGCAACGTCGATATTTCAAATAAGGTGGTAACTGAAAGTTGTGCGATACGCGCTCCAGATTTTACTTTTCCTCACCTATATACGAAGTATATAGTAAGGGGAAGTATGGCAATCGTGAAAATTTTCGAATTCGAGTTTTCGACGGAAATACACGTTTTAAGGTCTCCTGAGTCCAAATGACCAAGTCTCGCAAAATGGTATGTGTGTCTTTGTGTGTATATGTGAACAGTCTAGCTCAAAAACGAAAAGTCGTAGGGTACTGAAATTACGTATTTAAGGTTGGCACATGCATGTGATGTTACAGCAATATTTTCGTCAAAATCGACTCACCGGAAGTGCCACTTTATATAATCGATTTTACACTTTTTTACAATTTTCTCGAAAACGGCTCTAACAATTTTTATGTAACTTGCCTAAATTATTCTTCATAAAGGCCTTTAACTTTTCATTTATGTAGTAAAACACCGAGGAATTGCAGGGAAAAAAGTTATGACGAAAAGAATATTTTATTTGCGTATAGCTTAAAAAGTATGCATTCTACGGTAAATTATTTGCAGTATTGTATGAAAGGTAATTAAATTATCAAAATCGGACCAGTACTAGCAAAGATACAGCGCATCGGACTAACCAGAATTAGCTATTATATCATGGATTTTACACTTATTTACATTTTCCTCGAAAATGGCTCTAACGATTTTGATGAAACTTGCCTAAATTATTCTTCATAAAGGCCTTTAACTTTTCATCTACGTAGTAAATCACCAAAGAATTGCAGGGAAAAAAGTTATGATGAAAAGAATAATTAGCTTAAAAGTATGCATTCTACGGTAAATCGTGTGCAGTATTGTATGAAAGGTAATTAAATTATCTAAAAAACAATAAAATAATCATCAAAATCGGACCAGTATTAGCAAAGATACAGTGTATTTTATGAGGAGCACAAGATCCTAGATGGGTAACCAAGCGCATCTGAAAGGAGACGGATGCGACCGAACCTCCTCCCACCAATCCGCCAATCAGTTGTAAACAATAATTTCTACTTTTTTTTCTATAATTTCTAAGAAAATGTTTCCATGGAAACTGAACCAAAACTTTTTAAATATATTTGCAACTTGACAAAGTTAAAATATATAGGTAGTGTACAGGATTGTTGTACTAAAATTGTTTAAAAAACTTTTTTATTGTACTTAAGTGGGAGAAGATGTGTATGCTGCTGATTTTATTAGAAGCAGTGTTTATGTGAACTCTTTAAAATTGTATTAAAAAGATAATTATTATAGGACGGTAAGTGGAAGTTGTGTGATGCGCGCACCGCACCAGATTTTTTTTTGTAATACAGCTGTAAATTTGAATTAATAAATAATAGAAAGATATATTTGTTTTCACTGGCTAGATCTAATCGAGATTACATTGTTTAATTAGAAGAAGAACTGGCTATTAGAATGCACCTGAACAACAGCTGGCCTTAATAAAAGCGAGTCATTAGCTTGGGGTAGAGGGCTCGGGATAAACCGAAAAAAAAATTAGATCCCTTTTGTTAAATAGCCTTTGGGGCTAATAGAGCTATTTAAAAGCATTTACTTATTTTATGATAAAAATATTTTCTCGAGGTCCTGAAGGGGGGAGGGGATAATTCTTCTAAACTCTGCGGGGGAACTCTAGCGAAAGAAAAGATTTAAAAGTTGCCAAATGGCTTTTATGAGTGACAGGTTAAATGGCCAGCGGAGATAGAACAAAGCTCAGAGGTTAGGAGTCCCAATCCTTCTTGGCGACCAATCTTATACAACTTTTAAAACTTCTATTCATAACAAGGACAAGCTCCTCTGTACCGCCTCAGGAGCACTTACTCAATTTTCAAATGCTACTAAGTAAGTTCTTCGGAGGTCGAGACTCGCCCTCTCCTTTCTTCTTAAACGGCACGGAATAACAATCCGAAGAAAAGTTTCCCCCGCTATCTTTAGTGAGGTTTTACTTTAATTTATTTTGTTTCCGTCCAGTTTGTCGGCTATGATAACTATATTAATAAATTAAAAATATCTTTCGAATACATCATACAGTAGTCCCTCATTATGACTAACTCGGTGGAGACAAGAAGTCTCAAGTTCGTGTTAAAAAAAAAACTCGTGTTAAGCGAAATTTCGTTACAGACGAACAATTGCATCTTAGTTGACGTCCGCATGATGGTATAGAAGGATCAATCTAATTAGGTATTGATAAATTATTTGCCACTTTTATAATTTTGTTTTTATTTAAAACAAGTTAAGGTGAAACTTTTGTGGTAACCATGGTAACCTTAGTTGGTAACCTTGGAGAGCGATTAAGTCAGCTGTTCGATTAATATCTACGTAAATATAACCTGTAAGGTTTTATCCACTTTGGCAGCACATTCAAACATCAATGATATATTTATGATTTAATTATTAGTGAAAAACAAGTTCCCATTGACATTTAACTTTATCAGTTGACATCCGCATGATGGTAGCATTGATAGAAGGATCAATCTAATTAGGGATTGATAAATTATTTGCCACTTCTAAAATTTTGTTTTTATTGAAAACTAGTTTCGAATGCTATACATTCATCTTCAGTTCTAAAAACACACAAAAATTCAAAAATAAACATCTTAAAATACAGTTTGGTATTATTATACATATTAAATTAGATGTAATCTAAATCAGTATTATAAAACATTTATGAATTATGAATTTAATTAAGACAAGAGATCAAATACATATTGATACTCACCAAGGTTTAAGTAGAAACAGAAAAGTTTGTATTGTTTTTTTCTGGCACTGAACTAACAATGAAAGAAAATTGGTTGGATGTTTATAGGTAAACGGTTTAAATTAAATTAATACATCAGGCTGAAAACAGCCTCAAATTAAATAGGTATAATAAATAATATAAATAACTATAAACATCCATAGTTAAACGGTTTAAAACTCGAGGTTTTTTCCAGTAATGCCGGTGAGTAATTGGTTTTTCCGTTATAGATGGGAATAAATTTAAGATTGGACTATTGGAGATATTTATTTGGTCATTTAAGCAAAAATCTATTGAAGGATTTTATTATTTCAAGTGCTTCATACCTATTTAATTTGAGGCTGTTTTCAGCCTGATGTATTAATTTAATTTAAACCGTTTACCTATAAACATCCAACCAATCTTCTTTCATTGTTAGTTCAGTGCCAGAAGAAACCAATACAAACTTTTCTGTTTATTATAATCCATTTAAACCTTGATGAGTACCAACATGTATTTGATTTCTTGTCGTAATTAAATTCATAATTCATAAATGTTTTATAATACTGATTTATATTGCATGTAATTTAATATGTATAATAATACCAAATTATATTTTGAATTGCTTATAATAAGTTTGTATTGGTTTGTTCTCGCACTTTGCAGTTCAGTGCGAGAATCTCATGAATCTCACCTTTGATTTCCTTACCTGGTTTTGTATGCAAGTCGATTTTTTTAATAGGGAAACGATTTCTGCAATTATTTAATATGAAATAATATAAAAATAAGCAATATACATAAATGCTATATTAATTCAAATAATGTACAACAGGAATAACAAATAATCTAAATATTTAAATTAAATAGTTCTCTTGAAGTGAATGCGTGCCTGCGATACACTATATAAGCAGGCCCTAAGCTTAACTTGAATCATATCATCTGCTTTTACAACATATCAACAATAATTATTTACAAAAATAAATGTTTATAACAAATTTATTGCAATGTTAAAAATTAAAACTATCTTAAATTAAACAATTTTAGACCATCTTTTGTTTCTTTCTCAGAACTTATAATATTTTTGTAAGTCGGCACCAGTGAATTATCGAACGGAAAAGTTAATGAGAAACATTCGGTATTTGTCGATATTCGCTGGATAATGTTGACATTTACTGATTTCGGTCTTTCACAGTAATATAAATATATATATATATATATATATATATATATATATATATATATATACATCTTTATGTATTCCGCGGTATACGCACAGTAACATATATATACATCTTTATATATGCCGTGGTATACTCGGGTTTCAACAGCCCCTGTGATATAATTAACAGAGGATTACATCTGGAGTTACTCGAGCTGCAGATGAGAGGCTCAGATTAAAGAGAAAATCAATTATTCCGAGGAGGACTTTTAATTTCTTCTGCTTATCTTCTATCCCGCCAAACTGAAACCTTAATTAAATTTTCACTTACGCAAAGTAAACGAGTAAAAAATTAATTAATATTTCCTGAGAATTCACTTTTTTTCTCATTACCTTTTACATTATCCGGCGTTCTGGGTTTCGCCCTTCTGGCTTAGAGCTTCGGAGAAGTAGCGTATTACAGATGACAATGCTCTTTCATGACAAAGTAACTCGACGGAATCCTCGGAATTAAAAGAATAATATAAAAAAAATAAATAAAAAAAAAAATGGTAACGGTAAATTATTTAATTATGAATTGCGCAGATACTCAATTTTTAAGAGCTGGAATTATTTTTTTTATTTTACGATGAATAAAAAAATCGATTTTACAGGACATTGTATTCTATTAATAATTAATTCGAATCCGCCAAGCATAATCAAAGGCGATGTTTACATCTAACAAAATAATCTTACAATCTAAGTTAGCTTTATCTATATCAGTTAAATTTGCTAAGAATGACTTTTTCAACTATATATTTTATTTTTATATACCGCATATCCAGAATGAAAATGAGAAGTGTTCCGAAGCGACTTTCTCCTTCCCCCCTCCCTGAGGCCTTAATCATAAAATAAAATGAATTAACAAACGATTAAACTTACAGTATAAATCAATTTGTATGTTTGATACTTTTTAATCGTATTTTCCCCGAAAAAAATAGACTATTGCAGTAGGTAGCGGGACTGCGTTTCCTATCCGTTTCATAACCCCTAGAGCACGATTAAGAAAATTTTGGAAATGCGCGATATATATATATATATATATATATATATATATATATATATATATATATATATATTTCCCCCTCCGTAACATTTGAGCACCTTCAGCCTTTTGGTCAAATGAGCTGAAATTCGGTATGAAAAACGGTATCATTAAAGAAAGGGCAAATTCCAGTCAAAATTTTGGTAATGTTACCTGTATCGAAGGTCAGCGGAGAGGCAGAACAATATAATAAAAGTATGAGTATATTTTGGTATGTTAGGGAACTGTCTTTTGTGGGTCTCAACTTTTTTCTCACTCCCCCGTTTTTTATAATGATTTTATTTTAGTGAAAATATAAGCTTTAGTGACGGAGTTCTGCTGCTCACGGATTTTTTTTTACACTATTCTCTGATTTATTGAGTTTTACACAGAGTATAAAAATCCATTCTGAAGATTTGACGTGACTTAAGAGTAGCTGCATCGTAACAACATTCTTAAATGCATAATTACAGCTTTATATGTATCGTATTAATTGATTAATAATAGTGAATAGTATTGTTCAGCAAATAGTATGAATAATACAAACGATTAAATAATTAAAGCATAACAATCAAACAATAATTTTTTTGAGTTTAAATATTCACACATCAGTACTTCAGTAACACGAAAACGTGTCTAATATTATAACAAAATATATTTAATCTTAAAATATTTTCTTAGTTAAGAATGATCGAAAAGGTTTACAAAGAACTTTAAAAGAATTCTTTGAATTTCTGAGGACCTGCCTAAGCCAAATTTTTTAAGTTCCTAAGTATTCCCACCGGCATTTAATCGTATAGAGCTTCCAGATTTATAGATTAGTTATCACTATATAATATATTAATGTGTGATTTAATTGCATTTAATTATTTTATCTGTAGTATAAAATAAATAAACTAATAAAAAATCATTATAATGTTTCTGTTTATTATTATTGATGGTTCTGGTATTACTAATCAGCTGCTTAAAGGTAAACTCCTTTAGCTATTTCATTGTTACCTTTATTTATTCAGAATAGTAATTAGGCTGTTGACGTGAGATGTGAAATCTAGTTATTAATTCTAGTCTTTATATGCGTACTTCTGTGGTAGGTATGTAGTACTGATGATTCCTTAACTAGTTAGAATAGTCCACTGAATATTTATTAGGTGTTGTTTTAGAGACAATTGGAATCTACCAAATATACCTAATATAATGATTCGCTGTGCAAGGCCTCCAGAAGTATAAATTATGCTCTGAATAAAGAAATTTTTGATACAATTGCTACTTCTTGTTATTAATTATCAAACTTTCTGGAGTGTTTGAAAGAATAATTATTTATTTCAGTTGACATCCGCATGATTGTATAGAAGTATCAATCTAATTAGGGATTGATAAATTATTTGCCACTTCTATAAATTTGTTTTTATTGAAAACTAGTTTCGAATGTTATACATTCATCCTCAGTTCTAAAAACACACAAAAAATTCAAAAATTAGCGATTCAAAATATAGTTTGGTATTATTATACATATTAAATTAGATTAATATAAATCAGTATTATAAAACATTTATGAATTATGAATTTAATTAAGACAAGAAATCAAATACATGTTGGTACTCACCAAGGTTTAAATGGATTATATCAAACAGAAAAGTTTGTACTGGTTTCTTCTCGCTTTGAACTAACAATGAACGAAAGGTAGGTAGCATGTTTAAAGGTAAACGAAAAGCAACTATTCGAAACTAGTTTTCAATAAAACAAATTTATAGAAGTGGAAAATAATTTATAAATCCCTAATTATTTATTTAATTCTAATTTTTATCATATTACATAATGCATTAAACATACAGTTTTGTTCCATATTAATTAATTATATATTATTATCTCCAATTTTTTTTTTTTACAACTACTATTTATCTTATGATATTATTTGACATATTTTTATAATTACATTTTTGTTATTTTTATTCATTTTTCTTTATTCTGTACATATCTAATTTTATAGTATATTAAGTATATTATTATTTTATTCTAAATATTGAAGTATATTTCTGTAATAGTTATGTACAATGTATGTATTATTAGTTATAATTTGTATTTCTTCCATTACATATGTTTAATCTTTCAGCTGTTAGTTTTAATTTGTAAGTATCTTATTAAACATTGCTAAGGCCCGAATAAATAAAATTGTAAAATTTTATTATATTATATGTTATTATAATATTTTATTATATAATATGTTTATTCGTGGCCCAGAACGATATATGTTCCCATGTGGTCTGGCAATATTATTTATTTTTCTGAATACGCTCTATTATATTATACAACCCCTTAATTAAGACAGTTATATAGTTGTTAAAACTATTTTCTATAAAGAATATCAATACGTGGAAGAGATCTTGTTATCAAAATTGCGATTAGAGGAATCGTTTGGAGCATATGGTTCCTGGAGGGTATGGAGAGGGCAGCTTAGATTGGATAAATTATTCCAGGCATTTGGTGGGTCCATGCTGGAAGATGTCGGGGTCTAAGCGGATTTGTCCACCGCCGATCCCCAATACGTCCCCGACCCCATCCCCAATACATCCCCATTATCGCTATTGACTCGAACCCCTGAGAGATTGCCAACCGGCCTAAGCCCGATTAAATTACTTCCCGGGCTTAGTTGAGATTCGGCGAGTGAGAAGGCGGTGCCGACCCGAAAAATACGTGTGCGTGATAAAAATGTAAATGCTGGGGCAGTTTTAGATTTGATATTTTCACGGCGGAGATGAAAATGGGCGGGAAAGGATGGAAATCTGAGATTAAGTTCCCGAAGAGAGGAAGGCATACGGGACCGGGACTACAGGATTCGCTTACAAATTGCTCACATTCAGCCAAATTTTCCTACTCCATTCGCCTTCCTACCCGCTCTTATCCTCCATATATTAAATAAACTTCTGATACTTAAAAATTTTATATCAGTAAAACTTTAATTCTTTTTATTCTTGAGCTACTCTTATTATTATTAACTCCAATAAAGTTATGTCCGTCTTATGAATATTTTTATAAGATTTATCTTTGAATTCTGCAGGCGCACTCATATCTCTGACTATTACATCGAGTTAGAGTGGCTTTATTCCTCTCTAAGACGGCAATACTTATTTGGTTCTTCAATATTCCAATCCCTAAGAAAAAATAAAGCTTCTTATAAAACAGAACTCTACGTTCCTCCGTCCATTCCTTGAACAGCAGAACACAACCAATATTTATACTCCATCACAAGGAACTAATTCCTTTGGCAAGACCTGTCTTGTTCATTCCTCCCCTTTTTGGAATTCCTTTCCTATCTATCCCTCAAGACTCTTCCCTACCTTCCTTCAAGCATCAATTATTTCTTCACCTCCTTAAATCTCAATCCTCCAATCAAATATAAAATTTATTTATTTAGACCATGAGCACTCATTTTGTACATAGGGGATTTGATCCCAGAATAAATATCATTTTTCATTTTATTTCATTCCAATAAAGCTACATAGATAACTTCAATTTTTTCAGTTAAAAACATTCGGAACAAAAACCAAAGCAGACTGGTAGGCAAGTGGAATAACTTTACAAAGTGGCCTTCATCTCCTGTGAATACATAAGCACCCATTTCAAACGATTCCATGATAAAATACATGGGCACCTCAACATACTCATAAAAGACTTGGGAACAATACGAATGCCAGATAACAGTGGTAGAACGAAAGAGGAGCTGGATGAGGGATCTCCTCGTTTAATAGTTAATGTTAACTGGCACATGGAGGTGCTGCTTGGTACTGCTTCCATTCATGTCTCTCATACCATATCTTTGAACTGATGTTCATCCAGTTCATTCATTGACAGTGAATAAAGATTGTCTCAATAAATAAAATAAAATATATCTGATGTGAACCGCATGACTTCCTTGTACGCCGAATCAAACTATAAATTTGTTGCTCAAAAAGTGATCCTGAATTTGGTTACTAGTTTCCGAAGATAGCAGTACCTCAAAAACAACACTCGGCGTCGCGATTTCCATCTATTGACACAAACACACAAACAAACAAGCTCTTGTTTCTGGAGGTCTCATTTCGTTATTATATGTTGTTTTCTTTCAGTAGGTAACAAGTTCCTAAGAGTAAGAGATCTCTTCGTGTTCCGTGACAGCATTAGAACTGTCTATCTCCACTAGATAAAGCATTAGACAATTGACGGTTTCGATATCTTAAGCGGCAGAACCCACTTATTCTCCTGCTGCAGACTTGTTCAGCTCACAAATGGGGAGGAAAACAAGTATTTACTCTCAATTTTAACACTCAGAGCAAGTAATAAAATTGTTTATTTAGAGTGGAAAAAAAATCGTGTTTGTAACCTTTATTACCGAACCATATGATCTCAGTATTTAATTTTTTTATATTGAAATAAAAGTTTAATTTACCAAATTTGAGATGTTATACATTATATTTTAATATAATCTTTAATGAAAATTTATTATGACCTTCAAATAAAGTACCGCTTTTGGTTTGCCATTTAGACTAAAATCAAGAATGTTATTGAAATCAATGCATAAATCATAAATACCGAATTGGAGAAGTTTTACATAATATTTTAATATAATTTTGGATGGAAATCAATTATGACCTTCAAGTAAAGTACCACTTCCGGTGATCATACAGTGACCAAAATGGAAGGCTCACAAGTAAATTTTATAGTAATCCTAAATACAAAATTTCAACTTTCTACGGCTAACCGTTTTTGAGTTATGCGAGATACGCACTACGAACGTTCGTACAGACGTCACGACGAAACTAGTAAAAATGGATTCAGGGATGGTCAAAATGGATATTTCCGTTGAAATATGAAAATTTTCGCGATTACAATACTCCCTTTACTGCGTACGAGGAAGTAAAAATGTCTACAATGTGTTTTAATCACACTGTCACTGTGTAGGTGCAGGAATATGTAAGCTAATCCTAAAAGAATCCCAGAGAACAACCTCTCTTGAGCTTACCTCTTGTCTTGACAATTACATTTCAATTTATTTTTTCCTTTTGAAGATTTGCAAGCCGTAAGAGCCATTATGGATAGCGGCTGAGGGAAGGTTACATAATTGCAGGTCTGTTATGTAAGTCCTCGTTGTGGAGGCAGGTTGGACCAGAAGGATAATGGCTGTCAATGGCAGGGATTTTTCTCCGCTGTTACTTCTCTTTGTTTCAGCCACAAATGTAACTATTACATAAGAACTGTTGAATATAATCGATAGCCCACGACAGTTTTATCTGCTTCTTACGAAGTACTTTTCAGTTTTCAGTTCAACTCCAGCCCCGTGTACATTCAGATTAGAAGACACTTTCTAAAAAAAAAAATATCTGATGTGGACAACACATGACTTCCTTGTACGCCTATTAAACTATAAATCGGTGGCTCAAAAAGTGATCCTCAATTTGGTTACTAGTTTCCGAAGATCGCAGTATCTCAAAAACGACACTCGGCGTCACGACATCCATCCATTGAAACACACACAAATGGGGAGGAAAACCAGTATTTTACACTCAATTTTAACACTTAAAAGAAGTAATAAAAATGTTTAATTGGATTGGAAACCAAACTGCATTTGTAACCTTTATTACCGAATCATATGATTTATGTATTTAATTTAAATATAATTATGTAAGCTTGTTATGACCTTCAAGTAAAGTACCATTTTCGGCTCACTAATTTTAACCAAAATAGAGTAAATACATTCACGTCAATATAAAAGTCCTATTTACCAAATTTGAGATGTTTTACATTATATTTTAATATAATTTTTGATGAAAGTCTAACATGACCTTCAAGTAAAGTACCGCTTCCGGTTTTCCAATTTAGACCAAAATTTAGTATGTTATTTAAATGAATATATAAGTAATAAATACCAAATTTGAGAAGTTTTGAAAAGTATTTTAATATAATTTTTGATGGAAATCAATTATGACCTTTAAGTAAAGTACCACTTCCGGTGATCAAGCAGTAACCAAAAAGGGAGGTTCACAACTAGATTTTACAACAATCCTAAATACAAAATTTCAACTTTCTACGGCTAACCGTTTTTGAGTGATGCGAAACACGAACGTACGTACAGACGCCACGACGAAACTAGTCAAAATGGATTCAGGGATGGTCAAAATATTTCTGTTGAAATCTGAAAACCGAAAATTTTCGCGATTACAATACTCCCATTACTTCGTACAAGGAAGTAAAATGTATTTACAATACCACAAATACCTTTAAGGTTTTATCCACTTTGGCAGCACATTCAAAAGGGTGATTCTGTATCATATTTAAATAATCTTGGAAATAAGAATAAGGTGACAAATAAGCAGGATCAACCAATAGATAAACAGGCAGTCATATTAAGGTGAAACTTTTGTGGTAACCATGGTAACCTTAGTTGGTAACCTTGGAGAGCGATTAAGTCAACTGTACGATTAATATCTACGTTAATATAACCTTTAAGGTTTTATCCACTTTGACAGCACATTCAAATATTAATTATATATTTATGATTAAATTATTAGTGAAAAACAACTTCCCATTGACATTTAACTTTATCAGTTGACACCCGCATCATGGTATAGAAGGATCAATCTAATTAGGGATTGATAAATTATTTGCCACTTCTATAAATTTGTTTTTATTGAAAACTAGTTTTGAATGTTATACATTCATCTTCAGTTCTAAAAACACACAAAAATTCAAAAATAAACATCTCAAAATACAGTTTGGTATTATTATACATATATTAAATTAAATGTAATATAAATCAGTAATACAAAACATTTATGAATTATGAATTTAATTAAGACAAGAACTTAAATACATGTTGGTACTCACCAAGATTTAAATGGATTATATCAAACAGAAAAGTTTCTACTGGTTTCTTCTCGAAACTATCAACTAACAATGAAAGAAAGGTGGGGTGTTTATAGGTAAACGGTTTAAGGGTCCGGGTTTTTCCAGTAATTCCGGGTAGTAATTGTTTTTTCGGTTATAGATCTGAATAAATTTAAGATTGGACTATTGGAGATAGTCTTTGATGAATTTATGTTTGTTTTTTTTCATTTAAATGAATTACAAAGTTGGAATTCTCTGTCTTATTATTATATGCACGTATATGTTTCTTTAATCTCAGATTTAGTGATCTTCCAGTTTTTCTCGTGTATTTCGCTGCATAATCATTACAATTTAGTTCGGATACTCCGCTTTTTTGGAAAGGGTATATTTTGTCTTTAGGAGAAGGGAAATATGAGGATAGAGTTTTTTCTATTTTGAATGCAGGGTTCAATCCTAGTTTTTTCAATTCATTTTCGACTTTGGTGGATATAGGACCATAATATGGAATCAAGACATAAGTTTAGGGATGGGCATATCTTCGGGGGTTGTTGTATTGGTATCATTAATTATATTTTTTTATTGTTTGAATGTATAGCATTCGGTTTTGAATAATAAAAAAATTTGTAGAAGTGGCAAATAATTTATCAATCCCTAATTTAAGTTTATTATCACAAAAAGTAGATTGTGACATAGATATAAAAGTTTCACTCCCCAGAATATTCTATAAAGTAACAAGTAATTTTAATAACAAGTAATTATTGGACGTAGTAAAATTATACGGATGTGGAGTTTTAAAGAAAATCAGCATCCTGAAGACAAAGAAGTACTCCGAAACGTCGATGACATTATTCTAAAAATGTTTTCGTTTTTACTTCCTTGTACGAGGTAAAGGAAGTGCTGTAATCGTGAAAATTTCGCTTTTCAGATTTTAATGGAAATATCCATTTTGACCATCCCTGAATCCATTTTGACTAGTTTCGTCGTGGCGTCTGTACGTACGTTCGTGTTTCGCATCACTCAAAAACGGTTAGCCGTAGAAAGTTGAAATTTTGTATTTAGGATTGTTGTAAAATCTAGTTGTGAACCTCCGTTTTTGGTCACTGCTTAATCACCGGAAGTGGTACTTTACTTAAAGGTCATAATTGATTTCCATCAAAAATTATATTAAAATACTATGTAAAACTTCTCAAATTTGGTATTTATTACTTATACATTCATTTAAATAACATACTAAATTTTGGTCTAAATTGGAAAACCTGAAGCGGTACTTTACTTGAAGGTCATGTTAGACTTTCATCAAAAATTATATTAAAATATAATGTAAAACATCTCAAATTTGGTAAATAGGACTTTTATATTGACGTGAATGTATTTACTCTATTTTGGTTAAAATTGGTGAGCCGAAAATGGTACTTTACTTGAAGGTCATAATAAGCTTACATCAAAAATTATATTTAAATTAAATACATAAATCATATGCTTCGTTAATAAAGGTTACAAACGCAATTTGGTTTTCATTCCAATTAAACATTTTTATTACTTGTTTAAAGTGTTAAAATTTAGTGTAAAATACTGGTTTTCCTCCCCATTTATGGGTGTATGTGTGTCAATAGATAGATGGCGCGAAGCCGAGTGTCTTTTTTGAGATACTGCAATCTTCTGAAACTAGTAACCAAATTCAGAATCACTTTTTGAGCCACCGATTTATAGTTTAATAGGCGTACAAGGATGTCATGTGTTGTCCACATGAGATATTTTTTACCCTGTTTTCCGACGGCAGTACTATTTTTTCTGAATCTCCAAAACCAAAAAGCCTCCTTATATTCTTATTTTGTTCACCCCGTGTTCCTCTGTACACTCTTTAAACTCCAGATCCCAGCCTACAAACTTGTATATACCCTTTCATAGAACTGCCTCCTTCAAATGATTCTTTACCTGCAACTTCAATTTGGAATACCTTTCGCAAATCCTCATCCTTAAACTCCTTCAAGCATCAATTCCACTTCACCCTTCTTAACTATCAATCTTCCTAAGTACTAAAGTTATATATATGTTCATTTTAGCTGTTTATAATTTCATATTTATTATGCATATTGTTTATTAGTGTAAATAGATGTACATATATATTTAATTATGATTTAAATGTCTGGAATTATTAGAATCTCCTGTATTTCATTTTATTATTTAACTTTTTCTTAATTTATTTACTGTATGTAAGCTAGACAAATATTAGAATTACTGAACTTTTCTGCTATTCTAAGGGGACTGAAAGCCCCAGAATAAAAATTAATTTTCATTCATTCATAATATATTGAATCTTCCCTAATAATTGCAAATTATTCAATATAACTATTTTTTTTTTTTTAATTGGTGTTTAACGTCCTTTATTCTGACCAGAGTGGTAAGGTCGAAATTCTTTCCGTGGGTCGACCGTAAATAAATAAACTCTTTAATAAATTAAGGAGTTTCGAAAAAAAATTCGAGCCGGCACCGCAGGGGACTCGATATTCCTTATGTGAGGCCTTAACACTGTCGACCACCACGGCTTCCAAACATCAACATCAAACGGATCGTAGTTGCAATTCCAACTCATCAGCAAATTTTTATGATGTTCAATAAAATTTAAATTATCTTTTATAGACTGCGAAGTTAATACGTTGGAAAAAAAATAATAAAAAAATAAATAAATACGGATTGTTCCGAGAAAAATCAAGAGGTGGTGGACACACGTGCGCTATATCACGTCACATAGAAAAAAAAACGTATTATTCTGCTGATGAAAAACCGCGCGTGCCTCCATCCTTCCCTTGTGTCCTGCAGTTAAAAAAGAAAAAAATAGCACACGCGTGTGAACATCGCTTTATATGATGAAACTTGGGGTTTGGAGGTAATTGATATCTCCCAACAACATCTTGATATAGTCATAGAAATCATATATCGTTCATTTGGAAGAACTAGAAAAAATGTTTGCTTTTTTACTTTCCCTTATCTATATACGAAGTATATAGTAAGGAAAAGTATTGCGATCGTGAAAATTTTCGAATTCGAGTTTTCAATGGAAATACACGTTTTAGGTCCACTGAGTTCAAACGACCAAGCATTTAAATCGCAAAATGGTCTGTGTGTTTGAATGTGAACAGTCTAGCTCAAAAACGAAAAGTCGTACGATACTCAAATAACGTATTTTAAGTAGGTATATGTCTGTGATGTTACAACAACTTTTTCGTCAAAATCGACTGACCTGAAGACCCACTTTATATAATCGATTTTACACTTTTTTACAATTTTCTCGAAAACGGCTTTAACAATTTTGAAGAAAATTGGCTAAACTATTCTTCATAAAAACCTTTCACTTTTCATTTATGTAGTAAATCACCGAGAAATTATAGGGAAAAAAGTTATGATGAAAAGAATATTTTATTTGCGTATAGCTTAAAAAATATGCGTTTTACGGTAGAATATGTATAGAATTGTATGAAAGGTAATTAAATTATCTAAAAAAATGATAAAAGAATCATCAAAATCGGACCAGTATTAGCAAAGATACAGCGCATCGTACTAACCGGAAGTAACTATTATATCATGGATTTTACAATTGTTTACAATTTTCTCGTAAACGGCTCCAACAATTTTGCTGAAATTTGCCTAATGTCTTCAACTTAAAGACGTTTAACTTTTCATGTATATAGTATATCAACGAAAAAGTGCAGGGAAAAAAGTTATGACGAAAAGAAAATTTTATTTGTGCTTAACTTAAAAAGCATGCAATTTATAGTAAATTGTGTACGGAATTGTATGAAAGGTTATTAAATTATCTAAAAAAAAAAAAAAAAAAAAAAATCAAAATCGGGCTAGTATTAGCAAACGTACAGCGTATTTTATGAGGAGCATACGAGCGCATCCGAAAGGAGATGGATGCGACCGAACCTCCTCCCACCAATTCGCCAATCTGTTGTAAACAATACGCTCTGTAACAAAATAATTTAAGAATACAAAAGCGGAAATTAACTTCATAATTTCTAACTTTCACATTATTTAATAGAATGAAAATGTTTCCATGGAAACTAAACCAGAAACTTTTAAAATATATTTGCAATTTAACAAAGTTAAAATATATAAAATACTGTTTTATTGTACTTAAGTGGGAGAAGAAGTGAATGCTGCTGATTTTATTAGAAGCAGTGTTCATGTGAACTCTTTAAAATTATATTAAAAAGATAATTATTATAGGACGGTAAGGGAAAAAAGTTGTGTGATGCGCGCACCGCACCAGATTTTTTCTTTTGTTTGGAAAGCTTCCAGTGACATATATTTCTACGAGAATTTTTTTTTAGATTTTTAGTTTCAATATTTTAGTCCAATTTTAGTTTCTTAAATCAAGAAGTAAGAAAGTTCACCCATTAAAAGTTTCCGTTTTTCTTTTAACTTATTTTTAAACTTACAAAATAATTTAATTTTATACCTATACTATACAACAGGTACAGTAAATGTCCTTGAAAAATATATATTGAACTATTTCAATAATCGAAAGTTCACCTGATTCAAGAAAACCCCTCAAAGTTTTGCTCCTTGTTCATTCTGTGCTCATATCTTGAAAACTACCAACCGCAAGATATACATTGTGAATGTCTTTGCTAAAGCAAAGTAATTTTTTTAAAATTTGAGCCCTGATAGAGCTCTTTACTTTTACTAGTTTCCGAGATAAAGTTTTTCAATATCAAAGCAATATTTTTTCCCCATAAACGAGAAATATCCATTTTTTAAATTTATTTTGGCTTATGTCATATAAAGTACTCTTCCTACAAAGATTATCATTACAACATTCTTTATGGTGCATTTAACCAGCTCCAAATTTGAATGGTAATAGATATATGCACATCAAATAGTTTTTTGAGATAAAGTTAAAAAAAAAAAACATATTCTACACGATTATGATATTATTCATCTGAATCAAAGATTTAGAAACGTTAGATATCTCAGGAACTGTTAGACAGATATCTATTACCTACCAAAATGGAGTAAAGTTTTCTCGATATTTGTCAAAAATAGTTACAAAATGGTGATTTCTCGTTTTTTGGAAAAAAAAATTGTTTGTTTTTTTAATTTTATTCGGGAACTACTTGGCGTACAGGTATCTGTTATCATACAAATTAGGAGCTAGTTAAATGCACCAAAAAATAGGTTATAATGATAATCTTCATAGAAATAGCACTTTCTAAGATATTTGCCAAAATAAATTTAAAAACTGGCGATTTTTCGTTTTTAGGGAAAAAAAAATTATTGTTTTTGAAAAACGTTATCTCGGGGACTAGTAATCTTAAAGAGGTCTATTAGAGCTCAAGTTTTACTAAAGTTACTTTACTTTAAAAAAGGTATTCACATTGTTTTACGTGTGATTGGTAGTTTTCAAGCTATTGATCACAGTATGAAAAAGGAGCCAAAATTTTAGGGTTTCTCTTGAATAAAATGAACTTCCGATTATTGAAATCATTCGATATCTATTATTCAAGAGCATTTAATGTACATATTGTATAGTCTTAGGTATAAATAAAATCATAAATAAATTAAATTAAAAATAAATAAATAAAATGTAAAAATATCTGATGTGGACAACACATGACTTCCTTGTACGCCTATCGTTTTCCTTCAGTAGATAACTAGTTTTCAAGATATTTCTCCATGTTCCGTGACAACAATAAAACTGTCAATTTCACTGGATAAAGCATTGGAAATCGACAGTTTCGACATTTTAAGCGGAAAAACTCACTTAACTAATATCTTATTCTCATGCTGCAGACTTGTTGATCTCACAAATGGGGGGAGGGAGGGGGAAACCAGTATTTTACACTCAATTTTAACACTTAAAACAAGTAATAAAAATGTTTAATTGGATTGGAGACCAAATTGCGTCTGTAACCTTTATTACCGAAACACATGATTTCTCTTTTAATTTAAATAAAATTTTTGATGTAAGCTTATTATGACCTTCAAGTAAAGTACCCTTTTGGGTTCACGAATTTTAACCAAAATCTAGTAAATACATTTATATCGATATAAAAGTCCTATTTACCAAATTTGAGATGTGTTACATTATATTTTAATATAATTTTTGAAGATTAGACTTTCATGACCTTCAAGTAAAGTACCCCTACCGGTTTTCCAATTTAAACCAAAATCTATTATGTTATTTAAATCAATATATAAATTATAAATACTAAATTTTAGAAGTTTTGTGAAGTATTTTAATATAATTTTTGATGAAAATCAATTATGACCTTCAAGTAAAGTACCACTTGCGATGATTAAGCAGTGACCAAAAAAGGAGGTTCACAACTAGATTCTACAACAATCCTAAAAACAAAATTACAACTTTCTACAGCTAACCGTTTTTGAGTTATACGAGATACGAACGTACGTACGTACAGACGCCACGACGAAACTAGTCAAAATGGATTCAGGGATGGTCAAAATGGATATTTCCGTCAAAATCTGAAAACCGAAAATTTTCGCGATTACAATACTTCCTTTACTTCGTACAAGGGAGTAAAAAAAAAGCGGTAACTTCTTATGGGTAAACTTTTTACTTCTTGATGTAAGAAATTCAGTAATAAAAAAAAATTGGAATCCATCCATTGTAACTGGGTTTCTAGGTATAAATCTAAAAGCACTAGGGTGTTTATCGCATTAAAAAAATTATTGTTAGTTCCAAGAAGTTGAAGATTGAAGTTGATGTTAATAAGTAGACTTATTATACGCCGGCTTCCGGGAGATATTCTTGAATGCGGTAGCTAATTTATAAAAAAAAATTAAGAATTATCATTTAATTCAAGAAAAAAGCTTTATATTTTAAATTAATGACCCTCTAATGAATGGTTTTTTTTAATATTAATGAAAAAGTGCAATACATATAAATTATATGTGCTACTTAGACGGTTGAAGAGAAGAGGAGATATTTGTTGCAATTAGGAGGCGACTTTTGGGCGCCAAAAAGCAAGGCCCTTAATAGCTCACTGTCAGAGCGCCATTAGGATAGCGCCTTCCTTGTTAATTGATATAATTAAATTGGCCGAGCTCCTCCTTCCCTCTTCTTATCAGTCACTGGCTCCTAAACAGCACTTAATTAGGCACTGCCCACTTTTATTGTTTTTCTTGTATTGCTGTTTTTGTTTAATTCAATTTTGGGGGACGTTGTAATACAATACGGTATCTAATAATACAATTACGGTCCTATATCCACCAAAGTCGGAAATGAATAGAAAAAAATAGGTTTAAACCTTGCATTTAAAATATAAAAAACCCTATCCTCATTCAAAAACTCTTCTCCTAAAGACAAAATAGACCCTTTCCAAAAAAAGCGAAGTATACGAACTAAATTATAATGATTGTGCAACCAAATACACGAGTTAAACTGCAAGATCACTAAATCAGAGATGAAAGGAACATATACGTGCATATAATAATAAGATAGGGAATTCCAAATTTGCAATTCATTTAAATGAAAAAAACAAAACATAAATTCATCAAATACTCAGGAGTTAAATTAATACATCACGTTGAAAACAGCCTCAAATTAAATATATATGAAGCACTTGAAATAATAAAATCCTTCAAATCCAATCCAGATTTTTTCTTAAATGACCAAATAAATATCTCCAATAGTCCGATCTTAAATGTATTCCCATCTATAACAAAAAAAACATTACTCACCGAAATTACTGGAAAAACTCCGACCCTTAAACAGCTCACTTATAAACACCCCACCTTTCTTTCGTTGCTAGTTTAGTGCGAGAACAGACCAATACAAACTTTTCTGTTTGATATAATCTACTTAAACCTTAGTGAGTACCAACTAATTCATAAATGTTTTATAATACTAATTTATATTACATTTAATTTAATATGTATAATAATACCAAACTGTATTTTGAATTGTTTATTTTTGAATTTTTGTGTGTTTTCAGAACTGAAGATGAATGCATAACATTCGAAAATAGCTTTCAATAAAAACAAAATTACATTAGTGGCAAATAATTTATCAATCCCTAATTTTAGGGGGCATCGGAATTCTTTATTAAGATATTATTCCGAAAGTAGACTTATTAAAATCAAACTTGAACGTTTTGTCGGAGCTTCATTTTGCCGTATTTTAAGAATGGACTTTTATTATTCATCATTTGGTACATCAGTTTATAACTCGATGCATAGTTATAAACGTATATCGATTAATAGTCGAATCTATGTCGATGTCGAAATCTAAGAATCATATAACAATATTAAGATCATTCAATTAAAATAATTAGTTGTGCATTTACATTCATAGCAGCTAAGTCAAGATAAAATAAAAAAATATAATTTAAGTGCATACATTATCTATAAAAGATACATAAAACTTCCCATTCCCGAGCAGGATTTCCTCAAGGTTTGGTCCGAACAGTTCAATGTTTGAGAAAATTCCTAACGTGTGTGGTGGTTTTTTTGGGGCCACGAAGGTATATTCTGAAGTATTTTTTAATTCAAATAATTTTAAAATATTGACAAGTCAATATTGGTTAAAACAACTTATATGTATACGAAGAAGAGGGGAGGGATCTTATAAGGAAATGAAGCCCCAATCTCATAAAGATAATTGCTTATACTTTCAAAGGACATTCCTTTCATATCGGCTCGTGGTATTCGACCTCAATATAAGATTATTTTATAGGAGATTCCAAGGGCTGGTAGATTGATATCATTCTTCGATAGAGTCCCTGTGACCGGCAAAAACAAGCTCCCCATATTGATAAGGCCAGCAACTTCTTCACTCGGGTCCTCTTTGTACCTGAGCAGGTTCGATTCCTTGGGGAGCCCGCCAAGAGATAAAGGCTACCCTCGTCTTTATATCCAGTCGGAGGAGTTGCCCTTTGATATAGGGCATCTAGTCTTATCGACTCCTACCTCTTCATCTCCTTCCGTTCTCATCCAGGAAAACCTCCTTCTGCTCTCGATGAACTTCAGGAAGAAGTAGTTTCCTTAAGGCTGCAAACGGCTCCAGTAAAGTTGAAAGGTCAAAAGGGTATAAAGTACCCCTTAAGAGAAATGTACCCAGGTATAAATTATAACTATATTTATATATATAATAATTTATTAATCCTATATTTAAAAAAGGATCTCTATTAATCCAAAGAAAAATAATTTTATAAATAAAATTTGAAAAAAATTTGATTAAAAATGCATTATAACCATTGCAACGTTTCGGCCATTATTTGGTTTTAGCCATTTTCAAACTTTTGCATTAACAATTGCAGGCAGTTGATAGATATCGGTCTCCCATATCATTTAGCGACATTACTAAACGATAATAGCAAAAACTTTACCGAAATATTTAATTATTTGAAACAAATAAACATTTAAAAATCCAATTAAAGTTAAAGATAAATTATTTTAAGTTTCCCATTTATTTTTTAATATTATTATTTTTAATTATTTTTTTTTTGTTATTATTATTTATTTTTTTTTTTATTATTTATTTATTTTATTTTTTTTTTTTTTAATCCTCTAACTACACTAACAATAGAATATAAACTGGTGCCAGTAATATATTGGAAATCAACATAGTTTGCGTAGGCAAACCACCTAAATCAGGATTGCCTGTAAAAGAAAAAAAACAAAAAACTTTTGCATTAGTTATTTATATAAATAAAATGCTAATACCATTTGTCAATATAAAATATATTAATATGTACAACACTGGGAAGAACTTGTTTAAGATTTACAGCTTTTATATAAAATGTTTCTTTCGAAAACAGATATTGACTCGTAAACTCGAATATTCAATTTGGTGGTACATTTCTAAAAATTCAAAACAGGTACCTATTTATTAAATAAATAATTAAACATTAAGATTATATTTTTTTAAATTAGATATAGGCAAAATGTATTTGTTCTTTGTATATTGTACTAAAAAAAAAAATATGATATAGCTCAATAATATAATCTTATTCAAGAATATCCGTCACTTTTTTACTCTATGATTTAATTTTTTTTAACCATTTTTATTGAATATCACATTCAGTCTCATCAAGAAGAATGGTAATGGTGTTCAAAGAGATCATTCATACCATATTTATAGAAGGTTAAAAAAAAAGCAATAATAGCAAAATAACAAATACGTACAGACGCTACGACGAAACTAGTCAAAATGGATTCAGGGATGGTCAAAATGGATATTTTCGTTGAAATCTGAAAACCGAAAATTTTCGCGATTACAATACTTCCTTTACTTCTTACAAGGAAGTAAAAACAAACACAAAGCATAATATTTATTTATTTAGCCATAATTTATTTATTCATTTGATATTTATTTAGCCCAATATGGCTTGTCACCCAGGGAAGTGCTGACTATTACTCCCTAAGGGAAGGCCTAGGAAAAAAGAACAAGAAAAAAAAAAAACTGTTATTTTTATTCACTTAGATGTATGTTATTTTATTATTGTGTACATAGTAACCTTATTGTGTACATAGTAACCTTATTGTGTACATAGTAACTTTATTGTGTACATAGTAACCTTATTGTGTACATAGTAACCTTATTGTGTACATAGTAACCTTATTGTGTACATAGTAACCTTATTGTGTACATAGTAACCTTATTGTGTACATAGTAACCTTATTGTGTACATAGTAACCTTATTTTTATTGTAATCTTCGGTGACCTTATCATTTACTTACTTGTATATTATTTTTAAAGACTATTTCATTTCATTTATACTCCCCATTTTCACGAAACAGGGTCAAAAAAAGTTGTCCAGACGACAATGAACTGCAGGCTCTGGACACGGGGTAGGTTATACAGTACCCGCAATACTGAACGGGTTTAGTGACACCTACTACGGCCACATACCTAAGTACGCAAGCTATTTATTATATTGATGTGAGATGTGCTGTCTCAATTGGCGACTGTTTAATTATTTACTGGTATTTAAGAGACTTAGGGATTGATGAATTGTTTGCAACTTCTATAATTTTGTTATTATTGAAAACTAGTTTCGAATGTTATATATTCATCTTCACTTCTAAAAACACGCAAAAATTCAAAAATAAGCAATTCAAAATACATTTTGATATTATTATACATATTAAATTAAATATAATATAAATTAGTATTACAAAACATTTATGAATTGTGAATTTGATTAAGACAAGAAATCAAATACATGCTGGTACTCTCCAAGGTTTAAATGGATTATTGGTTTCTTCTCGCACTGAACTAGTAATAGTAGAATAGGTGTTTATAGGTAAACGGTTTAGGGATCGGGGTTTTTCCAGTAATTCTGGTGAGTAATTGTTTTTTCTCTTATGGATGGGAATAAATTTAAGATTGGACTATTGGAGATATTTATTTGGTCGTTTAAAACAAAATCTGGATTGGATTTGAAGGATTTTATTATTTCAAGTGCTTCATATATATTTAATTAAATGAATTGCAAAGTTGGAATTCTCTGTCTATTTTATGCACGTATATGTTCCTTTAATCTCTTATTTAGTGATCTTCCAGTTTTTCCCGTGTAATTTGGCAGCACAATCATTACAATTTTTGCTCCGTTTTTTTGGAAAGGGTCTATTTTGTCTTTAGGAGAAGGGAAATATGAGGATAGGGTTTTTTCTATTTTAAATTCAAGGTTTAATCCTATTTTTTTCAATTCATTTCCGATTTTGTTGGATATAGGGCCGTAATATGGAATCAAGACATAATATTTCGGGATGGACCTCAACTAATTAGGGATTCGTTTTTGAAATTTTACAATGGCATCCTAATAATTATTTTAGTATATTATTTGAGTTTTTTTTTTCTTTCTAATAATTACTGATAACGACTCTGTAACATTACAAAACTATTTAGAAAAGGTGTGAAAATATATCTTGGGACGCCCAGGTGGCTATTGATAGCCAGGACATAGATAACGGGAGCACTACAGTAAATCATCTTATCAGTAGGGAGGGGGCTATCCCGGAGTCCCGTAGTCAGTTGGTATTAATCATCACTCTTTCCCCAGCCAGCAAATAAAGTATCAACCTCACAAAATATTGATTGTGGGTCTGCCTTTACGCATTAAAAAAACAAAAAACACATTAAACATACCATCAAAATTATTTAAATATCGAAAAAGCTATTTTAAATTATGCAATAAAATGATTAGAATATGAAATTATTTTGATCTAATGTTAATTTCAAAGAAAATTTTTGTAAATTATTGGTTTTGCACTACGGTTTATTGTTTCCAAATAATTCTAAATATAAATAAAAATTAAAAATTTATTTAAATTGAAAATTGCATTCACACGTTAGACAAAACTTTATCGTTAGAATAATTATTTAAATCTCCTAGTGAGAAAAAAAAATATATATGCAAACATAAATTTATATTGTGATACGATATAGAAAAAATATAAAATAAAATAAGATAAGCACATAGGAAAAATAAATCAAGAGAATACTAAAAAACATTTATACAAAATTAACAATATAAAGAGCATATTTGAACTTCTTAACAATCAATTTGTAAATGTCATTGTAGATAAAATAATTCATAAATAAAAAGAACTTTATGATAATAAAGTAAATCCTTGAGATTTACAAATCAAACAACGAACTACCTGAACAATGAAATGCATTGTAAATAAAATGTACCTTGTGAAAACTGATGCATTGCAGTATAATGCTATGGTTAGCCAGTGTCCGATTGGGTTGAGAGCAGGAATTGGAAAAGGAGGGTTTTAAAAGTGGCCTAAGGAAGGGGCATGTCGGATTTTATAAGGGAGAGAATTCCAGAAAGTAGCGGAATGAGCAATGAAGGAATGTTGGAACGATGCAGATCTATGGAAAGGTTTATAAAGGTCAGAAGACCGAGATCTTTTGGACTGGGAGTGGATAGAGGACATGGATTGGAGGAGATTGTAGACATAGAAAGGACACTGATTGGTAAAAAAATAATTATATATATATATATATATATATATATATATATATATATATATATATATATATATAGATATATTTGAAACAATTAATAGGAACTTTTCTTTATTTAGCCTTTTTTTTGTTTATCCGAGCATTTCATATCAAGTCAGACCACTTTTTGTAGGTTTCTATTTCATCTGCTAATTCCTCCATATTTCGAAATCGCAAAATAAACGTGCAGTTCTCAAAACGAAATTATCCCCAACTGTTCCCGAACTCACAATGACCTATTCTAAAATGGAAATCCACCATATTTCCGAAAGGACCCTTTTGTCCTGTTCGTGAAATGTTCCCTAAAATAGAAAAGAAATAAATGAATGCTCTCACTCTCTCTTCTCTCTCGGGGTATATTTCATTTATTGGTGACCAAGCAGGAGCGAGGTGGTGTATAGTTTGTATGAAAAAGGGCGGGATGAATATGTATCGATAGGGCACAAAGGGCCAGCAATCCATCACCTTCTGGTCGCTCTGGTCTTTGTATGAAAATTACATCGCCCCGGCCGAATCCTTCCCCCTCTCCCTCCCCCGCCCCTCTAATATTATTATGTTTGTCAGTAAACAGTAGCATTATTTCGGTAGTCATATAATATAATATCATTGTAATACTGAAAAATGAATGCTGAACTATATTATCCGTTTGAATATGTTTCTTGAAAAAAAATCTGGTGCAGTGCGCGCATCAAACAACTTTCACTTACGAATGACTTGAAATAAATTTTAAACTTTTCTATTTATTTTTCGAGGAAACATTAATTTCCATCTATATATATAAAAATTCAGCCTGCGTATGTTTGAGCTCGTAAAACTCGAAAAGTAGTCGATTTTGGTACAGTTTTCACAATCATTTAGAGAATTTCTTCCGGAAGGTTTTTTATGCATTAAATTTTATCGAAATGCTCGCCTTAAGGGCAGAAATGAGGAAAAACTATTTTTAAAAAATAGATAATTTTGTAATTGTTGTCATGACAACTTCTTACACGCTCACTATAAAAGCATATTAACAAGAGTGAAATTATTGTGTGAAACCTTCATTTGTTAATAAAATTGGAGATTAAAGGGAAAAAAAAGTGCAAAAACGAAAAGCTTTATTGCCGTTTTGACAAATTTATTAAAATTTTGATTCTGTTCCAAGAAAACGTCTAAATGAAATGAGACGAATCCTAAACAATACATTCAATTACCGAGAAAAATGCCCCCCCCCCCTTTGGCTTTGGAATATTTACAAACGTTTTGTTGGTAACCGGTTGTTTCGTTGAGTTCTGGTAGCTCCCCCCCCCCTCCCTCTAGGAGTTCTCATGATTGAAGCATAGGAATGCTAAAGTCTAAGTGCTTTTATAAAATGCTTTCGGAATTCAAGTTTCAGCATGAAAAATATTAAGGAAATATGAATTAATTAAAAAAACAAAAAAAAATATACTTTTTTTCTGATAACCTATAAGGTTTTATGAGTAATAAAATCACATTTATAATAGTAATGGCTTTACAATAAACGAATGATTTTTTTCTAAAAAAATTCTTTTTTTTCTTCCTTTCTTTTCATTCCACATAGCCATGGCAAATCAAGTCAGGTTATTGAATTGAACGATGTGTTTCCACGATGAATCCATTTTTGCTATAATACTTTTATTTACTTGCTAATTCATTTCATAAAACGAGATAAAATGTGCAAGATATAATTAATGCGTTAAAAATAAAATAAAAATCAAAGTTAAACTTAAATCTTCCCTTTTTTAAAAGTTGTTTGTAAAAGTTTTGTACAAACTTTACAATATAATCATGAATGATGATTAGGAATGATAAGAACAATAGTACTGTCTTCTATTATCCATATTACCTTATAAACGTTAAACATAAAATATCTGATGTGGACAACACATGACTTCCTTGTACGCCTATTAAACTATAAATCGCTGGCTCAAAAAGTGATCCTCAATTTGGTTTCTAGTTTCCGAAGATTGCAGTATCTCAAAAACGACATTCGGCGTCGCGACATCCATCTATTGACACACACACATATACTCTTGTTTCTGGAAGTCTCATTCCGTTATTACATGTCATTTTCTTTCAGTAGATAACAATTTCCTAAAAGATTTCTTCGTGTTCCCTGGCAACATTAGAACTGTCTATGTCACTAGATAAAGCATTGGAAATCGACAGTTTCGACATTTTAAGCGGAAGAACCCACTTAACTTATATCTTATTCTCTTGCTGCAAACTTGCTCATCTCACAAATGGGGAGGAAAACCAGTATTTTACACTCAATTTTAACACTTAAAAGAAATAATAAAAATGTTTAATTCGATCGGAAACCAAATTGCGTTTGTAACCTTTATTACCGAAACATATGATTTATGTATTTAATTTTAATATAATTTTTGATGTAAGTTTATTATGACCTTCAAGTAAAGTACCCTTTTCGGCTCACCAATTTTAACAAAAATCTAGTAAAAACATTCATATCTATATAAAAGTCCTATTTACCAAATTTGAGATGTTTTTCATTATATTTAAATATAAGTATTGATGAAAATTCGTAATGACCTTCAAGTGAAGTACCACTTCCGGTAATCATACAATGACCAAACTGGGAGGTTCACAATTAGATTATACAGTAATTCTAGATACAAAATTTTAACTTTCTACGGCTAACCGTTTTTGAGTTATGCGAGATACGTCCGAACGTACGAACGTACGTCACGACGAAACTAGTCAAAATGGATTCAGGGATGGTCAAAATGGATATTTCCGTTGAAAACTGAAAACCGAAAATTTTCGCGATTACAATACTTCCTTTACTGCGTACAAGGAAGTAAAAACAAAACAAATAAACTTGAAATTTGGAAGGGTATTTAACTCGCAAATCTTTTCACAGGCAACGCCGTGCGTGTACCGCTAGTTAAATAATACAAAAGAAAATTATTAATTTATTTATCCATTTTTTATTACCAATAGCAATGATGCATCATTAGTTATTTTAAATAAACAAAATCAAATGTGTACTTTAGAGGAAGCCCTTTTGAAAATCCGGCTATAAGCCCTATCAGACTATTTCAATGAGAAAAAAAAACATAACTAATACTAAAGCCGTTTTAATTGTACATTGATAAAACGAGTTTAATTAAAATCGTTAGAGCCTTTCATTTAACAAACGGTTCGAGCTAAACCAATTATTTTCCTACGAACACTTTTCAATTTCAAATATATATCCTTTAAGTACATTCCTAGCCTTTCCGAAAAAAATCAAAAACTCGTTTAAATTTTAATACCAATCAATAGTTGGTGGCCATTGTTTCAGAATCAATAATATTTTTTTGAAAAATTTTTGATTTGTGAAATGAGATTCTTGTTTAATTTATAATATTGATGAATATATATTAAGAAATAATAGAGCCGCTTAATCCCACATTTATTTTATAAATAAAAACTTTTTGCAAAGACATTATTTTTGTAAAGTTATTTTATTTTGTATTGTTTTGTTTTGCTTTAGAGTTTATGAGATATAGATTTAATAATCTATATATATTTATTTTATTTTATATCTCTATTGGCCTTACGGTTTGTTATAGTTTACGTTTAATTTATTACTGCTTTAGAGGATCTAATAGATTAATGTCAATTTTAAATTATAATGAAGATAAAGTTATAAAGTGGAGCGTCGATTATCCGAACGTCAGTTATCTGAACGTTCGATTATCGGAACGGGTTTTTTTTTTTTTATTTGTGTAGTTTTAATTAATTTAATCATGTAAATTACTTATTGGTATTGTTAAAATTATTGTTATTTTGAATAAAATTAAACGAAAAATAAAATTATTTTTTCCTGAACGTCTATATATAGAAGCCATCCTTAATTATTTATGAGAAACTGCTTCGTTAAATAGTATTTGTATACCTAGAACTGTATACCTAATTAGTTCATTGCATTTGTTTCTGTGAAACCCTTTCCGTTCATTTGGCTGGTTGTAGATAGATAGCTTACTTTCAGTTTTAAACCGTTCTTTGTGAGGTGTATACCGCATTGTGATCACTTTTTTTTAAATTAAAACATGTCAACAAAAAGAAAACTAGAGGTTCTTTCATTAAAAGATAAAATGGAAATTAGTACGCGGAAATTATATATATAATTATTAATTATATATATATATATATATATATATATATATATATATATATATATATATATATATATATATATATATATGGGTGTGTGTGTGTGTGCGTGTGCGAGTAAGTGAATTTCGATTATCCGAACTTTTGATTATCCGAACCACCACTGACATTAGTTCGGATAATCGACACTCTACTGTACTAATATCATTAATTTTATTAACTATTATATCTATGTTTGTTGGAAGAATGTTAAGATGATTAATATTCCCATATCCTGAATTTATATGTTTTCCTTTCATTTTAAAGATTCTTCCTTTGATTTTTATATTCATAGGTGATTGGTTAGGCTATAGTTTATCTTTATTATATATTAATGATAATATCTTTGCTGTTATAAGTTCCATATGATTTATAGCTAATTTTAGAACGTATATAACTTATAATAAGGCTTTATCTTTTTCAAAGATAAGCTCATCCTTTATAAATTCTAGTTGAGGTGAATATATTATTTCATCTTCATTAGTTAAATTAATAAATTATTTAAGTTCCTTTTATTTATTATATCAGGCTAATAATATTAAAATTTATTTAATTAGTTTTATTTTCATGTCCTTTTTTATAATATTAATTTAAATTTGGGCATCTTAAATTTTAAAGTTTAACTCTGAAGTAGTTAATATAGGCTTTAGCCTCCTAGGTACTTATAAAGATATAAATCTTATTTCCTCACTGAAAATGAGAGGTTTTAAAATAAACTATATAAATAAGAGAAAAACGGAATTTAACCGCTTTAAAAGATAGCAGCTTCTTTTAGATTCTCCATTGTCTTTTAATCACTACTATATATTATTACGGTAGTATAGATCCCTTTTTCGGCTCTCAGGAGCGATGGATTTTGACGGGTGAGGTATCAAAAGAAATAGAATTTCACGGAGAAGTGACGAATTCCAATTTTGTTTCTTAAAATCTTACAAGGGCTTAAATAAAAGTGATGAAAAAACTGGAAGGTTTCAAAACTTTGACGACTGAGAGTCTGCGGATCGAGACGGGATAAGTTGGGTTTTAGAGATTTTGACGCGGGCATCAAGACCACGTATGGCCCTTTGGACCATATTTGTCCAGCGTTTTAAAGCTTAAAAACCTACCGTTTTTGAGAGAATGCACGATATAGGTCCGCAAGTGCCCTATGCCATCTTGCGTACGTGCCGTTGTCATGGCAACTTTATACCTTTTAAAGCCAGTTGAGACTGTTAACAAAAACGTATTAATAACTGTGAAAACGTTTTGTAATTAAAATATTGTTTTCATGTTTCCATGAATGATAGAATACTACAAACAGAAAGTGGTTACTGTACGAAATACTCGTTGTTTAAATGTTAAACTGAGGGGGTACTTCCCAGTAGGGCAAGTTAATTACTTAGTAAGTATTAACTATTACTTGAACATAGTCATTATAAACTATTATAAAGCTTCACCAAATGTGTGTGTTAAATAAACTTTCTTGGTAATATTATATTTTTTATCGCTTATACTTCGATTTCATTAAGGATTCATTAAGATATGTAATGCGAGAGTTCTCGCTCGGGTATACTAGTTGGATTCTAATTTCATTAACAATGAAAAGCCTCTATTTTGTATATATGAAAAGCCTATGAATCTATTATGTATGAAAAGCCTCTATGTTTTTATTTTGTAGAGTTTCGGTCCTATTTTACAAAATTACTAGCAATTTTCTAACTCTGTTTGCCGTCATCTAAGTCTAAAAAAATTTAAATGTTCTGAATTTCCTAATTTTTTATATTTTCTTTCATGTATTTCTTATTTTCCATATTTTAATGTTTTTTTAGAAGACACTAAACGCAAAAAAAGACACCAACGGGGTGTCTACACTAAATAAATACACTATTACATCCAAAGGGATGTAATAGTGTATTAAAAAAAAAAAAAAACTTTATAGTAAACTCTAAGATTCTTTTTGACTCCTATACCACTTTATAGTAAACTCTAAGATTCTTTTTGACTCCTATACCAATCCAATATAATTTAGCTCATTCCTCATTTCCCTCGCAACTGCAATTCTTCTTAGATTAGTAAAACATAAAATCATTTGATATCCCAACAAGAATACACTATATCATTTCATTCATCAGCCTCCTAATTCATTCATTCATCATTCCATTGATGATTCAATTTTAGCCATAATGCAAACCATGTAAAAAGACTCCTCTCTGAATCAATTTATATCCATCTTGATCCTAATCCTTTTAACCATAAAAGTGATAAGAACATTGTTTCATTGATTAATTTTACCATGTTCAATACATAATATTAATTATGTGGACCAGAAGGTTCGATGTCGATGGACCAGTATTCGATGGCTACATGCCTTCCTCCATTGAACCACGCTAAAACCCAAACCCCCTAGTCTCGGACGTCTGCCCGTCGGTTCAGCGCAAATTACCTTTTAGGGAATCATTCATTACTAAGCCCAACAGATTTTCATGTCCATTTTAACTGCCATATTTGGGTCTTAAAACCCGGACAAAATTATTTGAAGATTTTTACCTTCACACAGCTGCAAAATTGAACATTTGAACCTTCAAACCAGAAAAAAAGTTCTTGTCAAGAAATTTGTGAAAACTCCATTAAACACATCATTCTTCAAGCTTGATAACTTATTCTTATCTCTCTGAATGTTTTCTTGATGTCGTATAATTCTCTCCTGGTGAAATTCTGGACGTTTTCAATAAAGTTGACATCCGCATGATGGTATAGAAGGATCAATCTAATTAGCTAGATAAATTATTTGCCACTTCTATAATTTTGTTTCTATTGAAAACTAGTTTCGAATGTTATACATTCATCTTCAGTTCTAAAAACACACAAAACTTCAAAAAGAAACAACAAAACAGCATAAAATTAAATATATATGAAGCACTTGAAGTAATAAAATCTTTCAAATCCAATCCAGATTTTTGCTTAATTGGCCAAGTAAATATCTCCAATAGTCCAATCTTAAATTTATTCCCATCTATAACAGAAAAAACAATTGTTCACCGGAATTACTGGAAAAACTCCGACCCCTATCGTTTACCTATAAACACCTCACCTTTCTTCCATAGTTCAATGCGAGAACAAACCAATACACACTAATTTGATATTATCTACTTAAATCTTAGTGAGTACCAAAATGTGTTTGATTTCTTATCTTAATTAAATTCATAATTCATAAATGTTTTATAATACTAATTTATATTACATCTAATTTAATATGTATAATAATATCAAACTGGTTTTTGAATTGCTTATTTTTGAATTTTCGTGTTTTTAGAAGTGGAGATTAATTACAAATCCCTAAGTCTCTTAAATACCAGTAAATAATTAAACAGTCGCCAATTGAGACAGCACATCTCTCATCAATATAATAAATAGCTTGCGTACTAAGGTATGTGGCCGTAGTAGGTGTCAATAAACCCGTTCAGTATTGCGGGTACTGTATAACCTACCCCGTGTCCAGAGCCTGCAGTTTATTGTTTATTGTATATAATGTTTATTGCAGTTTATTGTAAGATGAATGTGAACATTTGAAACTAGTTTTAAATAAAAACAAAATTATAGAAATGGCAAATAATTTATCAATCCCTAATTAGTTTTCAATTTAAGTTAGCAGATAATACCAGCAAAAAATTACTACGTTGAAAGAATTATATTTTTTTACTCATTGTATTTGAAGTAATGGCGGAAGGAGGCCCTCCAGGGGCTCACCCAGCCTCTATAAATTGGGTACCCTTAATTGGGGGAAAAACCTGGCGGTTGAGCGTGATCTCGGCCAAATCACCTCCTTGCACAACCGTTGGATTAGAAACAGTACGTTCCTTACCAAGGACTGAACCCAAGACCCTTCATGGGTTGTAGTGGTACAGTTTTTTTTTTTTTTTTTTTTTTTATATTTACAATCAATATTTAACCTGACAAGACCAGGCACACAATCAAAAACACCTTTATCCGATTAAGTAAACAAAAAGAACTATCCAAACATTCTTTTTAAAAATGGTTCGTGAACAAGCAATGTAAACATTAAATCAATAAAATGATAATAATAAAATAAAGTATGTAAATAATAACACTATTTAGTACCGGAAGCAACTACCACCGATGAAAGCACTGAAAACTAAGATTTTAAATTCAGCGAATGACTTAGTTCCGATTGACTTTACTAGAAGTGGCAAGAGTGGGGGGAATTTATTCGATTACAGTTTGGCGAGCCAGCTATCAATCTTGAAGAATAATGGGTATAATGAAGTTTTTTACAAACTTCCTGATTCGGAATTTTGGCCTCCAATACGTCTTCAATTTCAATTATATTTGCAGGATGAATGCTTCGCAATTCCTCGTTATATAGCCTCCCAGATTTGTAGCTGCTATTAATATGTAATTTAAGGGAAATCGTATCATTATTTATCATTTTATTCAAATATTATTATGTGTATTATTTACTTAAAATTAATCAGTTCGCACCTACATTCCAGAAACTTAAAAGTAATCATTTACAAGACATTCACGTGTATTTCATAATGTTATTCAACGATGTGAAGAAATGTTCACGTTTAGTTATAAACGGCCGAGGGGCAGGACAAGACGTAGATAGGAAGATTGCTATATGACTGACCTGATTAAGTTCAGAATAAGTTGTGGGAATATAAGCAGGAGATTGTGATATCGGCAGGAAAACACCTGTCTCCTTCATGCTTATTATATATCACTTCCCTATAAATAATATGGTAGTATAGATCCCTTTTCCGGCTCTCAGGGGCGATGGATTTTTATGAGTGATGTATCAAAAGAAAGGGAATTTCATGGAGAAGTGACGAATTCTAATTTTAATTATTGAATTCTTTCTAGCGCTTAAATAAAAGTGTTGGAAAAACTGGGAGGTTTCAAAGATCCAACGATTGGGAGTTGGCGAATCCAGACGAGATGGACCGAGTTGTCAAGATTTCGACGCGGGCATCAAGATCATACGTTCCCCAAAGGAACGTATTGGTCCAGCGTTTTAAAGCGTTAAAACCTACCCTTTTTTGAGAAAACGCACGATATAGAAGGCACGGGCTTGCGTACGTACCGCTGTCATGACGACATCATGTTTATAGAAGCAGTTTAAGACTGTGTAAAAACGTTATTTGGCAAATAAAATGTTGTTTTTAGGTATGAATGACAGGGAAGATAATATATCCTTTCCCATGTCTAATCCTAAAGACACTGTTACATATGAATACTACAAATAGAAAAACGAAGGGATATTTTCCAGGGTGGCAAGTTAATTACGTCTACGAAGTAAAGGAAGTATTGTAATCGCGAAAATTTTCGATTTTCAGATTTCAACGGAAATATCTATTTTGATCATCCCTAAATCCATTTTGACTAGTTTTGTCTTGAGGTCTGTACGTACGTACATTCGTATCTCGCATAACTCAAAAACGGTTAGCCATAGAAAGTTAAAGTTTTGTATTTAGAATTTTTGTAAAATCTAGTATTTAACCTCCCTTTTCCGTCACTTCATGATAATCTTAAGTGGTTGGTACTTTACTTGAAGATCATAATTGATTTCCATCAAAAATTATATTAAAATATGATGCAAAACTTCTCAAATCTGAAAAATGAGAATTTTCTATCAATATAAATAATATACTACATTTTAGTTTAAATTGGTGAGGCGGAAGAGGTACTATACTTGAAGGTAATAATAAACTTACATCAAAAATTATATTAAAATTAAATACATAAATCATATGTTTTGGTAATAAAGGTTGCAAACCTTTCCCATTCAAATTAAATATTTGAAATTAATTGTTTTAAGTGCTAAAATTGAATGTAAAATACATGTTTTCCTCCCTATTAGTGAATTGAACAAGTCTGCAGCAGGAGAATAAGATATAAGTTAAGTGGGTTCTTGTGCTTAAAATGTCGAAACCGCCGATTTCCAATACTTTATTTAGTTCTGTTGTCACGGAACACGGAGTGTGTGTGTGTGTGTCGATATTTGGATGTCGCGACGCTGAGTGTCGTTTTTACTGCGATCTTCGGAAACTAGTAACCAAATTCACTTTTCGCGCCACCGATTTATAGTTTAATAAGCGTACAAGGAAGTCATGGGGTGTCCACATCAGATATTTAAGTATAAACTGTTACTTCAACAGTCATTATAAACTATGGAGCTTCACCAAACATTATATTGTTTATAGTAATAAACAAGTTTACCTAATATCGCTTACACTTGGGATGTATTAGGGATCAGAATAAGCATAAATATCTAATGCGAGAGTTCTCGCTCGGGTATACTAATTATTATTATTACAGTAATTAGATTAATCGCATTAAAAATGCGAACGGGTGACAACTAAATAATGAATCTTTCACCCTATCTTTTAGGTAGAAACAGTTCCAATCTTCATTAGGAGAAAGAGAAAAATCGCCCTGTTATTGAAGACAAAGCCTTCTCATCTTTCAAAGTAGTCCCTTTGTTCTACTGTAAATGTGAACGCACTCGTTGGAGAACGGCTTCGCGGAGAGACCATTATGAAAAAGGCAATAACAGGCCATCGAATGGGTCACTGTATTAGAAGAGAATGGGGCGCGTCAACGCTCATATATCAGATGAGGGCCGCGTGTTGCCTCTTTGGGAATAAAATCCAACTTTTGTATTTACTCTCTATAAATATACAACTCCATAATTTATTATATTTTCACTTCCCTCTTCTTCTCAAATTTCGACAGGAAATTAGTGGGCTTAGTCAAGGTGAAGACCGCGTTTTGACAAACTATACCTGAGTCCACTTGTTCCTCAAAATTAGTACAGTCTTATGTCATGGAACCCACATACTAGGCTTAAAGGACAAGAGCTTAATCAACGATTTGGCCAGTTATACAGAATACTGAACAGAACATCTCATCTTTCAATTGACAACAAACTATTAATCTACAAGAACATTCTGAAACCGGTTTGGACCTATGGACTTGAACTGTGGGGGGGGCGGCAAAATCTTCGAACATCCAACGTATCCAATCCTTTGGATCTAATGTCCTCCGAACAATAATATTATATTATTCATATAATATATAATATCATATTATGTTTCAAGCAAGACCTTACATCTGTTACGTTTATAATTCAACAAGTGCAATTTTATAAACGTTTATATACAATTAGTAATGTAAAAATATATGTTGAATAATCGGATAAGAACATATGTTAACAAAGAGGTTATATATTGATATAACAGTCCTCCCCACATTAATCAGAACGTCAATGATAAGAGAGTCTGCTGGGTGGTCTTCTCACCCTGGTCGATCTTCTTAGTTCTAATTCTGGAGATATTGGCTGCTGAACTGGTGCTGCTGACGGCTGGAGACGCTGAAGAGCTTCTACTAACAACGCCACCAAGTCCTCTGCCATGACTCGTTTTATGAATTTAAGAACTGAAAACATTCTCAACAACTTAACATGGTCTTCTTCACCATCCTCGTCGCCATTTGTTACGTTTATAATTCATCAAGTACAATTGAAACACTTTTATTAACGTTTATATACAATTAGTAATGCAAAAATATATGCTGAATAATCGGATAAGAACATATGTTAACAAAGAGGCTATATATTGATATAACAACATCATGACCTCAATATCCCTAAGTCCTTGAACTTATTCCTTACGAATTCTCCAACTTTCGAAAGAACCTCACTCACCATCCTAATCCTTTGGCACAATCCCTATTTATCTCTAACCATCTCTATTATCCTCCTCGAAAGTTGAAGCGGTAGTGGCCCCGAGACCTTTTGTAAATATGTTACTTGAGTTATCTCAAGTCCTCAGCGTCAGCGGATCTGGGGCCCTCACTCAGTCTCCACTGGCTTTCACCAAAAAGAACAAAATACCTCCAATAACACTCAAAATAGAATAACATGTAGTAATAAAGTATGTACAAGCTCCTTTTTGAATAAAAACAAATTGTCACTTTTTTGAAAATTATTCAACCCAGATGATCGGTTCATCAACACATTTCTTCAAAAAATCATAAAAGCAATATAGAAAATCCACACTGAACCCTCATTGGAACAGGTCTATGGATAAAGGGCATGAAAAATTGTCTCATTAAAACAGTTTTATCAACTTTATAAATCATGATACGACTTTGAAACTGTTAAAAGAAACAAAATAGATATCAAGGATTCCAAAAATGCAATCTCCGTTAAAAAAATCTCCAATTACCGCCTAAATTGAGTAATTAAAATGACAAATTAGTTTTTATTATTGACATCAAGTAATGTATATATTTAGTCTAAAATTGCTTTATAACTAAACAGCATTAAATGTCAAGATTGACTTTAAAACGTAGAAGCTTTGATAAGGAGAGGGGAGTTAATGTGAGTATGGAATTGATTGATGGGATGGTGGAGGTTTGAAGACGGCCTCGGGAGTTTACAGAGGGCATATATCAGATCGGACTGGCGCTATGCAACCATATACCAATGCAAACAGGGAAAAGACGAACAATCCCAACCCTTTGATCTCTCTTCATTTACCGACTTGAGACGTACAATATTTGTAATCGAACATTACGAATACTAAATAAGCTCCTACAAATCCCGTATGCACACACGGGTTGTTTATCTAAATTCGCAAATATTTTGTTTAAGAAAATGATGTGGCGCCTCCATCTCGGATTGTGTGGCTTAATTAGCTATATATAGGGAATATATGGTATGGGGAAGGCCCCCTGAGTGTGTGTCTATGTGGTAAGTCTATCAAAAAAACAAAAAGTTGTACGAAACTGAAATAACTTATCTAAGACATATATATATATATATATATATATATATATATATATATATATATATATATATATATATATATATATATATATATATATATATGCCTGATATGTTACAGCTACTTTTTTGCCAAAGTCGACTTACTAGAACTGCAACTTTATATCATCGATTTTAATCATCTTTACAATTTTCTCGAAAATGGCTTTAACGATTTTTATCAAACTCGTAGTATCAATAATTCCAGTTGACATCCGCATGATGGTGTAGAAGGATCAATCTAATTAGGGATTGATAAATTATTTGCCACTTCTATAATTTTGTTTTATTGAAAACTAGTTTCGAATGTTATACATTCATCTTATATACATTCTAAAAGCACACAAAATAAGCAATTCAAAATATATTTTGATATTATGATACATATTGAATTAGACGTAATATAAATCAGTATTATAAAACATTTATGAATTATGAATTTAATTAAGATATGAAATAATATGTTTGCTTAAATGACCGAATAAATATCTCCAATAGTCCAATCTTAAATTTATTCCCATCTACAACAGAAAAACCAATTACTCACCTTCATTACTGGAAAAACCCCGACCCTTAAACTGTTTACCTATAAACATCCCACCTTTCTTTCATTGTTAGTTCAGTGCGAGAAGAAGCCAGTACAAACTTATTTTTGTATTTTATTCTGTTTGATGTAATCCAATAATTAACCATCTCTCCTTGTTAATGAAAAATGGATAAACATAAACTATGAAAGAATGTTGAAAACAAATTTTCGGAAATAAGAATGGTAATAAGCATACAATTTAGTGATTGTTGTAGATAATAATTTCTAATGTTATATTATTGTGTTATATTATTGTGTTATATTAGTAGAATAATTTTTTTCTTTATATCTTTATATTACTTTATTCTTTTTTGCTACGTCGTTCCACCAGCGTTTCGGAGTACTCCCCCATTCTCAAGATTTTCTTTTTTTATAAACTCTACTATTGATTTTGTCTGTTAATAAATATATTTAATTTAACAATAAAAACCGTGTTTTATATCTTTACATATGTTGCTAGTGCGGCAATGATAAAGAGAGATGTAACATTTTTCACACCTAGCAACATATGTAAAGATATAAAACACGGGTTTTTATTACTTCCTTGTACGAAGTAAAGGAAGTACTGTAATCACGAAAATTTTCGGTTTTCAGATTTCAAAGGAAATATCCATTTTGACCATCCCTGAATCCATTTTGACTAGTTTCGTCGTGGCGTCTGTACGTACGTACGTTCGTTCGTATTTCGCATAACTCAAAAACGGTTAGGCGTAGAAAGTTGACATTTTGTATTTAAAATTGTTATAAAATCTAGTTGTGAACCTTCATTTTATGTCACTGCTTGATTACCGGAAGTGGTACTTTACTTGAAGGTCATAATTTATTTCCATTAAAAATTATATTAAAATACTTTGCAAAACTTCTCCAATTTGGTATTTATAACTTGGATATTGATTTAAATAACATACTAAATTTTGGTTTAAATTGGAAAACCGGAAGCGGTACTTTACTTGAAGGTCATATTAGACTTTCATCAAAAATTATATTAAAATATAATGTAAAACCTCTCAAATTTGGTAAATAGGACTCTTATATCGATATGAATGTATTTACTATATTTTGGTTAAAATTGGTGAGCCGAAAAGGGTACTTTACTTGAAGATCATAATAAGCTTACATCAAAAATTATATTTAAATTAAATACAAAAATCATATGTTTCGGTAATAAAGGTTACAAACGCAATTTGGTTTCCAATGCAATTAAACATTTTTATTACTTGTTTTAAGTGTTAAAATTGAGTGTAAAATACTGGTTTTCCTCCCCATTTGTGAGATCAACAAGTCTGCAGCAGGAGAGTAAGATATTAATTAAGTGTGTTTTTTCCGCTTAAAATGTCGAAACTGTCGATTTCCAATGTTTTACCTAGTGATATTGACAGTTTTAATACATAAACATAAAGAAATATCTTGGAAACTAGTTAGTTACCTACTGAAGGAAAACGACATATAATAACGGAGAGAGACCTCCAGAAACAAGAGTGTGTCTGTGTGTGTTTTTGTGTGTGTGTCAATAGATGGATGTCGCGACGCCGAGTATCGTTTTTGAGATGCTGCAATCTTCGGAAACTAGTAACCAAATTCAGGATCACTTTTTGATCCAGCGATATATAGTTGAATAGGCATGAGATCATGGAAGTCATCATCATCAAAGTAAGTCATCAAGGAAGTCATGTGTTGTCCACATCAGATATTTTAAAGTAAAATGGAATGTAAAAAATGAATGCAGAAAGAATCGGTAGAACGTACGAAGAATTTTTGTTGAATCATAATCGTCTTCTTCATCTTCTGAATCATCACATATGCTTTCTATCAAGGCATTTTTAACCACATAGACAAGCAACTCTGCCTTTTTATTTCGCTTTAGTAAAAAAAAAAAATAATAATAATAACTTTTGTTAGATCGTGGATAACCTTACCTTAGCAAATAACACTTTCGCAGGTTATGGGTCTCACTCAATGTTCGTGCTAATTGACACATTTAGCATTTAACACAAGTTGCGTGAATACCTATCCTATATTAATTGTATTCTGCGCTGTTATATAACGCTTCCAAATTAGACTTATGTAGCTTTAATCCTAGCAAGATTAGATATCGAAGGGAAACGGCTTCGTCCACTATGTTAAATCTAATCCCTTTAGTGCACAAGTGGGTTATTTATTATGTAGACTCTTCCGACAGGCTTTAGGGAGAAATTAATGGATCTACGATGACTGTGCCAGCCAGCTTCAACAAGTGAGTTCGAACCTTTTCATGGAAGTGGCTATGTGATGGAGTTTGCCACTATAAAGATTCGTAGAAAATGGGACAAATAAAATCGACATTTGATTAATTAATGAGAACGAAAAATAAGAATATAAGGGACAAAACTAATTGTTATTGGAAGATTAGTCCAGGCGCGATAGATGATTTTTTGAAATACATTTCCACGGGACTTTCTCTACATGATAATTAGGAGAAATATAGTAGAAAATTTTTTTATATGTTTTAGATAAAATAGGTATGTAGCAACATTTCGAAAAAAAATCATAAAGATGCCGAAAAATGTTTTTTTCATTTTTTTTGTTTCTTCTCTCATTATCTCCTCAGTGCTGTTAAGCGTGGAGTAGCTGCCTCTGACCATCTCGTCCAACGGTCCCAGTCCTGTGCAAGCCTTCTCATCTCCGGCAGGGTGCATCCTTTCTTTGTGCCAATTCTCTCAATCCAGTCTGCATACATGAGCCTTGGTCTGCCTTGTGGTCGCCTTCTTCTCGGTCTTGCCTCTAGAAACCACCTGGCCTTACGGTCATCTCCCATTCTGTTGACATGCCCGAACAACTTCAGCTGTCTTTCTTAAATCGTCTCTAGGACGGATCTAACTCCTAGTTCCTCTCGCACACTCTCATTCCTTATGCGGTCTCCCTTGGTTTTTCCTAATATTTTCCGTAGGAATCTCATTTCCGCAGATACAACCCTGCTGGCATGACGGTCCAGGAGTGTCCAGCTTTCCGATCCGTATAGTAGCACTGGGAGAAAAACTGATTTGAATAGCAGGATCTTCGCTTTCCTGCTCAACTCCTGCTTTCCAATGAGTGTCATGGATATTTGGTAGAATATTCCATTGGCCTTTTGGACTCTATTCATGACCTCATGGTCTATTCTTCCATCCTTCCAGATCATTGTTCCCAGGTAGCAGTAGGTATCGGTTTTCTCAAGGTCTCTCCATTGCAAGTGATTCTAAGATCCTCGTTCCTTCGTCCAATACACATAACCTTGCTTTTGGAGGCATTGATCTGCATGCTTCTTAGTTGCAGTTCTTCTTGCCACTCATCCACAGCGACCTGGAGTGATTCAGCAGTATCCGCCACTAATACCACACCATCTGCGTACAGCAATGCCTGTGCCAACACTGGGGTCATATTCCAGTATCCCACTATTGCTCTGGGTGTCCTCCTTTTACAAATTTTCCAAATGGCATCCATGAAAATTATGAACAGTAGGGGGCTTAGGCTATCGTCCTGTTTAACTCCCCTAAAGAAATGGAACCACCTGGACTCAGTGCCTGCTAGCCTTATTATTCCCTTTGGGTCTTGGTAAACTGATTTAATTGCACTTATAAGGTTTTGTGGGATTCTCCTATCTTCCAATGCATCCCATACTTCCTGTCTAGGAACATGGTCGAAAGCCGCCCGTAAATCTAAGAAAGCTAGGTATACTGCTTTACCTCTATCCCATGCCTTCTCTACAATCATTCTCAGGGAAAAGATATGATCCTGTGTCTGCCTACCGGGCCTAAAACCTGCCTGTTCCTCTTCCAGATCCTCTTCCACCAATTTCCTTAATCTTTGTTCCAGAATCCTAGTGTATACTTTGTATACCACTGATGACAGACATATGGACATATTTTCATTTTTAAGATGTGATTTTTTTTCTTTTAAGAAAAATAAAAAATATTACGTAATAGCGTTTAAAAATATGGAAAAATGAATTTCAAACAATTGAAGTTGGTCAATAACTTTTAGCAAAAAAATGCGATATATGGTCATTTTTAATAATTTAATTACAGACCTTTTAATTATCACAGGAACTTGTTTTGAAACTTAAATTGTGGCTTTTGTTAGTCTCTATCTATATTAAAAATTTTATGCAAAAATAATAACAACTTTTCCAAGAAATTGAGAAAATGTAAAAAATGGTGATCTCGAAAAAAATATTTCAACAAGAGCCAAAATGGTCCTAGAGCCATTTTTCAAAGCGCTGTTTGTTCCCGAAGAGTTTCTTTACAACCCTATTTTCATGAAATATATGTATGGTTCGATTAAATACCTAAAAATGCGTTTGAACATGGGGCTGTTTCTCGCAATGGCCACTAAAGGTGAGGCAGCGGAGGGGAAGTGAAGAAGGGCGGAGAAAGGCTCTGTTTATCCCTTTATAATCCTCAAAGCCCGGCTGTCAGAGAGCCTTCCCCCGCCTTCAAAAAATGAATATATTTACTTATATATATTTAATAATAATTTTATTTTTTAATAATTATTTAATAATATATTTACCGCGTCTGAATTAGATATCAAAACAACAAATATAGTCCAGTATCCGGAAAATTTGGAAACAAAATTTGGAAAAAGTTGGAAACATTTGGAAAAATATATTATGTGCGGATTTCCTCAAGAATCCAGGAAAATAGTCTTGTCTCGATCAGCAGGCGGATTTCATTATTTATTTAACGATTTATATAAATAAGTTGTTTTATTAATTCAGTTTTTCGCGTATACGAGTATCTCCACTTCTAGGGGCCGGAAAGAACTCAGAAAAATAAATATTGTTCATCGTGGAATAAACTACAATATGAAATATTCAATATGTGCAGTTAAATTTTCAAGCAAAAATATTTGCAAGAATACTTTGCTTGAAGGTCATATTAGACTTTCATCAAAAATTATATTGAAATATAATGTAAAACATCTCAAATTTGGTAAATAGGACTTTTATATTGATGTGAATGTATTTACTATATTTTGGTTAAAATTGGTAAACCGAAAAGGGTACTTTACTTGAAGGTCATAATAAGCTTACATTAAAAATTATATCACTATCACTACTATATATTATTACGGTAGTATAGATCCCTTTTCCGGCTCTCAGGAGCGATGGATTTTGACGAATGAGGTATCAAAAGAAAGGGAATTTCACGGAGATGTGACGAATCCTGATTTTGTTTCTTAAAATCTTACAAGGGCTTAAATAAAAGTAATGAAAAAACTGGGAGGTTTCAAAGATTTTAATACTAAGAGTCGGCGGATCGAGACGGGATAAGTTGGCTTTTAAAGATTTTGACGCGGGCATCAAGATCATATACGCTCCTACGGAGCGTATTGGTCCAGCGTTTTAAAGCTTAAAAACCTACCGTTTTTGAGATAATGCACGATATAGGTCCGCACGGGCCTCATGCCATCTTGCGTACGTGCCGTTGTCATGGCAATTTTATACCTTTTAAAGCCAGTTGAGACTGTTAACAAAAACGTATTAATAACTATGAAAACGTTTTGTAAATAAAATATTGTTTTTATGTTTCCATGAATGATAGAATACTACAAACAGAAAGTGGTTACTGTACGAGTCTTATTGCTTAAATGTTAAACTGAGGGGGTACTTTCCAGTAGGGCAAGTTAATTACTTAGTAAGTATTAACTATTACTTGAACATAGTCATTATAAACTATTATAAAGCTTCAGCAAATGTGTGTGTTAAATAAACTTTCTTGATAATATTATATTGTTTATCGCTTATACTTTGATTTCATTAAGGATTCATTAAGATATGTAATGCGAGAGTTCTCGCTCGGGTATACTAGTTTAAATTAAATACATAAATCATATGTTTCGGTAATAAAGGTTACAATCGCAATTTGGTTTGCAATCCAATTAAACATTTTTATTACTTGTTTTAAGTGTTAAAATTTAGTGTAAAATACTGGTTTTTCTCTCTGTGTGCGTGTGTGTGTGTCAATAGATGGATGTCGCGACGCCGAGTGTCGTTTTTGAGATACTGCGATCTTCGGAAACTAGTAACCAAATTGAGGATCACTTTTTGAGCCACCGATTTATAGTTTAATAGGCGTAAAAGGAAGTCGTGTGTTGTCCACATCAGATATTTTCGTACATTTCGGGGGAAGGATATACCCCGCCAACCCCCTCTCCCCTGCGTGCACTACTGCACCTACCCATCTCAAGGTAGTACAGACTATTGCGAACTAAGGTGATTGTCCACTTTACGTGCCGTATTTGAGAAGAATAACCCCAGAAATTTGAATATTTATCAACTAATTAGTTGAGTTTGTAAACATGGAGTGAGATCGTGAGGGGCATTTAAAGCTTCCATGAATATTCTATCCAGCTCAAGAGGAAGCTGAAGTAATGAATCCGAACGGATAGGTTTACATATTGATGGCTACTTGATAGCGGGGCCGGAGGATTAACATTTCACCGCCCGCTCTGTTACACTTTTAGCCGCCTATTTGCAATTCTAACTGCCCCTATTCTCCTAACATTGTATAGATCCCTGCCTGACGGGCAGATTATAATGTAGCTGCTCTGGCAGGGAGGAGAGAAAGGGAAGAGAGGGAAGAGAGGGGAAAGGTAGGAGAGGGGTTACGGGCTACGAGAGAAGGTTGGCCATATGAATATGTACTAAGAAGATTTGTTAGAAAAATAAGAACATTATTTCGTGAACGATTCTTCGGCCAGATCATAAAGGCTGATTTGCATTAGACTAGAAAGAAAGATTTCTTTGAGCTTCTCATTAATATTTGTTCATGTTGGATTTTGAATTAATAAAAAAAAGGAAACGCTGCAAATTATTGCAAAATGGTTTATTATATCCAAATAGTAATATTTCAAAAATGTCTGGTCTGTCCCTTCACAGACTTTCCGTATTGCTTCGTTTTACAGTTCAGATAATTGGATTATCTTTCAAGTGAGCATTTGGAGTGTTTCGGAAAATGAACATGTGCAGAATGCTTTATAAAACATAACTACCAAATTCAGCAAAGAAATTAAACACTAAGCACCAAAGGAATAAAAATTTGAAGCTTATCCGAAAATGATCGCTGTGAGAGTGCCGAACTGGGAGTGTTGAGAAGAAACTGTGTAATCAAAGGATAAAATGGTACAGAGGAAATATTGGATGTGCACTTCAGTGAGAAAAGAAAAAAGAAAGATCAAGAAGTTAAAGGAAGTGCAGAAATAATCCGAGGAAGGATGAAGTAGAGAGATGCGAGGAAGTCAGAAGCCCAATAGATAAGTAAAGAGGCCTAGGGTCACGATGACCAGCCGCCCGGAGAATTAGTCTATGATGTTCATTACGCTATATCTCAGCTAATAATGGTCCGATTTAAATGATTTTTATATCGTTTTGTAGGGAATTTCGTTAGCTTTCGTTTAAATACAATAAAATTTTTTTTGTATTCGATATGTGGATTCTTGAAACGTAAAACCTCAAATTCAGAGGTGGGGTAACAATATTTTTTTTTGATCGATTACAAAAGCCTATTATATAAAATAACAAGCCAAAATGAATGAAAAAAAATCTTTATTATTGGATATTCAGTCCCATAAGAATAACATAAATGCACAATTTAGGCTGCATTTGGCTGGCTTCACTGCGGTAAATCAATTATATTACTAACTAAAATTCAAATAATAATTCTATACAAAAATAAAATTAAAAAATAACAATATATATATATATATATATATATATATATATATATATATATATATATATATATATATATATATATATATACTTATATGTATAGTTATTTATTCTTTACATGCACGCATAAGATTGATCATTCAGGAGATGGAGATATAAATGGCGTTTAAATGAGGTTTGGAAGGAAGCTTGACGAATGGAGATGGCTAAGGAATTCCAAAACGAGTTAAAAGGATTTTTCAAACAAAGGTGTTCTATGGAATGGAATATACTTGTTGCAAAAATTTTTGTGTATTAATTCATTGCTGACATTAAAGTCTCCAATCGAATACTTATTCAACACTGATGTAAACAATGCAAATATATCCTTTTTTACTTTGAATAATCCTTTATTTAATTATGTATACCAACTGTCTCCATCCTTCATTCCATTTTATAAAGTTCACTGATAATGCTGGAAGAAAAAATTGTCATTCGTGGTCCTCAGAGGGACTACTGGAAAAAGGATTAAGTGCGAAGGCAGCTGCTGAGGAAATTTGTGCGATGGAAGGTGAAAATGTGGTGCATCGTAATACAGTAGCGTTATGGTTCAGGCGGTTCAATTCTGGGAACAACAGGCTTAAAGGTAATGCTTTGTGTTTGGTGGAATTATGAGGATGTTTTGCACTTCGATCTGGTTCCAGATGACAGAACAACTGATGTTTAGCTTTACTATCCACAACTCGAAAGAGTATATAGAGTTCTAAAAGGGGAGTCCCCCTAATCATATTAAAGTGATGTTTCAGCAAGACAATGCTCCTTGCCCATCGTTTACTCTTAATCAAAGAAAAATTCACAGAAATGAAGGATGATAGCATCTTACCTCTTCCTTCCTACAGCCTTGACATTGTACTGTTTGGCTATGTCACTCGTCTTTTACGGCCAATGGCACATTTTTTGAAAGCCACTTCATAAACAACAGAAATGTCAAATCAGGATGTGAGGAGTTTTCCACCTTGAAAACCAAGGATAACCAAATTCAACTTCTGTAATGTGTAGATTTCATACTGAAATTTAAATAAAACTTATTATATGCACAAAGACTTTTGTAGCAACCTAGTACAAATCAGTAGGTTTGTAATTAAAACTAATCAAGAATGATTTCAGAAGTACGATGCTTCAAGATAGTTCGAGCAGTTTGCCAGTGATGCCGATAGAAAGTTATGTAGGATAATGTGGAGCAAGTGTGCACTAAATTTTACAAAGTTATACTTTACAGGGCTGTAAAAAAATTATTTTTGAAGCTAGATTTTTTCTCTATTTTTTTTCTTCTTTTTTTTAATATTCCTTAGGCGATTATGTTTAAATATTGCATTTAAGCCTCCGTTTAAACCACGTCAATTTTTATGAGATTGATAATTTAATTGAATAGTACTCAGTACGCACTTGAGGACGTTGGGGCGAGGGTCCCAGAGTGCCCGGTTCGGAACGTTGTGGGTTCGATTCCCACCTGGGTCAGTTAATATTTATTTCGTGGCGATCCCGCGAAATAAATCTTGACACTACCACTCTGGTTAGTACGCAGCGGTGACGTAAAAGTAGCCGTCAGGGATTGGCAAAAAGGACCACAAGGCCCACTTGCCGGACTAGTTCCCCCCACCAATACCAATACCAGTACCAATAGTACGCACTTGCCCCTGCCTTAAAGGTTAAGTTCGTACAAGGTATCAGGAAAGCTCATTATTTAAGCAGGAGCGGTTTTGGAGGAAATGCAAAATAGTGCATCATCGAAAAAAGTTAATGCTTGTCTGAGATTCACATTTTACAATCATCATTGAGTTTCGAAAGTAGTATGTGGAATACAATTGAATAAACGTATTGATAAAAAAAAAATTGTTTTAATTCGCTAGTCCGTGTTGGGTTTTTTTTTCTTTCTCATTTTTATTTTTACCAATAAATAAAATAAAATTTTATGTCCAAATAAGCCGTATAAAAAAAAAAGTATTGTATAAGGGTACATCCCGAATCAATTATAAATGATCAATGTAATATTATCTATGGAATAAACTATATTTATAACAAAAAAAAAACACTATAGTATGGGTAAGTGTACAGCACGCACACTTGTGACGCAACACAGGTCTGCAATTTCCCCTGCCATCATGTTTTGCTTGGTGACTGCGGACAAGCGCTTAAAACATAGAAAACTGTCAATGAGAAATGTAAATCAGAAAGTTATTTGAAGAAGAGCTTCTGTAGGTTCCGCTGGACTGCAAAAGTTGAAAGACACAAATTTATCAATAGTTAAGAACAAAAATTTTTACAACTCGTTATACATCACCTTAGCGAACTTTCTTGGCTGATTTCTGACACATCAGGTGTTTAGGCTTAATGGTCCATAAAGAGCAGCTCTTACCAATGGAGTTTGGTTTTCACGAGACAATTACGCACTTAATCTACATCACTCCACTTAAAGAAATAGACTTTGAAGAAGTAAATCGAAAGTCGAGAAAACTGTTTATTTATTCTCTTGAATGTAAACATATTTGATGACAGCATTACAGTTAGCTTATCTGTTATAATATAACTGCGTTAAGTTGGAATTGTTTGAAATCAAAGATATCCTGGCTCAATAGGTGGGAGGTTAAGAGGTAAGATTTAGAGAGGAGAGAATTCACAGCTCACTTTGCAGATTACTGGGAGTAAAGCCGTGACAGGGAGACAGCTGAAAACTTATTCCTTGGCTTGAAGGCTGTCAGGTGTCTCCTTCAGGGCGCAGGCTTCCTGGGGGACCTTACCTTCCCGTCTCCCGTCTTCCTACTTCTTTCTTGTCACGCCACTATTTTTATTTAATTTCCAACTCCAGCCTTTAAGGTGTTCCAGTTGTCTTCATATATATATATATATATATATATATATATATATATATATATATATATATATATATATATATATATATATATATATATATATACTGAGAGTCGTTAGTATTTGCTGCTTACGTCATCAAAATTCAATTTTTAGGCCACTTTCAATTTTTTTTTCTCGATATATCGAGAGCGGGAATCGACAGATGTGGTATTGAAGTCACATAATCAATTGAAACTCGAATTTTTTATTTTTGGCGTTTAAGCCTGTTTCAAAAACGTTGTCGATATATATATATATATTAAATACCACCTCTGTCGATTCCCGCTCACGACATATCGAGAAAAAAAAATTGGAAATGGTCTAAAAATCGAATTTTTATGACGTAAGTACCAAATACTAATTACTCTCAGTCGTAACTCTGGCCTTAACCAGTGCCTAGAATCCTTAAAAATATATTGTAATTATAAAGGTTTCGATAGGAATAAACTCCTACTCTATACAATTAAGAATAATATATATTTTTTTTAATTCTTATTTGTGGAAAAATCGTTTCATGTGTTTCCTGTAAAGTTTGCTAAATGGCGCTTACGCCTTTTTCAAAAAACGACGTATATTTATATATATATATATATATATATATATATATATATATATATATATATATATATATATATATAGAGAGAGAGAGAGAGAGAGAGAGAGAGAGAGAGAGAGAGGAAAAAGGTTTTAGAGAACAAACAAAAATCTTGGAAGGGAGAGATACAAAGTACAACCTATTGCATGACGGTAATATTTGACTAGTTAATTTGATAAACCCCCAGCGGCGTAGTTTGGGCAGGGCGAAAAAGACGGTCGCCCCGGGCGCCGTATAAAGGGGCGCTAAAATGCGAAGAAACATTTTTAATAATTTTAATTATTATGCATTTATTAACGCATCTCCAGTTCAGTTTTTTTTTTTAAATTGGCATAAAAATACAATATTTTGTATTTTATACAGTACTACATATCGACGCCTTTTTTGAAAAAAGGCTTAAGCAACAAAAATTCGAAATTTATGTTTCAACTTATTATGGGACGTAAATATCATCTCTTATCGATTCACGCCCACGATATATCGAAAAAAAAATTGGAAACAATTGACTATTGATGACGTAAGTACCTAATATTAACGACTCTCAGTCATCACTTTGTCCTGAACCAGTGCTAGAAGCCTTAAAAATATATTGTAATTATAAAGATTTTTCCACCTTAATAAACTCCTACTGTATACAATGATGAATACAATTTAAAAAATAAATATATATATTGTTATGTGGGGAAAAATCGTTTCATGTGTTTCCGGTTGTTTTGCTAAATGGCGCTTAATCTTTTTCAAAAAACGACGTCGATATGTTCAAAAAGTCAGTAATTTCTTTGACATCAAGTTCCAGACCATTGATTGATTTGTCATGGAATGACCCTATTATGGTCATTTCCATAATCTTTAAGTTAGGATAATTTAAGACTTGGAATCCCTTTGCTATACGGTGTCCTACGCGGCAATGTAGTCCGCTTACTGGCTAATTCGTCCCTGAAAACATGTCCAGTAATGTTGAGGGACGTAACTTATTTTTATCGTCCCGAGGGACCCCTACGAGACAGTTGCATATATTTCCTAAATGTTTAATCCGGCATATTAACCATGAATCGTTGAGTTGAGAAACCTCCATGTCAATTATTGGGGATATTTAAAATTTGACGGATTTTCATTCTTTTGAGTAAGACACATGCTTTGGTAGCATAGCCCCAGAAGTCCGACGCATTTTCGCTATTTTTGTAATGGCGGCTAATTATCATTTAGTTAAGAAGCCCCTTAAGTCAGTGAAGTCAAGTCCAATATGTGAAAGGGATGCAGAATCAGAAGCTGGCTAGTCTAGTCTAAATCTACTTTAATTAACAATTTTATCATAAATAAACATTTTTATTTCCTTATATCTTTTAATTTCTTAGGAAGTTCTCACGAGTATATTAAATGACTAAATTAAATATATTAAATGACTTCCAATACAATCTTCTACTTTATTTAATTATGTTTATGTTTCGGGGAAATATTTCCTCATCTTCAGAATAATTTTTCTCAGTTTTTATTTATCTCCCATTGTCCCAACATCTACTGTCTATTTCCTTCCTGGGAGTCAATTGTTAGTCAATGGCCTTAGACTCCCAGCTGAGAAAAATTGTTCTGAAGAAGAGGATATATTGGGTTGATGCAAAATTAATGCAGGTTTCCTCCATTGCTATATCTTAATACCAATTCTGTAAACAAAGCTAATTCTAATATTCATTCCTTATATACCATAATAAACCTTATATAATATCCTCTGTTTCACCATGAATTTAATCAGTAAAACCGTTTTGTTCAGTGTGTTTAAAGGTTTTAAATTGAAAATGTCGAAGTGGAATTTTCGTCAAATTTATTTTTACGAATTTAAATTAGGGCGCAGCGCTGCGCAAACAGCTCGTAATGTTAATGAAGTGTGGGAACAGGGGACTATTAATGAATGCACGATGCAGCGTTGGTCCCAGAAGTTTCGCAGTGGAGATTTTGACTTCGAAGACAAGGAAGGTCGTGGCCGCCATTCTTCAGTTGACGACGACAGCTGAGGTCAATAGTGGAAGAAGACCCAACCAAAACCACCCGAGAAATCAAGAAATGGCGGTAGAACTCGGCGTGAACCAATCCACCATCGTACGCCACTTGGAGGCAATTGGTAAGGTAAAAAAGTTGACCAAATGTGTGCCTCACCAATTAAACGACCACCGAAAAAATCGCAGCATTGAAATATGTTCCATGCTTTTGACACGTGACAAAAATGATCCATTTCTCGATCGCATTGTGACGTGCGATGAAAAATGGATCTTGTACGATAACAGAAGGCGTTGTAGACAATGGGCAAAGATGAACAACCAAAACATTCCCCAAAGTCCAAACTGCACCCAAAAAAAGTTATGGTTACAGTTTGGTGGTATACTGGCGGTGTTATCCACTACAGCTCTCTCAATCGGGGCGAGACTATAACTGCCGATAAGTACTGTCAAGAAATTGAAAATATGAATCGAAAGTTGCAGCAGCATCTTTGCCCAACATTCAAATTTGAAATTGAAAATTCTTTTCGTGAGTTCATTGCATCCAGGGATACAGTTTTTTTTTCTGCTGGGATAAGATAGCTTGTTGAACGTTGGCAAAAATGCATTGATTCTGCAAAAATGCAACTAGATTTTACAACAATCCTAAATATAAAATTTCAACTTTCTATGGCTAACCGTTTTTGAATTATGCGAAATACGAACGTACCTACAGACGCCATGACGAAACTAGTCAAAATGGATTCAGGGATGGTCAAAATGGATATTTCCGTTGAAATCTGAAAACTGAAAATTTTCGCGATTGCAATACTTCCTTTAATTCGTACAAGGAAGTAAAAAGTATAAAGAATAATATGCTAATCATAATGTGAATAATAAGAAAGAAAGAGAATTATTTAAAATATGTAATGAAAATAAAGATATTTAATATATTGTGAAAATGTAGAAAGAAAGATAATGAACGATATGAAAGATATAATAAAATACATTAAAACTACTAATTATAATAACTACTAGAATGAAGATTTAGGAGTATGATTTCTCATAAATATTCATACTTAGATCAAATTGATGTCTGGGAAAAAGTATTGAAAAAAAGGTGTGTTTAAAATCAAATAACAAAATGCAAACTTTATTGTCTTTAAACTTACATTATAACCTCAAAAATTATATAACAACCTTTATTTAAATATAACTTAGATAAATGCACTTCTTTCAAAATAAAAACTTTTTTTTCTTCTTCATAAAATGAAAAATTCGCACATCTTCATTGTATGAAGCACTAGACAATAACATTCCAAGCCTTGGCTGAGGTAGGTTCTTTGTTCAGCTATAAAAAAAATAAAATAATGACAAAAGCATAATAAACCAAGTACATAGGCAAGCTTATTAATGTTTAAAAATGTAGGAAACAGAGATATACAGTGAAACCTCTCTACAGGGGACATCCATGGATCCAACAGATTTGTCCGTTGAAGAGGGATGTCCATTAAGAAGCGGTATTCAAGTGCTTTTTAAAAAATGAATAAGTACATGCATGTATTCAAACCAATTTTTAATTAAATTTTGTGTTCTATTTATACACATAATATTTCTAAAATTTAATATGTTCGTATAAACATATTTAAAAAACAGAAAATAAATTTGTTGAACAGAATTTATAAACAATGTAGGTATTTCCATAACATTTTTAAAAATATCCACGATTTGATTCTTTCCGACTTAAAATTTTCAACTAAATTCCACATAGAAAACTTTTTTTTTAATCAGAAATTTACGCAGTACCGTTCATAACCTTTTAAATTGAAAGAACAAAAACTACTGGGGCATATTGGGTTTTAATATAATATGATGAGCAGAGGAGAGGGGGCTTCTATGAAAACTGCTAAGAGGCGAAGAGAACTACGTGCTAATATTGCGAGAAAAATTATATAATCTTATTCAAAAGGAAATACTACACTGAAGAATAAAAAAAAAACAATAATTCCAATGATGTGATGGTAGTAGTATTATAGTTATAGTTATAGTATTATGGCTTTAAGTTTTAATTATATAATAACTTTAGGAAGTGTACATATTTAAATTTTGTGTATTATTATGGAATGGTATGTTTAATAAGATATAATTAATAATTTGTATCATATTATTGATATGTAGAGTCTTTTGATTAAAAATATTTGTTTTATTTTCTGATATGGGTTTAAATATAAATTAAACATTTAATTAGTAAAGTGAATTATTTTATCATTAATTCAGCTCTCCTTTTATAATTTAATATTAACCATCTACAATATATTTGATGAGTAGTTATAAAAAGGGAAGACAAACAAGTTAAAATTAATGAGATATTATTTAATAAAATATTTATGTAGCAGCTTCTTCATCTGTCTAGCCCTAATAAAATTATTCTCGCCCGAACTCTCTCCCTCCTTCAGGGACTTCATATCCTTAGACCAAGCAAATTAAAATTAATTAATTAACATTAACTAATAAGGATATTAATGAGGGAGATGAGGGGGGATGTAGCAAGTATGTATCTATATCAAAACATAAAACCATAATGTAAGGTTATCTAAATTTTTAATATTTTGTAAGTTTCCGATCAGAGTAGTAAATTTATCTCTAACGGACGAAAATTTGGCTGTCCATGTTCGTTAGAGGAGTGTCCATTGCAAAGGGGTTTAAATTCCTATACTTTCAGACTGGGACATTTAAAAATTGTCCATTGGGAGGGGTGTCATTCAGGAGAAATTTCACTGTATTTAATTATTAATAGTGAAGCATTTTAAGCTACAAAAATACAACAGCCAAATTATTGATCTCACAGCAACTGACCTTCTCAATAATTTTATCAACACAAGCTACTCTGATCCTAGCGGATGTCGCTGGGGAGTCGAAAGTAAACCAGCCTTCGATGTTGTTATCTTTTCTAGCAGCTTTCACAGCGTTCCTTATAGCAAAGAATACTGAGGCCGCCAGGAAGAGAGGCGGTTCCCCAACAGCCTACAGCAAATAATAGATTAAAAATCTAATAAATATCAATATTAATACTTTTAAGTATTAAAAAATAAGTCAAGAGCATTATTTAGAGTGCTTAACAAAGTAGCTTGAAGAAATTTTCTGACTTTTCCTTATTTTTTAACAAGTTTTCTCTGACCAAAAATGGTAAAATTTACTCAAGCCTGCCATATTTGTTACCTCATTAGATAAATACTAATAATTATACATTATTCACAATCACCGTTTTTTCCCACTTATCAAATGTTGATACAGGTAAACTTTATATTGGGCTTTTACAAAGTTATTTATTGAACACTGATATGAAAAAAATGCTACAAATTATTATATAATTATACATAATACATATATTATACATAATAGTTTTTGTTCTTCATTAGACTTTTAGATTCTACATATATATATTGAAGCGTAAAACCTCAAATTTTGAGGGGGTATTACATATTTTTTTCTTGGTCGATTACAAAGGTTCATAATTGAAAATAATAAACCAAAATGACACTTAAGGTTTCTTTAAAATTTAATGTCATCTACGATCTATATGCCAAGAAACTGTATATTATACCCATTTTTTAGTATTATTCATGAACTTTCTCACCACGGCTGTTTACACATTTTTTTTCTCGAGTTCCCTGACTTTTCCCGATTTTCCAGGTCGCTAGACACCTTGTTATTAGAATATTAAAAATTAATAATTACAATTCTCAATCCTTACATCCTAGAAACAAAGAAAGATAACCGCACCTTAGAAGAATATACAGCTCTGGGGTTGGAAGAACCTTTCAGAAGTGATACGTTGAATTGTACGGGGATATCCGATAATGTAGGTATTTTGTATGTACCAGGTCCTGTCGAATAGAGCATGCCTTCAGGAGAATACACCAGCTCCTCCAGAGTGAAGAGTCCATATCCTTGAACAAAGGCACCCTCAATCTGTCCAACATCAATCGCAGGATTTAGGCTTTTTCCAACGTCCATCACAATATCAGTGCGGAGCACCTGTACCAATCATGCAAATTAAAAAAGAGTATTTAACCTTAATATTTATTTATTTTTAATACTTTAAAAAAAATATTTTTTATTTATTTTATTTTTTAATAAAAGAAAAATCAAGTAACACTGGAAAAAAAATCTGTGCCTTATTTACCTGATGGTCTCCTGTCAGACAATCAATTTCCACTTCCGAACACGCAACTCCATAAGTATGGTAATAAAAAGTATTTCCTGTTTCTGCATTAGGATCACCAACATCTGGAGCTCTGATGATATATTGAAAAAATATCACTATCAAATTTAATAATTTCAATTTTTAAAAAAATTTATAACTATTATTATTGTTTTTTGTTTAAATGAGAAATATCAGTTTTTAGTCAAAACTATTGAGAAATCGAGAGCTTAAACTTTTACGGTAAAGTTATCGCACTAAATTTTAAGAAAAAAATACTGAAGAGACAATTTCATCCAGGCAGACATCGGGTGGACACATGAGAGAGTAGATAAGAAATACATTGTGGGTAATAAAGAACAGAAATAAGTGAACCCAAGGGGGAAGGGTGATGATGTAGTCATAATTGACGGCGGCAATCCATCTCGAGTTTAGGATAATTAATGGAAACTTTAAAATTAACTTGTTTTAAAATTAAGAATAGCATTTACCTGACTAATTTCTAAGAGAAAAAAAAAAAACACCTGTTATCATTAAGAACCATAATATATTTATAATACAAAGAATATTGTTCTTAAAAAAACTAACTCAAAAATGGTTTGGATTACCGAGATTGCACTGTACAAAACTGAAAATGAAAAAAGTTCAAAACATTACATGTAATGGTAGGAGGTAAGAATGGGAGGAGGGGGTCAAGGATGGTAAATGAAAACAAAACAGAAAGTTAGCACCAAATAAACCAAAATACAAATAAAAACAGCAGCATAAAAAGTATAATAATAATTTATTTACAGCATATTTTATTTCTGGCCACATCCCCAACCTCTATCTCCGAGATTGTCAACTATATCCTATATATTTTTTGTTTATAATTTTGTTTTGGTATCTGTCTATTATAGTAAAACAAATAACCAATGGAAGAACTAACTTGTAAAAACCTGTAGCAGCCAATGAAATTCTTTGAAAATAAGCTTCTTTGATCAATTCAGTCCAAGAAATATCAGGCTTAGCTTTTTTTATCGGTTTCAATCTTTCATTTATTTGATCGCAGGCATTCTGAAAATAAGAATATAATCCGTTAACGTCCACAACAAAATTACTATAAATCATAAAAAATTATGTTATAATTGATAGCGTACAATAATAGCCATGCCATTGAGGTCAGATGAAGAACTACCCGCTGTAGCCGAAGTGTTGTGTACTTTATCAGTAGATGTTTCAGATATATGTATGTATTCCGAGGGGATTCTCAAGGCCCGGCTTGCAACCTAAAAATAATTGACATGTCAATATTATATCAAATCATCATAATTATTAATTAATAAAGCATTAGGTGTTACCTGAATCATCTTGGTGTGTAACCCTTGACCCATTTCTGTTCCACCATGGCTTAGAAGTACAGAGCCATCAACATATATTAGGACCAAGGCACTAGCTTGATTGAGGAAAGGAGTTGAAAAACCGATACCAAACATCGTTGGTATAAGGGAAATTCCTCGCTTGCGGTAACGATTATCTCTGAAAAATACAATAAATAAGAAATATACAATCAAACCTAAAAAAACAAAAGCACAAGCACAAAGCACATTGTTAACCAGTCAGAAACTATCCCATTAATAACCCATGGAAGAAACTTGGTCTTACATATAAAAATAATAATTTCTGACCCAAAAAAAGGTTTAAAACTTTTACGATACTGAATATGCAATAAATTCATTCTCCATTCTTCCAAAAAATTTACAATTAAGAATCTAACTTTGAAATTCATAGATACTAACCAAAAATAGCAATAATTACTGAAAATTTATATTTAAAAAAAAAATCATATTAACAAAGAATATTTACTGATTTTAAGTAACAATGATCCATGCCTGTTAAATCGACACACTTGGGCTTTTCTTTCCTCATAATTCGAACTATTTTTACATTCATTCCAACAGCGTTCAATAGTACAGTTCATTATTTTCTGCTTAAATTGAGTATAATCTCCATCTTTGCAAAAATTTATACAATGTACCTAAAAATTAAAGAAAAACCATCAATCTTTTGCTAGCAATAACAATATATATTAAAAAAAAAATGCTAAAAATTGTTACACAATAGGTTATTATTTCCAAATAGTTATATTTCGAAAATATTTGGCGTGTCCATTCAAACAATTTTCCTTACAGCAAGAAGGCTAAGATGCCCAGGATATGTGGTCAGAATAGAAGGTGAAAGAGTAAAGAGAAAAATGCTGGAGGCACACTTCGGCAGAAAAAGGAAAGACAAAAAAGCTGGTGGAAGTAGGGAAGTGGAGGATGGAGCCAAGGAAAAATGAAATAAAGAACGATGTGAGGAAGATGGCAGTAGGTGATTGGAAGATAGAGGCGCTGGACAGGAAAAAATGGAAAAGGATAGCTCAACAGGCCAAGAGTCACGAGCACTGGGAAATAATATACAAACTTCAATACGCTACATCTCTGCTAATACTGTTCCGATTTCGATGATTTTTTTTTTGTTTATGTAATTTTAATCATATTAAAAACCACAAACAATTTTTGGACAGACCTATTATTTTTTTTATTCGATACTTGGATTCTACATATCTTGAAACGTAAAACCTCAAATTTTGATGGGAGGTTAAATTTTTTTTTCTTGGTCGATTACATAGGTTCATTATTCAAAATAAACAAAAAGCTTTTATACAATTTTTTTTTTTTTTTTTTTTTTTAATGCCTTGTTATACTGATTTCAAAACGCTTTACAATTTCCCTATTATAAATGGCCGAGTTATGAGCTTATAAAATAACTAATCGGCCGCTATTTTGAAACGAAACAACAGATGGCAATGTCAAGTTCCGAGGATCATCCTGTGGTGACCAGTGATTTTGTTGCCAAATCTCAAGAAAATCAGCCCAGTAGTCTCAGAAAAAAGCTGCGGACGAACAGATTTTATTTTATTCGATATTTGGATTCTATGTATCTTGAAATGTTAAATCTCAAATTTTGAGGGGGGGTTAAAAAAAAATGTCTTCTTGGTCGATGACAAAGGTTCATTATTGCAAATAATAAACCAATAAAGTAACTGAAATAAAAAATGTTCAAATCCAAAGAATAGTTTAGTAAATTTTTGTTGCTTTTTATTTGGTTCAATATCCTGTGTCTAGACCTATACTTTCAGAACAGCGTAGTGTTAAAAATATTTTAATAATAAAACATAAGACTCCTAGAGAAAAATGTCTACCTCACTGACCACCTTATTATCTAAAGCAGTGGTTTTCAAACTTTGTCAGTTGGAACACTGAAATTATTTTTCAGTTGAAACAAAATCCACAGCACCCCAACTACCTATATATATATATATATATATATATATATATATATATATATATATATATATATATATATATATATTTATTTTTTTTTTTTTTAATAAATGAAATAATAACCGTAGATCCCCATCTATGGAGATCGAAATATCGATGAAGATTACAAATAAAACGCAAGGAAATTCTGAAAAAAGATCAAGGCTCTAAAAGGAAAAAAAAATGCAAGCCAATACACCTGTGCCTTTTCTCTTTCACAGATTTATTTATTTTTACTATACAAATACATACTTACAGATACATATTTATACAAATATAGAATTATAGAAAATATAATAATAATTTAAGATAATTTAAGATATTACAATTTCAAAAAAAATGTAAGTTGAACTAAAATATAATTTTGTATTAAATTGAAATATATATATTAGGTAAGTAAATTAACTTAACATACTAACCAAATCTGGATCGAGCTCTAATGTTTCAGCAATATGAAAAACAATAGTTTCTCCTAACAGCATAGCTTGCGGTGCACCGAAACCTCGGAAAGCAGTATTTGAAGGCAAATTAGTCTTGCACACATAACCCAAAATCTCAATGTTTTCAATATGCATGGTATTTTGAACATGAAACATTGCTCTTTCCATCACCTGAAATTATTAATAATGATCGTCAATTCAATAAATCTAAATAAAACATCATCATGCCACAAGAAATGTCAATGTCTAGTGCTAATTACATCCTAATAACTAAATCCATTCAAGATTTATCAATATCATAAATGGATGTAGTTATTAAGGAGAATTTTGGTTGGAAGGGTGAGGGAGGAGCAGTCAATAAATGAACACACAAATAAGAAAAACTTATATAATGTGTGCCGACGTTTCAGTCTAAGTTTTAGGCCGTCATCAGAGCAGCATAAGTTTTAGGCGCATAGCTAGGCACCAACTGCCATTATATACTTTCAATAGCTATACGCCACTCAGCCCTGAAGATGGCCTAAAACTTAGGCTGAAACGTCAACACACGTTATACAAGTTTTTCTTATTTGTGTATTCATTTATAGACCGTACCCCCAACGGTCAACTATACTCTCACCACCATGTAGTTATTAATTCATAAAAATAAGCTCCTTGGCCACTATATAAATCTCCCGATTAACATTTTTTTTCAATTTGCTCTTCATAAAATCTGGGTGACTGAAAGGGCATAAATTCCTGAAAGACATTTTGAAATGCATCTATGATTTTAAATAGTTTGCTTTTGATATAATACCTCTTGAAATTAGATAATCAGTCGATGACTGACTGGTGAAGGCTAAAAACATTTTCAGTATTTCGATATACTATAATTTTTAAGCCTTGAAGGTATCGCAGGGCAATCTTAAAATGTATTATAATTAATTACATATGAGAATCCATTATTATTACATTTCAGTCAAGTAAAGTATCCAAAATAATAAAATACAAAAATAATTTTGTAGGTTCAGAAACTATTTAAATGACTTACATTAAATATTATATTATATGATGTGAAGGGCATGCAATTTATTAAAAATCATATAAATTAATTGAGGAGTTTACTTTTAAAAGGGCACATATCGAATTAGGAAAATTTTTAAGCGATGTGAAAAAATGAATGAAAGTACTAGTGAAATAATTATCTACATTTTCTGGATATAGTATTGAATAAAAGATAACATCCAAGGAATACATTTTTTTTTTCATTCAAAACTTTAAGAGACACGGCCATTTTTGTATTGGAAATGTGCGTTTTTCGTAACAACGCATGTATTTGTTTTCTTTTGAAAAAAAAAAATATATATTCCTAGTTATAGAACCGGATAAAAATAAATAAAAAATACACAATTATTAAAAAAACATTTTGATTAAATTGGGAGGATGTTGAAGAAAAATATATTTATTTTTCGCTTTAACCGAGAAATAATAAAAAAAAAAAAAATAATATTTCCGATAAAAACAAAATAAACAGTAAAAATATCAAGAACATCTCGAGTCACCTTGGCAGCTAATTACTGCACTACAAATCACAGAGGAAGCCAATACCCTCCTAATCAAAATAGTTGCATTCAGATTAGAATGAAGGTTATCAGATAATAGGAGAGTCGAAGTAGGAAGTCGTGCCTGCTCTAAAGGCTCGTCACTAAGGCAACTCGATGATGTAGCGGTTCCATTTTTCCATCTAATAGATATTGTGAGAAAATTCTAGTTTAAAATGCGAACGCTAGATTGCATTTTGGTTATGTTCCCTCATGAACAGAATATACTTAACAGCATTGTAGGGAATGTATTTGTACCCTTTTGATACAAACACTTAACTTAAGCCTAGCAAGAGAAAGGGGTTTGTTTAGTTTTGATGGATTGGAGGGTTCGAAGCAGTTCATCCAAATGAAATTAAAAATGTGAATAAATACTTTTTTTTATTTATTTTATAGATATATGCTTTTTTGAAAGTAAGCTCCTCAATTTTATTAAATTTTTTTTAGAAAATCTTACAGCATCAGAAAGGTCAAGCGAACAACCAGCATTACAATATAGGAATATTTCACAAGCTTTGATCTTCCCGTCTTGGTCAAATCCAGCTTTATATTTTCCATAAAAAGGATGCCGATGACCAGTTATTACCATGTCCTCTTTTCGATCAAACATTGCTCGTACGGGTCTTTTTAATCTAAAATAAATATAAATATTTATACAAAGAATGAAGTACGATCGATAAATAATGTTTTTATTTTATTTTTTTTATAAATATCTCTTACTTATAAGCAGCAATAGCTGTGCACAAAGCTATATAAGCAGAACGAGATTCCTTTCCGCCAAAACCTCCTCCCATTCTTTTAACTTTGCATATTATTCTATTGAAAGGAATGCCAAGAGCAAGCGCTACTAAGTTCTAAGATTAAACAAGACAAATAAATTAAAAAAATAAATTGTGAAATATCTTTAATTTTGTAATTACCATATATGATATTTTTAATACAGAAGATAAAAATTAATGACAGCAGTTCATATTAATTTGAGCATACAAATAGAGAGTAAATCATATAAATAAAATGTCTAAAAAATGTAAAAGAAATTATATAAATACCATCACAAATATTTTAAGGCCTTCGCACATGCTAGTTTTTTTTTAAAGAGCTCTGTCAAAAGTTGTAACAAATAAGAAGAAAATCTGGTACTGTCATCTCTGGCAGTGGTGGTATCGAAGAGCTCTGACCTATCTCTCTATCATCTGTTTACACGAGATAATTTCAGTGAACTTTTCTTCCAAGCAAAATGTATAAGTACTTAACAACACGGCAGGAACAGTCAGAACAGTGGTGCCAATTCTGGTTTATTTATTGTTGGAAGAGGAAGAAAAAAGAAAAGAAAAGTAAACAGACTCTTGAATGAGCAAGGATCATTTTTCAAGAAGACCAAGAAACGTTTTATATAATCAAATTAACTTGGAGCTGAGATCTAACACTCGTATGTTTGCAAATTTTTAAGGTTGTCAACAGTAGATTTTAATTATTTGTTAAGTTTGGCTGGTCCTGTAATAAAAATAAAAAAATGATACTTGCATGAGAGATGCCATTTCTCCAGAAGAATGTTTGGCTATAAGTTTAAGTTTTTTAATTACTTTTAATTTAACTCATTATTTAATATTTTGTGGGAACGGAGTAACTCAGTGGTAAGGCACTGTGTTGCTATGCTCTCGGCTCCGGGTTCGAGACCGGCTGCGGCAGATAATTATTTATTCTGTTATCAGCGATGGATCGACCCTTTGGGACCGGGAGACCCTCCTGGGGCTCACCCAGCCTCTAGTGGGTACCCTTAATTGGGGGAAAAACCTGGCGGTTGAGCGTGATTTTGGCCAAATCATCTATATGCACAACCGTTAGCTTAGAAACAGTACAGTCCTTACCAAGTGCTGAACCCAATACCCTTCATGAGTTGTAGTGGTACAGGTTTTTTTTTTTTTTTTTTTAATTTTCTGCTATTTTTTAATTCAGTCATTAATATAACTATTCAGAGTTTCTGTATCTGTTATTTCTTAAGTACTATAGGACCTGAAGTGTATGCTGCTATACATGATGCACTGAGAGAAGATTACTTGCAGATGATTTGAAAAAATCCTTGAGATTATCAAACGGGAAATGTACGAAACTCGCTCTGTAGGTAGTCTTTACAAAAAAAAACAAATCATTTGAGTTTTCAAACTCGAAAATGAGAGAAACTTTTGAAAATGATCATTTATTGAACACAATATTATAATTACAGAATAAAAATATATATAAAAATAATCTAAGGAGTATTGATTTCTTCACTATCTTCAGACTTTATATACTGGATAGACTGTTCTGGTACACACTCTTCCTCGCAGATCTCTAAAATATCCCTTTGAATTTTAAGACGCAATTTGTTGGCTTTGTCTGGTGTCAGTTGCCGAAGTTGGTCGGCAACGAAGTCCCCAAAAACTTGATGTGAATCTGTCAGTCTCAACATTGTTTGAAGAGCTGCCATAAGTAAGTTTTCCTTGTCAGAGGCAACTCCGTATTTCTCAGAGTTTTTCTTCCTTCGTGTTCTATCACCGACTGTCTTCACGGGCTCATTCACTGAATTTTCATTTGAAGTTTCCTAAAAATAAAATTAATAAAGTTATTAAATTTTGTTTCAGGTGCTTGAAATATAAAAAAAAATATATGAAAAATAAAAAATATTGGCTGCATTTAAAAGAAGCACTCGGAAAAAAACTTTAAATTTATCTCCATCTAGACACTACCACTGGCATTGAACCAGTGCCTCAAGTCATATTAGCTAACAATGCATTTACTAGAAAGCCATTTTTGCAAAAAACTTTTACAAATAACCCTTCAAACATTACTGGAAGTTTTTTAAATTAATGAGTTTCACAAAATAGGAAAATAGTAAACAAAGTTTTGGGGATAATGTCTGCCAGATTCAGAGCTATTGGGGATTAGAACCAGAAAAAATAACAAAAATTGTATTGGAGATTTAATCATTGCATATTTTCTTAATAATACATAAATGTCAACAGTAAACAACCCGTGAGGATTTTGGTATTTTAATATTTAATAAATGGTCATTGGCAAAAATAATATCAGCTGAGTGGAAATAAGTTGCCAATTTAAAATCCTCGAAATCGCATTTAATGAAAATAAAATCTATCTACAGGTTTGTCCTTTTTAAAGCTATTGGGGATTAGAACCAGAAAAAATAACAAAAATTGTATTGGAGATTTAATCATTGCATATTTTCTTAATAATACATAAATGTCAACAGTAAACAACCCGTGAGGATTTTGGTATTTTAATATTTAATAAATGGTCATTGGCAAAAATAATATCAGCTGAGCGGAAATAAGTTGCCAATTTAAAATCCTCGAAATCGCATTTAATGAAAATAAAATCTATCTACAGGTTTGTCCTTTTTAAAAATAGATAAGTTGATGATCAGGAAAAAATTCTATAACCAGAAAAGTTCAAACATCTAGTATTCCTGAAATTTTGAGTTGTAGTAATCTAGAAATAGAATTCACACCATAGTATTACATGTCGTGTATATAATAAATAATATATAATAAATAATAAATAATATAAATAAATAATATATAATAAACAAAATATAAAGTAAATTTAGAATTTTATAGCACTTACCATATTTGGCAAGATGTTAGTTCTTCTTTGGCCGAAATCTTTTTTCACGAATTTCATTGCATAGAAATATTCCCATTGGCTGACATAATGTGCTTCAGCTTCCTGACCGCTTTTCGTGGCCATTTTTCTCAATACTCCATTAAATTGGCATTTTAGGTTTTGCCACTTCGTTTTAATATCTTCAGGATCCTTCTCCATTTCTCTGGCTATGTCATCAATTGCTTTATTTCTTTCATGAGCATCCTTGTATTCGTTAATGGTAACGTCCCATAGAACTGGATGCATTTCATATAGTTTAATTAACTGCCTTGTCTCTGCTTTAGACCAAGAGGTAAAAATAATCCTTTTTCTTTTTGTTTTTGTTGTATGTTGCATAGGTATGAGATCAGTCGAATCTTCCATCTCCTCACCCTCATCAAACATCAAATTACAAAAAAAGAAATTTAACTTCAAAAACAAAACTCGATCAATTAAAAACAAACGAACTTCGCACTTAGAGAATTTACTCCGGTATAAGGCACAACCAGAGTGATAGAGAAATAAATATGTGACAAGAGGAGTGCTAGAGAAAGTTTTACTACGTTTAAATGCTAGGTGAAAAACTTCGAGAACTCTGATAGCAGAGCACTCTGTGACCAACTCCGTCACTACTCTGTCATGTGTTTATGCGTCTCTGGCAGCTCTGACGTCAGAGCTCTGTCAAAAAACTATAGCGTGTACCAAGGCTTTTAAATATTACACAAAAAAAAAAATCTTCGTTTTCGCGAATATGTAAATAGCTGTGAAACCACTTGTGAAAAGACCGACTTGGAAGTTTCTAGCGGTAACTGCTGCGAATGTGATAAACATTAACAGAGGGATTGTTTTTGATCAATTTAAATCATTTTACGATTTTTTAACCCATGTATGCTTTTCACCAGTATTTAGGATATAAAATATTATTTATAATAAAATGAAAAATACATGACTGATTCTTGGTCACATAGACAATAGGTGAATTGAATAAAACTGAGCACGTACTCATTCCTAAAAAAACTGAGTAGGTGCTCTGGTTCGATCTGCACAAGTAGAAGTTACGCAATGAAATACTTCAAACGATACGTAAATACTCTTTAATTATTTATTTAAAACTGATTTTCTTTCAAAACTAATTTTCTTTATTATTACCTATATTACAATTCTTTTAATTATTATTTAACTAAAGCTCCACGAATGCGGACTGATTATTGTTTCGGAGTAATTACTCAGTTTTCTAAGTGAATAAAACGTGAGAATGCATGCTATATGAAATGGCGATCTACTATTTAGTAGATTCAACATATTATTAAGTAACTGCTCACGTAGCACGCATTCTCATTTCACCATATTACGATTCATACTAGCAATGAGGTTATACTTCTATAATTTCACAACAATTAAATTTGATATGCCTTACAAAAATAGTAAAGTAGTACCGAATTTCCAATTGTAATTTCTTTACGATAAAGGCGTTTTCACACGGTTCGATAAATGTCAGAATTGGATCCGACTCCGATTGCTACATTTCCTCCAGTCTGGCGCCCCCCTCCCCGATAAATGGTATGTCGGACCGCTATATAATTTATCTTATGAAAACTTCACTACTGACGAAAAATTACAATGGAAAATCGGTAAAAATTGTTGTGACATTATTGAAATATATCGCCATTGCCAACGTGAAACCTAACCAAAAATCAGTTATGTAATTATTATTTTTGGTACAACTACAGAGGAGCAGCGCACTATCAGAAGAGTCTAGAGACTGAATCGAGTGTCGTCTCACTAGCGATCTCTGGGTCCATTCTTGTTAACTACGTGCCTCCTTTTTCAGCACTTTCTTATAAATTGGTTTTATGCTCACCGCTTAAAGCTGTTTCACAGTTTGCAAATTGATTCTTATTTTGATATAACTGTTTGTTTGTTTTTTTAAAGAAAAAAGATACTTTTTATTTTAATGTACTTAACATCTTCCCCTTTTTCACATAAGAATATAAGTATTTCACTTATTTTTATACAATTAAATAATAATTAATCAAGTTATGTTTTTTTTAAATGATCTTCATAATTCAAGGCCATGATTAATAAACATTTGTAATAATTAATTTCATTAATTTAGTTCTTTTTTAATTTAATTATCTAAAAATAAGGTAAATAAATATGCTCATAATTAAAAACCATAAAATTACCACTTTACTATCGCAATTGAATTTTTTAAATAATTAATTTAATTTTCTACAAAAATAAATACTGTTAATATTATCCATTATGATTATAAATGATTAAATTCATAATTAAAAAGCATGAAATTACTCATTAACTATCATAAATAGGTGCAAACTAGAATCTAACAAAATTTAATCACAATGGGTGTAGCAATTCGGAATAAAATTTGTGCGACGTAACAAAGCGGGGTAAAATATTTTTTTTAGGGAGAGACAAAATTGATATTCGTTTTTTGCACTCCCCAAAACTACTAAATACTTCATAGCAATCGAAAAATTGCTTGTAAAAAAACAGCTTTAAGCGGTGAGCATAAAACCAAATTTATAAGAAAGTGTGGAAAAAGGAGGCACATAGTTAATAAGAATGGACCCAGAGATCGCTAGTGAGACGACACTCGATTCAGTCTCTAGACTTTTCTGATAGTGCGCCGCTCCTTTGTAGTTGCACCCATTTTCGAAATATAAGTGTGTCAAAGAAAATAGCATAAGCGAAAATAGTAGATGAAATTTGATAAAACTGATATGGACCATCTAGGTACCAACTTACACAATCCCTCAATTTCATAAAAATCAGATTAACAGTTGTAGGCGTTATATCCTCACATCGATTTGCCTACAGACTGATAGACAGGAAAACAAATTTTTTTAAAAGGGGAAATTTTTCCTCCCAAAATTACTACTGGAAAAAAAAATACAGCTGAGTTTAAAATGTATCTACTAAAACCAACACTGGTGATTAATTGTATAAATTATCATTTATTGGGTAGAAAGAAAATTAACCTTGGCTCACCTTGAGAGAAATCCATGCTTGTAGATGAATCGATAAAATAAATTTGATAATTACCTCATCTAAGCTAATAAGCTAACAATCAATTATAAATAGTTTGAGATAGGAATACATAAGATATCACTTTAGATTCTTACAAAATAGTAGAAATGTTCTCAAAAACTTGTCACAGAATGACCTTTTAAATGTTTTTTAATATTTTGTCAAGTAAAAATTTTACTTAAAATTGTTAACTTAAATTAAGTAATAAAGAGTCAAATGCAACTAAATAATTATCAATTGTAATTAAATTTATTATTCATATAAATAAAATAAGTTTGCTGAACTTTTATCGTTGTATTATTTTTTAAACCTGATGAAAACTTATTTATATAGTCCTGTGGTTAAGTTTGTGTTGAATGCTTCATTTCATTGATATTATTTTAATTAACTTTAGCATATGGAATATTTTATTACATACAAGTGTTGGTTTTATTTACTGTATATAAATGCCTAAGTTCATCCAGTCTTACCAATCCACGGTGGTTCTTATATTCTTTAAAATATGAATAAAAATCTTATGATAAAATAATAACATCCATAAATTATCATTTATTCATAATCCATAAAACATTTTAATAATTGAAATAAATAATAAACACCATTACATTACAATAGTGGTATGAGCCTCAGAGAGAAGAAGCTATTTACAATGTAAAAATATTTACAAATATTAAGGTGATAATATACAATTTCCATACCTGAACTTCAGTAGGGTGTTGAGACGAGGTATATATCTCTATTTCACTATCTTCGGTTTTAGGAATCACAACGCAACAATGTGTTTCTAAATAGAAATGTTCCTGTCCACCAACGGTCAATTCACCTTCTATTATTTTATATGATTTGGCAAAGCCTTCTTCAGTATTACCACTTTTTACTTTGAAAGGAGAATTCGGAAAGAACGACTTGTCCCTTATAGCATCCTGTTAAAAATAAAAATTTGCTATGTACATTTCAACGCTGTTACAAATATATTATAAAAGAATAAAAACATCAAACTCTAAATCTATTTTAAAATATTAAATAAACCTTAAATTAAATATTCCATTTTTACTTTCCTGACTATCTAGGTAAGGAAAGTACTGTAATCAGGTCAAATTCTCAATGTACAGTTGTCAGCGGTTCAATGCGTTTCAGAGCCCATTAAGTCCAAAAATAGGATTTTCGGCCATTGGTCTGTCTGTTTGTCTGTGCCACGATTATGATGTACTGATTTTGGACCGATTTTATTACTTTTTTTTTTTTTTTATATCTCAGAAACGTTTTTTCAAAACCTTGTTATGTCAAATATAATAAGCCCAAAAGTATAGTATCATATGTTTGATGATTTTATATATTTATGTAGGTAAACAACTTACGGAAGAACATTTTGGGTGGAGCATAGCATGGAAGGTTAAGCTCCAAATGTAATCCTACCTTGCCAAATGTACCATCTTGAATTAAAGGGTGTACAGCAGCCTTGAACTCCTTGAAGATCGGGAATTCTGCTTGAAACACGAACTCTTCTGTCTCACCTTATCGGCTCGCTCTACCATCGCTAAGTGAACTAGGTATGTTATAGAACGGTAAAATAATGCATTAGCTCCTAACAGCTCCGTGTTTCTATTTCAAACGATTTATACTCGCCCCTTGTCCTTGAGGCCAAGGATGGATTGGCAAGGATAAGGGGTTGCCAGGATTAATTTTATTCCTATACTTATCATTATTTTATTTTTATGTAAAATAAGTTTATGAATAAAATTGTAGTGAAATTTATTCCAATACGGTAATTTTATTCATTTACACTTAAAATTGTTTTTGTACTGTATTTTCTATTTGTTTTTATTCTAGGCGAGCCCTCAGTATAACAATGCATTGTTAGTTCAATGCGAAAAGAAACCAGTACAAACTTTTCTGTTTGATATATCCATTTAAGCCTTGAACTGAGGATGAATGTATAACATTCGAAACTAGTTTTCAATAAAACAAATTTATAGAAGTGGCAAATAATTTATCAATCCCTAATTATATTTATTACCAGAAGAATCTTTTTTTTTTTTTTTTTGGGTTATATTTGTAATTGAAATCATTGTAAATATGAATTGACTTTTATTAATGTAGCCTTTGGCCAGGGATATTTTCTGTTTTATTTTTTACTTATACATACCTGTTATTCTTAAGGGACTGAAACCCAGAATAAAGTTTATATTTCTATTCTAATATAATTTTTTTGAGTGAATAAGTTCAAAAAATAAAATAAATTGCAAAAATACCTGAGTTGTAATTATAACTGGCTGTAAATCTTCATATAAAACTTCTACAAGATTAACTGCTCTTTGAGCTATCAATTGATCTACTGCTGCTATAGCTCCAATAACTTGACCATGACAAAACACCTGTGTTTGAGATGATCATTAGAAAATCTGATAATAAACATACAAAATGTTTTTATAACTCAAATGTTAATGAAAATAACTACCTTCTCAGAAGCAAAAATCTCTTCATCGTGAACAATAGGCCCAAAATTGTTCCTTTCTTGAAGAATATCTTTAGCGGAAATGAATCCCACAACACCATTCAGCTTCAAAGCTTCGGAAGGATCGATTTTCTTGATTTTCGCATGGGCTTTTGTACTTGTAACCAGACTTAAATAAACTTCATTTTCAAAACTTGGTAAATCATCACAGTACAAGGCTTCGCCTGAAAAAGATTTAATATTGAAATATAAATTTTTAATTATAAATTGAATAGTTATTTGATTGTACTAATAATATAGAAGATATTGGTCCAGGTGGCGCTCAAGATTAATAACAAAAAAACAGTAAAAAAAAAAAAATTTACGACATTACAATGCCGATGTTTCGTTCCACAATTCAGACCTTTTTTCATGGCTAAAAAGAACAAGATACAATGAAGATGAATGTGATAATAAGTATTGACGATCACTCCAAATGGTACAATGGAATGGAGCGACTGGGGTGCTTGGAGTGATAACGATTTCAAGGGTCCCATTGATGATCACTCCATTCCATCAATCCGTTTTTTATCGAGAGATAGTGACTCATGCTCACGTCAACATGTATTTTATAGCGTTAACAGTCTAGAAATTTTTCAATTAACAGATTAATAAAACTCTTGAGAATTAATGGGATAAAATAGTGCCCCTACAATAGCAAGAACATTAAATAAATTAATCTTTATTCAATACTTAAAATTAAAAATGCTAAAAATTATTATACGATGGTTTATTATTTCCAAATAGTTATATTTCAAAAATATCTGGTCTGTCCATTCACACGACTATACTTATAACATATAGGCTAAGATGGCTAGGGTATGTGGTCAGAATAGAGGGTGAAAGGGTGCAGAGGAAAATGCTAGAGGCGCACTTCAATGAAAAAAGGAAATAGGAAAGACCAAGAAGCTAGTGGAAGTGGATGATGGATCCAAGAAAGGATGAAATGAGGAAGCTGAGATTCCGCGATCAGAAGAAGGTGAGGAAAAGGAAGAAATGATAAAGGATAATTAAGGAGTAAAAGAGAACGCCAGAGAATTAGTCTACAAAGTTCAATACGCTATATGGCGGAATTCAATTCAATATTTGGATTCTATTTACCTTAAAACATAAAACCTCAAATTTTGAGAGAGGTTAAAATATTTTTTTTCTTGGTCGAATACAAAGGTTCATTATTGAAAATAATAAACAAAATCTTTTTGATTTAAAAAAAAATTATTTTTTTTTTAATTCCTTGGTATGCTGATTCTAAAACACTTTATATTTGTCCTCTATCTATATAAATGGTCGAGTTATGGGCTTGTAAAATCTCTAATTGGCTGCCATTTGTAAACGAAAAGACGAATGGTAATTTCGAGTTCCGAGGATCATTCTGGAGTGACTTTGTTGCCAAATCTCAAGAAAATCAGTCCAGTAGTTTCAGAGAAGAGCCGCAGACAGTGGACGGACAGATTTTTTTTCTTTATTTAATATTTGGATACTACTTAACTTAAAGCATTTTCAACATTATTTTTTTCTTGGCTTTTTTTTGTTATTGAAAATAATAAACCAAAATAGTGGAAATTTTAAGTCTATTATAAATTATAAATCCATTAAAAATGTTTCTTTCCTTTTAATTAATATTTGTATTTTTTAACATATTTAATAGTAAAAAACTCCAGTTCATCTTCCTGCTCTATTAGTTTTTCACTCGCACGAACGGTTAGAGTGATTGGATTTTAGCATAGCATTATAGAGTTTAGGGTCGATGTAATCTATGCCCCCCCATAACTCCAAAAATCCACACAAGATTTCTCTCGCGATTGTTCCATGTTCCATTTGTCATAGAGTGATCATCAGTGAACCCCTTAAACTTCTGAAAAACAAATTTGAAAATCTGCAAAAAAAAATTTTTTTTATTTCACCATTTATATACTTTCTTTCTCTGATGTCATATTTATTTTATCTTGTTCTTTATAGCTCTGAAGAAAGCGTGCAATGTGGGCCGCAACATCAGCATTTATTAAATAGTTTTTACTATTTACAGTGTTATTTTTGACCATCAATTTTATCATCTTGATTAATTGCTAAATTTTACTAATCAATATACATATAAAAAATAAATAATATTTTGAGAAAACTACTAGTTTAATTTTGATATTATTATTATTCAAATTTTAAAATTAATGGTATAAATTTGCTAAAAAATAATGTAAAAATAATATTAATGTAAAATTTTACCCGTAGCATGTTTGAAAGCTGATTTATGTACGACAGGTAGGCCAATAGTATCATGTTTTCCTTCGAATGGTAAATCCTATAAAAATAAATAATTGTTTTCCATGTTCTTACAAAATAAGAAAAGTATCTTTAAAAGCGTTTATATTTTATTTTGAAATTACTGACTTTAGATATGTATTGTGAACTGGATGGAATCAAAGAATGGAACTCATCTTTCGCACTTCTATGAGATTTTTCAGGAGTGCTAATAAGTCCAAGTTTTTCTAGTTCAAAGCAAACATGTAAATAAAACTTGAAGAAAAAACTAAAACAGAGAAGAAATAATCACAAACTGAGATAATCTGAAATATAGTAAACATTTGCGCTTACCAATGATGTGCAAAAATATTTTCTTAAACAATTATTTGACAAATTTAAAATCTTTTATTAAATAAGTTAATTCATGTTAAAATCCTTATGTACTTCAAGTGCTTAAATGACAGATTATCTTAAAGAATTATCAACCGATAGGGCTATACTGTGTGTTAACAGGACTTGAAGTTAAGCAAAGTCAAGAGACATCAGTATTTCGATGGATGACTAAAAATAAGTAGTAACAAGTCTTGAAAAGCTTGAACAGAATCCTACTTCAGGTAAAATAAGCATAAGTAATAATTTATTTATTATATTATTCTGGTTTGCATGATTATTGAAAAATATTTCATGTAAGTTACTATCAGAATTTCATACTTAAATCGAAATATTATTTTTAATTGTTAATTAATAGAACTAATTATTTAAGATTAAAAAAAAATTATAATGAGCATACATATTAATAATTACCTTAACACAAGAGATCGTCTATACAAAACCATTCCCCCAGGAACTGATGGAGCTAAAGTAAGTTCATCCATCAAACTCATTAATGCTTCTTCCAACATAACTTCATCCCAGTTCCTTAATTAATAAATAGTAATCAGTATAACATTGCTGGATCAATTAAACATAAAATTCTTAATCATAGATGGTACAATGCTGAATACAATGTTCTCAATATAAAAGAATAACAAATTTCATTTGCGATGAGTACACAGGCTATCTCAATTCTTAATTGCTAACCTCAGGAAATTTCAGTTTAATAATAATGAGAATTTAGTTTCAATTCGGGGAATCTTATTTTCAATCTTTAGTCACTAAAAACGTGGGCCAATTAGAAAATTGGCCAATAGCCAACATTAGAAAATTTGAGAAACTTTGGAGATTTTTATCTGATTAAAAAAAAAAAAAAAAATGCAATTTGCCAAATAAGTATAAAAACTTCTTCATCTAAGGAAATTTAAATTTACAAGTATACCCTTAGATTTAAATAACCATACAATAAGGGTAGAATATTTAAAAATGTGGTTCAAAATATTTTTTTAATATATGTAGGAAAACATACTATTATTATTTGCTCAGCAAATAAAACTAGAACTTATATTATTTCACAAGAAACAAATTGAATCAGGTTGCATTAGAAAATAATATAGATATGTCTCCCATTTAATATGTTTATAAAAAAAATACAGAGAAATTCAAAAGCGGCCCTGCTCTACAGCCCTAATATCAAATCTATAGAACATTTTTGAGGTGAGCTAGGAAAGTCAGATAACTAAAGCTGACAAAACAGCAGAAGATTAAGACCACTTCGACTAAAAAATGATCTTAAATATTATAAATAGCATGTAAAGTGAATAATGTAAGGTTACACTATATATATATCAATCTTAGATACATCAAATTTGAACATTAAATACTTAAATTAAAGGCACTCACTTCCCTATTAATTTAGTTGCTGTTTTACTAGCTAATACGGTGGTCGGAGCCATCCCTCCAAACGCCATGTTTAATTTTTTTATCTTAATACCTTCAAGATCCAACAAGAATGCAGCATTAACTATAGCAATATCATCTTCTCTTCTCCTAGCCTGTTTATAAGATTTGAAGTACTGATTCTAAAAATATACATTATTGTTCAGAAAAGAAATAAGGATACATTTAAGAGAAACAATTTTTAAATTTAAGCTATAATTAGTAACCTACGGTATAACTAGGGTTTTCGCTAGCCTATGAATTAGGTTATGAATAGTGAGATTGATTTCAGTGGGATGAAAGAAAAGATATAAGAACTACAGAATAAAAATTATGAGTATTTAGATGATAATTGGAATGGAGAATTTAATTAGTACAAATGGTTTATTACAATTTACATAATTGCTTATTATAATTTACTGTGAATAAATATAAAAATAAATAAATCCATATCACCTTTTGAGAGAAAGGTATTATTATAGAGCATAGAACTTCATTATCTTTCACAATGTTTTTTCTATATCCAGTCCAAAAACCATCGTTCATAACAACCTCTCGAGAACCATCTATAAATTAAGAATATTTAATTAATAGTTTAGGTAAAATATATTTCTATCTTAATTATCAAAAATAAAGAGTTCACCTAAATTCCTAAATTCTAGCTTTGCTTCACATGCCATCAGAATTTGATTTAAATCAGATATTGGACTGCCAGTCATAATATTTCCTCCAATCGCCTTTAAAAACATTGCTATAATTAAAATATTATTAATCAATTGAACAATTGAATTACTTTGTGCCAGAGATTATTCAATCATAAAAAAAAATAATAGTTTTTATGTACGTAAGACAAGCCATCTCTATGATACTCCGAAATCTTTAATTAATTATTTTGGCCACATTGGGTGAGAAAATCATACAATTTTAAATTAAAAGAATAATCCTTACCGCAACATTTCGTATTTGTTTACCAGCGAACCATTGCAAAATGTCGACAATAGATTCATATATTTTACAATTCAAACCTGAAATCACATTTATAATAATAAAATTTAATTAAAACAAAAAACATAATGTAACGAAATCATACTTTCTCTTGATTTGATTTCTGTTTTAAGAAAATTCTCGATATCAGTTAATGTAGCAGCAGCTCCAATTTTTATACCATTCTCTTCAACACTCAGATCAGACAATTCATGAACCATATTAGCAATAATAAGAAATGGATAAACACAGTTTTTAAATTTTACTTCAACACCTTTCAAAATATATAAAAGCAAATTAAAAATTGTGAATTGAGGATGTAAGTAAATTTTCTATAAAACTATTGAAAAAATAATTCATACCTACTTCAGTATTTCCGTTAATTATTTTTGCATTTGGAAACTTATGCTTCAACTTAATCAGTTGATCAAGATTAACCGGTCTGAAACAGGTTACTCTAGGTCCCTTGATAACTAGTGACTGATAATCCAACTTATCTGAAATCTTTTAATCGTATATCTTGTATGTATAAAAAAATATAAATTACTGAAATTTGACACAAAATGAATAAGACCCACTGAATGTACTTCAGATAAATAGGATTTAGGCTTAATGAGGTGTATGGTTGTCAGCAATATGTAGATAATTTAATTTACTTTTTTCTATACATGGAAGCAACTTCTATATCGAAGTTGCTCAGTCATTCTCATAAGATCTAACCCTGTACAAGAGTGAATCAAATGAGAAAAAAACCTTAATTGTTCCAGAGATCGAACCCGAACTGGTTCTCGATTAGATAATACAGATATACTGCGCAACACAATACTGTATTGGGTTTAAGCTACTCTGCACAATACAATACTGTATTCAGTTTAAGCTACTCTGCGCAATACAATACTGTATTGGGTTTAAGCTACTTTTTTTTTCATTAAATATCCTGAATTCACTGAATAAATGAAAAATGCCTCCTATAAATTCAGTTTCATATTGCAATAGCAGTAATGGTTTTTTTTTTTAATTCCTTCTTAAACTATAAATAATACAGAGGTGAGTATAGGAAGTGATACTATTAAAATATATATATTTTTTTATATAAAATATATATATTTTTTTATATAAAATATATATATTTTTTTATAAAAAATATGTTTTTGCTGATCTCATTGCATATTTGAATTATAAAGGCATAGATTCAATTCCTGGAGTAGCCGAGGATTTTTTCTAAATTATTAGGTCTAAAACTTGATGCACCCCGTCTCATGATCATAACAGGAGTTATTAACAGTAATTAAAAAAAAAAATAAATAAATAATTAATTGACGTACGTATAATAGTATAGAAGGATCAATCCCTAATTAAATAAAAAATTGGGAGCATCACATATACCAACCACCATATTATTCTAGCCAATGGAAACTGATTCGGTAGGGTTTGCTCTTTCACAGGGATATTGAATCACAGACTTTTTTTGTTTCAACAATGATAAATAAACAGATTTATAGCAATCAAATTTATTTAAAGAAATTAATTTATAATCAAATAAATGAAATTTGTCCACTTATGATAAATATTAAAGTGAATTTGAATTTTAACATGTAAATTAAAAATTATGAAAACAAGTCTATGAATAATAACAATAATTTATAAAATTGCAAAATAAGTTAATTATATACACATAAAAATACTTTTCATAAATTAAAATATATACTTACAGCAAGTTCTGGAGGAAATATCAATTCTTGTGAGCTATCATATGGTATGAACTCTTGTGGATTGAATAGAAAATTTGATTTTCCATCATTTTTTTCGATATGATTGTTATCAACACAATTTTTAATTGGTTTACAGCAAAGAGAGTCGACTGTCGCTATTTTATTTCCGTTTTGACAACAATCATTCCCCAATGGGCAAGAATAATTTGATTCAGTTTTATCTTCCACAAAGGTTCTGTAACCATCGAGTATAGGCCTGTAGCCAGTACATCTACACAGATTACCTAAAATATCAAAATAATAAAATTATGTGCTGGGATAATTTATTTTGAAAATAAATATATCATAACTTGGGATTACTTGGACCCAGTGGAGCAGCGGTTCCCAGACCGTGGTACACATACTACTAGTGATACAGAAAGATGTCCCAATTGGTACGCATACTACTAGTGGTACAGAAAGATGTCCCAATTGGTACACATACAAACAAACAAAAGTCATGAATAAAATCATATTTTTAACACGTTCGTTGAAGGATAACAATTTTTTAAAATTATTATTGAATGTATCAATTATAAGATGAATAAACAAGATCTACAATTAATAAAAATCAGGACGGTCACCACTGTTAAGGCGAAAGCACTCAGTATTGAAGAGAACTTAAGAATCAAGTTGAGCTCCATCAAGCCTATCATTTCAGGCTCATCTAATAAATAAACAGCATACTTTCAACTGAAAAATATTTTCCAGATTTCTTATTTTTTATGAATACATTTATCTGCAGAATTTCTTGTGTTGTTAATCTTACAGTTGCTTTTGTTATTTGATATCAATTTCATTTTTGTGTTTGAATTTTATTTTCAATTTATTATTTTTTTAAGCACATTTACTGTAATTTATATTGTTTTGTTTGTTTAATTAACGTTTATAAATCTATTTGTTTATGAAGACGAATTTTTAATACTAATATCATAAGATCAGGTAGTTGTATGCCCAGTTATCTGAAAAGTGACATAAAGTCTGAGAACCCTTGTAGTGGAGGGTTATTTTGACTCATCGATAAAATATTTTAAATTACACCTAGGTTTCTTATGAAAATATAGACATAATTCACAATCTCTACAACAGGTAGCAGCACTAGCGCTAGGTCCTTCACCACTGCTTTTTTCAATTTGGGTCCAAGTAATCCCTTTACGGTAATTGAAAATAGTAATTACCTTGAAATGCGATTTCAATATCTTTGATCGATGGACTAACAGAGGAAGACCTAAGAAGTGTATACATAGACATAACAAAACCGGGAGTACAAAAGCCACACTGTGAGCCATGAGATTTGGCGATTCTCTCCTGAACAGGATGTAACTTTGTCTCGACACTTCCGATTCCTTCAACTGTCGTAACAGCAGTTCCATGGAGTGCGCAAACAGGCATAAGGCAGGCATTAACAGCATAGTGACTAGGGTGGCTAAGGAACTGAACTATATTTTAAGAATTTCAATTTAAATATTAAAGTACATTTATCATGTTTAATAGAATCAAAAAAGAAGTTCAATTAAATAATTCTTTTACAAAATAATTATTATAATATAACAAACGATGAGTTATCAAGGCAAGGAAGAAAAATTGAATGAATGAATGAAAAATAAGACGAAGGCAAATAATCACCTAAATGTCTATAATCGACAAAATTGGCATAAGTTTTAAGGATAAGCATGAAAATTGGATCGAAAAACAACTGTTAAAATTACTGAAAATATTACTCAAAATACAAATCTTATGTTGGTGTGCATGAAATTATATTTTTTCGTACATTTCGGGGGAATATATCATCCTGATCCTCTCTCCCGCGACTGTTCGGGAGGTGGGATAAACCTTGGAAGAAAGCAGTATTGTTAAAAAAATCTTTTAATAATAGAAATATAATAAATAAATACAAGATAATAAATAAAATTTGAAATAAAAGAACAACTAAAAAAACAATTACCTTTTTATTTAGCATTTAATTTTTAATTTCAATAGAAAAATTGCTTTAATTTTAATTTTAATTTTAATCGCCTACAGAATGTTTATTTAAAGATATAACATTTTGAGATAAGAAAACCTTTAAGAGACAATTCCATAAGTATTTTCCAAATTAAATAAGAAACTTTAATAATGAGAATTTTTAATATAATCTCACTAAAAAGCTCTAACAAGAACTTTTTTGATATAGAACTTGTATATAAAAGTTCTTAAAGAATACGTTTATAGTAAAAGTTAGTACTATAAACTTCTCAAAGAACTTTTATTATATAAGTTCTTTCTTGTAAGAAGTTATAATAAAAGTTTTAACATATGAGTTCTTGTATAAACTATTTCACAAAAGTTCCTAAGAAAAAGTTTTATTTGAACAAGAAATTTTTCAAAATAAAAGTGCAGTTATTTTAGAACCCTGGTGAGAAGGAATATACAAGTTTATGGGCTGGGATCTCGTCTTTAAAAAATGGACCGAGGAGCAAGTGGTAAACAGATTAAGAATTAGGAAGGCTTTTTGGTTCTAAAGAATCAAAAGATAGACACCAAGGAGATATTGCCATCGGAAAACAGGGTAAAGCCACTTTAACTCGGCATACCAACTGGGATGTGGGAGCGCCTGGAGACCCCGAAGATGAATCTAATGAAACAATTCATTAGTCTCTTCTCACGCCTATAGACAGTTCATCGTACACAAGACAGCCATAATCAAACTGGAGAAAGATGAGGAATGATATTAGGAGCTGACAGGTTTTAGGGGATATAGAATCACAAAATCTTGATAGAATCACAAAGGAACTGCTTGATAGCAATGGATTTTCGACTAATTGGGGAAATAAGGTTGTTCTAGGACAGGTTTTGATAAAAAATTATTCCAATGTTTTTAAACGATGGGTGAAAGTGAATAGATAGGCAATTGAGTAAGAGTAAACGGATTGTAAGGAAGGGAGTTAAGAATGTGCTTAGAACCGATGAGATGTAGTTTTTTCTACATTCAGCCTCAAATCATTGCTTGCTGCCCAAGCGATGACACTGTCTACATTTTCGGATTACTTTCAGATTGCCTCAAGCATCTCGGTAGGATGAAAGGATTGGTAAATTTGGAGGTCATCAGCATATAAGTGGTATTGTGAGTGTTGAATGGAATCAAAGAGATCGTTAATATAGACAGAGAAGAGGGTTGGCAAGAGTGAAGAATCCTGAGGAACATCACGTTTTAGTAGAAGGGAGGAGAAAGAAGGTTTATTAGGGATGTTAACTGTTTGGGAACAAAGAGATAAGAAGGAAAGAAAGCACTTTGAAATGCTATTTAATATGGAAAAGTTTTGGAGTTTCGAAAGGAGGATATTATGATTAACTGAGTCTAAAGATTTTGAAAAATCAAAGAAAACAAGGATGGTGATTTTCTGTTGGTCTCTGGAGGTTTGAAGGTCTTAGGTGATTTTCAAATAAGCAGATTGTATGGAAAATTGGGATCGAAACCTGACCGGAGAGGATTGAGGAGAGCGTTTGTTTAAGAAAGTTATTAAGCTGTGAGTGGACTATTCTTTCGAGTTGTTTTGATAGGTTGGAGAGGATTGATTGGAAAATTGGTAAAACAAGTGTTACTGTTATTGTTACTTATCAGCGTTTAATATTGTCATGAACTCCACGAAGAATGAGCCATCCTTGCTTAACCCATTCTTGCCCGATTGCCTTGCCACTATGGCATTTATCCTCTAGGTTATCAACATATTTTAACCATAAGGTAAAGATTAATAAAATAAAACCCGTCCTTACCAGATTTTAAACAAGCCTATTCTGACTCAAGAATATTTAGGGGCTGCCTCAAGATGCTCGTTCACTACAGCCTTAATTTAATTTTTTAGACAAAGCAAATATTATATAATAAATATCAAAAATGATGGTACAACTTTACACTAAGGGTGTGTTATCACTGGTTTTTTCCAAAGTTACCCGAAGGTCGCGGACTAGCACACTCTAACGCCATTTGTGCTAACTAACTGCTTTGCATTCAATTGTTACATTCCTATTCATTGGAATTATTAAAATTATTACCACTTTAATTAAATATTATTTAAAATTACTAGTGCTGTTGACTTCCGCTCATTATGTTCGCCTAAGAACTAAACAAAACAGCAATGGATCCTTTCAAGTTGAGGTCAGGGCCTTACTGTAATTTTAATTATTACTGCTTTAATTAGATCATAGCTGTCGACTTCTGCTCGCTCAAGAGATAAACAAACCCCGAAAGTTCCTTTCCAGTTCACGTTGGGTCCTAACCGTAATTTAAAATATCACAGCTTTAAATTAGAACTAGAACTTCCCCAGATCACCAGAAGTCGACAGCACTAACAATTTTAAATAATATGTAATTAATGCAGCAATAATTTCAATGAATACGAATGTTACAATAGAATACAATAGTTGGTTATCACAAATGATGCTAGAGTGTGCTAGTCCAGCGACCAGGTCGTGTTACCTTTGGGTAACTTCTAACTTCGGAAGGAACTAGTGATAACAAGCCTCTATTGTAAAGTTGCATCAAAATGATTACATAATAATCATCATTACTGATATCAAAATTAATTATATTATAGATATCAATCTTTCATCTTTTTACTTCCTTGTACGAAGTAAAGGAAGTATTGTATTCGCGAAAATTTTCGGTTTTCAGATTTCAACGGAAATATCCATTTTGAACATCCCTGAATTCATTTTGACTAGTTTCATCGTGGCGTCTGAACGTACGTTCATTCGTATTTCACATAGCTCAAAAACTGTTAGCCGTAGGAAATTGAAATTTTGTATTTAGGATTGTTATAAAATCTAGTTGTGAACCTCGCTTTTTGGTCACTGCTTGATCACCGGAAATGGTACTTTACTTGAAGATCATAATTGATTTTTATCAATAATTATATTAAAATACTATGCAAAACTTCTCAAATTTAGTATTTATAACTTATATATTGATTTAAATAATATACTAGATTTTGGTCTAAATTGAAAAACCGGAAGCGGTACTTTACTTGAAGGTCATATTAGACTTTCATCAAAAATTATATTAAAATATAATGTAAAACATCTCAAATTTGGTAAATAGGACTTTTATATCGATATGAATGTATTTAATATATTTTGGTTAAAATTAGTGAGCCAAAAAGGGTACTTTACTTGAAGGTCATAATAAAATTACATCCAAAATTATATTTAAATTAAATATATAAATCATATGTTTCGGTAATAAAGGTTACAAACGCAATTTGGTTTCCAATCTAATTAAAATTTTTTATTACTTCTTTTAAGTGTTAAAATTGAGTGTAAAATATTGTTTTTCCTCCCCATTTGTGTGTGTGTGTCAATAAATGGGTGTCGCGACGCCGAGTGTCGTTTTTGAGATACTGCAATCTTCGGAAACTAGTAACCAAATTCAGGATCACTTTTTGAGCCACCGATTTATAGTTTAATAGGCGTACAAGGAAGACATGTGTTGTCCACATCAGATTTTTTTTTTTTAAAGACAAAAACATTGTTACTATATATTTAGTTATGCCGAAATGTTATTCTCAAGGAGAGGAAAGCCTTCTCCCCCTACACAGCTACCTTGTCAAATACACCAACTAGAATTTCTTTTTAACTTTTTGATTTTTTTTTTACATTTTTTCAATCATGTGCACTGATTTATAAGTTTATAGTTATTTCAATAACAAGTTATTATTGTAAGAAACATGTGGACTAAAAGGTTCTTCCTTAAGTTGTTTACTTACAACTAAATATGGAATTATATAATAATCCAGTTTCTGCTCATGACTACTATAAAATTCTAGCAATGTTTCCTGGTCAATTAGCGCATTTTCCTGGTCATTTTTTTTTTTTCATTAGTACAATTATAGAGTCAACTTGAACTATTTTTTCAACTTTTAAAAAAAGCTCATGGTCATATTTAATTGCTCTATTTTGTATTGGTATTGGTATACCTGATACAAAGTTGGACATTTATCTTACTTCTATTTTTTGATCTTTTATAATGAACACAAGAATAACAGGATAAAAACAGAATAATTCACACATGCCAACAATGGACTATATCTTTCAATGTTATATAATCCTAAAAATTCATTATTATTATTAGTAGTTTTTTTTTTTTTTTATCATAATGAAGCGAAATTGCACGAATTTCAAGTCTAAAGTCATAAATCATAAATTTTACAAAAACTGCTTAGTGCTTTTATTAAAATGATTGATCATAGAAAATCTCCAAAGCTTTGAAATTTAATAGCTGTTGGTGACCTCCAGATAAATCAGCGGCCAATTACCTCTTTTCAGCACCAAGCAAAACAAAATACCTTCCAGACATTCATTTCTTTTCAAAATACAAGAATTTATGAAGATAAATTTAAAAACTTGTTCATTAGAAAAATTTTACAAAAACTAATGAACAAATGTTGATTGGCATTAATAAAATCAGATAGAATTCAATTTTTTAATTGAATTTATTGCATACTGAATAATATAATATTATTCATATAAAATTTAAATAAACTTAAAGTCAAGGAGAAACAAAAAACATTAAAATAAAAGTACATAACCAAAAATACCAACATATAATTAGGCTTATGAAATTGAAACTTCCCACAAAAAAAGGATACATAAGTTTTTTATTCTTCCAATCATATCTGGAAATCATAACAGTACAGGCACCACAACCACCTTCTGCACAACCTAATTTTGTGCCGATTAAATGTACTAATTAATAGCTAAGGAAATGATTAATCATACGTATTCATTATGTATTAAAATTTTATTAGACTATTTCATATTATAATTATGATCGGAAAAACCTAGAATACATAATGTGAGGATTATTTTATTTAATCCTCTACCTGTAACAACCACCACAATTTCATTGCATTTAGTGATTGTGTTATTTTAAATTAATTTATTTGTAAAAGTGTGGCAGTAAAAATTAGATGAAGTCACAAGCAACTTGATATAATTATTATGGGTCGCATCAGTTAGTGAAACTATTTTTGTCTTGAGAACTCATATGATTTGAACTAGTAAGTGATTCTTTATGATTTATCTTTTATTCAATGTCCAGGATCAATTTTAATTGTTTATACTTGCTTTGTCTTAAATGGATCCGAACCCATCTTATATCAAAAGAAGTAGAAAGTAGTATCCAATCAGGACATACAACTAATAAGTTATCGTGAATAAATAATATGTCTCTTGCTATGTTTTTTATGTTCTATATATAAAACTTGAAAATATAGTAAAGTAAAAACAAAAAAAAAAAATTATCCTAAGTTAAGTAGCAGTAAGAATAATTTTATTTATTTTTGAACTAAAACTCAAAAATATGGTAATGTAAGAAAAATATATAAAAATAAGCTAAAATGTAAATATTATTAACTCATAAAATGATAGAAGTAGTTCTTATGGATGGTCACATCTAATGTAAGGAAGGTTAAAGTCTTAGGTAGAGGATTAAATTATTTTTTTATGAGCTACGATTAATATAAGTAAATGTCTAATATAAGTGAGTTATTTTAGAAAAAAACTTGTTTAGGTCAGATTAACAATTGACTGATGATATCAGTTTAAAAAAAAATCAACAATTAAAAAATGAGAGATATTTTCTAGAAGACAAAAAACTGTTATTGCATGATCAATATTATTCCTTAGTAAAATTAAAGATATTCATTATATTTTAAATTTTTATACTGTTTAAATATAATTATAAGAAAAATTAAAGATTTTAGATTTTATAAAACATTTAATAAATTATTTTTATGAAGAATTTTCTACTAATGAATATAATCTTATGAAAAATCAAAATGCTTTTATTTTTTAGAGAAAAATCAAACAAAAAATTAAAGTTATTGTTGAGAATTTTTAAAAAACATTTTAAAATTTTACAAACAATTCTTGGGAATAATACATTTAGAAGATAAAATAAAGAAAGGATACATTTCTTCCTTAGATAATACAGCAGAGTCCATTCTGGATCAATGTTATGATCTTCAATCTATAATATAAAAGCATATATTCAGTATGTTAATTATTATTAATAAACTATGAATTGGGCATAGAACATATTTTTTACTATTTTTAGGTTTTTGTGAGCTACAAATGAAGTGTTTTCTTCAGAAATCATCTTCATTTTAAAGATAATTAATAGTTGCAATTAAGATAATTAAAACAACCATGTCAATAACATTGCAAGTTTCTAATGCAAGTTCGGCTTATTATGTAGACAACAGCCTTTAATACCTTTCTATAAATAACTGATAAGTTGCACTAATAATACAACCTTTATCACAAAAAATAAACAAAAATTGTTCAAAAGATAAAATCATTTATACTACGTAAGTGAGTTGACATCCCCATGAGGATATAGAAGGATCAATCTAATTAGGGATTGATAAATTATTTGCCACTTCTATAATTTTGTTTTTATTGAAAACTAGTTTCGAATGTTATACATTCATCATCAGTTCTAAAACACACAAAAATTCAAAAATAAGCAATTCAAAATACAGTTTGGTATTATAATACATATTAAATTAAATGAAATATAAAAATTACATTTAATTTATATTAAATTTAATTTAATATGTATAATAATACCAAACTGTATTTTGAATTGCTTATTTTTGAATTTTTGTGTGTTTTTAGAAGTGAATATGAATATATAACATTCGAAATTAGTTTTCAATAAAAATAAAATGATAGAAGTGGCAAATAATTAAATAAGTATGAAAATTATTATAATTAATATTTGCAAGCAGCTCGGATAAAAAAATTCATGTAAATATATATATATATATATTTTTTTAATATAACCCAGGTAATCCATGAAAAGTGTTTTAAACTAATATTTATCTAAACAAAAATTTCAAAAATAAATAAATAATTAGGGATTGATCCTTCTATACCATCATGCGGATGTCAAAAAAATGCATAATAGTTTCCCAAAATAATTTATTTGACGTTCATTTCAATACTTCTTATTAAATGTTGATAAACTGGACCCTATGCCAATATAACACTTCTGAATATTTTTATGCAAAACAATCGTTAAATTAGTTCATAAGAAGTTTAACAAAAAGAAAATTAATTTGCATTCAAACTTGAGGATGAGATTATTATGTCAGTAAGTTTCACCAAAAATTTTACAAACTGAGTAATCAAAAAAATAAAATATACAAATACAAATAATGCTTAATATTAAGAATAAGCAAGAGCAATAATGATTAGATGATTTTTTAATAATATAATATATAACAAGAGAACATAATATTTTAGTCAACAGAGGACATTGACTAAAATCCATATATATATATATATATATATATATATATATATATATATATATATATATATATATATATATATATATATATATATATATATATAAAAATATACACATAGGTTCAGTGTTGCAAAATATATTAAAAGCAACTTTATTTTAAATTGAAATTTAACTTTCAAACAGGTTCTGAAGTTGTTTTTTTTAGGTTATTTCAAGCCAGGTTTTACTACTAAGTCAAATTAAAATATAAATATCAGATTCACTTTAAAAATTAGGTCCTAAATAAAAAACATCCCACACTATTTTTTTTAAATTCATAATTTGCCTTTTTTCTCCGCTTATATAAAAGTTGAAATGTTATTCCATAGAAGGATTCATTAGAAGTTTAATTTGAAATTCCAATTGTTAAGTTTATTATTATTATTATTATTTTTTAATGAACACAATTTATTATTTCCTGTTCAAACATATATAAATTTAAAAAAAAAATAAGAAAAAAATACAAATGTAAACATTCCATTCAGTTAAAAAAACATATATATGCATATATTTCAAAATAACTAACACCAAAAGCTATTTTTTTTAGTAGTTATGCAACACTGTGTTGCTAAACAGGATTTTTTTTTTCATTCATCCAATTTTTTTAAAACCAGATTTTTTAGTGTTATAAAGAAAATTGTAATGCTTATCGTTATAAATAAAAATTGTTAAACTTTATGAAAACATAATTTTAAAAATAGTTCAATTCAAATAAAGATATCTTTTTATGATGCTTTTAAGAAAAAATATTACTGGTTTAAAATGTAAAAAACTTCATGAGATCACGTGTCCTTGAAACTTTGGCAATAGCAAAATAATAAACAAAATTAAACTAATATTGGTTATTATTCTACGAAAAGGAGTGCTCTAAATAAATAATTTATATATTCATATATAAATGAACATGTAAGAACAGAGAATTTATATTTATATTTATATATAATTAAGAGGAAGTGTTGAACATATATTTTTTAGTGGAATTAACCCGTTAATAATAAAAATCTAAAAAATATATACACATAAAAGAATTTTAAGGAAAGTCTTTATAAGAACCTAATTATTCAAAATAGAACTATAGATTCCTATATTACACTTTTCAATTGATATTATTTTAAAATGTTCAAATAAAATTAATGTTCTAGATATTTTCCCATTATGAATATGAATAGTTTGAATCAATTTCCATACAGAAATATTCTAATTTTTTTATTAAAGAATTATTATCATGAATTGTATAATTTAAAAAAATTGTCTATTATCATTTAATATTAAGCTTAACTACAAGTTATTAGGAATCTATGTTTGTATCATTAGTAAGTTAATACTGTACTTTAAGATGGCCATGCATCACAAGCATTTTTAATATGAAAACGTCAATTTAAAAATAATATTGGGAGTTATTGTTGTATTTTGAATAATTCATAAATATCTGAATGACATATAATAAGAAAAATAATTATCTTGTCATCTAAGCATTGAAAATTTTTCAATAAATTCGATAATATTTACCTTCCGACCATTAACAAAGAAGATTAGAGTTGAATTTTCTGACATATTTCTAAATTTTTTCACAAAACGTCTTAAATACGTTATGTAACAATATAATGTAAGTAGTAAACAGATAAATTATTTATAAATCTTTTAAACATTCGATAGATAAATAAATTGTCCGCCACTACCGGATATAAGAAAAGCCATATAAATAACGAACTGGAACATTTCTTTCATCCCACTCAAACTTCCCTGGAAGAAAATTGCGACTTCCCCCACAATCGAGTGAGGTAACTCTGCGGTTCTTTTTCCTAATAAGAAGATGTGCTGCCATCTCTTTTTCAACTCAAATACTAAGGGAGGAATGGCGGCAAAAGAATTAAATAAAACATCAGAAGAAAAAACAACGCTTTAAAATCTAAAATTTGTGCAATTTAACATTGATCAATAAATGTATCATTAATATTCAATATAAGAAAAGTACTACGTACAATATGCTACATTTATAATTCATTTTATTTAATTTGTTAGGTATATTGTGAATAATATATCTTCCTTTATTCATATTCACACCATTTTTGTCCAAGTTCCATCATCAAGAAATCTATATTACAGTAATAATTAATAATTCATTCATAATTACATATTTTACCTCATTAGCAAGAAAACATTAATTTAAGATAATATCTCATGTTTGCCTCACATTGCCTTCATGTTATTCCTTGATTCTATTAATCCATACATACATATATTTTGTCAGTTTTTTTAAAAATATATATTTTGCAAGAACAAATTTAACAGTATTTATAATTTTAATTTTGTAAATATATTGTTGATTATAATCTGTTCTACTATATTTAATTTGTTGATTTCTGCACATTTTGTATTCATATTTTTAGCGTGTTTTGAAACTAACTTATTTTTTTTAAATCAATTAATTTGTTTCATTAAAATCCTTAATAAAGTTAGTCCTGATTACTTACTTCTATCTAAATAAATGTGCTTAAATTTTCAAAAACAATATCTTCTGATCTAAAAAAATCAATGGGTATCATTCCAAGAATCATACATTGTTTTTCTAAAAACTTTATGATTTTTATAAATGCATATTTTAATATGTGTTTTTGTACCTTTCACGAAGTGTCATTGGCACTATGAACTAGTCTTTAAAGTCTATTATAAAAATGTATTCTCTTTATGAATCTAAACAAGATGAAGACTTTCTCTTTGTTGTCCTGTAGGGTTATTGGTAACCCTGTATTTTGCCTAATAGGTTCAAAGAGGGGACACCCTCTCAACATATGCTTTGTAGATTGAGCTACGTATATCACTCTTATTGTATGCCAAGGTACTTTGAGACCTCTCACAAAACACATGAATCGAACCTGTCATAAAATAAGGGTACAAGTCAAAATTTTCGAATATCTTCTCATTAAAACTATCTGAAAATTCATAATACCCATTTGTTGAGTATTACTAATGCTCAGTGAATTTTAAAAAGGCATTCCAAAGTGCAGACAAAAATTTAAATATGACTTTCCAACAATTTCAAATTTTGAGTTGTGCCTTTTTTCTACGACAGATGCAATATGTGAAATGTCATAATTTCTTCCACTCTTGACTTTTGGTGCTTGCTTACTTTTTTTTCTAGTTATACTTCTGCTAGTTTTGAATTGTTTCCATTCTAATCTTCTGCCCAAATTACTATGTTTCTTGACTGAGTATTAAGTCTTCATAGGAAACATCTTTTAATTTAGTTACTCAAAGAGCTATTCTTTTCCTGTCTAAATGAGTTGTTTTTAGTATATATTTTCATAGCCTAAGATTCCGCAATAGGCTAGAGCCCAGACCAGTACAATGGACCTTTTTTGTCTATTTCTCATCATGCGCTTAGTATACCCTCCAGAATCTTTTGTTGCATAGGTCAATAACCCGCTAACGAGTCATGGCTTCACCAACAGCAGTCGCCAGGAGTCTCTGTGCAATGATCCTTGGAACTTTGTATTACCACCCACCACATTGTTTCAAAATAACAACAGATTAAAGGTTCATATGCCCACATATCTGCCATTTATGGAGACAGAGAAAAAATACAAAATATTTTGGAATCTTTATAGCAAAGCCTTAAAAACTAAAAAAATTCGATCCAAATAATTTTTTTTTTTTTTTTTAGGCAAATAACCATTTTTAAATAATAAATCATAGTATAATAATTTGCAAACTTTTTTTTTAATTATATTTTTGGATTCTACAAATATTGAAAAGTAAAACCTCACATTTTTAGGAGGGCTTAAATTTTTAATTTCTAGATTGATTACAAAGGTTCATTATTGAAAATAATAAACCAAAATTCTTAGCATTCTTTAGGCAACAAATAGAATCAGGACATTCCGTCTTGGTCTGACAACTGAATCAGAAAGTTTGATATAAATCCAACTCTTATCAATATCATGGTACTTATAGGCATTAGTTGAAACATTTTTATTTAATTTACAGAATAATAATAATAATGATACTAAAAATAAAATAAAATAAAATTCAGAGCAATAAAAATTATTATTTGACAAAGACATATATACATTTAGAATATGTACATTTTTACAATTTAAATATACATTACATAACACAATACACATTGTGTATCAACAATATAACACATTTGCGAATGACGAAAAAATGCCATATCTCTGATGACAAGAGAGAATAAAATAAAATTAAAATAAATAAATTTTGAACCATCACTTATAAAAGAATGAGATAATTTCAAGAGCATAACATTTGCCAGTTGTACTGTTAAAATACATGTTATGTTATAATATACTTTTAAAGTTCAAGGAAAATGCAGGTATTAAACAAAATCTTATAAGAACAATAATATATGAATTGCCCTAAGAGGATTTCCTGAATTATAATTAACAGTTCAAATATTAGAGATAATAATATATAAACCTTAAATAAATAGTATTTATAAAATGATTATTGACAATGGATTCTCTAAGCAAAAAATAGGAAGTAAAATTTTAAGAAGTAAACTATGAATGTCAGTTCTGCCTGAACCACTTAATTTTTTTTCTTTTTCGAGTTAAAATTAGGTTTATTATTATTCATCCTTTTCTTCGGCTTCTCGGCCAACAAAGAACCGTCCATGGGTTCGATAATCGCACCCATCTTTGTTATGACTGGAGGAGCTGTAAGTTTCTTGAATCCCTTCTCCGTGACCCAATTTTTGCCAATCGGTGCTCTGATCGAAGCTTCGAAGTCTTTGACACTAGTAAATGGATAAGGTAGCTCACTCACCTGTAAAAATAACAAAAATGAACATAATTAGAATAAATTTGTTTTATAATTATAAAGAAGAAAGATTGTTGATTTCATATTTTTATAAATTGTATTTGTTTTCTGTGTTGTAAAATACTCATGTACAATGTACAGCAAAATAGTTCCTGTTGGATCCTACACAGGGTGACCATATTTCCTGAATCATATTCGGAACAATTTCTTTAATTTCTTCTGAAAGGTAATAATTGCTGTACAATAGGAGTTTTTGTATTTCAAAATAAAGTTCATTAATATCTAAAAATAAAACCAGATTTACACATACACTTTTGAGAATCAGAGGTAACATCCCCTCCCCCTCCCCTCACTATGAACCACATGAAATTATCATTTTGTAGAAACATTGTGTAAAACTATTCGTTATTTTATAAAATATTTCCTATAGGTATGATCCCATTTTAAAGGAAAAACTCAATGTGAAAGCCAGCAAAACCAATGTCATGTTTAAATCACATATTTATATTTTCATTTAAACGAAGCTGTGGAAATATTAATCCTAGGCAATTCTATAAGCAAGTTCGCATAAAAATTAAGGTTGGGTTAAAGAAAACTATATTATGACTATTTTTTTTGGAAAGGAATTGAATTGGGACAGAAATGAATTTATTCGGGAGGCTAAACACAGTACTGAAATTCAGGGAAATGGGCCTGCATTTCACACTGTACATAAGTTTCATAAAATGAAACAATAATTAAAATAGAAAATAAACTTACGAGTTGTTCTCGCAGCTTGGAGATAGGGTCCTCATTGATGATAACGTTTGGTTTCTTTTTGTCTTTCCTCGAGACTTTCTGAAACTTCACAATAAATCTTCTCGTTTTTCTTCTAGACTTTTTTTCTACACCAGTCCCCGCCCATGATCCCCATCCTGGCAGAGTCAGATCTATTTCTTTCGCTTTAGATGTCTTTTCTTCATCTTTTTTCTCCTGCCTGTATGTTATATTAAATGGTTAATATAAGTGGTAATTCTTTAGGATTAAAAAAGAGATGGTGAATAAATAAATGATGATATACATTTACCTAAATTGATCGACAATGTCATCTTCAGCGAAAGCTTCCATTAAGTTTAAATGTTTCTCCTTTTCTTCATCTTCTGAATCATCTCCATTTTCATCCAGATCAGGTAATTCAGACGATAATTTTTGCGGTTTGACCGTAATGAGTTTATTCGGGTCGATTTGAGGCTCTTTCTCTTTTTTACTCTCGGAAAGATTTAGCTTTTGCTTTAAGACACTCAGATCATTGAGCCCTGAACTGATCCCTTCATCGGCGACTTCAATGAGAGCAGCATCAATATCATGAAGCCGGGCTGATTTTTTAAATTCAAACTTCTTTGGTCCCTTTTCTTTATCTAAGTCTTCATCTATATCATCATCGAGGTTTAAATTTGATTTAATTTTTTTTACACTAACTGAAACATGATCTTTCAATACCTCTTCTGCTTCATCGAACATTTCATTTATTGAAACTTCTTTACGAGATGGTTTAGAACGATTATCATCGTCACTATTTATTTCATCATCTAGGTTTATTGCTTCTTCATCCTCGTCCTCATCCTCATCCTCAGACTGACTGCTATCTTTACTTTCTTGTGATATTGTAATAACGTTATCTTCAGTATCTTTTGGTTGATTTTTTTTAATATCTAAATTATCTTCAACTGATGATTTGGAAGAAACATCTTTAACATGTTGATTACTTGTATTTAGTAATGGAGAGGTAGATGGCAAAACCTCACTTTTAGAAACACTTTGATTCTGTTCTTTATTGGAAGCACGATCGCTTTTTTCTGTAGAAAATTTTTCTAAACCACTAATAAACTGATCATACTCAGACACCCAAGGATTATCCGAAGCACCGTTTTCGCCAACTTTTTTTATATATGTATTTCTATTGATTTCATCCTCTGCATTTTCATCGTCTGATTCTTCTTCAGAGCTTGAATTAATATTTTCTCTAACCTTTCTTGTCAATTCTTTGCTTTTAGCCAGTTGTTCAGCTAGTTGGATTCGAGCCTGAAACAATTAGATATGTTCTAAATAAAAGATCTAACATTCATTAAAAACTCATACATAAAAATTCTTAAAACCATCCAGTGTTAGATCCAATTTACTACTTTTTTAATTTAAACTATTTTAAATATTATCGGGTTTCAATATTATAACAATGTTTTAACAATATATAAAAACTTGTGCTTTACTTTATAGGCACACCCTGTTTCATAATAAAGTACACGTACAAGTTGGCCTATGATTTAATATGTCTATGGCACACTCTGGAATGTTGAAACACGATAACATTTAAAATAATGTTGTTTTATGTTATTTTTAAATTAATGTTCTTTTTGAAGTAGTTCAATGTACTGAGTATCTCCTTCGCTGTACACCCTTTCTTAGTTTGTACTTTGATTATATTGATTTGATTATTATTTCCTTTCATTCAAGCATGTTATTTTTAAATTTCAAATAAAAATATATCGTTAGCTTGGAAGAAGAATAAGACCAAAATAGGAAAAAATGAAATTTTAAAGGGGGAGTGTTTGAAGTTTGTCTTTTTAGATTTATCACTGTCCCTACCTCACGGGTAAAAAATCAAATCGGAAATTTTTTTAGCAAATCATACCATATTTGTTTTTAAAAAAAAGTTTATCTTAATTTTTTGATAATTTAAATATGAATCTTGAATTAAATTGTGGTAACAGTTGAAACATTGGTTTGTAATAAATAATTTGTGCTATTAGGTGATCCATTTTTTTTTTTTTTACTGCCTCACAGGCCATCTTATTCCTTCATATTAAATAACATCACCGGTCGCCCACGCCCAGAGTGTTTCATACTTTCTGTGATTCCTCCCCTCTCTTCTTCAACAGCCTCTTTAGCTTACATTACACTTCATTACTTTTATATATATTGGATATTGGATTACTCACTACAGACTTGAGGCTTTGTTTTGAAATTTTTCAATAACATCCTAAAATAATAATTTTAACCCAGAAGGCTTTAGAACGTTAAATAAGATATGGAGAAGAAATTAAACTAATTACCATATGTACTTGATGAAACAATATAACATTGAATAAAAGAATAAATATACTGTATAATTTAATCATACCTCGGTATCGTACTTAGCACGGATAGCTTTGCTCCTCGCCCATTTTCCAGTGTTACGATGTCTTAAAGAAATTCTCTCCTCTGCTCTCGCTCTCTCTATTTGTTCTAACTTCTCCAATGCTGCTTCGGGATCTGTCTTTTGAAGTTTTTCAAAATCTTTTAACTCTTGTTTAATTCTTTCTTTTTTCAATATACGATGGTATCTGTTAGAAAAAAATAAATTAAAATATTTAAACATATAGTTTCCATTGAATAATATAAAAGCAGAAATTATTAACAACAACAATTATCACGAGGGTAGCCTGAAAAGTAATGCACACAAGCTTGTAGAATGCGAATGAAATTACTTTCAGAAGCGCGCCAGGTGGCATGTGGAAGTAACATTCTCCCTCTATATGCATGCGCAGTTTGAAGGCCTTGCGTTCATCCAGTGTATTTTGACCAGCGGAAGTATGGAGACGTTTTCTAGTGCTATGTTAATGCGAGTTAAACATCGTGCTGTTATCGAATTTTAACTGCTGAAAAATTCTACTGCGATTAAAGACTGTTTCTGGTGAAGATGCTGTTGATAGGTCTACTGTTAATTGATGGGCAATAAAACTGCATGGTTACGAGCCTGGAAAAGCCATCACTGTTAATTAAAAACCCAGCGGATGTCCGATCACTGACGATAAACATCGCATACTCGTCGAGGATTTGATTCAAAATCACCTGGCGCCAATAATCTTGCAACAACGCTCATCAAGAAACCTTGCACGCAACCGAGGAGGCTCAATCTTGCGCCTTGCGACTTTTATTTTTTCCTCTACTAGAGAGAGACCTCAAGGGTAATCAATACATCTCGGACGATTCACGGGATAAGTCGGAAGAATTTTTAAATGAAAGAATGAAAAAACTTGTTACAGGTTGGGAGAAATGTTTTAGTCTTAGCGGTGACTATGTTGGAAAATAAATATATGATTTTGAAGCTTATGAATTGTGCTTTAATATAATTTTTATATAATTTTTGCCCGATCTTGCTATTTAAGACATGTCAGACTATGTCAATGAGGATAACAATTAGCTGATATTAAAGATTATTTAATAGAGAATAGATATAACAAGTTTAATCAAAATCGTTAAGAGCCGTTTTGGAGAAAATTATAAAATCGATGATACAAACTGGCACTTCCAGTCGATTTTAGTGAAAAAGTTACTTTAACATCCCAGAGATATATCTACCTTAAATAAGTAATTACAGTTTCATACAACTTTTCATTTTTGAGCTAGTCTGTTCACACATAGACCATTTTGCGAGACTTAGTTATTTGGAGTCACAGAATCTTATTAAAAGGTGTATTTCCGTTGAAAACTCGGATTCAAAATTTTTCATCATCGCAATACTTTCCCTTACTGTATATTTGGTACATATGTAAGTGAAAGTAAAAAATATTAATAGGATTCTTATTTCTACAGAGTAAAAATGTGAGAGAAAGCTATTTGCTATCGTTAAATAACTAGAAATAATTATAATATAATTCTGTTCTTACTATATAATATTACGAACATATAAAATTGTTATTTACTTTTTGCTTTTAATTTTATTCTGCCTTATTGCCTTGGAAATACGATATGATTCTCGAGCTCTCATTTTTGCAGTCATGTTTCTCCTTTCTATCATTTCCTCTATTGACAATTTACTAAGTTTCGCTTCCTGAAAATAAATTTAAATAAAATTTAATTTCTATTCTAAAAAATTTCTTAAAAAAATTTTTTTTAACTAATCTAATCACGATAGGTTTGTGGCATGCTGTACATGAATTTAAATTAGATTAAAGGATTTAGATGCCAAGAAAGCTCTTAAAGAACTTAATTTTAATATGATTATAGAATACTTGGCGGAAAACTGCATCCTGGAATGGGTTGGAATAAAAAAGAATTTTTTTTTATTCAAACAAAACTTTTGTACTTTATTAGACAATAAGCAATTGCTCCTGTATTATCAAAATTGTACATTTTGGTTTATATTAGTCAAAATAGTGAGATGATAATATTATGGTCCTCTTTATAATTTTAATATTATGGTCCTCTTTATTTGATATATTTAGTTATATTTAATTTGTTCACAAATCGATAGATTTTTGGGCAAAAAAGGACATTTCCAAGTCAAAGCTACAAATTATTACGTCCAGGTCCAGGTCATGTTTCTGCACAAAGAGTTATTATTTTTATGAAATCAATTGGATTTCAAGTTAGCTTAAAAAGGAGGATCCATAACTTGGTCCTTTTGGGGCCAATTCGGCAGTGTCCTTCCCACCGACTCACTCGGGTTCAAGGACAGTGACAAACCAGTCAAGATCCACGGATCATGGCTGTTCGGAGTCAGCAGGCGCACTAGGACCTATATTTCTTTCCCCAAAGCAGACAGTCCATGGACCAAACCTCCGGGCGGCTATTTTACTTCCAGGAAAACCACACTGCGATTCGCAATTTAGGTACACAGGGTAGGGTCATCACTATATATATATATATATATATATATATATATATATATATATATATATATATATATATATATATATACACACACAATCGAAAGTTGTCTCAAACAATTAAAATCAGACTAATAAATATATTAAATTTTAAAATATAATAAAATACATTTTTATTAATATTAGCACTTCTAAAATAAGTTTAAAAAAATAATAAAAAATACCTCCTTCCTTTCTTCTTTTGCTATAGCACTCTGATCTAGAACTTTTGCCATTTCCTTCTCCAATTCAGTAGATTCCTGACGATAACATTAAAAATTTTAAATTTAAAAACTACAAATTAAAATATATTATTAATTATATCTTTATACACAAGCAAACTCTCTCTCTTGATTAACAAAAATATTATTCTTTTCTCAAATTTGACTTAAAAAACTTATCCGAAAGGCTTATTAATAAATTATACGATTTTTTTTCTTTCTTTTATCCTATACTTAGTCAGACATTATAAGTGATGAAATTTAGCAGCATAAAACAATATGTTGTAAAAAAAAAAAAAAAAAAAAATACTGATTTAAAATAAAATATCATCAGCAAAAGAATGAAACCATATAGCTGTCAAATTCCAACTTTTCAAAAAGAGACTAAAAAAGTTTAAAAAATAAAATAAATTTTCATCATATTGAGATATAACGCCACCCTTATTATAAAACCTCGTAACTTCATGTTTACTTACATAGAGTTACCAGGTTTTACAATTAAGGTGACGATATATATATATTTTTTTTTATATAGAAGGGAATAGAGCAAGTGATATACTATCAAGTAAAAAAGTTGAAAATTAATTGTTATGCATAGTATTTATACAAAAATAAAATAGCTCTAAATCAAACCATTTTTGAGTTAAATGATTTCAAACTTTTGTAGTTACAATATAATTAGGTATGTTTCAATTAAATTATACATTATTCGTTAGTTATAAATATATAATTCTATTTAATTAATCATTCTCGTAATGTGGGATATTTCCTATATCAACAAATAACGAAGAGTCTTATACATAAAAAATTAACATTAAATAAAATTATAACTAAAAGAAATGTTTTTATACATAAAAAATATTTAAGAAAGAAACTTTCCTTACCTTAAATGTTGTCAAAAAACTGTATGTACTGTTCTTGTTATTTATTTTCTGAGTTGATGGAAGAGGAAATACTAACTGAGATGCAAGTTTATTTCTTTCCACAATCGATGACCATTTATTAAGCTGTGTTCTAACATTTTCATATCCAACTGATCTTGCAATCTACAACAATCAAAACTTGAAATAATCAAAAGAAAATATATCATAAATAGATAATACATTAGGATAGTTTTAAAAATTCACTAAAATACATCAATGATTCATGGAGACTCTGGCAAAGCCAGAAGGAGATTAATGTGTTTAGCTCGACCGTTAGAAATTATGTAACGATTTTTTGATTAAACGGCTCGACTGATTTTCAAGTTTAATGGCTCAAATTATTCATTATGATCCCGTGAATGTTTTGAAATATTTTGAGCTCAAAATACTAAAACAATGTTGTATTCAATGTGTTTAATCTGTCTGTTTGAGGGTATCTAATCATTTTTTCAGCGAACTGCATGACCGATTTTAAAGTCTGATTGCTCGAATTACTCGGTGTGATCCCTTGAATGTTTTAAACATTTTGAGCTGAAAATACTAATGGAATGTTATATATAAATAGTCAATACTTGACTAAAAACTAAAAACATTAAAATTTAATTTAATTTAATAAAAAATTAAAAACCCTGACTGTGGAAATAACTTTTATGTCTTACAACCCTATTCTATGGTTTCCCATTATGGAATGTCTTTGTGGGTGGGTTTGTTTCTTCCTTCTGAGAATCATTATCTTAGTTTTCTTGTCATCGATTTCTAGCCCCATTATGCTTGCTCCATTTTCAAGCTTCCCAACGGCATCCTTAATAGAGTTCAAAGACCTCCCAACAATCCGCATACGCAAAAAGTTTTGTGGTTTTATTAAATATTGTCCAGCCACTATCCACCTCAACTCTGTCTGTGCTGACATTGAGAGAAGGGGGGCCAGTGGATTCACAGGATTATAAGATATAAAAGTTATTTCCGTAGTTGGGGCTTTTATTATATATTAAATCAAATTTCTTTTTAATATTTATTATATTAAAAATTGATATACAAAATTTTTTAGTTTGTTAATACTAAAATTAAATAGAATAATGTAGTTAGGTAGGCTTATAAACATTTAAATAATCCCCATAAGTCTTTAAATCCGTCACTGTCGTGTCCAAAATCACGAATTTAATAGAAGGATGGGGAACGAAATAAAAATAATATCACTGCATATTATAATATTATTATATTGCGCATAATGCAACTAGTTGTATACTATATTAGTTGCATCATGTTAATTAATACAAGAAAATAATGAATCTCATGAATTATATCATGGAAAAAAAAATTAAAATCATATAATTAAATATATGAGTTATGTATATAGATTTTTTTTATTCAAATTAAACAGCAGAGTAATTATAGTCGATGACATTTAAAAAAAAAAAAACATGTCTTCATTTTAAACAAATAATTTGTCTAAATTTACCAAGTTACTCAAGATAAAGGAGAGTTGAGATTTGAAAAAACTATCCCATCTCAGTGGACTATCAACCTTCTCAAGGTCACCATCCCAACTGCCCACACTACTAGCCCTCTTAATCGTCAAAGAGATAATGCTCCTCTATTTTATCATGGTCATTACTAATTCTGGATAATGCTGTGGTAAAACAAAATGAAGAGCACATGCCAAGCTCTTGGATTTCCTTCATCATTTTGGTGTAAAATTTTTTAGAGACAAATGATTTATTGAAAATCAGTGCTGCCCAAATTCATTGGGTTGCTACAATACACATCTTACTGATCAATCCATAGTGGATAAAATATATATATAAATATATATATTTTTTTTTTCAGTTGGCTCTATAGACCTTGTAGATCTTTGGCCGTGCGATATGGTGTTCTTACAGACATTTATTGCTTGCGGGAGCACAGACAGCCTGGAGGGGGTTACCCAACCTCACGTTGCTGCGAACCATGATTTCCATGGTGCAGCGGCAGGCTGCCCATTGCTCCATAACCGGTTCCTTTGGGGCCAATTCGGCAGTGTCCTTCCCACCGACTCACTCGGGTTCAAGGACAGTGACAAATCGGTCTAGATCCACGGATTATGGCTGTTCGGAGTCAGCAGACGCACGAGGACCTATATTTCTTTCCCCGAGGCAGACCCTCCATGGACCAAACCTCTGGGCGGCTATGTTATGTCCTGGAAAACCACAACGCGATTCACAATTAAGGTACACGGGGTAGGGTCATCACTCCTACGCCCGGTCTGTGTGAGTAGCCTCCAGTAGGCTGACGGGCCTCACATACCCGAGGGGAGGGGTGATAAATTTCTTGAATTATTACTTTAATTAAATTAAAGTAGTGCCGGTGCCGGGATTCGAACTCACAACCTTTGGGTTTGTGAGTAGGTGCACTTTTGCAAGCGCGCTAACCCGCTCGGCCACCCCGACCCCCTATATATATATATACTTTTTTTTTCCTTCTTTTTCCTTTTTATCACTTAATCATTCATCCACGTAATTCATAGCATTTTCATCTTTATTCGATCACACTACATTTTTTTTTCTATCTTTTATTTATTTTTATCCATCCAACTACTTTCTCACCTCTCCATAATTCTTTCTTCCAGTTGACAATCAATCCTTTCTTAATTCAGTATACAAACTCTAGATAATTGGAAAATTTATGAAGCTAATCAAGCATCAAAATTTGAACGCACATATATATCGATCAACAGTACAGGAAAAATTAAAAATAATAAATATATATATACATATACAAACAAAATAAATAAAAAAATTTAGATCAGAAAGGATACCACTAGTACTAAGTAGGAACACAACAATTGTGTAAAAATAATTATTCTTCGAAATATATCCATTGCTTTCAAAATCTAAATAATAATGAAATTGAAATATGTATTATTAGAAGGAACGAGGAGTAGTGAAACTCCACACATTCTTTTCCATTAGTAACAATGGTTAAAAATATTAAAAAATCATTTTTAAAATACAGTAAAAATTAATGAGAGCAAAAACTAAAAAACATAATAATATCGGAATATTAAAAAACAAAGCCTTAAGTCTTTCAAATGCTAGTAAATAACTAAACCAATCAATGTTCTGGTAATTCGGGCATCATCAGGAAAGAAAAAGATAACATCACACAAATGCAGAGCAGAGATCATAGAGGATCTGATTATCTTCATCATGATAATCGCCATAGTAAGATTTGTTTTTGATGATTTTTTCAACAGTACGTTTTTTGGTGTGCTGAAAAAAAATCTGCCACCATTTTTGGTGAGAAAAAATCTATAAGACTACTTTACTTAATAATTAAAACACTTATTTAAAGTTATGCATTAGTGGAATAATTTCTTCCTTATATCCCTGTTTTCATTTATGGTATATGCATTTATTTTATTGGTACAGGAGCTAATACTAGAGCAGTGTGACAATGATGAAAATATATGCAGTATACTCTCCTAGCAAAGGTTTTTAAAGCATATAAGACTCAGTTTTTTCTTGTTTATTAGTTGGATCTATTAAGAGATGAAATTAATATGGATATATCTAGACTATGGGAATATAGAGAAGAAAACACCTTGAGAATGGGGGAGTATCCTAAAAACTTTGGTGTAACTATGTAATATATACCAATAAAGGATTATAGAGATTTAAGGAAGAAATTATTCCACTAATACATCACTAGAATTTTCCTTCTTCCCATTATTAGTATTAAACACTTATTTGACCAAAAATTATTCATTTTTAAATTTTCCCTTTAATATAATCTGAAAAACAAATGTTTTACTGGAATAGCCATGTTGATATCATTTTTCAAACTCGAGATATAAAATTAAGCAGTTTCAGTGTATTTTATTATTTTTTTTCTCAGCTCCAAGAGCCTATTGGACGAAACAATTGGATATGTGTAGACCTTTTTTCAATGTAGAATCATTCAAAAAGTTCTGATCAAAATCGTCGATCGACACATCCTGTACTCTCTTGTTAGTTCAAAATATATGACGATACGATAATATATCTTGAAGCTATGCACTATTCTTTTCTTTTAGACTTTTTAAAACGGTTGGCGTAATACATGAGATCCCTGTTCTCCGTTTAAATGATCTTATATTTTTTTCCTGATGATACTTGAAATACCAAAATATTGACCAATTAGTTATTTGCTGGTATTGAGAGACTTAAGTCCTTTTTTTTTAATCTTGAAAACATAATATATAAAAATTTACAGACCTTTTGTTCTTCATTTTTTTCCAATGGTTTAGGCAATTTCTTAGTCTTTTTTTGACTGACTTTAACTTTTTTAGTAATAAATCGATGAGTGGCACGTTCTTTTAGAGCACCTAATAATTCATCAGCATTCACTGTCAGACTATTGCTTTTTCCTTCTACACCTGAAGATAAATTGAAATCAGATATTTCTTGAGCTGGCTCACGATGTTTAGGTGCTTCGATCCTGAAATATATTAAATTATTAAAAATTTAAGAACATGATATATGAAAAATGGTGCATGCGAGGAGTCACAAGAGGGAAGAAATGATAAAAACTCCACTCCTGATCCGCTTGTGCCAGATTCCTAGTGAATTCAAGAAGAAGACTCAAGTTTGTACCAAGTCTTAGGTTAGATCCCGTCGACTTTCTGTATCACTGATAAACTTCAATAAATTAACTGCTTCAGTGATCATAAAAAAAAAAAAAAACTATTACAAAAACATTCAGCTATAGTTTGACACTGCTAGACTATTTTATAACATAAAAAAAAAAATGCATGAACATATCTAGAGGTTTGTTGTAATGCCTTAGAAGTTCCAACATATTTAGCAGGAAAAATTAAGTATCAATCCCAGATGAGGAAATTCAGCTTCAGTGATAAAGCAATGTTTTAATTTAATAGAATTTTTTCCACATTGTGTCATTAAATTTTTATTCTAGCAGGTTGAAGAGAATTTAATAAGATAGAAATTTTAACTGTAAAAAGAAAAGAAAAATCTATGTAATGCTGACCTCGTAAGTTACTAGGAACCTAAGTAACGACCCTTCCATAGGATTCCAAAGGAAGGGAAAATAGGAAAAAGAAAAAATATATTTGAGCAGATCTTAATAAAGATTCCCTCTATAGCATACGATTGTTAATCATAATTTTACGATTAATGGCATTGATTTTGAATTAAACAGAACCAAATATAGAAAAAATAATGTTAACTGTTAAATGTTAGGAATTATGTGTATAATTCCTACACATAACTGAGAGGAAGATGAGAATCGAATCTAATAGATTTGAGTTCCAACTTAGTTTGGTATAGGAAGAACTGACATATCTTAGCAAAACAAATATTAACTATTTCAATGACTATATTTCCAAGATGGACATATACTTTCAACAATAGTTATTCCGCTTAGCAAAAGTTTAATTTTTTCATTAATAGTCCTTGATAGTAGGACCATTGAACGCCAAGCCTGATTAAATTAAGGATATCATGACATCTTCAGTAATTAAAAATACAACCAATAAGAGCAATCTCGGGAGTATAAAAAAAATTATAAATATATATTTAGTCAAAGATACTAATTCTTTCAAAAGATTTCACCAACCTTTGCTTCTTATACAATTTTGAAACAGCATTAAGTAACTTGTGATGAGCATCTTCAAATACTTCTTCATCAGAAACAGCTTCATCTTCTTGAATTTTAAAATTTGTAGCAGTCACAGCCATTGTTGAAGATAAATATTTATTACTAATTAATCTTATTCAAGGCTAACTAACTTAAATAACAAACACTGTTTATTTGAAAACACTCATTTCCCTCAATTATGGCACAAAGTGATATTCAAATTTTTATATATTATATTAATGGAAAGTCAAAACTGGAGCATTTATCCTATATTATCTATTAAGACCTATAATCATTACATGGTTCTTTAAATTGGAAAATCAAACACGTGATTGTTTGAGGGAAGGTAACAAATAGTACACGGCGATCATCCATAGAAGTTACACAACTGACATTTTGCAAAAACTAAATTTGAAAATAGTGCTAACATTTCTTTGGGTTGTCTTAAAAAGAACTTTTTTTTCTCAATTATATTCAATATTAAAAATATGACCTTGTTTATAAATATTAATTTTTGTTATAGAAATTTTAAGAACTCTCCAACGATTCTAACTTTGGAATTTCCAATGAGATGGGGTAATTTATTTTTACAAATTCTTATAGGAAAAGAAATTTTAAGACAAATTCATATCGAGCAGTTTTTTAATCCTTTAACAAGTCACATTAGGATCATCACATTAATTTTAGAATGTTGTAAATGCTGGAGGGAGGTTGGGAGTTAATGATTTGGTATAGGTAAGATCCGAGTAAATATGGTTTACAGGTGAAGGGGAAGAGCTACTTTAACTCCCCCTTAAGATCAAACACACGGGAGCGCCTAGAGTTACGGAAGGCAAATCATAATAACAGGTTATATTCGCTTCAGTCAATCTTCGAGCACTATAAAGGCCACCGCATACCACATAGCCATAATCAAAGTGCAGTCTCCAAACCAATAAGGATGCTAGGAGCATACTTATAGAGGTTTTGGAAGTAGATAGTGGGAGCGATGGAATAAATTGACCATCGGGAAATTCGGACGATATGTTGTTTCCAGGGCAGGGTTTGTTCAATAGTGATCCCTAGGTTTTTGACAGTGGGTCATTGAGGGTTAAAGTAGGATAGGGGTCGTTGGATCCAAGGAGGGAATTGGAACCTATAACAATCGCCTGAGTTTCCATAGTGTTTAACCTTAATTTATTCAAGTTATCCCAGGCACTCATCCTATCTAGGGCTTCCTGAATATTGGAAAACGCTACTAATAACTCACAGCAAGGAAAGGATAAGTAGATTTGGAAGTGGTCAGCATATAAGTGGCGGGAGCAGAGATGGATTGCATTGAGAAGATTATTGACGTATAAATTGAAAAGGAGGAAGAAATGCTCGTACTCTGGGCTACTCCTGAGGTAAAGGTAGGGAAAGATGATAAGGGATGATTAGGAACGGCAATTGCTTTAGTTCGGTCAGAAAGGAAAGATTTGAACCAGCGGGTAGAGCTGTTGGAGAAGGATAGAGACTTTAATTTAGTAAAAAGGATAATGGTCCAGGGAGTCAAAAGCTTTAGAGAAGCCTAGGAATTTGAATACTATTAAATGGTGATTTGGTGGTAGTCGTTAGGAGTTGAAGGGTAAGAGTTTTTGATTATAGGACGGATAAAGTCTAACAAAGAGATTCGGAATACTAAGAGAGAAGGAATTTATAAAAAATGAATCTTACTAAATTGGAACCACTTACTTATTTATTATCTTAGGTATAGAGTTCATTTGGACAAAATATTATAAAAATTGATATTAAAAGGAAAAGGTTGTTCTTAATATCCATCTTTCATTCTGATTCTATATCTTTGGCAATAATATTTCTTTGGTTACCTTTTAATTTTTGATCACTCATTATTTCTTTACCGGTCTTGTTGGATGAATTTTTGTTTTTTTTCTGGGTGATTGATAGATCGATCTTAGTTTATTATTGATGGCCTGTTAATTTTTTTTTTTTGGAATTTTTTAAAGTCGTTTTAATTGCGCTTTTAAAATTTTTAATTGCCCTATTATTTAACTATCATGGCTGAGGCTGTTACAAATACAAGTAGTGATAATAATGAAAAAGATGAAGAATTGGAAGAATTGTTGAATAGTTAGTGAAAATTCATATTTACACTGCAATGTCTTAATCTTAAGGTATATTTAATGTATTTTTTTTATTTTTTAAATAGGCGCTTTAGAGGATTTTAATAAACCAACAGAAACCAAAGAATTAGTTCATAATACTAATGTGGATACAAATATTGATAAGACTGATGACCCTTCCTGGAATGATGAATTTTTATTAGAAGCGCAGAAACATTTTGAAAAAAATATGAAGGATCTTTTTGGTCAAGGTCAGAGTTTTAAAATTAAATAATTATTTAGCCTCATCTTTTCAAGGCTATGTATTGTACCCATCCAACCAGAACAAGTTTTATTAATGTTGTAATAGTAGTATAGTCATAAATTGGAATAGTTAATAACAAATTTAAAGTATTTTTCAAAGTATAAGAACTTTTAGAAATATGAGAAAGAACTATATTTTACATCTAATTTTACGATTTGTGTTTTGAGAAGTTTAAGAAAGGATTATATGGTTCAACTTTATAATCAGGTCACGTTACCAGTGTCTGAACCAGAAGTTACCTGAAGGTGGTGCACTAGCGCCAATTGTGCTCAATTGTAAAATTCTTATTCGTTGGAATTATTAATATTATTACTGCTGTAATTAGATATTTAAAATTATTTATGATGTCGACTTCCGCTCACTATGCTCCTTCAAGAGATAAACAATACCCCAATATATCCTTTTCGGTTGAGGTCGGCTCTTTATAATAATTTAAATTACTACAACTTCCCCAGACCGCCGAAGTCAATAGCACTAACAATTTTAAATAAAACTAATTAAAGGAGTAATAATTCAAATGAAGTTGAATTTTACAATTGAATACAAAGTAGAAAGTACTAGTAGGGTGAACTTCGGGTGTAGACAGTGATAATGCGGCCCAACATCAGATATCTTTCTTTATCATGTTTTTATATTGTTATGTGAGTTAGGTAAAATATAGTTAGTTACGAATCCATTATCTCTGATATTGTTTTAACTATGTAGACCCTTGTTCCATTTTTTATTTAAAAATACCCAAAGGAAGCATCCACTAGGGTCTTCCTTGCATTTTTTCCCAGCTTTTTATTGATTTATGTTATCTAGATCAGTGTAGTTTTAAGGTTTTAAGTATTAAGTATATAGGATTAAACTCAACAATTGTTTATTTTGATTTCAAATTTAAAAAATTTCTGATTATAAATGTTTTATAATGTTTTAAGTTTTGGGAAGTAAAATTTAGTATGGTATAATGAATCATGTATCATATATTTTAATTAAACTAATAAAGTAATAATTTAGTGGTACTGATTTTAAAAATTTATTTATTGTTTTTGTTTTTTATACTATTTTTATTCCATTACCTTATATTTTAATATACATACAGTTTAAATATAATTAAGTGTAAGTTTTGAAGTTTAATTATGGGAATGTTTAATTTAGGTGAAGCTGGTGCTAATTTCAGTGCTGACAATTTTGAAGAACAACTTCGTAAAATGGCCGACGAAGCAAATAAAGTACTTACTGAACAATCAAGGGACCCAGAATTTTCAGCTACTATTGCTCAGACTCTTAGGAATCTTTCCGAAAACACAGAAAAAATGCAGGTCAAACAAATTTTTAATTTTATATTATATTTTGTTAAAATATTTTGCTTTCTTGCTAGTTTTAACTTTAAATGAAATAATGATTGTCTTGAATTGAATTTGAATGACCAAATTGTTTGGTTGTTGATTATGAAATAAGTAATATAAAACACAATCAGAAAAACATAATTTATTTAAATAAAAATTATTCATTCAAAAATTCAAAAAGCATTAAAATAACTTTTAATAATTTTACAAAATGAAATGTGGATTGTTTAACAATGTTGAATATTCGAGGAATGAAAAATGAAATCGTGTATATATCTTAATTCTTATCAAAATATTAAATTTAAAATTTCATATAGAAATTAATAAAAGTTAATTTGATTTATCATTCGATGTCTTCATTGCTCCTACTTTGTATCAATCTTCATTCTTCTCAGTCCAAACAAAGTTAAATATGATGACTATTTAAAATGTTCTTTACTCACTGATCTATAGCTACTTTTACTTTTAAAACTCCTACACACACTTGATGCATATTAAAATAAACTTTCTTCTTCTTTTCCTTGGCGCTAGGTTCCGCATGAGACCTGGGGCTCCCCAATAATTCGTCGCTATTCTTCTCGGTCCGCCGCAGCAGCCCGCCACTGCCTGTCCACAATCCTCCTCAGATTCCCTTTGATGTCCTCTAATCATATGAATGGTGGTCCTTCTCACTCCTCCAGGTTGTCCTTCCATTCTTTGGCAACCGCTCTGCTGCCATCCTCTCCACGTGTCCCAGCCATCTAATGCATCCGGCTTTGATGAGGGTGACAATATTGGCTTCTCCATACAGTTCCATTAGGTCCCTATTGTATCTTGATCTCTATACACCTTCTTTGCTGATGGGTCCGTAAATCATGCAAAGGATTTTATTGTCCCATACACATAGCAGTCTCTCATATTTAACCATCATAACCCATGTTTCGCTGCCATACATAACCTCTATGTGAATCATAGTTTGGTTTACAATTTTCTTTGCTTTTCTTGAAAGCCCCCGGAACTTCATCACCCGCTGAAGAGCAAAGTAACATTGGTTCCCCACAGCTATTCTGGCTCCTATTTCGGTCCCAATGTTGTTATTGGCTGTTCCCAAGGAGCCAAGGTAATTGTTGGCGTACCGTGAAACTATGCCTACCTATACTTATATCCTCTTCATTTTGTAGTGGTTGGCTTCGGCTACTTTTCATGTAAACGGTTTTTTCTTCATTAATACGATGACCTCGGTTTTTTGCCGCTACTTCAAATTCCTCCAATGAGCCTGCTAGTGCTGGTAGGGTTCTTGCAGCGATCTCCGCATCATCCGCTTATGCCAGATGTGTCAAGCGGTTGCATATCGTTCCAACTGGGTTGGTTTTGATGGCCCTCACTATACATATATTTAAGAGAGTGGAAGCCTTCGTATCCCCCTGCACTATTCCGGAAGCTAATGGAATGCGCTCCCTGTAATTTCATCCTGCCTCCAATATTCTCCGAGGTCATTCTTATTAATCATATTAACTTCCTCGATACCTCCAAAGAGAGTAGGTTCTTCATCAAGGTTTGTCTGTCCACTGAATTGTATGCCTGCTGAAAATCTATAAATAAGTGATACAGATCGATATTGTATTCCAGTGTTTTCTCCAACATCTACCGGTCAATAAATATTAGATCCATCGTGGATCTCCCTCTCCTGAAGCCACATTACTAATCACCAACTTCCCTCTCTATGCGGATTATGAGTCTTCTGTTAATGGAGGTCGATAGCACCTTACAAGCAACATTCAGGAGAGAAATTCCTCTGTAGTTGGAGCAGTTCAGTTTGTCGCCAGGAGCGCCTTCCAATCATCTGGGACTTTCTCCTCTGTCCTTATGTCAAATATGAGCTGGTACAGCTGATCCCAGACCTCTCCACCATATTTCAAAAGCTCTCCCTGAATCCCATCCAATCCTGGTGCTTTATGAGTCTTCAGGCCAAGGGCTATTTCTATTATTTCCTCCTTGTCGGGTGTGGGTGCCATATCATCCTCCTCCAGCTCTTCTGATTTCAACTCCCTATCGAGTTCCTGGGGATGATCCTCTTCTGTGTTCCTTGTGTTCCCATTCAATAGCTCCTGGAAGTGCTCTGCCCACCTACTGACAACTACTTCTCTGCCCACCACCAGGTTTCCTTCCTTATTTTTACATAGGTTGAGGTGTGATTTATACCCTTCCTTTATGCTCTTCACCCCTCTGTAAAGCCTTCTGGAGTTCTGATTTTCAAAGTCTTCTTGTATTTCCTGCAGTTTTTTCCTTTGGTAGAGCCTTTTCTTTCGTAGTCTCTTTCCTCTTGTTCTTGTAATCCCGAGCTGTCTGTCTTGTGTGCCGCTGGAGCATCTTACATCTAGCCTTGTTTCTCGTTTCCAGATTGACCCTGAATTCCTCATCAAACCAGTCATTTCTTACCACCCTTGGTCTTTCACCAAGCTCTTCCAAGGCAGCAGTGTTTAGTGCATTTTTTAAGTTCATGCATCTCGAGTTTATATTCTGTGAAACTCCATTGCTTTCAAGTAATTCCGTGATTCGAGTCACATATCGCTGCCTTGCATTTTCCTCTTTCAGGTGCTCTACTGCAACTTGTGGTTGAGGTTGTTCCATTTTTCCTCTGGTTCTCACAGCAATCCGTTGCTTATATTTTATTTTCACTAGGTGATGATCAGATCCACATACAGCTCCACGGTAACTTCTCACATCCTCAGTGTTTGTTGCGTATCTGGACTGGATCAGAATATGGTCAATCTGTTTTCGTGTCCGCCCGTCTGGAGAGTCCCAAGTCTCTTTGTGGATATCCTTATGTGGAAAGAAAATACTGTTCACCACTATGCTCTTCTCCATCGCAAAGTCCACCACTCTAAAACCATTTGCGTTTGTTTCCTCATGTTTACTGTGAGCTCCTAGCGTGGTTCTGAAATATTTTTCCTTACCAACCTTGGCATTGAAGTCTCCTTGGACAATTTTTACATCATGACTTGGCATGGCCTCATATGCTCTTTCTAAGGTATCATAAAATGCATCCTTTGTTTCAACATCTGCATCTTCTGTCATGCATGGACACTGATAAGGGAGATATTAAAAAATTTTCCTTTGAGCCTCAATGTACAAATACGTTGGTTGACAGTTTCGTATTTCAATATTGCATGCCTTATATTGTTGCTGATCATGAATTCTGTTCCTATCCGGTTTGGTCTGTGCCCACTATTTATAAGGAGATATTCTCCCAGACCAACGGTCTGCGTGTCCTTACATCGTATTTCCTGGATTGCTGCTACATCAATCTTATACCTCTTCAAGATTACGACTCGCCCTGACCTGGAAGAAGCTTCTCACATTCCATGTCGCATAATTATATATTTGAGTCTATATTTTTCTTTTTTCTTCTCTATTTCTTTTAAATGTCCACTTTTACTTTTTCGTTTAAATAATTATATTCTCTAGTTATTGGAACAAATTTATTCTAAAACACATTTTTCAATACATATAAAAATTCTACTTTCTGATCACTCAAGGAAGCATTAGTTACTTTTAAATTACACTACTTTTAACGTTAATAGTTATTTATTTTTAAAATAAGATCATCCATAAATTATTTCTTGGGAAAAAAATTACGATAAGTTAATAATTCTTTACTAACTAACCAATTTTGTCATTACAATTTATTAGTCATTTTTAAGTATTTACCATCTATTCATATATATATATATATATATATATATATATATATATATATATATATATATATATATATCAGTATTTACAATAAATATAGATATGTCAGAAAATCTTAAAAATAATATTGATAAAAAAAAATTAATTATCATTATTGTTGATATGGCAAAATTAATCAGTTAGTATAGATTTTGAAATTTTTTTCTTGCAGATTAATATTAAGTGGTTTATGGTTTAATAGATATAATGGCTACTTATTAATTTATTTTTATTTTTTTCTGTTTTAGTCTGAGCTAGGACAAGATGCTTTGGCAGCCATGATGGGCAGTCTAGGTTTGGGTTCCGAAGCTAGCGGAGGCGGAGATATTATGCCTTTCATGCAGTCCATGATGCAGTCATTTTTGTCTAAAGATGTTCTTTATCCTTCATTGAAAGATATTACTGAGAAAGTTAGTAATACCTACTTTTTATTTTAATTTATCATCTGTTATTGGGTTGATTACGCCTGATGTGGGTAGTAACATCTGATATGCTAACAATGGATTATATATGTTTTAGAATAATGTCTAATATTTTAGGCTCTGTTATTATTGATGGCTTGAATTCAAATCACTTTTTAATCCAAAAGGAGGTTATAATTTTCTAATTCTTTTCTTCTTTTTTATTATTATTATTTATTTTTGTTTTTGGACGAGATATATAAAATTTATAAGAGATCCAGTTTGTTAACTGGAATTGGAAAAAAGGTCAACTTCCTGGGCTAGTACTAGCAAAATAGTACTAGCATATATATATATGCCATAGAGACATAATTCCGGGGGTGCCTGAGGAGTTTTTTCAAAGAGATTGTATCGTTTTAAAAATCAATAGACCTCTGCTAGAAAACAAAACTAAGTTTTGTGAAGAATCATACCTGACCGAACACTATACCAGATATGTAAATATGAAACCGGAATTTGCCAATAGAAAGCGCTAGCTGTAAATTTAGCTACCGTGAAGTCCCGCTGGGGGCACCATTTTGTTTTGTTATCATCTGTGAAGGTGTTTCAACTCACAATTCAGTTGTCATACAACAGTGTATTTTGTGAAACAACAGTAAACATGTCGAATTTTGTGCCTGGAAACTAGGATTTGCGGACAGCATTGATTTTTTGTTACCATTTAAAGAAAACAGCAGCAGAATCCCATAGAATGCTTGTTGAAGCTTACGGTGAGTATGCTCTTGGGAAATCACAGTGTTTTGAGTGGTTCAAAAAATTTAAAAGTGGTGATTTTAGCATTATCTTTCTTCCATAGCGATTTGGTCTTGCAGTCGATGTCGATGGTTCGCCTGGAGTTACCCATGATTTTTTACGTTTTGGATTTTCAAAATATATCCATTTTTCATCGCGTCACAATTCGATAAAGAAATGACTTTTTTTTGTATACCTTCATTAAATACGTAATTTGAATATCGTTTATATATTGATTGATTATATGTTGAATTTTCGTTTTTGAGCTAGCCTGTTCACATACACACACACAGACCATTTTGCGAGGTTTGGTCATTTGGACTCAGTGGACTTTAAAACGTGTATTTCCGTTGAAAACTCTAATTCGAAAATTTTCACGATCACAATACTTCCCCTTACTATATACTTCGTATATAGGTAAGGGAAAGTAAAATATAAAGTGTATTAAAATTATTAAACCAAAGGCTAAAAAATAAAATATTCAATTCAAATAATTTTCAATTTTTATTTGATTTATCATCATACGCATGCTAAACTAGCAATTGCAAAAATCACCATGATACTTTTAAGAGAAACAAAAAAAACTATTGTATCCTTTTGTGCATAAGGGGCACCTTCAATAAATTTATTTTTTTCTGTTGGTGCTGCATTTAGCAACAGAAAATTTAAAATTATAGAATGATCTAGGTTTTTTTTTGCTCTCCTGAAAAGTAGTTATTTTCATATTCGTTAGTTTAGCATGGGGACAGCGATATAAAATGGAAATAAACCACAGTGTAATAATTTGCAGCATTTTATTAATTTATTTTTATTTGCTTTTAGTATCCTATTTGGATTGAAGAAAACAAAAACACTTTATCAGAGTCCGATTATGATAATTATGACAAGCAGTTTAAGCTTATGAAGGATGTGTGCATTGAGTATGAGAAAGAAACCGAAACAGATAGCGAGGAAACAAAGAAAAAGAGATTTATGAAAATATTAAGCTTGATGGAAGAAGTAAGTGATGAGTTTGTTTTCATTTGTACTAAGTAAGTAAGCCCTGATGGAATTACATTTTTTATTGTCAGAGAAATCAAAATGTGTTTATTAAGTTCGCCTATTGAGAAAGAAGAATCTTCTAGTTTTTAAAAAATATTTTAATGTTTTTTTAATTCTTTTTCTGTGAACATTAAAAGAAGGTTGCCAGAATAATTCTAGAATTGATTTGTATTGAGGAATAGTATAAACATAATTTTCTCTAAAAATTCTTTCTTATAATGTGATAATTTTATACTATTCAGCCCGTTTAAGGGGGTCATTAATGTAGGGTTTTTACAAATAAACAAAGATACCTTTTCCTCAAAAACAGCTGAAATCATTTAAATGAAATTATGCATACATTTTATTTCTGGTATATTACATCTACTTAATGAAGGACTTTTTATTAATAAAAAAGAATGAGGTACCTAATGATAAAAAAAAAAAAAACTTTATGCAAATAAAATGTTTCAAATCATTTTTAAACATAAAGTTATAATTGAATGGCTATAAAAATGTTTTGATTTTGACGATTTATTATGAAAATTAAAAAAAAACTTTAGTAATCAGTGAGAAAAATGTAGGAATTGTGGTGGTGTAGGGAGGAAATTAAGTCCTAACCACATTGTGTGAACTATGGAATTCGCATGATACAAAGTTCGCATTCAAATTTAAATCAATTTCAGTAATCAGAAAAGCATGTGGTTTGCACTGTTTAATTCAGAAATGAATCTAGAACAACAATCAGGAAAAAAAAAAAAAATTATTTTTTCGTTTTTCATCAGTGGCTCCCTCAAATAATAAAATTGATGTATTTAAATATTTTCTAATATATATTAAACATTATAATTATTAATAAAAAAAACGTTTAGATTCTTCCTTGATTAATCATCTTAATTATTTTTTCTTAATTTAATATTACCATCAAACGGCATATGTGCTAAGGCAAGCTTAGCAAACTGTACCTATCCACACCCTACTGTTCCCGGCTATTCCAATTTTTGTCGGGTGTTAATTTTGATTTAAACTATTATTATTTTAGAGGAATGAGATGGTCCGGGAGGCGGTCAAAAAATGGAACACAAATAGTAAAAACTATTTATTAATGATCCGACGTTTCGACCCACTTTGCAGGTCTTCTTCAGGGCTGAATAAACAAGATACAAAAATAATAATAAAATAGTATAAATAAACAGACAAACAATAGTACCTTGAAGCTCAGAGGGAGGAAGAATGACTTTGCAAAAAGCAAAGTAATTAAGGAGGCGGTGTAGGAATGGTAATTAGAATGTAATTAATAGTATATAGAGAAGGCAGTGGGGAGGGGTTTTCATTATAAGTGCCATCTGTTGGGGATGTAATGAACAAAAACAATGTACATACAGAGGCATACTGATAGAAAGTTTTCAGTATTATAAAAATGCTTTTATATACAAGAAAAAATTTATTTGTATTCCCTTTTTTTACTTATTTTACAGAGTTATTCATTTTTTAGTTAATGTTATTTGTCTTTTGGTTTACCTATTTTTATTATTATATAGTCAGTTTTATTAATGTATTAATATCCACTAATTTATTTTTAGTTGTCATTACTCTACCAGTTTCATTTTACAAATTCATCACTGTTTTCAATTTTTTTTTTTTTTTCTCACTGAATCTTTTTTACTTATCAATTCATTCACTGTATATACCATTGTTTTATTCTTATTTTTGTATCTCGTTCATTCAGCCCTGAAGAAGACCTGCAAAGTGGGTCGAAACATCGGATCATTAATAAATAGTTTTTACTATTTGTGTTCCATTTTTTGACCACCTCCCGGACCATCTCATTCCTCCATAAGTTCTACGGTCAACCATTGATTATTCAATATTATTATTTTAGAAAGAAACAGTTAAAAATATAAAATAAAAACATATAAATATATAATTCGTATAAATACACCAATATGTGGATGCAACACTAAGCGGAATTAGACTCAAATATAGAAAAGCCAAGCAAAACTACCATCTTTACTCGTTTGATTTACCACCAAGGTTTGGCAAAGGTGTGAAAAGCTTTGCCTAGACACAAACTAACTTAAAATTCTTTACTATGTCGTTCAAAAAATATTAATGTTAAACTTAAAAAAATGGTGATTAAATTATCCTTTGAATAATTATTTTAGTTTCAAGTAACTGCGATATTGAGGTACTGATTTTTTTCTTTTTATGACGACATTCTAAAAAAATTTATTTTTTAAAAGTTATTTTGGTTATTCAATTCTTTGGGTGCCTTTGAAAGAATGTCTTATTTCTTTTGTAGAATCATAAATGGAAAGACAACTAACGTGTTTTTTTAAAAGTGAATTATTTTATCTTCAGTCGTTAATCCTATCTCCATTAAAATAACATAGAACATTCTTTAAACATGAGATCAGTATAAAACGTTTGTAAACATTCAAAAAATCAGGTGACATCCGCAGGATGGTATAGAAGGATCAATCTAATTAGGGATTGATAAATTATTTGCCACTTCTATAATTTTGTTTTATTGAAAACTAGTTTCGAATGTTATACATTCATCTTCAGTTCTAAAAACGCATAAATATTCAAAAATAAGCAATTCAAAATTTAGTTTAGTATTATTATACATATTAAATTAGATGTAATATAAATCAATATTATAAAACATTTATGAATTATGAATTTAATTAAGATGTATTTGATTTCTTGTCTTAATTAAATTCATAATTTACCAATCTATAATTAAAAAAATCTGTTTAAGTTGATGTCAGTTGCAAGAGCGAACTGGATAACAACAGCCATTCGTTCTAAATTTTCCTATATATTTTCTAATGAATTGTTAAGTGCTCTACTGACTGTTATATAATTGCATTTCAGATACAGAAACTAGGCCATCCTCCGAAAGATTTAATCAACGAGGAGGGATCACCTTTAACCTATGACGAAAATGGTGTTCCTAATTGTATACCAGGAATGGATCCAAATCAGTGTTGCTTAATGTGATATTAGAGGTATAATTTTTATATGTTTATTTTTTTATCTAATGACTTTTATCCTGGGCCGGAACTAGGATTTTTGCAACGGGGGAGGCAAGCTTAATTTTGCTGTCCCTTCTTTAACCTTCCTCTCACCCTCCAATACGAGCCAAGTGTTTTATAACAGTATTTTAGGTAATATATTTCGAAGTAAATATCATCTCATAGCATTAACATAATTAAGGCCAAAATAACCAAAAGGCAAAAACAAATATTTTTAGTTAACCTAAAAGTAAAATTTTGCTCAAAATTTACTGCCATCTAAATTCTAGCAAATTAGCTTCAAGCTGTGTTTGTACCATGTAACAAATGGTATACAAACCATATTGTAATGTAACAAAATATATGACTTTGTGACGTATTAGGCGTTCAGAGCCTAATGTGGATCAAGCCCAAAAGTATAAAAAAAATGTTTGTTGCCGATTAATATTTTTTAATCTGATGTATAATATGACAGATCAAAGCCTTAGTGAATCAAGTCCCTTATATTATTATTTTTTTTTTTTTAAGAGAAGGCAACAGTTGTCTTTATCTCTGAAAGACTCTCATAAAATGTCTGTGCTTAAGTAGATCAAATCTAAAATTGTAGCACATGAGTTTTGTTTGTATACTTGCACGCATGTGTTGATCGGAGAAATTCAAAATAATGGATTCAGATGAATGTGCGGACTGTTTTGATTCATCCTCAGGCTATGTGCCTGAGTAAAACTAATTACCTACTTCAGAATTTTAAAGTAGTAACTCCTGAAATTTTATCCACCAAAAAAGATTAAGGCAGAAGAGTTAACACTTTATAGGGCAGAATTATATGATGATATTTTTTCATTCAATTATATTTAATTAGCATGTTTTAATTGAGGATTGATAAATTATTTGCCACTTCCATAATTTTGTTTTATTGAAAACTAGTTTCGAATGTTATACATTCATCTTCAGTTCTAAAAACACACAAAAATAAGCAATTCAAAATATATTTTTGAATTTTTGTGTGTTTTTAGAACTAAAGATGAATGTATAACATTCGAAACTAGTTTTCAATAAAACAAAATTATAGAAGTGGCAAATTTATCAATCCCTGATTAGATTGATCCTTCTATACCATCATGCGGATGTTTTAATTGGTTTTAAACATATGTACATTAATGAAATGATTATTTTTTTATGATAAAGAGAGCCACAAAAATATCATGTGACCAGTGGATAGCAGTTGTTTTTTTAAACGAAACTCACTAGCCAAAATAATTAGATCTAAAAATACCTTTGATTAAAAAAATACCTTACACAAGTTACCTCCAACCTATTTACTTGCAAATAGTTTCAAGAAACAATGTATACATGTAATAATCAGTTGAAATTTGATGATGAAAGATTTAAACGCTGAAAAATTTTAATAAGTTTTCTCAAAAGTACAGTTTTTGTAGTTGTGCCGGTCTCCTTCCAAAGTAGCCATATGTGGCATTGCTTTTCTGCATTAGTAATTTTACTTACCAGTGTCCATTTAGTGATATTTTTTCCGAATAATTAGCTGACAATCAAATTAAATTTTATATCGACATTTTATGAAAAAGGCTTGAGTATCAACAATTCGAAATGTAGGTTTAAATTTATTATGGGAGGAAAACTCTATCGATTCCCATTCATGATATATCGAAAATGAGAAAGTTTTTTTATATTTTTTTTCTTTCATTTTTTTATTAAAAATACTTATTTAGTCGTATGTACAGAGTTGTAGATGCTGGTCTGTTGTGGTTCACCATAAAACTTATGTTAAATATAATGAAATGATTAAATAAATAAAAACTACATCAATAAAAAAAATGACATATTGCAAAAAAAATTGGAAATGGTTTAAAAATCGAGTATTGGTGACGTAAGCACCAAATATTGAAGACTCTCAGTTGTCATTATGGCCTTGACCAGTGCTAGAAACCTTATATATATATATATATATATATATATATATATATATATATATATATATATATATATATATATATATATATACTTATATTGTAATTATAAAAGTTTTGCCACCTTAATAAATTCCTACTGTACACAATAAAGAATAAAATAAAAAAACTGGACTATGTTTGGCCATTAATAGTCCATGATTTTGCCGATATTATCTCAGTGACAAAATATTTATAAAAGATCATCAAATTTGTTTTGTAGAACCTTTTATGATACTACCATACTTTTATAATACCACAATTTCTGTGGAAGAAAATGTAAATATAAAATACAAAACTCAATAATTCCAGAAAAGACCTCTGAGCGGCCATATTTACCACTCAAATGCTACGTCATTTTCTTGACTAGCACACTACCCTGGTTGCGTGAATATCTCAAATGTAAAATATAGCACCTGATTCATAAGGATTAGTTTTTTTGAAGGTCTGTCAATCTTTATTCATGTTATGTATTGTCTCTAATATTTTTATTTTTTTTTATTTGCAGAGCTGGTAATATGAAAAGAACAAAAATAATTCAAATTTGAATGTAATTAATGTTATAAAGGAATGATTTTTTTTTTTTGTAATCAAAGCTATCTAACTAGTATTATGAAGAAGGAAAATTATTTAGTATTTATAGACGAAGCTTCTCTAGCCTAGATGTGTAGTAGTGTAGTTTTATTGTACAGTCTGTTATTGTAACCAGTTAATTTCCTGAACTTGTTATTGTAACCAGTTAATTTGCTGATCCTAATGGCTCTATAAAGTTCCAGTTATGGTTACTAATGTATATAAATTTATAAAGTCATTCAGGTACTGATATGAATCAACTTAATTGTGATAAAGTTTTTTAACCTTTTATTATTTTATGCTTGTACAAAAATTAAATATTTATTTTATTTTTTATAAATCAGCAGCAATAATTTTCTTTTTAACATTTATACTATTGAATCATAGTATTTGATATTGTTAAAATAAAAAGGAATTACATTTAATATAACCACATATAATGGTTGTAAATAGTATTTATAACTAGCCTTGTTTGTTGTGATTATTTCGAAGGTAAAAAACTGTTGTATAATTTTAATATTACTGAATGTGGTTTCAATTGATTATATCAAATATTAAAATATGTTACCAATCAGTCGTGATTTATCTTAAAAAATGTTTTTAACCATTGATTTAAAAGTCTGATGTTTCATAATTCAATTAATCCCTCCCAAAATGTGAACTAGTTGATACCATTAATAAAGTTTTTGTTTGTTTGATTTGAAGTTAATTATTTAACCATTAGAATCTAGTTATTAGGTAGTTCCATCTTGTTGAAAAAAGGTGGGTCTTTCCTTAGCCCTTGAGAAGTCCTCATCAGAATTAAGCAATAAAAAAAATGTTTGATAGAAGACGGTAATGTGATTAATTAAAGTATTCTATAAAAGGCTCATGAAGTTTCTCAAGGTAGAGAGAATATATTGAAGATTGATCAAAACTGATTTTAATGGTGATGCTGACAGTACAAACTCGTAATTGAGAACATGGCTCTACTGTTAACCATTAGCACCTTATATATAGGCTTGATAGTTGATAGAATCTAGTACGAATTAGGGATTGATAAATTATTTGCCATTTCTATAAATTTGTTTTATTGAAAACTAGTTTCGAATGTTATACATTCATCCTCAGTTCTAAAAACACATAAAAAATTCAAAAATAAGCAATTCAAAATATAGTTGCTATTATTATACATATTAAATTAGATGTAATACAAATCAGTATTATAAAACATTTATGAATTATGAATTTAATTAAGACAAAAAATAAAATACATGTTGGTACTCACCAAGGTTTAAATGGATTATATCAAACAGAAAAGTTTGTACTGGTTTCTTCTCGCACTGAACTAACAATGAACAAAAGGTAGGTAGCATGTTTATAGGTAAACGGTTTAAGGGTCAGAGTTTTTCCAGTAATGCCGGTGAGTAATTGGTTTTTCTGTTATAGATGGAAATAAATTTAAGATTGGACTATTGGAGATATTTGTTTGGTCATTTAAGCAAACATCTGGATTGGATTTGAAGGATTTTATTATTTCAAGTGCTTCATATATATTTAATTTGAGACTGTTTTCAACGTGATGTATTAATTTAACTCTTTGATGAATTTTTGATTATTTTCATTTAAATGAATTGCAAAGTTGGAATTATCTGTCTTATTATTATATGCACGTATATGTTCCTTCAGTCTCTGATTTAGCGATCTTCCAGTTTGTCCCATGCATTTGGCTGCACAATCATTACAATTTAGTTTGTATACTCCGCTTTTTTTGAAAGGGTCTATTTTATCTTTAGGACAAGAAAAATATGAGGATAGTATTTTTTCTATATTAAATGCAGGGTTTAATCCTAGTTTTTTCAATTTATTTCCGACTTTGGTGGATATAGGGCCGTAATATGGAATCAAGACCTAATGTTTCGGGATGGGCCTATCTTCGGGGGTTGTTGAATAGATATCGTTAATTGTCTTTTTTTCATATTTTTTTTTTTATATATTTGATAGTGGTTTTATTGTACCCGTTATTTTTTGCTATGGAATATATTATTTCAATTTTTTTATTATATTTCTTTTTATTTAATGTTACGTTCAAAAGACGGTAAATCATGCTATTAAAGGCTGCGAGTTTATGTGCTGTCGGTCTCCTAGCACCATTGTTCATAACGACATCCGTGTGGGTGGGTTTCCGGTAAATTCCAAATTCATGATGTTTGTTTTTTACTGAGATTTCTATGAGATGTAAAAAGTTTATGGTTTTGTTTTTTCCCAGTTCTACTGTGAATTTAATCGAAGGGTGAATTTCATTTATTTCCTTTAAAAAATTATATATAATTATTTATATAATATCATCTACATATCGATACCAGCATATGACATGCTGAGCTAGTTGAGAATTGTTTGGGTCAAGAATTTTTTGTTCTAATTTGTCCAAAAATAAATCTGCCAGAAGGGGTGAGAGAGAGGAGCCCATCAGTAAGCCTTCTTCCTGTTTGAAGAATGACTATGCAAATAGACATCAAATTGTAAAGATCTAGTTTTTCTAGCGGTGCTAGATTCGATCGGAAGATTAACTGTTTTAAAATTTCTATTGTTTCTAGTGGTGGGATACTTGTGAAAAGATTTGTGACGTCGAATGATATTTCGCGTTATCCGGAATTACTATGTTCTTAATTTTGTTGACTAACGATATAGAGTTTTTACCGTGTGTTTTGGGGAAAATGAGATTCTGGTTTTGAATAAATTGTTCAAGTAATGGGCAAGTTTATAGATCGGGCTATTAATGTAACGACTGGTCTTATGGGGATTTCCGGTTTGTATATTTTTGGTAGGCCATATAGTTCACTGTTTGATATAATTCATTTAAAGCTTGGTGAGTATCAACATGTATTTGATTTCTTTTCTTAATTAAATTCATAATCATAAATGTTTTATAATACTGGTTTATATTACATCTAATTTAATATGTATAATAATGCCAAACTATATTTCGAATTTTTTGTGTGTTTTTAGAACTGAGGATGAATGTATAACATTCGAAACTAGTTTTCAATAAGACAAATTTATAGAAGTGGCAAATAATTTATCAATCTCTAATTAGATTAATCCTTCTATACCATCATGCGGATGTCAACTGAATCTAGTACTGTTTCAGTAGTACCTGTGCAGCAGTGACTCATCAACCTAACCTAATATACTTACTTATCAACTGTATGTTAAGATTATATCTGAATTTTAAATTGATTGTATCCAACATTTTTTAATTATTGGAGGAGAAATAAAAACTATATAATTTAGTTTCTATGGTAACCTACAAATTGCTGGTGTTCAATCAGCTGTTCTACATCCGCAATTTTTTGCTGTCAGCGTCTAATGAATGACATTGCGGTACTGCCACACTATCTCACTGTCGGGACAGTACTACAACGACAGAAAACTATCACTGTGTAAAAGAGGCTTTACATATTTTTTTTTTATGTAGTTCAAAGTAGCAATAAAAATTAAATGATCAGTTAAAATGTGTTATTAAAAAAAAAAAAAATTTCCATTTCACCATTGGTTTTATTTCATTTTATCCTATGGATTGTAATGTAATTAATTCTTACTTTTAGAAAGAAAAAAAATAAAGACTAAATTAATGAAAATGATTCAACCAGTCATCTGGAAAATTGAGGTTAAAAAATTTGAAATTAAGGAAAAACATTTATTACCTCTGTACATATTGACAACTATAAAAAAGATTTATACGGCAGTGAAACAGTCCATTAAAAAATATAAATTGCAAGTCACTTATAAAATATTAACAAACTATCACATTCACCTATTTTATAAAATTTTATGGAAGGTACTTATTTATTTACATTTGTGTGTTTTTTTTTTTTAATTTTAACACTTTATGCATTTTTATTAAATATACTTCATTAAACAATTTAAAATTTACACCTTATTGTAAGTTTGATTTTAGTTCACTTTTGGTCATTAATTTTTAAAGGCTCTTAAGTAAGGTTTGTGTCATATTTATATCAAAACTTAATTTGTGACACCTAAATATTTATCAATAAAGAATGATGTTTATTGTTTATTTGTTTTGACTCTTGCCATCTCAGTAGTTTGGTTCCGTTGTGACCAGTAGAGTTATTCTGTATTTCTTTGGCTTCTTTTGTTATTAAATCTTGCTAAAATGTTCTTTATCTGGCCTGTGTATGGGAGAATCACAAGAACGCTGAAACATTGTACAAACAGCTGGCCAGTAATTTCATAACAGCAACAACACAATACTTTGATAGTGGAGGTTACGCCTTTGATGACCAGATGATCGCAATTTTGTACAAATCACTTGATTTTCTATATATTTTTCTTGGCTGAGGCTGAAGCTCCAATAAGTTGATCACTATAATTTCTGTAGTTAAAGTAAGTAAAAAAACTGGTAGTAGCTTAAAACATTTTCGAACATAAAAAATATAGTGGCTTAGAACTTATTTGAAGTTTGATTATATTACAGACATTGTTCATTTGAAGAATCTTGTATAGGCAAACAACTTAAGGAAGACCTTTTAGTATGAATGCGCCTAACCAGTGCTGGGTAATTTGGAAGAATTGGTAGTATAGCAGTATTGCAATTGGCCATTTCAATCACTTGATGAAACTGTAATTATAATTGTTGGAATTACAATTACCAGTTGAGCCAAAGTCATTACAATTCCAAATTACAGTAATTGGTAAGTAATTGAAACTACATTTGCGCCTAGCACCTTTTGTTGAAATAACGATCGGCTTACAAATTTATGGATGAGATTGAAAGAATGTAAAACAAACTAAAATGTTAAAAAATTCAAGATGATATATTTGACAAGGTAGCTGTCTGAACTTATGTAGAGGGGGAAAGCTTTCTTATTCCTGAGAGTAACCTCCCGGCCTATGCTTTCCCCTCAAGGTTTTTCCTTTAATTGTTTGCCTATAATTTAGCATTATAATTATCAATTGTTAATTTATGCATATTTTAAAAATAATTTTGACTGTAAAAGTAAAGCCAAAAAAAAGAAAAAGAATTAATATCGTCGCCACAACGAACAAATCTGAATATAGCTAATTTTCAAAAGACCGAAAAAGAGCTTTATGTTTTACTTCTAACTTCTGATATGCGAATATTTTTTTTATCTTGGCTTATTAACTTCGGAGTAATAGATTTGTGCTTATAGATTTTCTTTTAGTAAATTAATGTAACACAGGAATATCAAAAATGCGATTTTTCATATTCGTTAGTATATCTGGTGATAACGATATGATCTCCCCTTTTCTTTGGTCAATGTCGAACTGTTTTAGAGTTATATGCTTTTCCTATTTAGTCTTTTTTAGGATTTTTAATTCAGATGTGTGATCTTTATTCTGCATTTATGTGATATTATGGTTTCCAATACTGGCAGAACATTGACCTTGCAGTAATGCTATTTGAGAGACTTTAGCTTTTGTTTTTAAATCTTCTAAGAATATCCTATTAATTCGTGTTTTAATTTACATTAAAAAAAATTTTGAGTTTATTCAGGAGATAAATCAAGTGTTTGAAGCACATTGCTGACCACACACTCCCCTGAGAATAATTAAGGCCATCAATCAGGCACCTCCATCATTGCCTCTTACAGCTGTTGCTGGACTCATTCATATTTTAGAGTCGTTACCTTTTTTAGTGTACTTCTGTCCATACCTTCACTCTTATTCAGAAAATCTATGATACACATTTAATAATCATCATTCCAGTTGATAAATATTTAGATAGATACAGATAATGCTAGATAAATGAAGCACTCATAAATCATGGAAACTGATAAAATGAAAACTTTTACAATGTTTGTTACTTATAATGTTTTGCCTTTAACCAGTAGTCACTAACCATAATTTGGTACTAACATCCTGTTTTGTAAAAACCTTCAATTCTTAAAAAAATCGCCATAGTTCTAACACCCCCTAAATCAATTCTCCCAACTTCTCAGGAGGTACCAAAAACTGCCTAATTTTCTTGCTAACGGCTTTCTAATAATTTATAGCATATTTCAGCCTTGGTTACTATTCGATCAGGCATGAAAAAACAAATTGAGTTCACTACCTAACTCAATTTCGTCCAAAACTTAATTAAGAGGTCATCGTCATCAGTTACGAAGCAACAACTGTTGAAGAGTCAAGGACTCCTGCAGTTTGGTCCGCCAGTCTTCTCTACTGGTTGCTGTCGTTCTCCAGTTGCGGATCCCCAAGATGGACCTTGCATCCGCTGCCACACTGTCAATCTAAAGGAGCTGAGATCTACTTATTCTCGTTTCATAAACCCTTTCTTCAATTATTCTCCTTGGAATCCGCGAACTTACTTCCGCGAATGCCAGAATCATACTGGACTTGTTAAATATTGTTCCCCCAAACTGTTTCCCAGATTTTGTCATTGCACTTTCTTGGGCCAAATTGAAGAGTAAACATGAGAGGCAATCACCCTGCCTCAGCCCTTTGTGTATTCCACTTTCTTCATTGTAGCACCAATCAGACGTGCAAGCTTCAGTGGTATTTCCACAAGAAGATCCTGGTACAGCTCATTTCTTATTATACTATTATCTTAGGCTTTCTAAAAGTCTATGAAGAGATGATGTGTGTGGATACTTGGATATGGTAGTTAAGGGGTGTTAGAACTTATATGACACAATGTTGGATACCATGTTTTACGATCGAGTGCTTCGAATATCCAAGTATTTAGATAGTACTAGAGTCCAGCTTTCGTTATGGAGATGAAGCTGAATCTATTCTTAGTTGTTTGGTTTCCATATCATCATATGCTATTGTGAAGATGCTTTTTTTTTCCAGAAACTGCTGGTTCTTAAATTGGGTTGGTACTAGTTGGTAGGGTGAAGCCGTAACAGAATCAGGCCCTTGATTACGCCTTTCTTGCCTGGTAACAATATCTTCTTCTTTAACAGGTTCTGGTTTTGCATTGATCATTGTTTGTTTTTGATTTGTACTTTGATCATCTTTGTCCATCCATTTTTTTCTTTCCTTGGTACGTGTTGCACTTTCGACTTGATTTTTATTTTTGAGCCTGTTTTGTGATGGAACCCTAAAAGTAGGGTCTTTTTCTTGTTTCTCTTTCTCACGCGTTTCCTTTTTAGTCTTGTACCAGTCCATATACCTTGAAGTTTTAGCCCTGCCTTGGGATTGTGACCTAGGTGTTAGTCCTGCTGACGGAGTAATGGAAGGCTCTCGAGTTGGTGGCTGTGATCTGATACCTCCCCTATCTGATGTGAGACTATCCTTTTCCTTGTTGCTAGACAAATCTACGGAATCAGTGTTTGTCTCCTGTGTGTTAAGAGTTGGAGGATCTTTGTAACGGATGTGCTCGACAAGGACATTATTGATTATGTTCATTTGTTTTATTGGAGTTACTTGAAGGGAGCGGAGGACATCTCTTCTCCTGAATGTTGATTCATGATCACTACTACTTCGAAATTTAGTGTTGTCATCATCTAGCCTCGACCTTACTGCAGCTTGTCGAATCAAACCAGCCTTCGTTTGGTTTATTCCATGTGGTTTTAATTCTTCACCTTCTTCGAAAATAGGAGAACTAATCTCGATTCGGCTCGCTGGACGGAACTCTACTGTGCCATTCTGTTTTCTTCGCCTCCGTTTTAATTTTCTTTTGGCGGTTTCTTCTGAGTCGGAAGGCGAATCGTCATTGTCACTTTTGGATCTTCTCTTGAAGTAAACATGATTATCCGTCTGTGTTTCTGCATGTTTATCCGTTTGAGTTGCCATTGTTACTACTCCTGGTAAGCTTTGTGTATCTTCTACTCGTGCTCGTCGCTGTTCTTCAACGAGGAAACGTGTGAGAAGAATATCTCTTTGTATTGAAGTTAAGCGACTGACATCAGCTGTCGACATGTCTCTTTCAACATCCAGATCCATTACTCTTCTCACTAAATCTTCTTTTTTCTCTTCTTCACTTTCTTCAGCGATTTCACCTGGTATTTGGAGTTTTCTGTCTTCAAGTTTGTTTGCTTCATCATCTTTATTTTGCATTTGTTGTCCATTTGTATCATCTATGAATCGTTTCATTATGGTTACTTTACCTTCTGTTTCTTTGTTTTCTAAAGTGAAAGGTCTTTGAGGTTGGTTTAGTTGCGGTTCTTCTTCTGATCCATTTCTTCCCCTTGTTACAAGGCGTAATATTTCTGCTCCTCCATCCCGAATAAACATGGAATGCCTTGTTGAAGGCTCTCGAAGTCTTGATGGATCCAGAACTTGGTATTCAGTTCCATCTATATCTTCCATCAGTAGAATGTCTTGTCTTTGATGTCTTGGTTTCTCAGCCTGTTCTTCTACCTGAAATTGAGATGAAGTAATTATTAATAATAATAATAATCATAATAATAATAATAATAAATTCTTTATTTATTCCAGGACAACTCCCTTTAGAGTAACCTTACAGGCAATATTAGTTGAGCCTTAGAGGTTTAGAGTAAACAATAAAATAAATAGAAAGAACAAGATAATAAACAAATAATAAAATGAAAATTTAAAAAATAATAATAAAAAAAGATGAAATTATAATAAATCATAATGATATAACTTTTAGACCTTTAAACAAAAACGAACTCTGTCACGGGTTACTTCATCAGCCCTTGCTAATGGACTACATTCACGAGAAAAATAAGGAAAATTTTATGACAGAAAGAATACTTTCATTGTGTATAAATTGAAAAGTATACATTTTCTGCTGATTATATTTGCAAAAGCTCATTTGGAAGGTAATCCTTACATCCCTACAAAACAAAACTATTGAAATTAGGTCATTATTAGCAAAGATATTCCACATTGAACATTATAGTCTTTTATTTTCCTACCACATTAAGTAAGGAAATTGTGGTAATCGGATCAAATATTTGATGTGCAGTTTTTAATGGTTCTACAAGTTGTAGAACTCCTTGAGAAAAAACAAACAAATTATTTTAGGCCATTGGTCTGTTAGTGTCATGATTATCTCTTGAACGGATTAACTAATTCTGTTTTGAACTTCAATTTATTCAATTTTTAACACTACATTTATACACATACAATAATTTGTATTAAACTTTCAATTGTGTTTATTTAATATATATATATATATATATATATATATATAATTCATATATTTATCTCTGACTACTTACCTGTCTTGTGTAGACTACATTTGGTTGATTTTGATTATGGTAGCTTCTTTCCGGGATTAGTAAAAGTCTGCGAGGGGTATCGTTGACTCCACTAAAGCGCCACGTCCTTCTTTCATCTGCACTCCAGGCTTCTCTCCTTGCTCGGGCACTCTGCCACTCCGCTAGTGATCAATAAGTAATATTTTAAGAAAAATTGAAGTGTGTAATTCTTTATTTTTATTATTATTATTTTTTATTTTATTATGAACATTTTATCTTACCTTGTACAGACTTGTTTTCTTTTTCGGCTGGCTTCTCCTTCTCTGTCGCCATGGCAATAATTCTGCTTCTACTACTGCTTTTCTTTCTCACCAGGCTATTAATAAATTAGGCATAAATGTATAAATACTCAATGCAAAAAGAAAATAATGAATATAGAGAATAAATATAGTGTTTTGGAATTATTATGTTAAAAAAAAATTCAGTTTTTATATTTAATTTTAAAAAAAATTAACAAATAAATAACAATAAAACATTATGTAATAATTTGCAACTTTTTTTTGGTTTATTATTTTTAATATCAGTGTCCAGCAAATAACTTTGTAAAACTCCTATTCCCTATTTAAAGTTAACCTGTATCAACATTTGCTAAGTGTTTTCAATAGTTAAAAAATCATGGTAGTGAATAAAGCATGATGATTAGTATAACCTGATGAGGTAACAAATATTATCGGTTTAAGTAAATTTTGGTCAAGGGAAAACTTGTTAAAAAAATGAAAAAGTCAGAGAATTTCTTCTAGCTACTTTGCTCGATACTCTACAATAGAATTGATGATTCTCGGATAATAAGTAAAAATAACTGATACTCCGCACATCTACTCTTAACTTTTATTTTAAAATACTGATCTTTTTTTCTTTTCTTATTTTTTTTTTTTGCTTATTTAGAAGTGAATAGAAAATAATAAAAAATTCTGTTATGCAACTATGTCCCTTGAGAATAATCGTAATGCATGAAAAAAAAATCACTTCTGGCCATTAGGCATTTTAAAATAAATAAATAATAAATATTTACACCTATATTAGGTTGAGCATATTCAATAATAATAACTAAATAAAAAATCAAGTTAAACTTAATCATAAGAAAAAATATTAAATAATCAATGGTTGACCGTAGAACGTTATGAAGGAACGAGATGTTCTGGGAGGCGGTCAAAAAGTGGAATACAAATAGTAAAAACTATTTATTAGGAACCAATGTTTCGACCCACTTTGCAGGTCTTCTTCAGGGCTAAATAATCAAGATACAAAAATAAAACAATGGTATATACAATGAATGAATTAATAATTAAGAAGGCTTAGTGAGAGAAATGAAAGCAGTGATGAATTTGTAAAATGAAACTGATAGAGTAATAACAACAACTAATTATTTATTAAGCTGATTATTTATAAAACTGGCTATATAATAATAAAAATAGGTAAACTAAAAGACAAAAAACTATAAACATAAATAAACAAATAAGGGATATAAAACATAAATAAATAAGGGGTTGGCAACCCCTCCCCACCGCCTTTTCTATATAACTATTAATGACATTCTTAAGTACTACTCCTACACTGCCTCGTTAATTACTTTGCTTTTTGCTAAGTCACTCCTCCACCCTTGGAACTTAAAGGTACTAAATTTTGTCTGTTTATTTATTTGTATTCCCTTTTGTTTTTTTTTTTTTTACTTATTTAACAAAGTTATTAATTTTTAGTTATTGTTTTTTTCTATTTTATTTTACCTATTACAATTATTATTATATAGCCAGTTTTATTAATAATCAGCTTAATATATTAATATTAACTAATTTATTTTTAGTTGTTGTTATTACTCTATCAGTTTCATTTTACAAATTCATCACTGTTTTCATTTTTCTCACTAAGTCTTTTTAATTATTAATTCATTCACTGTATATACCATTGTTTTATTTTTATGTTTGTATCATGTTTATTCAGCTCTGAAGAAAATCCCACTGTAAAGTGGGTCGAAATGTTGGTAAAATAATAATAAATATTTTTTACTATTTGTGTTCCACTTTTTGACCGCCTTCTGGACCATCTCATTCCTTTATAAGAAAAAATACATTAAGAAAAAAAGGAAGTCTAATAAAAAAAAAAAACCTTAACAATGAAAAATAAATTCCTTCACTAACTAAAAACTTAATTGTAAAAATCAATTATTTTCATCTAACATGGATAAAACTGAAGTCTAAATACTAAGCATAGAGAAGAAGTACGCCAGATATTAGGAGGGAGAGAATTCCAGAAAGTTTGGGAACGGACAAAAAAGGAAAGTTCAAGTTTTTTAGTTCTGTAAGGTAAGGTATATAGATCAGAAAGATTGGATCTTGTGTGCTGTGAATGGACCGAGAAACATGTATTTTATTCCCTTTTTTATAATAGTAATAAAATACACGAGCAAATCGATAATTCGATACCAAGATGTCTAACTAGTACCTGTGAAAAAAAGCGTAGTATGGACACCAAGAGCAAAGACAGCAAAGAATGAGACTCAGTATACCCAGGAGCAGAAGAAGAAGGAAAACAAGAAGAATCCAGAACAGAATCCTTGTTTCACTTCTATAGACTGGCTGCAAAAAATAAAAAAGATCTATATTAGATCATTTGAGCTAGGAGTTATACTTTCTCTTTATGTAAGATTTATTTGAAGGCAGAATCAAGCAACAAATAGTATTTTTCTTTGGTTTATTTTTTATTATATAATTACAATTTATTTTTTAAATAATGTCAATCAAATAACTTTTTTCTTTCTCTTTTTTAATAATTTTACTCAGAAACTTTATTTTTTTTAAGTGGTGATATTAAAAATCTAATCTTTTTTGTTTTATAATTTGACACAAGCATTACCTTAAAATGCTTACCTCAGGTTCCTCAACCCTATGCGTGATTATAACGGAAGATGAGTTTCTGTATGCAATTCCAGTAAACTTTTTTTGTAGATCATCCAGATCGACAACTGCATTCTTGTCGTAAAGAATGGTTGCTGTCACAATACTCCTGGAACAATTAGATAGATCAGGTAATACTTTTATTTTTTTAATACTACTTAATTAAAAAATAGCAGTTCATATATTGTGATCGAAATAGTTTTTTATTTCAATATAATCTAATGATTATAATTTTGTCTTTGTTTAGAGTTTTATTCCCAGTTTATATAACAAAAGTTAGACCCGTATTTATGAACGCTCCTAAGGAACACCTTACTAAAGGTTTCCTTTAAATGCTAACCTTTAGCTTCCTTTAATACAATTTTCTTTTTATGAATGCTGTTTAACGCTTTCCATTGTTAAGGCTAGGCTAAATGTTAAGCTTAACAAGGAAAAGCATTAAGGAGCATATATAAAAATGAAAATTGGGTTAAGAGAAGCTAAATATGTGCAATTAAAGGAAACCTTTAATAAGGTGATCCTAAGAAACGTTCATAATAACAAACTTGTTACTTTTTAAAAAACCTGTTATACTTTTTTGGGTATCAGGACATTCCACTGTTCGATTGAACACTTATAATACTGGAGAACATGGTATGGTTGTGAATTTAGATTAATTTACTAAGGTACAGAACGCATGGGTACTTTGTTCAAATTGAATCTATTTTTTGTTTTGTTTTTAGAAAAATAACTAGGGTCTGTCCATTCTGAGTGATGTTGCTTGACCATTGTATAATCAAATGATTTTTTGTTTGTAGTTTCCTACATTATTGCAGTTTCCAAAAATAACAATTTTAATTTTTATCTATTTCCTAGCTTAAATAACAGCCCTAATATTTTGGAGGTGTGTAGCTATCTATATGCACTCTATTAAAAAAAAATATCAATCCTTAGACTGGCTTCCTTTTCAAGTAACAATTTTTAAAAAATTAAAGATTTAAAAAATCCTAATTTTGACGCCTTTTATATTTGTTGGGACAAACTTTAAAAATCTGAAATATTTAGAGACAAACTCTCGATTACACATACTGCTGTGTAAATTTCATGTTTGAGATGTATTTACAAGTTAATCTTAAAAATCACATATAGCTTGCATGCTTTAAATCTGAAATGAGCTAGTAATTTTGGCTACATAGAATATTTTTCATGGTCCCTTCAATTTTGATTTTAAGAAGCTCCAATGAATGAATAATTGAGGCTTATTTATCCACTATTTTATAACACAGTTTTTATGATGAATATAATTTGTTAGAAATAGTTTTTGGTTGAAAAAAAAATGGATCACTTGAAATGGACAGACCCACAAGGTTTTCATTATAAACCGTAATTATATTGTTATTACGTCGGATTATATATTGTTGTTACGTCGGAAGAGAGACATTCGTAAGTGTCAATTAAATTTGCTGGCAAGCTTATCAAGCACATTATGGGAAAGAACAGGATAAAAATTGGGCGCCATATAAAGTTTGTAAAACCTTTATGGAGATACTTTGTTACTGAATTCCATTTGGTGTGCCAATAAGATGGTACACGTTTTGAAACACACACTTTATCTGCATCAGGCTTTAAATAAACAAATAATTACAATCTTTTAGTTTAAATAATCCCACACCCTCTCCCTAAAAAAAAAAATGGGTTTTTCTTTCAATATTACAGTAGATATTGGCTTTATTTAAAAAATGGGAGTCAATTCCGCAAACCTGATTTTTTTTTCTCGTTTTTAGAAGACTGGAATTACCCAGATTCGACTCTGAAACCCTAAGCTGCAAAGCCACTGCTCCCCTATGTCATTTATGAACATAATAATTGGAAAAACAGTTATATTTGACTGTAAATGCTTCAAATCTCCCTAAAACTCACTTTTCTCCACTACCAGGATTGCTCAGGTCTGTGGTTTGTTCCTCCTGTTGACCAGTGTACGGCTGTATTCTGTGTATAATGACCTTGCTGGCTCCCGTCACTTTGGTCAGTGTTGTCTCTACTGATCTTGGGTCCAGATTCTTTCCTGGCAGAAGGAACCGCATAAGTCTTGACTGGCTGAGAGCTGGAAGAATTCTGACTTCACCGGTCGTCCAAAGGGTTGGAATTCCTGTACATATTTTATTCGAAATACTATACCGTTTTGTTGATAATATTTTATGTATTCTACATAGTGTTGTTCTACCTTACCTAAATCGTAAGCCCTCACGAGGAGCGTAGCTACCAGAGTCGCCTGCCGAACTCTTCTACCTCCGATGTTCACTGACAGCTCTCCACTCTCTTGATCAACTGCAAATCTGTTGTCGTAGTTGCCACTTAGGATCTCATAGCGGATCACGTTATTAGGTGGTTCTGAATCATCGTCAACAGCCTGCTCATACACAGTGAAATGATATAACTGAAATCAATTATCTGTGATATCTGGACTCTGACCCGGGTCCGAGTATTGTTACCACGTTAAAGACTAGACAAGTTGACTTACTTTTATGAAAGCAGCCTGAGAGAAGTTGGTCCCTTCAGGTCCTAGAATGAACTCCATCGGGTTCTTGAGGAATCTCGGTACATTGTCATTCACGTCGAGCACGAAGAGGATGAAGTCAACCCTAGCTCTGTTCCCAGTGCCTCTGTCATCTCGTGCCTCGACTTGAAACCGATATGCTGAAACAAAAGTCAATAAACTTATTAAAATAAAGGAAGGTGAGAGACTTAGCGGATTTAAGGGGCTGAAGTCTCATCAAAACAAAAAAATAAATTGTTTTTACCAAGGCCCATTTTTTTTTCTATGAATGATTAACTTATGAATTAAACAATTACAATATGTTCTATTTTTAAATCATAACTCATAACAAAAATAGCTTAGTTAATATAGGCCTACAATTAAATTTTATTTCTCGTGTTGTAACATTCAAGTTATCTATTTGTGATAATTCAGCATCAAAAACCCATATTTGATTACCCTCACACAGTAAAGGGTGTTGAGATATGATTAGTGTTGAAAATGAAATAGTAGCATCACTACAATATATCATCCAAACCAACAGTCTGAGTCGAGTCCGCTGTCAGCTGAGCCGAGAAGGCCATGTTTTTTGTATTTGTTGTTGGTATGTAGTATGTTGACTCTTATCCAAAACAGAAACTTAATATGAAAAGTAATAAACTAATTGCTCCTGAAATCACCGTTATTAAAAAAAAAAGAAATGAATTTCTAATGATTCAAGTTCATGGCTTCAAATGGTATAAAAAACACAGTTTTGATTAGCGACCTTTGAAAATTTCCCAATGGAGAACTCCCCTGTTGCTATGAGGTATCTCTTATCTTGATCCTTATACCCTCAGTGTTATCCCTCTCAAAATTAAATCCTGGATCCGCTACTGAGGTAAGCGACTATAGGAGTTGGCAAGTTGAATGAAAGCTACGGTATAGCATTTGTATTGAATAATTAATAGTTGACCGTAAAAATTGTATGAAGGAATGAGATGGTCCGTGAGGCGGTCAAAACAATGGATCACAATTAGTAAATAAATAGTTTTTACTATTTGTGATCCATTCTTTTGACCGCCTTCCGGACCGTATTCCTTCAGATAGCATTTATAGTTTGGGATGATTCAATGATTAATTTATGCTTGAATATTACTCACAAGAGGATTGCTCCCTGTCGAATCCATGCTTGTCCGTAGCTACGGTGATGAGGCCAGTATCTTCATCTATCCTCAGAGAATTATTATTCTTGCCGTAGATTCCGGTGAACTTAATAATTCCGAAATCTCCAGTGTCTGCATCACTGGCCTCCACCCGTACCAATCTGTAACCTAATATTAGGGTAGACAAATATTTACATCTCAGTATTAAATGAAGGCTAAAAGCTTTAAAATACAATAATTAATATATTATAATTAGTTTCATTTGTGAAGATTATTCCATTCCTTGAAACTTTAAATTTAATAGGATGCTCTTTTTTTGTTACATATCCTTTCTTTCTTTAAACATAATCAACAAAGTAACTAAGTTTGGAATATGAATTCACCTGCCGTAATGTTTTCAGGCGCCTCAGCGCTGTAGTTGCCTGAGGAGAACACTGGAGGGTTGTCATTGACGTCAGTTATGAAGACTGTAACATCGACGCTTGTCGAAAGCGGTGTTTCAGAAGGGTTTACTTCTCGAGCCCAGATCTGAAAATATAAAGTTCAGATAGAGCAAATACAGCTAAAATAAACAGAAATATATATATTTTAAATCACTTAATGCTTGCGAGAACACACAATAATTATGTTTTTCATTAGATTTTAATTTATTATAATTTTTTATTTATTCATTGAAATTTACAAATATATTAACTAAAAAATACTATAAGCAAATGCACAGACAGGTAGAGAAACTAACCATTAGTAGCACTCCAAAAACAATTTTAAATTAGAAGGCCCCAAGGCCATCTTATTTCCAGACGACTAGGAGGATTATTGGGAATCGAAGAAGAAGCGACGTTTGAAACTAGAGGGATTGAGTGGGAAAGCAGTTTTTCATGTAAGGATAAATACCGAGTTCGGTGCAAATCGGCAGCACATGAAACATTAAGGTCACTATGGGTGATGACAAAGAAAGGAAGATTGAGGATTTTGGATTGTAAGGATTGAATACGTGAGGAATTCGATCGTTTAGTGGAACCCCAAAGCTGAACTTCATAAGTACAAATAAGCCTTACTATAATCTCATGAAAATGAGCCTTTTGTCACATCACAAAACTTAAAAAATAGAATAAAACAACTTAGGGGACCAATATTAACAATCCAAAAAATATTAAGACTACAACACTAAAGCATAATATGAAGAATAACTATAAATTCGATTTTAACAAAATAGAAATTCTAAATAAGGCTAGCAACAATAAAATAAGAAAGCATATATAGTCAATTTATATAACCAACAATATTAATCATAGAGTAAAATTCAAAACAGATAGCCGAAAAATAGGACAGCATTATGTTGATATAAGAAATAAAATTGATATTAAATAATTTAAAAAAAAGTTAAATCAAAGCGTAGAACAATAAACAATAGTTAAGTTGGCGCTCGACCCCACGCCTCTCTGCCCTGAAGATGGCCTAAAACATAGGCTGAAACGTCGGCACAAAATATATAAGTTTACTTATAAAAGTGTAACTCTTTGACCGCATCCTCTCCCCCCCCCCCCCTACCAACTTCTCTCTTAAGCCTTAACAATAGTTAAGAATCTATAGGAATTAACAATAATAACAAACTAGACTAAGTAGAGCAGTGGCCTAACAGACTCAGTTTCTTTATATAAAAGAAAAATGTATGAGAGTGGGTAAGCTAAAATGTTCTGATATTTCTTTTTTTTTTTTTATTAAGCTTTTGGAGCTTGAATGATTGATACTACTATTATTGGTGTTATAATTGCAGATATTTTAAAAAATTGACACATGAAAACAGAAATAAAGAAAAAGGAACAAAGATTATAATTTCACTATTCTAATAATGGAATAATAAACAAGTAAGACTCATTCTTTGGTTTATGATGGGCTATTTTCTCATTATATTTTTTTGTAATAATATAAATGTTTTAATTTTTAATAAAAAAAAACAAAATATTCGTAAGATAATTTGCTTATGATAGGATAAAATAAACAAGTATATATTATTTACTAATCTAAGTGTTGATATTAAATGTAACTAATTTAAAAAAAATGTAATAGTAGATGTATGAAAAAATCGGCTTGAAAATAGACAATTGTCTGAAACATCGCCTAAGTATGCAGGAAAATGTAGATGGTTTTAAAAAAATAGGATATGTATTTTTCTTAAGAATTAATGACTGTTATGATTAATCTTATAACCATTGAAAATTAAGAAGATTATTTGAAGAGCATTTTGTAATTAATTGCTCAGAGCATTTGTCTAGTAAGTGTCGAAGTAGCCGAAAAAAGCGAGAAGTCTCTTGTCATTTGAGTCTTGTATGACGATATCATATTAGACGTTTGTCAAGATGGAGTCCTAGATACCAGATCTGTTCTACAGAGATAAGTGGAATATTATTAAAGAATACTGAGGGGCAAGTCATAAGTTTAATTTAATTCTAAATCACGCTATTACAGCAGTGCTCTTTCTTTAATCAATATATCCTTTTCAATGTTCTCCTGACGGCATGCTATATTTCAGGTCAGACTGAAGCTCAAACTAATAATGGAATAATAATTAAAGCCTCATTTAAGACTACTTTTATGATCCTTTTGGCCCAATGGATAAGGCATTGGTCTCTTAAACCAGGGATTATGGGTTCGAGTGACAACAGGGGTAATAAAATGCATCTCAAGTCATACTTTAGTATCTTGTAATAGCAGAAGCATACTGCATTTTCAAATAGATCTAGATTTCATTGTGCTGAGATATTAGTGGAATTATTTCCAGATTAAGCAAATGCTTGTCAAATTAACACGATTTTGATAAAAGAATTTATAAAGCATAGTTTATAATAAATAGTTGAAGAGCAATGCCTTCTAGATAATATTTATTACCTTGAAGATCAGTTGCGTTCTCTTTTCGAAGTCTAAGAGTTTGTTGTCCCTCACCCTGATGATGAAGTCAGCTTCCCTTTCCCCCACAGCAGGAGATATTTCGAAGGTGCCGTTGTTATTTTCCAAGCTTAGGGCGAATACACCATGCTTACCCTGCCAACAAAGTCTGTGACGATAATTTGTTTAAAAAAACAAAACAGATACAAGTAAAAATTATTTAATAACATTATTGAAACACAACTTATTCTAAAGTTCTGAAACTCATTACTTAAGGATGATTGACAGAAAGATGGTTAGGGCCTCAGAATTATATCAAAAGCTTTGACTGTTCAGCAGATCTGATAAATTACTTATCGAATCCGTTTAGAAGAGTGGGACAGAAAAAACTGATTCATTTTGAAGGAATGCTATAAATAAACCAATGTCTCCAGAAAAAAAAATGGTTTTATTTTCAAAAAGGGGAGAGGGATAGTGCAATGAGTAAGGTACTTTGCTCCTATTACCCGGGCTCAGGTTCGAGACCAGCTGTGGCAAGTAATTATTTATTGTGTTTCATCATCTGTGGATAGACTCTGTGGGGAAAGGAGACCCTCTTGGAGCTCATCCAGCCCCTAGAAAGTGGACACTCTTAATTGGGAGAAAAATCTGGAGAGTGAGCGTTATCTTGGCCTAATCACCTCTCTCCACAACCGCTGGCCTAGAAACTGAATATGGCTTATAGTATACATATTTTTTTTTTTTGTTTATTTTCAAAAAGTATATTGAAAATAGTTTTATTTCAGTGGGTTTTAAAAATTGCAAATGTCTGCCATTATTGATGGTCCTGGAAATTTTCCATCACCCTTCTAGTAATTTCTGGTAGAATGAAATTGGTTTCTTGAATGATCCTTTCCTTTAAATGATCCAGATTACAAGATCTGTGTTTAAACACCTTGGACTTGAGAATTATCCAGAGAAAAAAAATCACATGAAATAATCTGGTGGTCGTGCCACCCCTCAAAGAGATCAACCTGTCAGGGAATTTGGAGTTTTCCTTCAAAACTTCAAGTGAATGTCGAGATGTATGAGTCGGTGGCCCATCTTATTGGAACCACACATCCTCGGCGTCAAATTTGTTCCCAGAAATAGGAGTGGATCGAAGGGTGATCAAAAATTTTTTTTCTAAAGACATTGATTTGTATTTTACAGCCCTTCAAAATGTGTCATTTATTTCTGCCCTGCCCTATACATTAGATAGTCCCGTGGCCATCTTCTTTTCAGATGCCTCTGGGAGTAATTGGATGAGATTGCGATGACAGGTTACGAACTAGTGGATTTCGTTTAATATGGGGTTTGTAATTAAACTAGGTATATGTATTTCAGACCAACGCTGTAACATTTGAAATATTAAGTTCTTTATGAATAATTTTATTTAGGAAATTATAACGATTATTAAGGATTCTTCAACAAATATTTGGATGTAACGATTGAATTTTGGAGTAATAAAAAACAAGGAAGTAAAAAAAAATAGTGATTTCATCATCACATTATTATGAGAAAAAATGAATTTCCTTTCCTCTTTAAAAATGTATCTTGTGCAATAACTGGAAAGAGATCCTAAACTATTTCCCTACCCCATGTACCCCAAAATGTACAAAGCTAATTTCTATAGTGATAATGTCAATGTGTTACATTAAAAGTATAATGTAATACAATTTGGGATAAATACCAATTATAAAGATTCAGTAAAATTCTTTTTTCTTATACCATGTCATTGTCCTTAACTGTAGTAATATAGTTGTCATCAAACACCAGTGCTGTCCCTTGAGGGCTGTTTTCTGGTAAATGAGTCGAGTAACTGAAAAAATATTTTGAAAAATTAAAGTATATATTATGTAAATATTAGGTAATCATTAAACAATTTTAAAACAAAATCTTAAGTCTCTCGAATTACAGAAAATAGCTAACCAGTCAGCATTAAGTCAAATGTGTAAAGGCATTACGCTTTTTCATTCATTCATAAGAAAAAATCAATTATCAAAAATTTGTTACATTGCACCTTCAACCAATCATGTCTACAATTACATAATTAAGTTCAATATATATATATATATATATATATATATATATATATATATATATATATATATATATATATATATTAATTGATTTATAGAGTCAGAATTTGTTAATGATTCATTTAATTTCTTAAATTTAAATCCAGATAATAATGGGGTTTTCCTTTTTTCCTTTTAATTTTTTCTGAAGGGATTAAAATAGCACACTAGCTGCCAGAAAATGTAAGTGTTACTAATAAAATAATTGCATTAATAGAGAGTACTGCCTGTAAATTATAGGTATTTTAAAGAAGAAATGTTGAATAAAATTACTGATTTTTTTCTCATGCCGAACTTAATTATGTAATTGAAAACGTGAGTGGATGAAGATGCAATTTAACAAATTTTCAATAATCGATTTTTTTCAGTTTAAATAACATACCTCATGCTCTCAAAGAAGGGAGGGCTGTTTCCTAGTTCTCCAAGAAGCAGGGCTACAGTCGCTGTGCTAGAGTCTCCGACCCCACTGGTCGCTACTTCTTCAGCGACTACTGTGAGGAGGATGGGCTGATGAGAGCGCGATATCGCAGTGAGCTCCCGCAGTTCTCGTACCAGGCGGATGACACCTTTAGTAATTTAATTAATCTTAGTAAGTAAGTACTAGAGAAGACATGGATCCATTATTTTACATGTTAGGTTAAAAATCTATTGGTATCGAAAAAATAATAAATGGATTCCGTTTGACGATATATTCGTGAATACAAACAAATACACACCAGTGACTGGATCAATGTCAAAGAAGACTGTGAAAGGATTCTTCTCTGCAACGAGAGCATACCTCACTTCCCTGGGCAGGCCTCGATCCCCATCCTTAGCAGTCACCTTCAGCACAGAGTCTCCCTGTCAACAGGAGCAACTTGAATTAATGATTTTGCATAAACAAGAGACCTTAAGATTCCATAGGTCAGTTAAGCTGTAGAGGAACATTAAGATTATTATATATAATTCACGAAGAAGTTTAAGGCACTCTGTACACTAGTAGAGCGTTAGATACTCGTCAAGTGTGCGAAAGTGCAATTGTTGTCTCCCTCATTCTACGTCTGCAGACGGGTCGTCAAAGAAGCATCAGCATGCTTCTAACTTTTATTTCGCTGCTTACAACCATTTCGGGTGATTTACATTATTTAAGGGCTATTTCTTTATAATAATCATGAAAAAAGTCCATACCGTGGATGTATTCACTACAGCTTTCAGATTTCAAAACCGAAATCTTGGCTTCAAAGTAGACAATAAGTTAGAAAAGATTTCTGTTCCAGATAACAGGCTATTGGAGGGATATTAATGAAGGCTGATCCATTTATATATATATTTTTTTGTTAATATATGAGTGCCATGGACTTTGTATACAAAAATATATTTTGAAATCCTTTCTTTAGTCAATTTTTTCAAGTATTTGATACGCATTCTATTTAATTTTTTTTGTTCATATTTATTATTTTTAATTATTATAAAAGGTGATTTTGATAAAAAAAAAAAAAAAATGGTTTATTCCCTTAATCGCTAGTGTCCACATTTAGTGAACATATCCACATTTTTGGAAATTTTTTTGTAGACCTCTACTTTTTGATAATTCGTCACTGAAAATTGCTCTTTTCCTTAGAATCACCCTCACACAGTTCCCGGGTGTTCTTCAACCTCCCTTACAAATTGAATATTTATATCTTCTATCGAAGCAACCATGACGACTGTACTGCACAATGCTTGAAACGCACTTAAAACGAGATGATTACGCTTCTCACTCTAGACGATAGATAAATGTTCCATTAGTGGTCCCACTATCATTTGTCTAGAGAAGAAGTGAGATTCACAATATCAAAATTAATTTCATGGAAGTTTATCTTGTCTATAACCAATAGTACTACTTATGTCTGAAACCAATGATATGACTTGTGTTATAGAAATATAAATTTAAATACAATGTTTACCTTAGTAAGATTTGGACTGAGCATAGTGATAGGGGCTATGGCATCCCAGACAGGAGGAGTGTCTTGTACATCACTGACGACAACTACTAGCTCGAAACCTGCTACGTTTCTGCTGTCTGAGTCGGCGTCCGTCCACATTCCCTGAGAACATAGGAGGAAGAGGTAACATGCTTGAAAGATTAATATATATATATATATATATATATATATATATATATATATATATATATATATATATATATATATATATATATATATATATATATATATACCATTCTCTGTCAAACCGACATCCCCTATATAGAAAATTAGGTTCGATTTAAAGCTTATTTAAGGTCTAAATGAGAGATTAGAAAGTCTAGTTTCCTCAACTATCTCAATTTTAGAAAATTAAAAAAATAGGATGCCTAATACGGAGCCAAACAAATGTCTTTGAAAACTGTTGAGGAAACAATGTATAAAAGATAAATTTTTCATGCCTTCAATATGAGTATCAAACTTCATGATACCAAGATAGTGTATAAAGCACCATTGGACAATGCATAGTTCAGCAGCGCAGTGCCACTTCTGTAGAATCCCATGATGTCAGAAGGCAAGATAGTGTAGAAAATAAAAATTAAATTTTATACCATAAACCATGGGGACACTTTAGTGAATCCTCACACATAACAATGGTAGAGGGTATGAAGAGAATAAGAAGATATTATATGTACCATTTCCAATATTTTTTTACCTGCAACACCTGGCAAAAACAATGGAAAATGGACAGATCCATCATCAGCTGATTATGTATTTGACTTCCTCAAACTTATTTCAATGGTTTAAACACCACATTAGGCTCACCCTATTGGATTTTCGAAAAGTTCAGATTGTTAAGAAAACTAAACATCCTATGGATATATTTATAGGGTTATTAATACCAATGAAAAAGATTTTTCATAGTTTGATGGTTTTTATTCTTATGAAATTAAAATTTTTGTTTGTACCAAATCAGGCACATTGTATGCAATAGGGGCTGCGCTATCGCTGTAAATCATGTTTTGCTGTGGAATGTAGCGCCGAAGCGGCTCCTGCGATTTTGATGAAACTTGCCTAAAGTCTCCTTAAAGCCCTTTAACTTTTCTTTTATGGTACAGGTAAGGTAAAAAATAGGTAAATAAGGTATGAAGAAAAGGAAGTTTTATTTGTGCATAACTCAAAAGATATAAATTTTATGGAAAATTCTATAGGATTTCATGAAATGTAATTAAATCACCTACAAAAAAAAATTAAATCGGACTAGTATTAGCAAAGTATTCTGCTCATGTTCCATGGTTACCTGTTCAATTTTTTTTTTTTAATTTTTTGAATAACTCTAAAACTAAACATCCTTCGGAACATTCCAGATGCTCATTTGAAAGATAATTAAATTGTCTACCAAACTAAATTTAAAAAAAAAAAAATAAATAATCGGATCAATATTAGTGAAGATACAGCAAACGATTTTTGTATTGAACTTCCCACCCAAAGCCTTATGAAAAGTGGACACAATAGATATTTTTATTTTTAAAATATTGTAATCAAATCTCATACGTGTAGTGATTAACGATAAAATCTTACTAACCATTGCATAAACAGATAATTTGTACATAGTTTTCACTTCGTAATCTAGTGGCAGTGTTAGTAGTATAACTCCAGTCGTCGTATCTTTCTTCGACGTCTGGTTAATCTTGAATTCTGATCCGCCCTATAAATATCATTAAATAAAATAAAAATGCAGATATAGTTTCTATAATTAAAATAACCGTTTTATATTTGATCAAATTATCATTATCACTTCAAAAAAAATATGTATATATATATATATATATATATATATATATATATATATATATATATATATATATGTATGTATATATATATATATATATATATATATATATATATATATATGTATATATATATATATATATATATGTATATATATATATATGAGGAATACTTACAACCAATTCTAGCTGCGCTGGTCTTAAAGAACGAGGATGTTTTCTGACTATAACATACTCCAATTCTGTACCTACTTTGGTATCCTGAAAATAAGAAGAGTTTATTTTTATAAAATGATTCGGAAAATCTTGAAGTTTTAGTTATATCAAGGCACTGCAACGCTCTGCATTCTTTAATTTTTCATTCAGTGTCGAAAAGCAACCATCACTACCATTCATGGCATTCTGAGTTGAAAAACATTATGCAATGATAACGTGGAAGAGGGGCAATGTATTTTATTATAGATATAGCCTTAGTTCTTCCATTCTTGTAGTTTAAAAAACCTAGCTAGTTCAGTGTGATTCCATTCCGGTTTGTCTTTGTCTTATCCCTATAATCCTATCCCCCTTAACGAAGTAGCTGGCTATCATAGATTTAGGATTTTATAGGATGGGAGTTTTTATTATCTGTTACTAAATACTTTCACCATTTTTATCTTATTAGAGACTGAAAATTATAATGATTAGAAAATAATGGTTTGAAAACACACCTTGAGTTTTTTTTTTTTATTAATTTATTTTTACTTTTAGATTTACCAAACATGCAGTGTAATAAGCTGATAAGTAATAATATAAGGAGTGTATTGTTCATCTCTGATTTATTTTGTTTTGTGTTTTTTTTTTTTTTTAAGTTTTTTCGTAATCATTGGTTTATTGGTGCTGAAGCGCCGCTTGTTCAGCTAATTTTCGCACTATACCACTGGCTATCGCGTCTTTTGATTTTACCTCCGGAATCATGATGACGCCGGGGATGTGGGGGAAGACATTCTGGAAGTCGGTGACTCCGTCAGTGACCCTGATGGACGCCGCGGAGGTGGTGGTGTCGCCGGAAGTGTCCCTCACCGTCAGCCGGAACTTGAAGATCTGACCGGGGGATACGCTCCGCTCAAGGAACACGTTGGCTTCGCAGGCCGAGCTTCTTCTGCTGCACGGGAGGTCCTCCACCCGCACTACGTAAGAGCCGTAATCTGCGAAATAATGGGATAAGAAAAATTAATGAGAAGAAGAACTTTCATGTAGTATTCGCGCCGAATCATAGTCATTGTAAGATCGACTGCAATATCGTCACGATACCTGAGAATGAATCTGAGAACCTCCCTTAGATTAAAAAAGACAGAACTTAGCAGACGATATGGTCTTTTATCCAGGTTACTTGGCAGGTATTATTACGATTATAATAATAACTAGTATACCCGAGCGAGAACTCTCATTATTATTATTATGTATTAGATATCAATTCTAATACATTAGATAAGCATAAGCGATATTAGGGAACCATTTAATAGTGTAAATAATATAATTTTATCAAAAAAGTTTATTTAACACACACATTTGGTGAAGCTACATAGTTTGTAATGACTATGTTGAAATTACAGTTTATACCTAATAAGTAATTAGCTTACCCCACCGGAAAATATCTCTTCAAATTAGCAGTTAGGCAATTAGATTCAGCTATACCAATTTCTATGTGTAGTATTCATATTTAACACTGCCCTTTAGGGTTGGACATGGGAAACAATATATAATTTCCCACTCATTAAAAGATTTTGTAAACAGACTCAAATTGATATAAAGTTGCCATGACAACGGCACGTACGCAAGATGTCACCGGGTCCCGTGCGGAGCTATATCGTGCGTTATCTCGAAAACGGTAGGTTTTTAGGGCTTTAAAACACTGGAGCAATACGTTCCACAGGAGCGTATATGATCTAGATGCCCGCGTCGAAAACTTTAAAACCCAACTTAACTGAAGTCGACAGCCGTGATGTAATTAAAGCAGTAATAATTGAAGTTACGGTAAGATCCCGACCTCAACTGAAAAGGATCCATTGATGTTTTGTTTAGTTCTTGGGTGAACGTAATGAGCGGAAGTCGACAGCACTAGTAATTTTAAATAATATCTAATTAAAGCAGGAACAATTTTAATAATTCGAATGAATACGAATGTTATAATTGAATGCAAAGCAGTTAGCACAAATGACGCTAGAGTGAGCTAGTCCGGCAATGTTCGGGCGACCTCGGAATGAACATGTGATAACGCGCCCGTAGTCTATAGTTGTACCAAAAATAGTTTTGAGTCTAGGTCAAAAAGTACGTTCACACCATTGCCAAACCTTGGCAAATCAAACGTGTAAGCTGGTTAGTTTTTCTTGGCTTGTCTGTATTTGAGTCCTATCCGATTCTTGCGGGAAGCGCCATATGAGCGCTAGTGTCGCATCCAAATATTGGTGTATATATATAAGTTACATATTTATAAGTTTTTATTTTATATTTTTAAATGTTTCTTTATGAAATAAAAATAATTTAAACCGAAATTAACATTAAAGGTTGGAATAACGGGAACAGTAGCGTGTGGAGAGGTTAGTTTGCTCTTTACACGTTTGCCGTTTGTCTTGCTTAGGCTTGGCAAAGGTGTTAACGCACTTTAAGGAACCTAGTGTTGCAAAAATTATGGCGATTCTGTATAAATCTCATCTTGTGTCTAATATTGGTTACACTTAGATATGCAAAACTGTTAATTTGTGATTTATATTTTATTATTAGAGGAGAAACTTTCCCATAAAAATAATTTTTCTTGAAGAAACATTTTTTCTTCGGAAATTTTATTAAAAGGCTTACGAAACTCTTTTAATTTCAAATAATGTATTTCCAAGTGTCCTTGCTTAACGCGATCGTCACCACGTAACCCATAATCTTATAATGGATCCCCAATGGTAACTTTCTCAGTTGATAAATAGGGATTCCCTTTCAGGTTGTGATAGGTCGTACATTAAATAATTTATCAGCTATTTGTCAAGCTTAATGGCAAGGCTTCGTTTGATAAGTTCGCGTGCGAGGGACTCCTAAAAACCTTGACTAGTGTTGTACAAAGGTTCATCATTCTATTATTGGCAATTAGGATCTTCAATAGATTATCCGAATAACACTTGAAGAGTTAATGAAGGTTTGGGAATATTTTAAAATTGATAGGACTTTATAATCATTGCAATTACTTACTTTAGATAAACTAAAACACTGTTAAATATTTATTTAATATTATTTTCAAATTATATTGCAAGAAGTGATTTTTTTTTTCATCTTAGGCAATTTTAAGATCAACTCAGTGTATCTCTTGGCCATCGCCTCTGTAGGTGTTGGGGTGGGCTGTATGGGCTTCTGGAAGATCTTATTATTTCTGTTCATATTGTAAGTCAGTCTTAGGAGGATAATATTTCAATATTCTTAGGCAGAGTTTAAAATCTTTGTACATTACATCATTGGTGAATGGTACGTCTGCTATTTTGCGCAATAATTTTGACTGAAGTCATTTATCACATATAGTTCATATCGATTTTAGCAAAACTTTATAGACAGACTTTGTTAATCAACGATAATTTTGAACACATGACAATTGATTGACCTGGATAAAATACCATATCGTCAGTTAAGTTCTTCTCGTTTTAATCCAAAATAGGTTCTCTAATTAATTTATCCAGTTACATAAAGTGTATTCTCTGCCTACGAGAGAAATATAGAGAGGAATTCAACGTAATACATTTTTTATTGAAAAGCCTTTGGTTCGGAAGTAGGGATACCTTCCCGCTTGCAAAAAGTTTTTTTTTTTTTTTTGAGAAGTTCTGTGGTTTTGAAAAGAATCAGTTCCAGACGATGGCGGAAACCATTATTCTGGACCTACTAGGAATTTTACTTCATCATTTGTATTAAGTCTAAGCTTTGTTTTGTCAATCCTCAATTTTTTTTCCTCTTAATATTATTACGTATTCCGCCTTTTCCATCTATCTAGCACTGTTTTGGTTTTGGATTGATCAGTATGCTGTGAAATTTAGCTTTTAAAATGTGGAGGAGAATCAAAAACTCCAGCTCACGTATAGCGTAAATGTTCGAACAATATGCTTCTTGTTTTAGCCTTCGGTACAATAACATTCAAAAGCAAATAGCGGAACTGCTTGAAAAGAAAAATTATAGATTTTTCCAGAAAGTGTTTTGCCTAGATACAGAAGGTTCAACAAGATTCGTGGGTATTCTGGCGTTTATTGCGACTGAAAAGGAAGCACTAATTGTAGATCTCACAATTAGGATCGAAACGAACCATCAGGACCAAGGCATTAAAATACAAGCAGAAAAAAAGAGCATTTATATGAAGTGCATTTCTTATCTACAAGAGAAGTATAGATTGGTATTCGGCAAAAGACAATTTTCAAAAGAGCATTGGTTCGGAAGTAGGGGTACCATTCCGCTTGCAACGGGTGTTTTTTTTTTTTGGGGGGGGGAAGCTCTATGGTTTTGAAAAGAATCAGTTCCAGCCAATGACGAGAACCATTATTCCGGAGTCACTAGAAATCATACATCATCATTTGTATTAAGCCTTACCATTGTTTAGTCAATATTAGTTTGAATTCTACTTTTCCCAATCTCTCTCTCTTTTTTGTTTTTAATATTACCGGCCGGATTTATCGTATGGAGTGCAATTTAGCAACTCAACGCAGTGGAGCAGCAACTCACGGTTTTCTTCTAGTCAGAGAGGGGTGCACCCAATAATAAAAGCTTAGCTAAAAGCTGATTTGGTGCAATATCAGTAAAAACAGAACATTTATTTGTATTTAATAGCAGAAATTCATGTTGCACAATTAATAATTATTATACCCATAATAACACCTGCCAAGTAACCTGGATAAAATATCGTATCGTCTGTTAAATTCTGTCCCTTTTAATCTAATCTGGGTTCTCCAATTCAGTCTCATCCAGATGAAAATCTAAAAATCATATTTCCTCAGATATAGTTATTCCGAACAGTGACGGTTATTCTATTTAAAAAAATACAATTACTTTAAAGTAATAAAAATGAATAGAACAGAAACGGAACGGCTTCATTCTGAAAGATGCAACCCGCAAAGTTTGAGCAGTGCTTCCCCTAGATTGGTCTGAGAGGCGCAGGGGTCTCGCGTTTGTGCGAGCACTGTCTCCCATCTCCGTAATCTTCACACAAAATTTGTACTTCAACCAGCTCGTCGCTCGGGTGCAAGGACTAATTTAACGCATTGATATTAATTGCATTTCCAGTACATGCATAAGTTATTTATTTATCAATAAACATGTTAAAAAGAAACAAATTACTTTTTATTTCCCAAATAAAAATGGGACCGTATACAATTAGCACCATTTAGTTGTTTGGAAACTGCCCGATTTACACTAACAGCCGGCGAAGTATAAACACAAAAAACTTGATTGTAACTAGTATTTTACGTCGTATTTTTGAGTTGGTTACTACAAAGATTATTTGTGTGAGCCCCCTTTTTCACTATACAGGAATTGTCACTGATCGTGACGATATTTAGGGTATTTTCCGTTTCGCGTACCGCTGTTACTAACCGGTGATTTATGTGATAATGTCTGTTATTTTGCATGCTTAATTTTAAACATCTGTTGTTATTATCAACTAACCTCGTTACCTGTTTTGTTAACACTCCAAATTTCTAAATTTGGGTAAAATGAAAAAGTATGAATATGATGGAGGAAAAATTTGTACATAAAAAGTGGACCTTTTTCATAAAATCATTGAGGAGATGAGGCATTTTAAACCTAAAGATTTGGATCTATAAAGCTTTTTATATAGCATATTTATTTTATGGTTTAACAATGTAAATGAATGTTTATTTTTGTTGGTCATTGCATGCATTATTAATAACTTAAACTTTAGAATCTTATGTTATACTAGTGATCACGTAAATCACCAGCTAGTAACTGCGGTACTCGAAACGGAAAATACCCGATATTTAAATAGATTTTACAAGAATGGCTATGATTCAATGTGAATAGCACATGCAAACTCTTTTTGTTATATAATAAATAATAAAATAATACTCATTTTGTTATTATTATTATTATTATTATTATACTCACCCGTCGCAGCGAACCTGAGAGGGTAGTCCCTGTCAGAGTCTGTAGCCCTGAGCCTGTAGATGACGGAGCCGACCCTGGCGTCTGCGGGCAGGAGAAGGTTGCTCATCTGTGTGTTGGCGTCGAACTGAGGGTAGTTTCCCCCGGCCATCCCCAGCAGTACAGCTCCCACCACCACCTCCCACAACATGCTACATCTATAAACAACACAAAAGAACTTTGACTATACAGTTAGGGTTATTAGTAGAAATACTCGACGAGTTCAATCATATGGGTGTATCAGAGAGTACGCTTGAATACTTAGATAAATTTAAGTATCTGGAGCCTAACCAGGGAAATCGAAGTTCAAGATAAAATATTAGTTCGCGTCTTCTTTCAAGAAACTTGTGTTCCTTCCTATTGTTCTCTACGGTTGCGAAAGATGGCCACTTAAGTAAAGTTGCATGATATAAAATAGTGAGCTACTGACAGTGTTAACTACAGATAGACTCTACTAAAAATATTACTACCAGACTTAAAGCTAACATAGTGAGAGTGTACTGTCTCACATTCTCTTATACTCTTTCTTACATTCTAATTCTTACACTCTATCTTAGGTAGTCATGTCCTGTAGTCACAAGGAAAGGGCCTATACTTAAGTCTCTATGAAGATTAGGAGCGATTCGTTCCCCTGTGAAGATATTTTCCTTTTTATGCCAAATAAAGTGTTCATACGGTAACGTACTGACGGTAAAAAGCGGCCTAATCCAGTCTTTTGTTTGTATAAACCTTGTTTGAAATGAAAGATGGAAGAAATCGATGTAGTGGGAGAGAAGCTCCTATTTTGGCCAACATACCAGCCTTTTCATTTCATTCAATCTCTAGATGACTTGATTATCATACTTCAACCTTCGCTCCTATCCATTATTACTTAACTGGTAATACTACCATTTATGTAATACATATTAATCTTCTTGCTTATGTTTACTCCGAGGAATGTATCTGAATAATAACTTTGATATGGATTGATTCTTAACAGCCATCCTCATCCGCTTCAGCCTTGGTCTCTGTTCTTTTGTTGGTTGCCACAGTTAAGAGTTCGTCGATGTACGCCATTGCGGGAACCGTTCTTCTTCCCAGCAATTGATCAAAAAGTTCCACAGTACCAGAACTATACCCTGCGGACACTTATACACAATGACATCTTCGACTTCACTTTCCTCGAGGTAGCTCTTGATGAGATTGTCTAAATCACTCGTAGACTAATCAATGAGAGGGTTGTAGACGGAATTGACTTCAGGTCTTTGTTTGAACTAGTTAAGAAGCAAACAAACTAAAAGTCTTGGGATCTAGGAGAAGTCTTGTTTATCGGTTTTTCGTTTATAGCTCGAAAGCGGTTGATCGTAGCTTAAAACTATTCAATAGAAGAATATTAGATTTTCTAAAGGAATGCTCCTATATATTTTTTTCCGAATCTGCTTTGTTTAAGAAATATACGCTCTTCAAAATAACAAATGGTAAAACCGATAAAAGGGATAATGTAGTTCAGTATATTATAGATTCAACAATGATTTTTTTTTTTTCAAATTTTGTTATTTTGAAGTGCTTACATTTCTTGAACTATAATAAATACGAAAAACATTAATGGGAACATTCTTGTAGAAAATGTAATGTTCTTCATTTTTTATATATAATGTTAAAAGCTAGAACCAACAGTTTTCGAGATATAAACGAAAAACCGAAAAAACCTGGACTTTTAGTATGCTTACCTATTAACTGGTCCAAATAAAACTCTGAAGTCTTGTCATTTCCGTCTACACTCCCCCCTCATTGACTAGGGAGTATACTGGCCTACAGGTGCCTCATGTCCTTGCAGTTTCTGCAACGATCGTTGCACAGACCGTGCTAACCTTGTATATATCGTTCCAATTTCATTATAATATAATGAAATTTATAAATATGTAGGCAAAATGTTAGGTACATATTATGTACCTCTGAATGGACCTTTAATTATTAAGTACATAAGCAAAGTGAAATATGAATGAAAGGTCTTCTACCTACAGGTCTTCTACATCTTTAATAGGACATTAATATTTAGTGTCACTTGGGTGTCGGGATGGCGGTGCTGAAACATTAGGTCCACTGAGACCTCGCGTGAGAAGTCCGTTAAATGAACGTTCGTTAAATGAATGTTTCTTATCTCGAACGGTTACTCAACCTGGGCTATCTTGCCGGCCTCATTGACCCACATGCATAAATTTAATTTTATAGATTTTTCTTAGTCACTCGATTTAGAGATTAAAAAGAATTCTTAAACCGTTTCGTATAGTAAAGACACTTAGTCATTTCTATATGGAATAATATATATTTAAAACAAGTATATTGGTCATAAAATACTGATTATTAAGTATAAAGTTATTTTACATTAACAATACAAGAAAACGAAACGAAAAAAAGAAAGGGAAAATACACTCAACTTTTGGTTACGGAAATTACAAAGAATTTGATCGATGTATTCAATTAACAACATAAGTGTTCGATTAGATATAATAATTGTTAAAACAATAAATGTCCGTATAATGCAATTAAAATTTTATCAATTTCAGGAAAATACTATGTTTTTTTTAAAGCTAAAGTAGCGGTTTAAGAACTGGGAATGGGTCAGTGGGAATGGTTTTGTTGTGAGCGGTTGCCATGGTTACGTTTTCTGACCAGCGGTCAATCACACTCTACAGCCTTTTGTAGTTCGTTAAATATTTCGAATTGTATCTATTATACATTTATATTATTTTTCTAAGCGGTAGTAATATATATTTTACTTAATAATATTATTAATTTTATTAACATATATAACTGAAATTTTTTCTAATTGTTACCTCAAACTCTGTTTAAATAAATACAGTAATATTGGGTTATGATATAACTACGTTATATTTATCATAACTAACGTATCCATCTAGTTAAGGTGAATACCTCATTTTAAAAAGAAATTTAAATTACTTTTTACATATAATATAATTTTCACGAATTTTGAGACCTATGATATTACATTATATCTAATGAATGTATCTTGCTTGCGTGCATGCATACGTAAGAGTGTGTCAGTTTATCGTCGTTTTGACAACTTCATACGCGTGGAGTTAAATTCGCTACAAAATTCAAACTTTTTAATATGTATGAAATTATGGTATGTAAGCATGATATTTTTGTAAATAAGTTCGGATGGTAAGATAAAAAAAAAAGTTTAAATTAATACATCACGTTGAAAACTGTCTGAAATTAAATATATACGAAGCACTTGAAATAATAAAATCCAATCCAGATTTTTGCATAAATGACGAAATAAATATCTCCAATACTCCAATCTTAAATGAATTCCCATCCATAACAGAAAAAACAATTGCTCACCGGAATTACAGGAAAAACCTCGACTCCTTTTACCGTTTACCTATAAACACACCACCTTTATTTCATTACGAGTTCAGTGCGAGAACAAACCAATGTAACCTTTTCTGTTTGATATAATCTACTTAAACCTTGGTGAGTACCAACATGTATTTGGTTTCTTGTCTTAATTAAATTCATGATTCATAAATGTTTTATAATACTAATTTATACTCCACTTAATGTAATATGTATAATAATACCAAACTGTATTTTGAATTTTTGTGTGTTTTTAGAACTTAAGATGTATGTATAACATTCGAAACTAGTTAGTAATAAAAACAAAATTATAGAAGTGGCAAATAATTCATCAGCCCCTAATTAGATTTATCCTTCTATACCATCATGCGGACGACAATTGCTCATAGAAAGATATGGCTATTTGACATTATGAATTAACTTATTATTAAGTTTAATTATTTTATTATTCCATATTCATTTATTGGTTATTTAAGCGTAAAATTAGCCCAATCATTAACTGAACTTGCAGTAGGTAATGGCCGAGCTTTGTTGATCTCTGATGCCCTTGGTCTGAAAATTACCCTGGCCTTCTGGGAAAGTGACCTCAACCCGCCCCCTCGGAAAATTCACCTGGTGACTAATGCTACTCCCGTTTTCTGGACATTTGGCTAGCCCATTCTAAAGATGACGAATCCATCTTCTTAATTTATTAATAATTTAATCTTATTAATTTTAATTATGGTAAAAGTTTTGAAAATTCTATCTAAAGTCTAAAACCTATATCTATAGTTTTATATAAAATAATCTTACGAAATTTCAACGAATTCAGACCATTTTTTTTATGGGGAAGGGAGGAAGTTATGAAATATACAAAGTACAAATAAAAAGGTGTTTCAGGCGATTATTGCGACAATCTTGAACATTGTTAAAAAAAAAAAAAAAATTTTAAAATGTTGAAATATAGCTCAGCTAATTGTGACGAAAGGCTATTTTAAATTTATGGATACGCTAGATTTCAGGGAGCTTGTAACCTTTCAAACTATCTTTATTTTCTTTATGGTTTAAGTTAACGACGTTTCGGACATAATTAGTCCATTTTCAAGTTTAAAACGATAATCTACAACATATTTTTATCAATAATCACTGTACAATGAACAAATCTTAATAAAAATCAACTACTGTTTAAAAAATTACATATTACTTTTCTTCATTAAAACATCTCATAGCATCATTGTTGATAAAATAATTGAGACGTAGCCAAATAGAACAGTTCACAGTTCAGTTTCATAAGGAGAAGCTATGGTAACAGACGTAGGATATGCCAAGATAATTAATTTATTGATATACTAATTGTTCGTAGATATAATTGTTGAATTGAGGATTGTGAAATGAACGCAGAGTTTATTGTTTACAGGAAATATAAAATTAATTTTACTAGGAAAAGTATGACAATAATCCAGATTTTGATTAGATAAAAAGCGATGAAGACAATATACAGGTATTGTATAATTTAGTAAGAAATAAATTTTAATTATAAATTTTTTATTTGGCTACTTCTCAATTATTTTACCAACAATGATGCCATGAGATGTTTTTAGTGAAGAAAAGTGATATGTAATTTTTTAAATAGTAGTTGAAGACAATAGAAAAAATGTATTTATTATACTATATTTATTAAGATTTGTTTATTGTACAGTAATTAATGATAAAAATATGTAGTAGATCATCATTTTAGACTTGAAAATGGACTAGTTTTGTCCGAAATGTCGTTAACTTAAGCTATATAGAAAATAAAGGAAGTTTTTAAGGTTACAAGTTTCCTGAAATCTAGCGTATTCATACTTTTAAAAATGTTTTCTATGTTTTTTATAAAATTTGAAGGGAGAGTTCAATAATTAAGAAAAATAAAGATTTTTGTATCTGTACTTAAAGCGGAAGAACAGTGAGGGAGTAAAACTGACTAATTTGGTAAGTCAGTTGATGACATCACTGCTCACAGAGAGGCGATAAGAGAGATCATTCATTATCTCCTTATCGTGTGTGTTAGTCGCGCGATTTATGAAAATAAAAACAATATAAATTCAGCATTTTAAACACCATATTAATCTGGACATGACATAAAATAATCATCCTACCTAGTACATAAGGCGACACATTTTTAGATCTTACTTTTACAAGGAACATTTCGCCAGAATTACTAAATTCAGTTTGTTACTTATCCTATCATCGACCAACCTTAGCTAACATTCAATGAATAAAATTTATATTACTGCTAACACGAGTTTTTTTTCGTCCAAAAATAAGCAATCTAAGCAATTCTACGTGTTTAAAATCCCGTGGGTGTATAGACACAGCGTCTTTCCGATTTTTTTTTTGTTACCGTCAACTGGGGTGGAATGGCCAACGGGGTAAGAATGGCCAAAATTAGGAAAATGTGAATTTGGTCCTCCAAACCTTTCCAGCCAATTATTTTCTCATTTACTGGTGATTTATAAGAGCTTAGATAATTGTACACAAGTGTGTATATTTTGAATAATTTTATTTTAAGATGTCTATGCAGAAAAAAATTAAGTGTAATTTGCTATGTAGAGTAATTTTTGTTATGTTGGCCAAATTTCTTGTGCTGTAGCTATTTCCTTAAAGCGATTACCTTATCGTTTGTTGTGGTACTGGAAACAACTCCTGCGAAATATAGCTTTTTAAGGTTTTTTCAATTTTTTTTTTAACTGAATGATAATATTTGAAAATTTTCTAGCATTAGCCAAAGTTTTAATCATTTGTGGAGTGAGTATGGCCAAATGGATTCATGGCCAATCTCAATCTGCGCTCAACATGTGATTATTTAATGATGATTATCCTCGTTAATGTAAACCTCGCTAATCCGAATCGTTCTGTAATCCGAACTGCCCTTAAAAAAAAGATTTGTGAATATTTGATTAGAAGCGTTCCTACTCATACATAAAGTAATATGGCTAACTCCTCCGAAAAAAAGAGAGAGAAGGATGGCTAAGATTCGATGGGGACGAATTTAATGATCTCCTAATTTTCTATACAAAGATAATATATTTATTTAATTTTTTTTTACGAAATTTGGAAAGAATATTGTATATTTTTTTATTTCCTTGTACGAAGTAAAGGGAGTATTGTAATCGCGAAAATTTTCGGTTTTCAGATTTCAACGGAAATATCCATTTTGACCATCCCTGAATCCATTTTGACTAGTTTCGTCGTGGCGTCTGTACATACGTACATTCGTAAGTTCGTATCTCGCATAACTCAAAAACGGTTAGCCGTAGAAAGTTGAAATTTTGTGGTTAGGGTTGTTGTAAAATCTAGTTGTGAACCTCCCTTTTTGGTCACTGCTTGATTACCGAAAGTGGTACTTTACTTGAAGGTCAGAATAGATTTCCATCAAAAATTATATTAGAATACTATGCAAAACTTCTCAAATATACTGATTATAACTTATGTATTGATTTAAATAACAAACTAGATTTTGGTCTAAATTGGAAAACCGGAAGCGTTACTTTACTTGAAGGTCACATTAGTTTTTCATAAAAAATTATATTAAAATATAATGTAAAACATCTCAAATTTAGTAAATAGGACTTTTATATCGATATGAATGTATTTACTATATTTTGGTTAAAATTGTTGAACCGAAAACGGTACTTTACTTGAAGGTTATAATGACCTTCAACATATAATGTAATATTAAAATATAATGTAAAACATCTCAAATTTCGTAAATAGGACTTTTATATCGATATGAATGTATTTACTATATTTTGGTTAAAATTGTTGAACCGAAAACGGTACTTTACTTGAAGGTCATAATAAGCTTACATCAAAAATTATATTTAAATTAAATACATAAATCATATGTTTCGGTAATAAAGGTTACAAACGCAATTTGGTTTCAAATCCAATTAAACATTTTTATTACTTGTTTTAAGTGTTAAAATTTAGTGTAAAATACTGGTTTTCCTCCCTATTTGTGTGTGTGTGTGTGTGTGTGTGTGTGTCAATAGATTGATGTTGCGACGCCGAGTGTCGAGTTTGAGATACTGCAATCTTCGGAAACTAGTAACCGAATTCAGGATCATTTTTTGAGCCACCGATTTATAGTTTTATAGGCGTACAAGGAAGTCATGTGTTGTTTATCAGATATTTAATGTTTATTTGAGTGCAATTTATATTTTAGAATAACATTATAATATAAATAAAACGTTTAGATCTTTAAATACTCCAGTATTTATTTTTCTTATGAAAATTTAATTTTTTAAAAACATTTTTGGAAGTTTAAAAGATCATCTTTCTGGCTATAGTCACCCCTGCCTTTTAAATATGTTAGTTTGTATGAAAAAAAATCCTTGGTCATTATTACCCCGAACATGGTGGTCACGAATCTATTTTGCTCTCTGACTCTCAGTCTAAAAACTCTGAAATTTCTGAAAAACTTTCAGTCTGAATTTCTTCTCAGTCTGAAAAACTCTGAAACTTCTCAGTCTAAAAAAATCGGAAAATATAACGAATCTGACTGAAAAGGTATTTCAAAACTTCATCCCAAAGGAACGTTTTCCAAGACCAAATGGTATGTTTAAAGCGAAAAAAAAACAACCTAATTTTGGCCATTATCACCCAAGTTGACGGTATGTAATAACATTTTGGCTTAAAAAAAAAAAAAAACATAGTTGTTCATATGTAAAACAAAGCAATAGAATGTATTAAAAAAGAAAAGCTTTAAACTGAGGATTATAGATAAAAGAAACGATCGAAGTTTCTATAAGAAGCCTCTTGCTAAGACAAAGAGACCTTGGCTCATATCCCAAGACTTTAATTAGCCATGGACTAAGTAGTTCAAGGGTTAACAACCCTTTGTATTTACTGATTTCTAAGTGTGCTCCAGTTATCGTCAACAAAGGCATAAAGGTTATCCAAATTGAATTTCAAACAATTTATGATTTTTTGTTAGGAATTATAATTATAATATTTAGGAATTATATAACAAAAAACCTGTCCATTTTCAAAAATAAATGCTTAACTTTATTTATAACTCTCATGCGTTACTGTTCTCCGTACCTGATGTACATCGTTTGATCAATATTGATTAAGATTGACCGACCGCCCGGGAGTAAAATTCTTGAAAAAATTCTCACCGTACGTAATATAAAATACACGCATAGATCCACAGGGACCGCTGCTGCAGTCAACGTCTTAAATAATTAAATCACAATGTTTAATTAAATAGTTTATGCTTGTTATATTCAAGCAAGCATATGTATATAGTAAATCCCGGGACCTAAACAATGCCGGTATAATCATTATTATTATTATTGTATTTATAATCATAATGGATGAAGCAATGAAGCAATGAAGACAAATAAATATTGAATGATGGAAACTATTTGGAGACTTTGGAAATAATGATAGAACAAAATGATACCTGTGGCCGCCTGATGAATTTTAGATGTTTCGCTAGAAAGGTCACTGCCATCGGGATCATTGGAGGTTAATCACCCAGTTTATCTATAGAATATCAGCTGTTTTTCTTTCTGATATTCTTACTAGAATTTCTCACATTCTGATCAGCTACGATTCAATTTAACGAACATCTGATATTGTTCTTTAATACAATTTTAATAATCGATTTTATTAATTTATGTAATAAATACACAAATTATAAATTACGTTAGCATCGTTTTAAATTCAATTTATAATTTATATTTATCTATCACTATGTCAGTTTTTATTCGCATCACATTCACTGGTCAATATTTTAGATATTTATTTATTTATTAATATGCAAGAGCCAAATCTCAAAAAGAGACATAAATAGTTGTAAGGACATAAATGGAAAAATCCAAAAATGATCCAAGAGTCCCAAAATAACAGAAATAAATAAAAAAAATCATCTGTCGATATTCCGCCAATTCAGGCATCATTAGGACAGTAGGAGAGAAAGAAAGAAAATATAAAGAAAAACCTAATTAAGAACAAAATGCAGCACATCTCACATCCACAGTCAAAAAAGTCACTAATCAGAGACAGCACCCCACACCAAGACACCCAGCCACATACTGATGGAAAAGAGAGGTTACATGACAACAGCTGGTAAAAGTTAAATTACAAACAGCTGATCATAAAATAAAGGAAATACTCATACTAAAACCCCAACAGATCATAAAAATAAATCGATAGATGATTTTTTTATTTATTTCTGTTATTTTTGGAACTCTTGGCTTCTTTTTTGGATTTTTCCATTTATGTTCTTTATTTATTTATTTTTTTTGCGTGCATATTTGCAGTTGGAAGTCAGATAAATATGGTGAATATGTTAGAATTTCAAATTTTGAGATTGTATAACTTAAAATGTTTGTGAGTTAACTTTATAAAAATTATTTCATTTGAAAATTGAAGTTCTACCACATCCACCATATTCGCCTGACTTGTCTCCGACTACCATTTTTACAGAGCGCTTGACGTGTTTTTAAAAACAAATTATTCCGAAATGAAAACGAGGTAAAATTTTCATCTCTAGAGTTTATTGAAAGCCATAAATTTTCTTTAGACAAGGAATAAAAAATCTTGTTTGGCGCTGAAAGAAATGAATTGAATCTAACAGAAGTTATTTTGAGTGCAAATAATAAAATTAATGTTTTTTTTTTTTCTTCGATATAAATATACATTAAAAAATTAAGATAAATGTTGGAGTTACAGTTATTTGAAGAAGAGTGCACATGAAACTTAGTAACGTTTTAACATAGAATTACATTCCTCCATCTTGGGTCCAGAAAAAAATTCCAGACGCTATCGGTGTCATTTTAAACGCTCATATCTTCGCTTCAATACATGCTAGAAAGCCAAAATTGGTATCATTTAACACAGAAAATGGGGCTATTATAAATTGCAAAACGAGTTTTGGACTTGGACTTAAAGTGGAAGTACAATAAGCGTATAAAGTTGGCCAATTTTGAGCACGATTTGATGACGTCACCGCTCGGTGGTAAGAGAGATGATAAATCTGTATTATAAATAGATACAAATTTTTTCGACTGTAACCTGAATTTCCCCTCCCCTCCCTCCCCCCTAAAAATAAGTACTCTTAGTGATTCTAGCCTTTAAAATCCCGCTGGTGTTAGGCATAGTGTGTTAGGCACAGTCTCTGTCCGATAAGCCTACCCAAAATTAATCAATAAATAGGAACTGAATATTTCACACAAATTACATAGACGCATCAAACGGACTTGAACACCTGAAATTGAACGGGTTTAGAGCAATCCTTTCGTGACTACTTTAATACTAATCATCCTTAGAAGGAGGCCTTCTGTATTTAATTATGCTATTTGATGTACCAATAGTTATGGCTTTTTGTAAATTATAAACACAAATTAACTAGAAATTCAGACATCCGGGAACTGGGATCCAAAAATTTGAATTTATAATATCAAACTAAAGCCCTTTTAGTCCAGTCAATGAATGCTCGAATAGAGACGGAAATAAGGATACGACCAAGATTGACTTCAGATTTTTTTTTTTAACAAGTTAAGAAATTTAAGAGTTAAACATACTAAAAGTTCTAGGATCTAGGAGCAGAGGCAAATAGAGGAGGGGGAACATGGTCATGTTTTTCGTTTATAGGTATCTAGAAAATGGTTGGTCCTAGCTAAAAACATCTTAAGTAAATAATTGAAGAGTATTAAATTTCCTACAAGAATGTTCCTACTAATTTTGTTTAACTTTCTATAATAGCTTAAAAAATATAAGCCCTTCAAAGTAACAAGGTTGAAAATAAAATCATTGTTGACTCTCTACTATACTGGACTACACTTTTCCTATACTGGACTACACTTTTCCTTATATCGTCTCTGCCGTGCGTTATATTGAAGAGGGTTTATTTCTTAAACTATTACAGATACGAAAAAAAGTTATAATAACATTCTTGTAGAGAATTTAATACTCTTCATTTCTTTTACATATAATGTTTTAATGTAGGACCAACAGTTTTCGAGATATAAATGAAAAAATGAAAAACATGGCTTTCTCCTCTCCCTTCTGGCTTTATAAAAAAAATATCGCTGGTTTTTGAATATATCGAAATAGTAATTCCATACATCGAAAAAAAAATCGATATTTCAATATATATCGGGCCTCGATATTTTTAATCTTGTAAATAGACACGCACATATCGATATTTTTGTGCCGATATTATTAAGATATTGTTTTTATTATATCGATATTTTTGTATCGATATAATTACGATATTGTTTGTATAACATCGTTATTTCTGTGCCGATTCAATTAAGATATTGTTTTTATAACATCGATAATTCGGGGACGATATAAATAAGATATTGCTTTGATATTATCGATATTTCAGTACCCATATAATTAAGATGTTTATTTTATAATATTGATTTTTCTAGGATGATATAATTAAGATATTGTTTACATTGCAACAATTAAGATATTGTTTTTATAATATCGATATTTCTGTACCGATGTAATTATGATAATGTTTTATAATATCGATATTTCGCTGCAGATATCTTAAGATATATTTTTTTATAATATTGATATTTTGTGCTGATATAATTACGATATTGTTTTTATAATATTAATATTTTAATGTCGATATCATTAAGATATTGTTTTTATTATCAGTTTCATTTACATCATACTTTAAATAATAAGAAACAGGTTATTTCTTATTCTCCTTCCGATTCGTTTAGATTTTTTTTTTAAATTTGATAAAAGAATTAACGATATTTTGAAATATCGATATTTTTTGTCGATATAATTAAGATATTGTTTTTATTAAGTTCATTTCAACAGAATTTAAATATCAAGAAACGGGTTATCTCCTAATCTTCCTCCAATTCCTTTCTCTTTTTTTTATAAAAATATTAAAGATATTTTTAAATATCGATATTTTTATGACGATATTATCAAGATATCGATATTGTTAACCGATACGATGTCAATTTCGATATTTTGTTTTCGAAATCCAGTCCCTAGAACAGAGCCATTATGGATAGCAATACGAACACTCCACACCACCAGTTTTTATGGCTTTTTGTTTGTCGAACCCGTCCTACTTTTAGACTTTTTTTATTTTACTTTGAAAAAATAATCAAATTTTAATATCGATATCACGATATATCGAAATATATATCCGGTCAAAAATATGGATATATCGATATTTTTTATACTACTAGTTCGGAAGACTTTCAGTATGTTTACCTCTAAACTGGTACAAACAAAGTCCTGAAGTCAATTTAGGCCGTCCCTCAATTTCCGTCTACAACTCCCTAATTTGGAGAGGCTCATAATACCAAATCATAGAAGAATATTATATGGAAATATGTACCCTATTGAGGAAGAAGGACGGATCTGATAGTGGATTGAAGGCTTGGTGCCAAATTATATCCGATTTTCAGACGACACGTCAGAACTACACAAGAGTTCGAGAACCCCGGTAGTTAATCGAGGAGATGCTTAAACATTTACTAAGCTGAGTTGAGTGGCCTCTAGCTTCCCTGCTTCGTTATATATTTACAGTTATGTCGTTGCCCTCTACAGAGGAATAGGTAATAATAGTCTGGAAGCGAAAAGTTGAAAGTTGACTAATTAGTATAATAAAAATATTGATAATTAGGTCGTGGAATACTCCGTGCAACATACATCATACACAATAATATATATATGTCTGGTAAGCTGTCTTAAGTCCAACTTTTCCGATTTTGATTTTATAATTTTATTTGCAATATTCTGGCAATTTTTTTCGAGTATAACTATCGTAAATCAAATATACAAAGCTTCAAATAAAAAGATTGGCCACTATCCACAAATATCTGATGTGGACACTCCATGAATTCCTTGTACGCCTATTAAACAATAAATCGGTGGCTCAAAAAGTGACCCTGAATTCGGTTTTACTAGTTTCCGAAGATAGCAGTGTCTCAAAAACGACACTCGGAATCACAACGTCCATCTATTGACACATACAGACACAAAAACACACAAAAGCTCTTGTTTCTGTAGGTCTTATTCCGTTATTATATGTCGGTTTGTTTCAGTTGGTAACAGATTCCCAAGAGATTTCTTCGTGTTCCTTGACAATATTAGAACTATCTATTTCACTAGCTTAAAGCATTGGAAATCGACGGTTTCAACATTTTAAGCATAAGAATCCGCTTAACTTATATCTTATTCTCCTGCTGCAGACTTGTTCATCTCACAGATGGGAAGGAAAAAAAAAAGTATTTTACATTCAATTTTAACACTTAAAACAAGCAATAAAATTATTTTATTAGAGTGGAAAAAATCGCGTTTAGAACCTTTATCACCGAACCATATGATCTCTGTATTGAATGTCTATTACCTTTTGATGCAAGTATATCATCATGACCTTCAAGTAAAGGCGGCTTTCCAATTTCAACCAAAATCTGTTATACTACTTATATTGATATAAAAATCAAATTTACCAAATTTGAGATGTTTTACATTATATTTAAATATAATTTTTGATGAAAGTCTGATATGACCTTCAAGTAAAGTACCACTTCCGGTTTGCCAATTTTAACCAAAATTTATTGTATTATTTGCATTAGTATGCAAGTCTTAAATACTAAATTTGAGAAGTTTTCCATTATATTTTATAATATATTATAATAATTATAATAATATATTATAATTTTTTATGAAAATCAATAATGACCTTCAAACAAAATATCACTTCCGGTAATCACGCAGTGACGAAAAAGAGGTTTTCACAACTACATTGTACAATAATCCTAAATACAAAATTTTAACTTACTGCGGCTAACCGTTTTTGAGTTATCCGAGATACGTACGAATGAACGTACGAACGAACATACGTACAGAAGTCACGACGAAACTTGTCAAAATGGATTCAGGGATGGTCAAAATTGATATTTCCGTTAAAACCAGAAAACCGAAAATTTTGCGATTATTTTACTGGGTACAAGGAAATAAAAAACAAAAAAAAAATCGGTTGGTATATGAGAACTTTGAAATCTATGCAGAGCAATAGCAGAAAATACTAATATAAAAAAATGTTGAAATTATATTAAACTTTTTTTTTTGAAATCGGGAGGACGCATCTCCTCCTTTACCGGACAATAGCTGACTTCATGGCCTTTCTCGCCACATCAACAACACGTTAGCTACTTACAACATTGGGTAATTCAATAGTTGTAATAGTTGTATTCCTTGTATCTCAAGCAGACTGTATGGTCTAGGTGATCTCTCATCTCCAATTTCAAGAATCCAGCAGCGATATCCATCTGTATGATGGTGGTCCTCTCCGAAGAGTGGACCTCAACATATCCTTCTCTTTCAAACTCATTCGTCTTCCTTGTTCCAAAGAATCTTCACCAACGTTCCTATCTGTATCCTAGTTCCTTGGAACTCCTCCTTCTTCCATCTTTGGTCTTCTAACCTTATCCGGACTCGTCTTTTCTCCTTTAGGACCTGTAGTTCCATAAGCTTTTTCACCTGACCGTATCATCATGGCAACTTAAATGATGTGAGACTATTCTCACCTGCCTTGTTTCACCTCTGTATAGTCACCCTTCAAAACCGGAACTTCTCACCTTATATGGCATCTATCTTGTAATAAACTCGGTTTGGAGAGTCTTAAAACTATTGATTTGAAATCTTCAAATTATTACTCCAATCGTTTAATAAATTCCTAAATCATTATTAAATCGGCTGGTAATTTTAAAATTATTTGAATACCGTCCTAATCAAGAGCTCATTGCATAGTCTGGTGGTGAAAAGTAGACACTTTTCCATTTAGTAGACATTGCCATGATCTCCTCCATTTCAACTAACTCTCCTTATTTAATGTGTTTATACTACTTCCAGGCAAAGACTTATCCTGGACTGGAATACTCCAGCAGCAAAGAGCTCTTACATTCAAGCTCTAATGGGGTTAGCTGAAGGAACACTAAGGCCGGCCACTTTATCGAATAACGTTGAGATGAGTCAATCATAGATTATGGCCATTGTTGGCTTCGGCCTCACTCAGGGCCTGATCGATGCTCCAATGTCATCATCTCTTCTATTACACCTTCCTCGGGGCAGTGTGGCACACCGTTCTATATCAGGGTTCTACTGTTATGGACGTATGCAAGCTGCAATCTGCCGCCATTTTCGGACGAAACGGCCGATGATAATGTCCAGTTCCGAGGATCTGATCTGTAACTTTTTAGTTGTATTTTCTTTGAAAAAAATAGACTATTGCAGTGGGTCGAAGGTCGGCGGTGAGTGGCGGGAAAGCGTTTTCTATCAGTTTCGTAACCCCTAGAGCACGATTATGGAAGTTTTGGAGATGTCTGATATATATATATATATATATATATATATATATATATATATATATATATATATTTTTGGGGGGGGGGGGGGTTAAATGAGCTGAAATTCGGTATATTAGGCTTTCTTCCGGGTAGAACCATACGATTAAAGAACGGGTAAATTCCAGTCAACATTTCAGTAGGTTTACCTGAAATTTCGGCGTTTTTTAAGTTTGGAGCATCTCTCCAGCACCACCATATTAGTTTATTGGACTGAAAATTTGTATGTGAATTGAGTTGGTATTAGGAGAGTATCTTTTGGAGGTCTCAACTTCGTTCTCCCACCCCTCCGTGTTTTTCGATTTTTTAAAACATGTTTGCACCTTTAAAATCCCTCCAAAATATATATACATATATATATATATTTAATTTAATTTCAAATTCAAATTAAATTAAATTACCTATAAAAAAAAAAGAAAGAAGTTTCATCGAAATCGGGTATTAGCAAAGTATGGCTATTTCAACTCCAGCGGCTCCCGTTGGGTCAAATGAGCTGAAATTCGGTATGAAGGGTTCTCTGTATCGAAGGTAAGCGGAGAGGCAGAACAATATAATAAAAGTGTGGGAAAATTTCGGTATGTTAGGGAACTGTCTTTTGTGGGTCTTAACTTTTTCTCATTCCCCCCCTTTTTATAATATTTTTATTTTAGTGAAAATACGACTTTAGTGACGGAGTTCTGCAACTCATGGATTCTTTTTTTCTTGGGCGATTACAAAGTTTCATTATTGAAAATAGAAGTCGTCTGTATTAGAAAATTTAATTTAATCAGCCGTTATTCAACTCTGGGGCCGAGAGACCTTCCAGGGGGTACAAAAAGTGCGTACCTGGCGCTCATTTGGTTGACGAAAAATCTGATGGTTGAGTGTGGATGCTGACCACATTACTTCTTTGCATAACCAATAGTCAAGAATCAGTACTTCCTTATAAAGAGCCACACCCAACAGCATTTATGTACTGTAATGGTAGAGGTGGTTTGGTGATAAATATCAATTGCAATTATCAAACAAAAAAAAATTAACACTTTACAATTATAATTGTAATCATACAATGCAAAGATTCTTCTTTGTGTTTCGAAATTTAAACATTTATAAAAAATTGCGATAGTTCAGGAGAGTGTTTTAATTCTTGTTCTTTTTTTAATTTATTTAATTTTTTTATAAATTGATGATTACAATTATAACAGATACAAAAATTTAAACGTAGTTTCAACTTAAAACATTTTTATGTTACTTATCCTCGAATTAACATGCTAGAGACCCAGCATGGACTTAATTTTAATTTTGCAAAAATAATGCTTTTTAATAAAATATTTTTTTTTTTTTTTTTTTATAAAAAATAAAATGCAATCCAAAATTCAATATCATATAATAGTGAGGCATTAATTATTGTTCATAAAATTACTTTCCGTCTTTTTCATGGAATAATTGCTTCAATACAAAAGTATAATTTGATAAATTATTATACTTTATTAAGGCAATGATTTAAACAGAATAATAACAAAAAAGGAATAATTAAATAAATAAAAATTCTTCTTCGAAAAATATTAGAAAGGAATTTATTATTATATCAAAAATCTCATATGTACATATGTTGATGTCCACGACATTGTTCGTTCCCTGACTGTAGGATGTGTAGAGCTACCTAGCCATCCATAATGATGGGGTGTTGCTAACATAACGAGTTCTGGCTCAGTGCTTCACTTGTTTTATCGATAACTATAGACTGTTCTATTTAGCTATCTCTGATAACATATCGATAACTAGTACTGTTATTCATGAAGTATTTGATCTGTATATCTTCGGCAAAAGTGTGAAAGCGCAAGACTGCCAAATCTCATCGAGAGACAGAAAAAAAAACGGTTTTTCTTTTTTTCATTATTATTTTCAATAAGGAACCGACCAAGGAAAAATAAATAAATCATCATTCAAAATTTGAGGTTTTACGCTTCAAGATACGAGTAGAATTAAAAAAACTAACAAAACGAAATTTCCGTCCACCGTCTAAGTATGTGAGCAGCTGTCTGGGAGTGAGGTACTGACTGTAGTTGATTTGTCTTTTTAACCTGTTGATGTGAGGTATATTGCATTTGGTCTGTAAATATTTGATCTTATTACTTCCTTGTACGAAGTAAAGGAAGTATTGTATTCGCGAAAATTTTCGGTTTTGAGATTTCAACGGAAATATCCATTTTGACCATCCCTGAATCAATTTTGACTAGTTTCGCCGTGGCCTCTGTACGTTAGTATTTCGCATAACTCAAAAATTGTTAGCCGTAGAAAGTTGAAATTTTGTATTTAGGATTGTTGTAAAATCTAGTTGTGGACCTCCCTTTTTGGTCACTGCTTAATCACCGGAAGTGGTACCTTACTTCAAGATCATAATTGATTTCCATAAAAAATTATATTAAAATACTTTGCAAAACTTCTCAAATTTAGTATTTATAACTTATATATTGATTTAAATAACATACTAGATTTTGGTTTATATTGGAAAACCGGAAGCGGTACTTTACTTGAAGGTCATATTAGACTTTCATCAAAAATTATATTAAAATATAATGTAAAACATCTCAAATTTGGTAAATAGGACTTTTATATCGATATGAATGTATTTACTATATTTTGGTTAAAATTGGTGAGCTGAAGACGGTACTTTACTTGAAGGTCAGAATAAGCTTACATCAAAAATTATATTTAAATTAAATACATAAATCATATGTTTCGTTAATAAAGGTTACAATCGCAATTTGGTTTCCAATCCAATTAAACATTTTTATTACTTGTTTTAAGTGTTAAAATTGAGTATAAAATACTGGTTTTCCTCCCCATTTGCGCGCGTGTGTGTGTGTCAATAATTGGGTGTCGCGACGCCGAATGTTGTTGAGATACTGCGATCTTCGGAAACTAGTAACCAAATTCAGGATCATTTTTTGAGCCACTGATTTATAGTTTAATAGGCGTACAAGGAAGTCATGTGTTGTTCCATCACATTGTCCACATCAGATTTTTTTATTATTATTATTTTCAATAAGGAACCGACCAAGGAAAAATAAATAAATCATCATTCTAAATTTGAGGATTTACGCTTCAAGATATAAGTAGAATCCAAAAAAACTAACAAAACAAAATTTCCGTCCACCAAGTATCTGTGTAGCTGTCTGGGAGTGAGTTACTGTCTGTAGTTGATTTGTCTTTTTAAACCGTTGACGTGAGGTCTGTAGCATTTCGTCTGCAAATATTTGATCTTATTTTTTCAGTCTGAATCTGCGTCGACTGGTTAGTTCCTTCCGGTGTTATAAGAGATTTAAATCTTTGTGCGTGAAATTTTCCATTTATATCCGTGCAATTAATTTCAGACGAAATTTACGGGAAAACGATTGGTCTGAGAGAAAAATGCTAGAGGAAAAAAAAGTATTATTACAGAATATGTCCATTATCTGACGCTTTGACACCGCGAACGTGGGCTATAAAAACTAAGTTTTTGAATCAAACTAAGATTCTGACGTATTTTTTTTTATATCCTCTTTGGAATAAAAATGTGATCAAGCCGGTAGGAACAGTATTATTCCTAGTAAATAAATATTAATTAATTAAAAATAATGAAAGAATAATTTAAATTTGTCAGAGACCCCCCTCAATGATTCTAAGGATGATCTAAAAGGTGTTAAAACAATTTGAAAAGAGAAAATGTTATAGAAAAATAAAATTTAATGCATTCAAACGCCAGAATAACTGATACAACTCACGAAAGAAGTTTTAAAACTACTTAAATCATTCCACATTGTTACAGTGGTGGATCCACAGGGGAGGAGGAAGGGGGGAAAGAGAGAAATTCCCCCCCCCCCAAAATAACTATTAAGAAAAAATGAAAAGAAAAAAAACTAAGGCTAATTTAAAATATATCTACTAGTACTAATACTCGTGAATAACAATGACAAATTACCATTTATTTGGTAGAAGGGAAATTAACTATGGCTCACCTTGTGAGAAACCAATCGTCGGAATTGTCTAATGTATCATAATAATTTTATAATTGTCAATTATAATTATATTTTTTATTAATTCAAATAAAATTAGTGTGTACTATAAAGTGTACTAAACTTCCTTCGTTTTATTATTTTTTTTAAACCTGATGAAAACTCAAAACTTATTTATATGATCCAATGGTTCAAGACACTGGACTTGTTTAAATGGAATCATATTCAAGTTCAAAATAGTTTTAGCTATATCATTTGCCATTGAGTTATTAATCACTGAGAAATCCTATCAATTCCTCCTGACACAGGTTAAGACAACACAATCACATAAATTTACATATCATCCTTCCCATATTCCCTAATAAATATGCATTACAAATTAAAAATATACATGCGAACATTAAAATATCAAAAAAATATATGTCATAATCCCGGCCTACTCTACAAGTACCCTAAATTCTGTGGTCACCCTGATACGGGGCCGGAACTACGGGGGAGTGAGCAAAGCGGACACTTACCCCGGGAGGCAGAATTTAGAAATCGGCTAATTTCGATTTCCAGTGAAATTTTATTTTTGGTTTAAGTAAATAATAATTTTTTCTGCTTTTTGGTTGTATTGATTCAGTCAATGTTAGTATTAGATGATGTTATTTACTTCGAAATATACTACTTAAAATATACTGTTATAAAACTGTTGGCTTTTATTTGAGGGGAGGGAAGAAGTTTCGGTCCTGCCTTGATAGCCCTCTTGAAAATACATAGGGATCTTAAGCTCATGCTTTCTTAGATATATTATTAATTTTGTAATAGCATGCTTTCAGCTGGGACCGAATAAGCCTGTATGACATTATACCCTAATCAATGCATGGGAGAATTAGGTAACCATTTAAAAAATTAAAAAAATGTGGTTTTTAACCCTTTATGGGTCGCTGGTATCTGACAGAAGCTAAAACCACTTTTTAATGATTATTGTACAAAGCAGTGATAGGCACCCTCTTTAATAATAATTAAAAAAAAACCTTATACACCAACAAATCCGTGGGCAGCAGAACTCCGTCACTAACGTCGTATTTTCACTAAAATAGAAATATTATTTCTAGGGGAGTGAGAAAATAATTGATATCCACAAAAGACAGTTCCTTAATATACCGAAATTTACCCATACCTTCATTATATTGTTCTGCCTCTTTGCTGACCTTCGATACAGAAAACCCTTCATACCGAATTTCAGCTCATTTGACCCAAAGGGAGCCGCTGGAGTTGAAATAGTCATATCTTAGCTAATACGGGTCCGATTTCGATGAAACTTCTATTGTTTTATAGGTGATTTAATTTCCTTTCAAATACAACAGTAGCTCCTAGCTAATTTTGGAGGAGTTTTAAAGGTGTGGAAATATTTAAAAAATCGAAAAACCTGGGGGGAGGGGAGAATCAACTTGAGACCCCCAAAAGATACTTCCCTAACACCAAATCAATTCAGATACAAATTTTCAGCCCTATAAACTAATATGGTGGAGTTGTAGAGATGTGCAAAACTTTAAAAAAGCCGAAATTTCAGACTTATGACTGGCAATTAACCCATTCTTTAATGGTATCGTTCTGGCTGGAAGAAAGTACTACATATATATATATATATATATATATATATATATATATATATATATATATATATATATATCAGACATCTCCAAAACTTCCATAATCGTGTTCTAGGGGTTACGAAACGGATAGAAAACGCAGTCCCGCCGCTCACCGCTCACCTTCGACCCACTGCAATAGTCTATTTTTTCGGACAAAATTCTAAAAACAAAAAAAAATTGGTATAAATGTAATTATACCTATCGAAATATAACATAGTTATTTTTGTTTGAAAATACGAAAATGTTATTATAATATTCGGTTCAATCCCTTAATTACCTCTTTAAGGTTTGTACCCAAAATCTGTGAAACCTTGCTTGTATAAACCAGTCGAGTTCGCTACGTTCTTACAAGCAAAGAGGTTTAGTTGTAGTTTCCATAAAAAAAAAAAAAAAAAAATGAACTCATACACACCCGTAAGTTCTTTCTGTTACCTCCTAGCTAGAAAAAAAAATAGTTTAAAAATGACAAATTAAAAAAATTAATACGTAACCCACGAAAGGAGATAATGTTTTCGAAATGAAATAAAAATTAAAATTATATCATTATTGATATAGTTTATAAAAAAACTTTTTTTAGCGTGAATGGAAAAAAGATCGTTGTTTGTTTGGAGAAATAAAATAAATAAATTAAAATAATAATAGTGAAAATAATTAAATAAAAATTGTTAAAAAAGTTGCATAATATTGATTCCACATTTGTTCGGTTAAGTAAATATTTCTCAGAAAGGCTATTCGAAAATCATCACGGATTCCCCGAACGATTCCTAATAGCAACAGGGAAGGTTGCCACATTGAATGAAATGCCAAATGACTATTATTTTAATATTATCGATATGTATGGAGGTTTTTTTTGCGATAAGAATCATGTTTTATAGTGATTGTTTCAGTAATATGAAGTATAACTTATCTTATACTTCGTATTATTAAAATTTAATTTGTTTTATTTTTTAAAAGTATTTTTATATTCGCCATCAATTATACACCTTACATACTGTCAAATTGCGAAATATCTGAAAATAATATGTGCATATTAATATAGTTCTTTTTTGTTTTCTGGCCTCCGCATACTATTATGATATCGGTTACCCAATTCAGATAACCGTTGTTATTAATGATAAATAAAAACATGTTATTTTATATGAAAATATTCTGTTCATCTGAGTTCAGTGATTACTCTTATGAATTACCAACAAATTTGTCTAAAATTCAAGAGAGATGAGGACTGTCTTGTTTTAAATATTTTTAAATAATAAATATTCTAATTTTAAATATATTTTGTTTTATTTATTATAGTTACTTTCGGCATGGTTATACCTTGCACAGCTGTTGCTTTTAGTAACAGTTTCATCATAATTAGTAACCGATATCATAATAGTAACCGGAGGCCAGGAAACAGAAAAGAACTATTAATATAATAATCGAAGTAGGAAATGCTTTAAAAATAACTAATATATCTAATGTATTACATTAGTACATAATTCAATTAAACTATAATATTTTTATGTATAAACAATGAGAATGAATGAGAATATAAAATAGAAGAAAAAAAAAAAATTTGTTCCCAATTATTTAATCATAATTAATACTTAATATTACTAAAATTTAGGATTTTTATTTATTCTAGTGTTATAAATAATGGGGAATATAAAAATATTTACCTATTATTTATACCACACAATATTTTTTATTTATATTTATTATAAATATAAAAAAACGCAGTAAATAAAATTTTATTTTTTATTTTCAATTATTTATAAACACACAGTAAAAGAAAAAAACCCTGAAATGAAACAATGTTTGGAAATAATATTTACATGATAAAAGATGTAGGTATATTCTATGAAATGTTTTAAATATATATTTTAAGGACGTAAATGGAAAAAATTCAAAAAAAGAAGGCAAAAGTCTCAAAAATAACAGAAATAAATAAAAAAAAATCAACTGTCGATATTTCGCCAAGTCAGGACACCAGGAGAGAAAGAAATAAAATACAAAGAAAAAACCTAATAAAGAACAAAATACAGATTTATTACAAGATACACATATATTATATATATATCTGTGTGTTCATTTTTCGATTGAATCGTCTTTTGGTCTCACCAGATCACTAGATAGAAATAGATGAACCGATGCAAAATGAATAAACAACCGAACACCAGACAGGCTCATAAAAGACTGGCGGAAACTGCGGAGAGGGTCCGACTAAAAATGTTGTTCAACTCCCTTTGATCTCACCGACTCTCGTCGGCTAGCTTACAACTTGTTATATAACAGAAAAAAAGTTATAAAACAGTGTTGTAAAAAAAATTGATGTGGTTTTGTAATGAGTTGTATAACTTTTATAAAATCTGTTATATAACGTATTTTTTTTTACGTGGTGGACTTTACGTTTCCCATCATGGATATTTTAAAGTTTTTTTTCGAAATAAAGAATTTTTAATTTTAATATCTGAATAAATTTAAGTAACCAGAGTTTTCACCCAAGTGTTGTGAAATGTTTTAAACATTGACTGATGAACTCGCACAAGCCACAAGATGGTTGAAGGATGACAAGCCTAAAAATAGTTCCGAAGTTTTGAGGTTAGAACAAAAAAATCAATGATATTTACTTGTGAAATGTTTTTCTCAGCCTCTGCGTTCCCTCTTCTAGGGAAACTTATACTTTTTTCAAGCATTAACTTCGTACTATTTTGCTCCATAATTGAGAAAAAGTGTGGTTTGGAATTATTTACGCGAAAAAGAAGTATTTTGAGAATGAAATTTATTTAATTCACTTTGTTTCAAATTAATAAAATAATAGGAAAATATAGAATAAAAAGCTTCTTTCTGAAATAAAGCAAAACTCTACACAAAATCTGTATATTAAAAAAAATAATTCTGTAATTAGATATGAAATAAAAGTGTTCCGAAAAATAAAATAAAGTAAACAGGGACAAATTAAAATTAATAATGCTTAAATATTTAAAACAGCTTTAAGAAAATAATCTTACTGCAGTACTAAGAAAAATATCTGTTGTTGACAACACATGACTTCCTTGTACGCCTATTTAACTATCAATCGGTGGCTCAAAAAGTGATCCTGAATTTGGTTACTAGTTTCCGAAGATTGCTGTCAAAAACGACACTTGGCGTCGCGACACCCAATTATTGACACACATACACACGCACAAATGGGGAGGAAAGCCAGTATTTTACACTCAATTTTAACACTTATAACAAGTAATAAAAATGTTTAATTGGATTGGAAACCAAATTGCGTTTGTAACCTTTATTACCGAAACATATGATTTCTGTATTTAATTTAAATATAATTTTTGATGTAAGCTTATTATGACCTTCAAGTAAAGTACCCTTTTCGGATCACCAATTTTAACCAAAATATATTAAATTCATTCATATCGATATAAAAGTCCTAACCGCTTTCGGTTTTTCAATTTAAACCAAAATCTAGTATGTTATTTAAATCAATATATAAGTTATAAATACTAAATTTGAGAAGTTTTGCATAGTATTTTAATGTAATTTTTGATAAAAATCAATTATGACCTTCAAGTAAAGTACCTTCCGGTGATCAAGCAGTGACCAAAAAGGGAGGTTCACAACTAGATTTTAAAACAATCCTAAATACAAACTTTCAACTTTCTGCGGCTAACCGTTTTTAAGTTATGCGAAATACGAACGAACGAACGTACGTACAGACGCCACGGCGAAACTAGTCAAAATGGATTCAGGGATGGTCAAAATGGATATTTTCGTTGAAATCTGAAAACCGAAAATTTTTGCGAATACAATATTTCCTTTACTTCGTACAAGGAAGTAAAAAATTGCAAAACATACCTAAAATAAAAGTATTTGTTGCTCTTTTGAGGTCTACTATCACCATTTAAAATATTTCCGGGGTACTCTATATACATGTATGTATGTATGTATGTATGTATGTATGTATGTATGTATGTATGTATGTATATATATATATATATATATATATATATATATATATATATATATATATATATATATATATACACACACAATAGATTAAGACATTTCAACGAGTGGGGTCATTTTAGCACTGTGTTTTGATAACATTGCGATAATTTTAAGTATAGCACAAGCTGAAAATGAGATTATCATAATTCGATTTGAACTCGTGGATAGACAGAATAATGGCGAATGAGCTGTAACATTAGTAAATGAGAGATTTTGTTATTACTCATTTAGTTAGGAAGGGAATAAAAATGGGTCATGAGGCCACCTTGAAAATCATGTCTAAAATATTTGGATATAAACAAAACAAAACCTAACCTTTTCTGAAAAACTATATTTTTATAGCATTCGAGCTAGTAAGATGCAAGGTAGAAACAAAAAAAAAATCTGATGTGGACACCACATGACTTCTGTGTTCGCCTATCTATACGAAGATAGATACGAACGAACGCACGCACAAGTCTCATAACGAAACTATACAAAATGGATTCAGGAATGGTCAAAATGGATATTTCCGTTGAAATCTGAAAATCAAAAATTTTGGTGAATACAATACTTTCTTTACAGCGTACAAGAATGTAAAAAACAAAGCCTTGAGTCTTTAAAGTAACAGCAAATAACCAACCATTCAATATTTCGCCAATTCTAGAATCATCAGGACTAAAAATATGAGATTATGTAAATGCAGTATAGCACATCTTGGTTCAATGGTTCAACATACCGATAATATACCAGCAAATGCTTGTAAGTTCGATTTTTATTAAAATAAAGGGTTTATACCTCTATGGCAAAACAAAAGTTCCAGATCGAATGAAGTGTGCCATTATTACGTAATAAGCTTTATCAGCGTTATCATATAGGTACGACTATGACCAGTTGTAAAATAACCTGTAAGCTTAGAAGGCTTCAAAGGGGTTGAGGTTTCTTTTATCTCCAGGTTTTGCAGGAATACAGTCGATATCTGAATATATGCCCACATACTCAATATATATATATATATATATATATATATATATATATATATATATATATATATATATATATATATATATCAAAATATATAATCGTATATTGAGTAGTGAACTATTTTGGAGAGACTATATTATTCTTTGGAGATGTGATATATCTGATTTGCATTTATTCAGGTCTTATATTATTCATTTCTGATAACGCCTGAATTGGTGAAAAGTTGACAGGTTAGTTATTAACTGCAGTTTGAAAGATTCACGGCTTTGTTTGATATCTTCCAAATTATTTTTAGTTGCAGGCTAAAGTGGGACTGTCCCACATTTGGGTCCTCGTCCCACATCGAAAATTGTCCCACAATTTTGTAACACATTGTTCCCAATGGGGCAACCTTTTGTCTTTTGGAGTAAAAAAATTGACGTTAATTAATTACAGCCCAGCTTCTATATTTCGAACATGGAGGTTCCTTGAAAAAAATCGATAAATGGAAATTTCGATAAATAGAAAGATTGCAATTTTTTTAGGGTTAAAGAAGTACCAAAATTAATTTTTGGGATTAATGATGTAACAAAGGCATTTTTTTAGTGTTAAAGAAAAACAAAACTGAACGATTAATAGCACTTATTTGAAAAATAGTAAAAAATTACATCTGTGAATGCAGAATTTTTACAAATATTCATTTATAATTTAATAAGAACATGTATAAAAAATAATTTATTGTTATTTTCTCGCAAGATAACTTCTAATATATATTTGTGTATAATCCATCACCGAAGTCAAGTTTAGGAGCACTTTTCACAACAAGAAAGGCAAAGTTTAACTGAATTTAAAATGAAAATTTCATTCTATATTAGGAAAGAGATTCAGAAAATTTTGGTATTCCAGTGCTTCTGAAACAAGATCTTCCCTGAATTTCCATTGCTTTGCAAACCAGCGGAACATTTTTTTTCTTATTTAATTATTACCCATTCTCGGGAACGTAAACTAAGGGCTGTTTTTGATGACAATCACATTTTATATTTTGTTCGATATATAGAAATTTTATTCGATGTACAGAATATTTTTTCTATAAGAAAAATTCAAGATTCCTAAAGAAAGTTCGACATGTAGAGATTTTCGATAAATGGAAGTTGGACTGTATTTACATTTTTGCACAGTTGGGTTTGGCATTTTTTTTTTTTTTTTTTTTTTTTTATAAATATAGTTTATTCCATAAATAATATTACATTGAGCATTTATAATTGATTCGTTATGTAACCTTATACAATACATTTTTTTTTATACAGCTTATTTGGACATAAAATTTTATTTTATTTATTGGTAAAAATAAAAATGAGAAAGAAAAAAAAAACCCAACACTGTTCTGAAAATTAATAAAATACAGGCTATTTAAATGAAATATAAATATTAAAATAAAATATAGGCTTCTTAAATTATATGTTTTGTTCGTTTATGTTTATATCTGCGTGTCGTAGCTTTTGTATAATTATCTATTTCAGTTATTAAAGGATTTAGAGAGTGTGGGCATGATTGAAAGAATGAATCAGTTAGTTTGAATATGTAATCTTGTATATAGGATATATTTAATTCTGAGTGCATCTTTGTTATTTTGGTATAATACGGACAATTGTTGACAATTCTGAGCCATTTATTTTGGAATACTTGTAATTTTTTTAAGTTAGTTGCGCTTGTGAAACTCCAAATGGGACAAGCGTATGTTAAGATTGGTCTTAGTATAGATTTATATAGAATTAACTTATTACTAGGCGAAAGTTTTGATTTTTTATTAAAATAGGGAAACATTTGGTACATCATTTTCCGGCCGTTTTCTAATTTTATATTAATATGATTATTCAACAGAAGCATACTATCGAGTGTTACTCCTAAGTATTTCACAGATTTGGCTAATGGAATTGAAGAACCGTTTAAGATTACCTTCGGAGGGAGTACAGGTCTTCGTTTTGTAAAAATGATGGCCTCCGTTTTGTCTATGTTGAGGCGTAGTCCCCATTTTTGAAGGTAATTCGATGTTTTTTTAAATGCTAGCGTTAATCTATTGATAATGGTGTCTTGGGTTTGGCATTAGATGGCCGCTACAATACCTAATTTTTTAGGATTTGTTTTAACATTTTAAAATACGTATTTTGAATGCAGTTAATGGTTTAAGTTTACCTTTTTCTAATTATTTCTAGTTCATATTTAATGGCACGGCTACAACCCTCGTTATTATTTGAAATAGCTATCAGAAGGAAACAAATACGTCCATGCCTCAAACATCTACAAAAAGAGATCACTTCTGGTATTTTTTACAATATGCACACATTTCATAGAAACCAGTAATAGTGTTATATAGTGATATAACAGTCTTTATTGCATCAGTAAGAAACATGTGCTTTATTGCTATATAAACTAGGTTATATTAAAGAAATAAATTGTTTATTTAGAAAAGATATACAAGTTTTTTTCTTTTTAAACAATAGGTTATACAGTACATATCCATAAGATGAAGTCTTGAACATTTCCTTCTTGAATGAATTAATCCAAATCTTTCCAATATCTTTACAGCAATCTCTGTAGTTGAGATCAGTTTTCTTAATTTAATTAAATTCATTTTTACTAGTTATCTATTTAAACTGTAGAAAAAATTATTTCAATAATGAAATAAAAGCATTACGAACATATGTTTTATTGCTAGGTAACTGTGTTAAAAAGTAATAATTTAAATGGTTTCTATGAAATGTGTATCTATTGTAAAATATCTGATGTGGACAACACATGACTTCCTTGTACGCCTATTAAACTATAAATCGGTGCTTCAAAAAATTATTCTGAATTTGGTTATTAGTTTCCGAAGATTACAGTATCTCAAAAACGACATTCGGCGTTGCGACATCCATCTATTGACACACACACAAACAAATGGGGAGGAACACCAGTATTTTACACTCAATTTTAACACTTAAAACAAGTAATAAAAATGTTTAATTGGATTGGAAACCAAATTGCGTTTGTAACCTTTATTACCGAAACATATGATTTCTGAATTTAATTTTAATATAATTTTTTATGTAAGTTTATTAAAGTAAAGTACCCTTTTCGGCTCATCAATTTTAACCAAAATATAGTAAATACATTCATATCGATATAAAAGTCCTATTTACCAAATTTGAGATGTTTTACATTATATTTGAATACAATTTTTGATGAAAGTCTAATATGACCTTCAAGTAAAGTACCACTTCCGGTTTTTTAATTTAAACCAAAATCTAGTATGTTATTTAAATCACTATATGAGTTATAAATACTAAATTTGAGAAGTTTTGCATAGTATTTTAATATAATTTTTGATAAAAATCAATTATGACCTTCAAGTAAAGTACCACTTCCGGTGATCAAGCAGTGACTAAAAAGGGAGGTTCACAACTAGATTTTAAAATAATCCTAAATACGAAATTTCAACTTTCTACGGCTAACCATTTTTGAGTTATGCGAGATACGAACGAACGTACGTACGTACAGACGTCACGACGAAACTAGTGAAAATGGATTCAGGGATGGTCAAAATGGATATTTCCGTTGAAATCTCAAAACCGAAAATTTTCGCGAATACAATACTTCCTTTACTTCGTACAAGGAGGTAAAAAGACCTATTACTTTTTTTCAAGAGAACAAAATTGAAACAAATGTTTTCTGTGAGATTTTAGGATTGGCACAGAAGGTAGAAGTGCATTTTCGAGTTTCATTTTGGTTTACAATATTATATTTATAATATTATTTTTTCTCCTGCCCCACATTACATTTTAAAATGGTCACTTTATATTACGGAAAATAATTTTGATAAGGTTTAAACATAAGTGGTCGTACGTCTGTTTCTGGCAACTATAATTGGCTTCCCTGGAGTTGTTACTAAAACTACTAGTGACTCTATGTAGAGCATGATGTCATAGAGACGTACCTGAATGTAGTTACTCAACTGTAGTATAGAGGTCGTGGAGGCCATGACGCAGCTAGGCCCGCTCCTCGAAGCCGACTGCTGGCCTCGCACGCCGCCGCCAGAGCCACCCCCACCTACAAGAGCTCTATGGTAACTGAGTCCATCAAGGTCTTCTTCTTCTGGGGTTATTATTACCGAAATACAGTCCTTTTATTTTCTTATTTATTATGGATCATTAACTGTAGAGTAACAATAATGTTTTTTTTTAATCTTATTTTTATATCTATACTTATCAGTTAGATATTTTATCCCATTCAATAAAATTCTGACTTCATTATCATGCATTTTTCCCAAAATTTGTCTCTTCTAAATTCCCTCAGAATAGGACAAATCGCTAGGAAATGAAAAACACCCCCCTCCCCCACCAGGATCCGGGGTTTCTTGATGAAATTTAGTGTCTTAATTCTTGTTTTCATCACCGTTCTGATCATGTGCAAGCTCCTCATCGTTAATTTAAATTTTAAAGTTTAAAACAATGAGTGAAATTGTGTCTTCTCTAGTCTCTTATGTAATTTTCTTTTTCCAGCTTTGCTATGATTAACACCACATCATCCACAGTCTTCATTCTTCGCGTTTCGATTCGATATTTAACAGGGTTCTTATTCCTTCCTTCTAAGAAGACGGGAGGTAAAAGAAAATGTTTCAGCCAATGCTAACCAAAATCTAGTCTATTTTATATTGATAAAATCTTATACACCAAATTTGAGATCTAAATCAATATAATTTTTGATGGAAGTCTATTATAACCTTCAAGTAAAGTACCATTTCCGACAAACTAATTTGCACCAAAATATAGTATATTATTTACATTGAAATAAAAGTTTCATATACCAAATTTGACATGTATAGTTTTATATTCTGATATAATTTTTGATGAAAGCCTATTATTACCTTCAAATAAAGTACCGCTTTCAGTTTGCCAATTTTAACCAAAATCTAGTACGTAATTTATATTAATATATAAGTTTTATATAACAAATTAGAGAAATTTTCCATTATATTTTAATACAATATTTGATGAAAATCTATTATGGCCTTCAAGTAAAGTACCACTTCCGGTGGTCATGTCGACGTCGTTTTTTGAAAAAGCGCCATTTAGCAAACTTTACAGGAAACACATGGTACGATTTTTCTCCAAATAAAAATATATTTGTTTCAATTTTATTCTTTATTGTATAGAGTAGGATTGTAATAACGTGGCAAAACCTTTATAATTACAATATATTTTAAAGGATTTTAGCACTGGTTAAGAGTAGAGTGACGACTGAGAGTCTTTAGTATTTGGTGCTTACGTCATCAATAATCGATTTTTAGACCATTTCAAATTTTTTTTTTCGATACATCGTAAGCGGGAATCGATGGAGACGGTGTTAGGTCCCATAATAAGTTGAAACCTAAATTTCTAATTTTTGGCGCTTAAGACTTTTTCAAAAAACGACGTCGATGTAGTGACTAAAAGTGGAGGTACAAAACTAGATTTTACAACAATCCTAAATACAAAATTTCAACTTTCTACGGCTAACCGTTTTTGAGTTATGCGAAATACAAACGAAAGTACGTATAGACGTCATGACGAAACTAGTCAAAATGGATTCAGGAATGGTCGAAAAGGATATTTCTGTTGAAATCTGAAAACCGAAAATTTTAGGGATTACAATACTTCCTTTACTATGTACAAGGAAGTAAAAAAACGTTATATTAGTCGGTAATTTTATGTTTTTAAAATTACGATTTCAAAAAATGTTTAGCGGCTTTGTATTAGGGTGCATATTTCAGTTATAGTATTCTTGTAGGAGTTGTTGATATAGTAACCAAAAAGTTTAAACTTGATATTATTCAGTGGACTTATAGGGCGTTAGACTGTGGTGCTGGAGGTTCTCCAGCAGACTTTTATTATTAGTAGATACGCTCCAGTACTAGGAACGATGTTGCTCATGGAGAATATTCACGGGAATCCTTATAAAGTAAATATTTATACCGATCCGTGATATTTTTCTACGTTGAAGAATGAATAATGTTAACAAGTAGAATAATGAATTCCAGCCCCCGAAGTAGAATTAGGAATCTGGAACAGAAGCACGAAAGGAAGTGGTCAGATTAACATAGGCCTTGCATTTAGCGGCCATCTTGACCCGCTGACCCAACGAAGGGGTTGGCTGACCCGATAGTCAAAACTAGGCCACTGCTCCCTTGATATCCTCTGCAAGTTAAATTGCACCCGCAATGACATATAAATTATACACTAAGTAGTTATTTATTGTTGTATGTATACGACAGGCTTGGCATCCACAACCATATTTTTCAGTAAGTGGATGATTGAAGATCTGGTAGATGTTATCCATGAGTCACCTAAACATGACCAATATATCATGACACTATAAATGACAAATTTATAGCTGAAATAAATACTTTTCACTTCATCAATTTTTTCATATTTTTACTGATTTTCCTCTTAATTATATAAATATATACATATATATCGACGTCGTGTTTTGAAAAAGGCTTAAGCGCCAAAAATTCGAAATTTAGCTCACGACATATCGTGAAAAAAATTGGAAATGGTCTAAAAATCGAATATTGATGACGTAAGCTCCAAATACTAACGACTCTCAGTCGTCACTCTGGCCTTAACCAGTGCTAGAATCCTTTAAAATATATTGTAATTATAAAGGTTTTGCCAGGTTAATAAACTCCTACTCTACACGATAAAGAATAAAATAAAAAAAAAATATATTGTTATTTGGGGAAAAGTCGTTTCATGTTTTTCCTGTAAAGTTTGCTAAATGGCGCATACGCCGATACAACCGGAGATTCTCCAGGCGATTATCCTGACAGGTCTGCTTCGGAGAAAGAAACATAGATCGTCTTGCGCTTGCTATAATCTGTCACTATCTTTGAACCCGAGTGAGTCGGTGGGAAGGAGATAGCCAAGTCGGCACTAAAGGGACCGGTAAGGGGACGGTTGTTGGGCGACTCCCCCCATGCTGTCTGTGCTCCCGCAAGTGATAAAATGCCTATAACAAATAAATGTATAATACCAAACTATATTTTGAATTGCTTATTTTTGTGTGTTTTTAGAACTGAGGATGAATGTATAACACTCGAAACTAGTTTTCAATAAAACAAATTTATAGAAGTGGCAAATAATTTATCAATCCCTAATAAAATGTCTGTAAGATCTTCATGGCCGATAACAGAAAAAAAAATATATATTTGAAAATATTTCTGTAATATATATATATATATATATATATATATATATATATATATATATATATATATATATATATATATATATATATATATATATATATATATATATACTTATAACGTATTGTTATTGCGTATGTAAATTTTTCTTAGTGACACATCCCTAAAAAAAAAAAAATTATATATATATATTTTTTATTTTATTTATTGAGCATAATACAAGCTGCCACACTCAAGGGCAATGAGTATTAGGGCTGAAGTACCCATTCACACTGTATGTACAACTATGCATACAATAAAATAATTATAAAGGAAAATAAATTGATAAAATAAAGGACACTAGTGATAAATAAATATACAATGTTAACAAAAGAAGAATAAAATAAATAAAAATTCTTGATTGCATTCATACATACATATATATATATATATATATATATATATATATATATATATATATATATATATATGGATATGTGTCACTAAAAAAAAATTACTAATATTATTATAGAACAGAGAAGATAGAGATAAAAGTTTACCAATTTGTAGTGCTGCCCAAATATTTGATTAGCGATAATGAATATTGATGCTATTGGTTTGCACTGATATTATTATAATGTTTTATTAATCTCTAGACCTTGCCTTTCGGCAATTTAGCAATACAATAAGTTTGCATTATTATAGACACAATATGTACGACAATAAAACATCCATTCACACAATCATAAACACTTAGAGCCTGGAGGCTTACTCCCAAGTAGGGAGGGGATAACCGGTAGTCGGTAAGATCAGAGCGATTTTCAATTCTAAAAACAATATGGTTGTTAAGGCGTAAAACTCTTTGGTCATCAACGCCTATGGTTGTTTGATTTACTGAGATTTGGAAGATATATGAAACAAAAAAAAACTATTTATATATATATATATATATATATATATATATATATATATATATATATATATATACACACATACAAAAAATACAATAATAATAATAATATTAAAAAAATAAAAATAAAATAAAATAATAAATAATTAAAAAATAAATTAATTATTAAAGATTAAAAAAAATGGAGAAAATTCTATAATTATATAATTTAGACAAAAGGCGATATGCATTCAAAAACTTAAATTTCAATGTTACTGAAGTTTCATTGTCATTGAGAGCGGAGTATTTATGCTATATTACTTAGATCTCTAAATTAGATCTCTAAAGTGCAAAGTTTTATTTTTTATAATTGTTTTTTCGGCCATGTCAGTAGGCCATCTTCCTGGCTAACGGTATATCTATATATCTATATCTATATATCTATATATTACGGTATATATTGAAGAATATTATTATTTTAAGGAGGAGTATTATTATTTGCGAATAATATAGATGAATGAGAGAATTATCTAAATAAAATACGCTTATCTATCTATCTATCCATCATTACAATTATTATCGTAACCCAGACCGGCCATAAGGCACGACAATTACCTTAGTCCCCGGGAGAGGGCACTTCACAATTTTTTAGTATGTCTTTATTTTATTAATTATTTAAAGTAATAATTAGTTGATAATATCGATAGTTAAAACTTTCGAAATAGCTAAAGTTAATACTTAGCTGCAATGGCGTAGTCAGAGGGGAAGTCCAGGGGGTTCGGACCCTCTGGTAAACAAATATTGTATAAATCTATTTCAATGTTATTTTATAAATAATATACCTTGGCATAAGAGAGAGGGCCCCCTGGGTTGGGTTTTTTTAAAGTAGACCCTTGAATGGACCCCACCTCCCCCCTGAAACGGTATCCTTATATTGGTACTTGGAGAAGAGAGGGGAGCCGGCATTTCCATGGGCAGCCCTGATCATTACCTATGAATAGTTTTCTTTTAATAAATGATCTATATTAGTACCGATATATTAAAATTTAATCAGACATTACTTATATATTAAATTTGATTTATTATAAAACCTGTATTGAAGAGAACAGGATTAGAGTGATGAATTCTATCACCAAATTAGATATTAACTCTATATGTATTTTTCTTAATGCAATAAAATGTATTGAATTGAAAAGGAGAGAGCGGATCTGAGATTCACATTGCCTAGGGACCTCTACATGGCTTAATCCGGCCCTGCTCGTTATCATACACGGCTAATTAATACTATTGTTTTATCATAATTAATATTTCGGTGCCCAACCTTATTGGATGACGTTTACTGCCGGATATGTTTCTTCGAACCTAATTTATCATTATAACAATGACGTCTCTTGATGTCTTCCACATTTCCAAAGACGGCCTATCAGAAGATATGCTGACGTCCCTGCTATCAGATAGTGATGGCCACCTTAGCAATCTGCAGACTCCAGCCGAAGAGTCCACAACACTATTAGTACCTCAGCTGTCACCTCTGGAGTATGGTCTGTCTCTTCTGGATTTGTTTGCTGGCAGCCTCCGCCCAGGTCAGTTCTGTCCAGGGTTTCACGATAGGAAAGAAGGTAGGAAGGAAACCTGAGTTAACCTAAGCATGGACGACTTTTTTTTGTTTTGTTGGTAGCTATGATAGTGTATTGTCAATATTATCCATCTCGGTAAACATTGCAAGTAAATTAATAATTATTAATTTCGTCTAATTTTTTATTAATATTTTTTATTTATTTTTCACCGAGGAAAAAATACATATATTTTGTGCTATTCTATGTCGCGACTTAGCGGATATTTGAATCTCATATTTACATACAAATAGTTAATAACTTTCGTATATTTTATTAAACCGCGTATAATGTACTTTATTGTTTCATGTAATTCATAATATTTTTTTCATAATGCTTTCTTTATACTTCGCATTATTTATATATTGTTTATTACCATTTTTTTACTGTTATTAGTACAGCCTCTGTTGCTTTCAATGTTGTTATCTTGTTTTATTCTTTATAGCCCCGATGATGTCCTAAAAGTTAGGCCGAAACGTTGGCAAAGAATAAATAAGTTACACTTATTAGTTTGTTTGTCATTGACTGCACCCCTCTCGACCAACTTCTTCCTAAACAAATAGTCACTGTATACATTTCATAAAAATAAAATTTATAAAATATTAAAATATAAAACTACAAATATATTAGTCCTTAAATTAAAAAATATCACAGATCATTACATTATAAACATTAAATAAATAAAAACTATTGCTTTGACGGAAACGCGCCCCCTTCTTCTTCTCTTTGATTTCATCCGCGGTCTACGGCCTCTACACCATTATTTGTTATATTTTTTAAAATATTATTTATTCCCAGATAGGCTTGGTGAGCTTCACATAGGTATTTTAACAATTAACAATATTTAATTATTTATTATAACAAACACAAAATAATTCTATCACGTATTCTTAGCTACCGACTCTAAATTCTTAAACAAATCATTTATCAAGAGAAAAAATCCTTTATTGCGAATGTTTTATTCTAAGTATGAGCATAAATTGCCCTGTAATTAAACGATTTGAATATTTTTATATTTCTGATAAATGTAAGAGTAACGCATCAAAATTTCAACCATCCGACCTTCTGGATTTATTTTGAATTTATTATCTTTAATTCACTTTATGCTTTTATTCTCTTTTTTATTTTTCCATAACTTTATTGTATTTTGTTTCGGCCATCATCAAAACTTTTCAATCGTTCCCATCTCCTATCTTTACCAATATATAGTTAAAATCTAAGTGGAGATAATTTTTATATTTATATATACTTAATAGCTGTTATTTTATACTTACAAATTCGTTTTAATAAAGTAGATAAAAAAATTTCAATCAAATATAGGGAGACAAATGCCAAGTCTGCTTGTCTAAATTCATAGACCTAAATTCGCTACTGCATCAAGCCTATGTATGTATATATATATATATATATATATATATATATATATATATATATATATATATATATATATATATATTGATATATTATAATAAATGAGAATTATTATATTTAAAGGTCAAATTAATCACTGCTATGTTGTTAATTTTGTTCTATTATAATAATTGCTGTAAGCACATAAACTTTTATATATTTTAAACTGCTGTTTTGGATATAACATGATGTTAATCCCATTAAATCAAAATTTCAAAATTAATGTTTAGTGATCATATCACTAAATAAAAGTAGTGATATGTGTGTGTGTATTTATATATGTATATATATACACACACACACACACACACACATATATATATATATATATATATATATATATATATATATATATATATATATATATATATAATATAAACAAGAGGTTAAGAGAATAGGTCCAATCATCTTCCAATTTTCGTGGTCAACGGCCACGTAATTAATATCTTAATGATACTATTCATCATATTTCGATAAATTATATTGATACTATCTTATTAGTGAACTACGATTATCGATTTGTCTTGATCTTTAATATTAAAAAAATATATACTTAATACTAAAATATATATATAAGTACATATATACTGAGTATGTGATTGGATGTCTTGGAGTGATGTGCTGTCTCTGGTTGATGCGTCTTTCTGGACGGTTGATGTGATATGTTCTGTGTTTGATCTTCATAAACGTGATTTAGGCTTTGTGTTTTGGAATCTTCCAATTGTTTTCTAGCAATCAATTTATCTTTAATCTCTTTTTCAGTTCTTGCTCTTTTATATCTGTATTTTAGTTTTTGCTAAAAAGAACATTAGACAAGGCTAAGTTCTACGTAGAAACCACCACGGTATTTTTTCTAACACGTGTTGCTGTTAGATCAGCTATTGTGTCTATTGGTTTGGCCTGATATTCCAAAGGGCTGGCTGCTCTTTGGAATGATAGAGGTCCAACTATTAAAATTTATCACCTTAAGAATTTCGAATTGCACCACTTTCATTGTTGATGTGCGATATACTAAGATTGAGAAACGGAAACGCATGATGCAACTAAATTAAATTGTAAATTAAGTAGCCTCATGCTTAAATATTTTTATAATCTGTTTCATTATAATTTAAATCGAAGGAATAATAGACAAGAGCTTCTATTACAAAAATGTATGTTTGAATCTAAATGAAAGATTACAAAAACAAAATTTTAAATTTCTCAAATAGCAGTGAATAACTAAGAAACGTTTCGACAATTCAGGGCGGAATACGATAAGATCACATTAATAAATGTTAGAGACAGAACATCTCACATCAACAATCTAATAAAGACTATTATTTACTACACTCCAAGCCAGTTCAACACGTACAGAAGGTATTATTGGGTAACAACTGAGGAGGTTATATTCCAACAGCTGATCAGCAATAACAGAATATATGAAAATACACAACCACCACGGAACTAAAATTAATTTAAAAATGCCATATATTTAAATTTATTATATTTACCTAAAATGCTTAAAATTTCATAATAAAAAAATTCAAATAACTGATGTCAGTTTTATTCATTTTGCTCGAAATAATTAAACGAAAGAATAAATATTATTTGAATAAAATTAATCATTTTATCAGAATTAAAAAGTATAAACATTACCGACATGGAACCTGCAATATGTCAAAAATACGATTGTACAGGTCTAAAGATAAACTAATGTAAAAATAATTTTATAACGTATAATTTTATAAATTAATTAAAAAAATTCCAAACAACTGTGAACCACCAACAATGAAAATTCATAATTTCTTTTAAATACTTCAAATTATAAACAATTGATTATTATTAATATTAATATTAGTATTTCTGGAAAAAAAACTTTTAAAAAAATGAAAGAAAATACGATAAAAATTTGAACAATTTAAAACAAATTACGAAGAACTTTTTAAGTCATTTTATGTAGAGACTATCATAGAAGTGTCTCATGAGGGATTTCTAGCGGTAACTGCTGTTAATGCGATAAACACTGACAATAAGAGGATTCCCTGCATTAATGTATTTTTATAATATTTAATTATATTTTATATTATTTTAATAAAATAAAGATCACATAACTGATTTTTGGTCAGCTAGGAGGTTTCATACTATTCAATTTATTCAATGACGATATATAAAATATGATATAGATATCATATACGAGGTCTTTCTTCACAATAATTATTTTTTTAAATTTTAGCTTGTATCTAAGATATTCAATTAATGGACGTATTTTATCGTTAGCAAAGTTAAAATTGAAATTCTTCCCCTGCTCCTAGGTTTATAGGGATTTATTTCTTTATTCTCTTATAAGAGATAGACCAATCCATAGCTTGCCTTCACCGTTTTTACCTGTATGTGTTGGCGGCTTCGAGCAGCAATATGTTCAGGTAAGGAGGGCGAAAGGCCATTCAGGTAAAAATAAATAAAAACTACATCTTATTTTAAAAAATGCCGACTTTATGACTATTCATAAAATAATCTGAATTGTATTATCAACTATTGATGAACACCTTCTACCTTTGATCTTTACCGCCCATCTACCTGTGAGAAGTTTCTTTGTCTGGCCCATTCATAACCAGTCATCTCACGATTATAGTCCATTATGAAATACTTAATTCTACTTATGGTGAAATAAAAGTCCAATCCATTATATGACCGGTAGATCCGAACTGTGCTAAGCGAATTCTCGAATGTTGTTTGTTTTGGTATACTGATGAACTGTATATTGAGTACTAATTTATTTTTCTCAGAGAAAGTCCTAGACAAACAGAATCCACTTAACTAGACATAATAATGAATCAAAAAAAGAAAATAAACAAATTTAAAATAAAAAAATAAAGCTAAATGTAACTAAATTAATCTCTGAATAAATATCTAAAAGTCATAAATAATTATGCACAAAATAAATACCATTCTATATTTCTTCTCGTGTTCTGCCGATTTACTCATTCGTAGTCTCGACGTTTTATTGAGTACCTGCTCACTATATCATGCATTCTCACGTTTTATTGGCTTAGAAAGGTGAGCAAGTACTCCGAATCAATAATCAGTCCACATTTGTGGAGCATGTGTTCCATACACTTAGTAAAATAAAAATTAAAAGAATTTTAAAATGATAATAAAGAAAATTAGTTTTGAACGAAAATCAGTTTTAAATAAATAATAATAGAGCATTTAAGAATTTTATTGTGTAAGTTCTATTTATTCAAATCGAACCAGAGCACCTGCTCATTTTTAAGTCACTTTACCTATTGACTTACTCTCAGTTAAGCCAATATTTTTATGTTTATAAATATTTTATTTATTTGGTTACAGTTTAAGGTTCCATGTACAACAGCATAGGTTAGAGGCACATCATTCTAATATTACATAATAGTGCTATGTAGCATAGGTTAATCCAGTAATTCTCTATGGATTTTATTATCATGTATTATTCTTACAGGACGACAATCCTTCCTTACTGACATGGCCACAAGGAAAGGTCTTCTACATCCTGGCTGAAGGAGAGTTCTCCAGGATTCAAGTAATTCTCTATGGATTTTATTATCATGTATTATTCTTACAGGACGACAATCCTTCCTTACTGACATGGCCACAAGGAAAGGTCTTCTACATCCTGGCTGAAGGAGAGTTCTCCAGGATTCAGGCTGCAGCGCTCTCCAGGAACCTACGCAGGCTGGAGTCAGTTTCCTGCGTAAAGTTCCTCCCCAAACCTCCTTCCCAGGAAGCTTATATCAAGTTCAGAAACGTGAGACACAGGTAATTTAACAGCATTTTAATACCACAATATTTCACACTGTAAATCTAAATTTGGTAATTGTATGCAAGTAAGATCTTTGGAAATCTTAGCCTGATTCTATGTTACGAGAAAGCAAATCGCTCCACGAAACGCTACATATTAAAAGATTTCCATAATAAAATATTATGCTAAGTCAGTTGTTAGGACTGACCCATATCTTGAAGCACGCCACCTCCATACCAAGCGTGTCGCAATAGCGGGGTCAAAATAACTATTATTTTAATATATTCATACACATATTTAAAAAATAAATGTATTAACCAGTTATTATTATTACTTTTTGTCCACAAGTATAATTTTTTCAGAAAGAATGAAACAAAAAAAAAACTTTAATAATTCGAATAACTTAAATATGAAATACAAAGTAAGGGCAATTTTAGCGAACGTGAAAAATTTCGAATCCAATTTTAAAAGGAAATACACGTTTTAAGGCCCCCTAAGTCCAAATAACCGAGTCTTGCAAAATGATCTGCGTTTATGCGAATTGTCCAGCTCAAAACGAAATGTGCAAAACTGAAATTACATATTTAAGATAGGTGTATGCCTCGGATGTTACAGCAACTCATTCACTAAAATCCATTAACTGGAAGTGCCATTCAATATTATTGATTTTACACTTTTTCACCATTTTCTAGAAAATGGTGCTAATGATTTAGATTAAACTTATTATATCAATGTACAATCACATGGCCTTTAATATCAGCGGGCCTTATTGAAATAGACTAACAGGGCTAAAATGGCTTCTTCTAAAGTACCTATAACCACTACTATATATTATTACGGTAGTATAGATCCCTTTTCCGGCTCTCAGGAGCGATGGATTTTGACGAATGAGGTATCAAAAGAAAGGGAATTTCACGGAGAAGTGACGAATCCTGATTTTGTTTCTTAAATTCATACTAGGGCTTAAATAAAAGTGATGAAAAAACTGAGAGGTTTCAAAGGTTTGACGACTGAGAGTCGGCGGATCGAGACGGGATAAGTTGGGTTTTAATGATTTTGACGCGGGCATTAAAATCATGTATGGTCCCACGGATCATATTGGTCCAGTCTTTTAAAGCCTTAAAGCCTACCGTTTTCGAGATAACGCAGGATATAGGTCCGCACGGGCCTCATGCCATCTTGCGTACGTGTCGTTGTCATGGCAACTTTATATCAATTTTGAGTCTGTTTACAAACACTTTTAATGAGTGGGAAATTATACATATTGTTTTCCATGTCCAACCCTGAAGGGCACTGTTATGTATGAATACTACACATAGAAAATGTTATAGCTGGATCTAATTATCTTACTGCTAAATTGAAGAGACGTTTTCCAGTGGGGTAAGCTAATTACTTATATAGTGTGAACTGTAACTTCAACATAGTCATTACAAATTATGTAGCTTCATCAAATCTGTATGTTAAATAAACTTTTTTGGTAATATTATATATTGTTTCCCTAATATCGCTTACACCTCGAATGTATTAGGGATTAGAATAAGCATTGATATCTAATGCGAGAGTTCTCGCTCGGGTATACTAGTTTTGTTTATTTGAAATAATGAACCTTATCTCATTGTTAGTAGAGATATAAAAATGGATACATGTAAATTATGAAAGAACTTGATTAATTAACTAAAAGAGACAAAAAAGGAGATAAATTTTCCTAGGTTGAAAACAAATTTCAGGAAATAAGAGTAGTAATAAAGATATATAATATATTGTTGTATAGCTAAAGATCTCAGAAAAAATAATATCTGATGTATAAATACGTAGAAGGTAATGGAGAGTGACGAAAAAGGCATAAACTTTAGTTATTGATGTAATTAATAGTTTCTATTAATAAATCTTTGAATACAAAATAAATGGAATTTTCATGGAAGCTAAATGAAAACATTTAAAATCTATTTCAAGTACTGGTAAATGAAAACTTTGTAATGCACGCATCGTACAAGATTTTTTTTTTTAAATATTAATATAACATGATTGACTCATAACGTTTCTATGCGAAGGCTCGGAGTGGCTAGGGGGTATGTTGCACCGTTTATGATGATCTCACATGACGGAAATAGTGTGTGTTCGTTTGTGTAAGAGAGAGAGAGAGAGAAAATGAGAAAAGGAGAGAGGATTTAATACAAAATGAATTATCATAACGACACTATTAACCTAGGATTTCTTATTATCAAAAGGTGATATAAAATTTTAAACAGTTTTTATTATAATTCTATGCTATTCGTAAAGTTTCAACAATAGCATGCTAAATATCACAATAGAAAACAAGCTAAATAACAGATTCAGTATAAGAGATCTGATGTGTGATTAATGCAGTGTCCCTCTGCTACATGGCCGCCATTTTGTTTCGTCAGCCCACAGTTGTCTGCAGGAGGCTTCCAATTGTCAAGTTAATTATTTGTTTCCTTCCTTAATTTTTTTTTAATTTAATTAATTTTCTTTATTTTAAAACTAAAATCGTTGGAAGAAAGTGCGATTTTCACTTAAAGTTTTATAAAAACAAGGTTAGTAAAATGAAGCTCCGCCATCTTAACACAGGCAGCGCCAATGTATCTATTTAGCAAAACAAATCGTATATACACTAGACCGCTCATAATCATGAATTTAACATGCTAAATAGGGTTGTAAATACTCCTTGATTTTATTTAATCAATAGAAAAACAAAGGGAAAAAATTACAGAGAGAATTATAAGCAGCTTTAAATAGTTTAGATTTTTTATCAATAAAATTTTTGCTTTGATGCACGCCATTCATTAGCAACTAACATAATTTAATTATCTCATATAGATTCGCCCTTGCAACCCCGATATTTACACTGAGATAACGACATGCTGTCGGGGGGCGCACACTTGATGACCTGTAGTCGTTCGATAACCTGGCCTTCAATGGTCATTGTCTGCGGGTGGGTCATTTGCGTTTAAAGTTGGCCTTGCCGATAATTTTGATGGATCTGACCACATGGCCTTTTGGGAATGAGCTGTTGAAAAATGGCACCCGAAGCACCGTAGTGAACAGCAAGCATAGGATGAAAAGGTGAAAAATTATATTCATTATAATTATATTCATAGCCTTCAAGCTTATGACCTTGTTCATGAACACGATATCTAAAAGCTTAGAAGACACCATTGACGAGACAAAGTGAAATTTTGGATGAGATGATGCAACAGATGATTGCTATTAGAATAACATAATAATAAAAAAAAAATTGTGAGCACCAGGTCTCCTTCACTAAGGTCGTATCTTCAATTGAACAAAAAATTATAGAATGACGAAGGAGGGAGGAAAAAGTTCAGACTTTCTTAGCAAAACAAAGAAAACATTTAAAAACGCCTAAATTTCAGGTAAACATACCTGTAGCCCTCCAAATCAATTTGAAGAGGTTTTAATATTATATATATATATATATATATATATATATATATATATATATATATATATATAAAATAAAGAAAATTCAATCCAACCCCACTACGCTGAACTTCGACACAGTGCAATAGTCTATTTTATTAGTATAAAATACGACTAAAAATACATTAAAACAGTTGAAATTAAATTGGTTTTAGAGATGTGCAAATACTTAAAAAAATCTAAAAATCCGGAGGGAAGAGGGAGGAAGAAACAGGTTGAGACCTCCAAAAGATACTTCCTAAAATCTCTCAATAACTCAATTCACATACAAATTTTCAACCTCGTAACTTAATTTGGTGGAGATGTAGAGGTGCGCGGAACTTAAAAAAATGCCGAAATTTCAGATAAACATATTGAAATTTTAATTGAAATTTATCCAAACTTTAATAGTATTGTTCTGCCTAGAAGAAAACCCTATATACCGAATTTCAGCTGATTTGGCCCAAAGCGGTGCTCGAATGTAGCGGGGGAGAGGGGGGGAATATATATATATATATATATCAGACATTTCCAGCACTTCCGTAATCGTGTTCTAGGGGTTTTGAAACGGATAGAAAATGTACTCCCACCCCTCTCCGCTGATCTTTGACCCAGTGAAATAGTCTATTTTTTTCGGGGAAAATACGACTAAAAATTAAAAAAAGTCTTACGAACTCAACTTTCAGCCAGTCGTAATACACATACATTATTCGTAACACCTAACTTCCATCCGAAATACATTCCTTAAATACTAGGTAAAACATGATAGATTTCATGATAGCCTTCAAGAAGTCGAAAAACAACTTCTATATCTTATTTGCGCATAAATCGAAAACTATACATTTTTTCACTGATCTTACGAAAGGTCATTTAAAAGATAATTTAATCTCCCCCCTCCAAAAAAAAAATCATCGAAATCGGACCATTATTAACAAAGATACCGCGCATTGAACTTTGTAGCCATTTTAGTTCACGAGTTCCCCTAGGCATTTAAATAATATATAAAACTACATTTATATACACAGATTTTTTTTATCAAAATTTCAATTGTGTGCATTTAATCTAGCTATCTCTCTCTCTCTCTCTCTCTCTCTCTCTCTCTCTCTATATATATATATATATATATATATATATATATATATATATATATATATATATATATACTCAAATCAAGCAATAGCGAAGCATTGCCGTGTCAGCTAGTAAAATATGACTTTTAAATATTAAAAAGACTGTGAAAAACGGAGGCTGTACTATAATAAATAAATAAATAATAAATAATTAATACTATAACTATAAATAATAAATTTTTATCATATCACAAAATAATTTATTCATTACAATGACAAAAGGAATAATAATGAAAATATTAAGAAAAATAATTCTAAAGATGAGAGTACTTCATAACTAAAACACGGAATTAAAAGGAAGTCTACTTACTCATAATATATTAAATAATATAAATATTATTAATAAAACGATTATAATTACTTTAATACCTACTAGTATATACTCATATGAATGCATTTATACTTTCTATTTCAGCCAGTATTGATTCTGTATTCTACAGGTCGTTTATTATGCAATATTATGGTTTTTGTATTCAAGAATCTAGAATAATTATTATGTATAGCGGACACACGCAGGCATGATAAAAACACCGTTTACTAATGTATACACCAGAATCTCATTTACAAGGGATCGGGAAAGTTGACTTACATTAATTAAAATGAGTCAGGAAACGCAAACGAATGAAAAGATTTGATTACTTTTATTATATACAACATTAGCATATCATAAAAATGGTAACCCGAATATATATATAAGTATTAATGATACCGATAGCCGTTGCGTGAGAAGAAACCATTGGTTTTTTTATTTTATTACATATAGTAGACGACACGCATCTTTCTTACAAATTGAGTTTGGAATATCTTGATTTAGTAGCAATGAGATGCCAAAAGGTAGTCTTTCGCTGGCACTGTCCGCGGTTGCGGCTGGCAAAGATTGCTGGCAGTTTACTACTGCTTTCACTGAATAGGTAGGGACATATTTCGATATTCGAAAATATATATATATATATTTCTCTTGGCTCTAAGGAAGCACATCAAAATGCTATGATGTTTTCAGTTTCTCGACTGTAATAGTATGGGTTTTCACGTGAAAAGTTATTGACATATCAGATACTAGATACATATCATGAAATTCTATTGTTCATAAACATCAGTCTCGTGTGCAAATACTAGGTCTCACCAGTCATGATGTTTGATGAGGTCATGATATTAATGACGTCAAAACACGAAAACATCGTTTTTGGCAGTTACTAGATATCATTTCTTAAGATAGACTTTCGCGGGTGCGGCCGGCAAAGTTTTCGGCCAGTTTACTACTACTTTGACTAGATATGTAGGGACATATTTCGCTGGCACTGCCCGGCAATCTAGATATGACGTCATACACTGCTGCGTCCATGACTGCTCCAGAAGGAATCATACTGCCACGCGATGGTTCCCGCTTGTTTTCGTTTAACAAAATGCCAAAGAAGGGATTTAATAAGAATGGCAATGAATGTCTTGTAGAATTTTTTTATGTCTATCATATTCTTTGTATAATAATATAACAAAAAGGAATAAAAATAAAATAAATAATCGTCTTTATTTGTTTGTTTCTTGAAAGTTCATTCATGATCTGAATATTTATCATAATAATATAATAAAAATTAAGAAAAATAAAATTTTTTTTATTTCTTTTTAAACAAACAAGAAAATGTTATTTCTTTTTAAACTAACAAATTTGTTTTTTTCTTGACATTTTATGATAATAATACAACAAAAATTAATAAAAATAATCTTCGTTAGTTCTTTATAAAAATTTCTTTAGAAAAAATTAATAAAGTGTATTAATATTAATAAAGTACAGAATCATTTATCAACCAATTTTCTTCCCAGGATTTTATCTTATTTTCCAGAAGTGTAAATGAACATTTATAAATATATCGTCACCATCAAGTATAACTAACTGATGTGAAAAATCGAATTTTCTGAATTCCAAAATGAAATGTTATAAACACAAATCAAGGACTTAGAGAAGTTACAAAAAATTAAACTGAGGAGTATTTAGTCGAAAAAAGTTTCTGAATCTCTCCTCATCATTCCACAAATGGCCAGTTATTAACTAGCATTAAACCCTTCACTTTTCCGGGTTTGGAATATGCTGTAAGCATTACGTCTTGTTTATAACATAATTTCATCTTCCTCTTCTAATAAAAAAGCAAGAATTACATCCACGTTGCAAACTAATTATATTGTATGTATTCCTTTCAGGAAGGCTATAACGGTATAACGAAGCTGTAGTTTTAACGATATAGATTATGCGGGAGCAGTCGGCCGCTGCGGTGAGCAGTTTCAACGAAATATACAAACAGTAACAGTTAGCTGTAACGGTTGGCAAGCGCAAGCGCGGGCAGTGCAAGCGAAAGTCTACCTTAAGATAGACTTTCACTAGTAATGCCCGCGGTTGCGATTGGCAAAGCTTGCCAATCGTAGCCGCTAACTGCAACTGCTTCTATATTTCGCTGAAACTGCCCACTGCAGCGGCCCACTCTTGCATAAACTATAGCGTTATAACCTCTCCTATATTTATAATCAAAGTATATCGTTATAATTATATAGTATATCTTTAAACCTTTAAAATGAAATGTCATTTAGACCATACAAATTATAGATAAATGAATACGTTTATTTACAAGTATTTACAGATATGCAACTATATATTGTTATGTTATTTACAACTAGATATTTGTTCGGTATTTTAGACAATAAATAATGTTCGCCCTTAGAGGTTTCTTTATTGTTTATTAATACAATAATAATAATAACGTGTGAATATAAAAATAAAATAATATGTTTTTCCACACATTATTTTTTACTATCATATTCATATAGTCCTTATGTTTGTGGTCATAAAGTACCTGAAACTGGTTAACGAACGGAAACCGTCGCGTCTGAGGCAGTATGACTCCTTCTAGAACGGTCAGGGACGCGGTAGTATAGGAATGACGTCATACCTAGACTGCCGGGCAGTGCCAGCGAAATATGTCCCTACATATCCAGTCAAATTAGTAGTAAACTGACCGAAAACTTTGCCGGCCGCACCCGCAAAAGTCTATCTTAAGAAATGATATCTAGTAACTGCCAAAAACGATGTTTTCGTGTTTTGACGTCATTAATATCATGACCTCATCAAACATCATGACTGGTGAGACCTAGTATTTGCACACGAGACTGATGTTTATGAACAATAGAATTTCATGATATGTATCTAGTATCTGATATGTGAATAACTTTTCACGTGAAAACCCATACTATTACTAACAGATACATTTTGATGTGCTTCCTTAAAGCCAAGAGAAATATATATATATATATATATATATATATATATATATATATATATATATATATATATATATATATATATATGTATATATATATAAATTAAGAAGATTTCGTTTTAAAACAGTTCTTTGCTCCTGTTGTAAATTACTCGTTTTATAGATACGATGAATCACTTCTTAGCCTACGAATTTTTTTTTTTTTAACTCATCGATAATCAATCAAAATTTTGTTTGTCTATAAGTTAAATGTGGTATGATAGGTGTGAAATGAATTTTTAAAATAAAATTTCTTTAAGCTAAAACGATCTGTATTTCCCCTTCCCTAACAAAAAACAAAACTAATATTTTTTTTACTATAAAGTAAGTGTGTAACAAATAAAAAAGAAATATAGTGCGTTTAATGACTCCTGTCACAACCTGAACTCCTGGTAGGGTGGCGTACCATCAGGTCTTCTCTCTCTCCGATAGGAATCTGTAGAATTTTTGAAAGTCCTTCATGAATCATACTTTATAATCATTGGATAATTAATATACGACTTAATTACGTTTAAGATAATTTAAAATTAATTCTCGTTTATTCTTATTACAATTTTTTTTTTTAGTCACTGTTAAAAAATATGTACATTATTAAGGAACATTACCGTTCCCATTTATAATTTATTCCAGGTGGAACTGTTCTATTTTATATTCAGAACGAATTATATTACTGAAGTGAAATTTTCAACTTTTTTTTTGAAATTATAATTGAAATTATCAACAAATATGTTCTTTGATACATATCATCAACATTAACTCAGAACAAATTAAATAGAAGGACAAAATGAACTAATTTGCAATTAAAAAATGTTTAGGAAATATGATATTTTTTTTTAGGAATAATTTTGAAGGTAAAACATTGTAACTGACAAACATTTTAACATTGTAAAAGTTTTCATTTTATTAATTACCATTAACTTAAATTACTGAAATAATTGAGATACCCACTATGCAAAGCATAAAAGTATTGCGGGTACTGTGTCAATAGCTTTTGAAGGGTCTAAAATTCTTAGGCAGCGCGGCTCGAAGAATTATAAATAAATAATAATTTCTCTACTCAGATACTCTTGCACATCCCCGCTATAAATTCCACTATGGCCTTAAACTTGAGGGTAAAATCAAAAATATAATTTAGTTTATGAAAGTCCTTTAAATATTTCATACTAATTTAACTTGTAAATATTAGTAGTTGACCTGGGCTGTAGTGATACAGCTTCTCCTCTACGCTGACGATGTGGTATTGATTACGGACTCTGTGGAAAAGTTGCAGATGGCAGTTACAGAATGGTCTGAAGAGCTCCAACGAAAAGGAATGCTTATAAATACCAACAAAAGTAAGATCCTACAAGTTGGAAGAAAGAAGGAAGATATCCACGTATACTGTAATGGAGAAAAATTAGAAGTGGTAACAGACTTCACATACCTGGATACAGTGATAGACGGATCTGGGAAGGTAGACGCAGAAATATCTAACAGGATTAAAAAGGCAAATACAGTTTACTACCAGATATGTAACACTGTGGTAGGGAAGAGAGAAGTAGGCAAATATGTGAAGCTACACATCTTCAAGACAGTATATCTACCTATACTTTTGTATGGAGCGGAGAGTTGGATATTAACAGACCGACAGGAGAGCAGAATCACCGCTGCCGAAATGAAATTTCTGCGAAGGACGATTGGTAAAACAAGAAGAGACCGAGTTCGCAATGAAAGGATTCGTCAGGAACTGCAGATAGCCCCACTGAAAGACCTCCTAGAAACTCGTCAGTTAAAGTGGTTCGGCCATGTTATCAGGATGGACGACCACAAAGATCCTCTAAAGACCATGGAATATGTCCCAGATGGCAGAAGACCTAGGGGTCGCCCTAGGATGTCCTATCTCGACTACATTGAACGACTCTGTAGGGCAAGGGGGAAGGACCTCCGACAGGCGAGGAACCTAGCTAGAAATAGGGAGGAATGGAATTCCTGGCTGAATGCTCCTCTACGCTGAGAGGCACTAAAGAGGGAAGCTAAAGAAGAAGAAGAAGACCTGGGCATGGAATATCCTGCAGGAAAATGAGACCCCGAAAATTGACAAAACAAGGGATTTAGATTAATTTATGCAATATAAAAGTGATTTCATTTAGAATTCATATAACAAAAAAAAAGCTGAAAATTAGGAATATAAAATTAAAATAAGCGCACGGCTGGCTATATCCACGACACAGCTAATTATATTTACGCGGAGTTAAAAGTAAACGTTAAATTATTCTATTTACGGTCCTGTATAATAAAAATTGTAAAAATAAAGGCAGGCTGTTGCTATTTCACTAATTTATTTATTACGATGCAAATTTTCGGCCTACAAGCCATCCTCAGGCATCTCTGTAAAAGGCCCTTATTTAGTTCAATTTATGACATATCACAGAATTAATTATTCTTAAATATTCTAATAAATATCATAATACTAAAATTATTTAAAATGCATGTAAGGCTGCTAAAAATTGTCTTTGATAAATTTTGACAGATTGTTTTTTGCATAACGCTGTCCATTCAAGATAAGACACTTGCATGACAAATGGAGATGACGTCATAATATTGTATCACTGATTACTGTGAACACGTACTTCAGCTGTTTTTTTTATGGCTTGATTATTTGATATTACGAAGCTCTCCAAATTGTTTTAGTTTGTTTTTAATTTTGATATTCGCGGGAGGAAGGGTGGGTTGGATAAGAGGAGAGGAGGAGGAGGACAAAATTTATACATATATTGTAACGCTCTAAAAATAATACTTGCTTTGGCGAGGATAGAGATCCTTCGAGAGGTCCTTATAACAAAAATAGTCGGTTTTAACATTGATACAGGCTTGGATAGATCCTGGCTAGTTATTAGATCGGAACGGGCTATGTTAGCGAGTAGAGGGACATTAGAATAAACGCTAAATGCTAAAATATTATATTTTAATAGTCGGCTATACTAATCTATGAATCCGTATTTGGTACTGGTTTTTTTTTTGTTTATAGGAAAAATAAAATTTATAACCTATTACATATTATTTAATCTGAATAGTCAAGCAATATACTTGAAAAAAATTATACAAAAATGCTTTAAATTTATACAAAAAATAAAACTATACATCACGAGATCTTATAATCTAAAAGTTACTAAAACATATGAAATTAAAACAAATCTTCTAATTGTTCAAAGACTTTTCGTTTTTACGTTAAGAAGCTAAGAATTATTAATGAATGGAGTAACTTAAGTATGGGAGAATTGGTGTATTCTCCCATACTTAAGTTACTAGACGTTGATATAGAGACGAAATGGCCATGAATGAATAGAAGAATTCTTGAAAATATTTATGCCTCGGATTTCGGACTATAAACCATTTAACCGGACTAGTGGTATATATATATATATATATATATATATATATATATATATATATATATATATATATATACATATATTTTTTTAAGGCACATTTTTCGTTAATAGTTTTTATATTCTTACAAAAATAATAAAAATGATTATTATAAAAAATATATTATTTATTTATTTATTAATATGAGATGAGACTCAGTACTGCGAAATTAACAAAGATTTGATTCTGTCTTTACTTTCAAAACAAAATCAATTTATATGATTCGATATGTACAATTTTGAAAGATAAAATTAATTTAAATGGATATAAAAAAAGTTAATGAAATTAATGAAAGCAGTTCATTGTCGAGAAAGCACAAATAAAAGATACTCCATTTTTAATTTTTTTTTTTTTAAGAAATATACTTTCTCTTAATCACATTTCGAGTTCTTTTCTATACTCCTTAACAAGAAATATTATGTATATGATATTTCTTTTCAATATAATATAATAAATTCGTTGGCTGTTGGTAGGAAGGGGAGAAGAAAAAAAGAAATTGTTAAATAGGCCTACGGGAAGTGTAGCAGAGAGACAGGATGTGCAGGAGCTCGACAGTACCCGGGCGATCGGAACCGATCAGTGAACTCCTCTGGTATCCTGAACTCCTGATCCTTTGCCGAACTGTTTCAATACCTCACTGGCCTTTCAATGTATCGATTATATCGGCGACCGGTCGAGGGGGGAGGGAGGGGGGAGGTATCAAAGCCCTCCCAATGCAATTACCTCTATCGGTTCACTTTCCCTACTCTGAGGGAAATAATCCCTGTTTTTCCCTATTGTTGAGCATTATTATAACTTTTTATTTTTCTATGTATAAATCTTTGTAAATATTGCGTACATAAATAATAATAAATTAATAAAAATATAAATAAATATATCCTAGTAATTATTTGAATTTTTCTTTTTAGCCTTTGGTATAATGAGTTGACGTCCGCATGATGGTATAGAAGCATCAACCTAATTAGGAATTGATAAATTATTTGCCACTTGATGAAATGATAAATTGATTGCCAATTGATAATGCGTCCCGATTATATAGTTGTGCCAAAGAATTAATTTTGGAAAATTATATCAGATAAATGAAGTGCGGAGAGAAACCGAGTGTTTTTAGAAGGTTAGAAATGCGGAGTGTCTGGTTGAACTTCTTGAACAGAAACTCTTAACACTTAGAACATTTTCTAGTGGGAAGACCATCGGACGAGAACCAGATGGTCTTTTCGAAATTACAGCAAAGTTAGGGCGACAAAAATGTTATGTGTTGCGATTAGGAACCGCTGTACGCGAAGGGAGGTCGAAGTATAGTTGGAAAGCTCGCTTCGTGGCTAAGATTGACTCGCGGCTAGAAAAGCTCACGATGTTGAACGTTCCAACGGTTCATCGCTTCTTACCTTACAGGTAAGGCTACACTCACTTCCAAAAGATGCGTGTAGCCAAAGGCGTCCGAATTCTCTCCGCCGTCATTTATCTGGCATAATATTTCATTATTAAACTTTTATTTGTATAATAAAAATGCCCTTAATTACTCTACAAACTGCTCCAAATTTCATTTCTTTATCTTTAAAATTGACAATAAAACAATTGTTTCCAAATAGGCCCGCCTCCCTATATTCTATTTGATTAATCCTTTTGAGGTCATAAAAGTGAAATGTATTATTTTCAATCTATATTTATGTGATTTTATGTTTTTCAGTCCAGAGGAAACCTAGATTGATGAAAGATTGACTAGTTTCGAATGTTATACATTCATCCTCAGTTCTAAGAACACACAAAAAATTTCAAAAATAAGCAATTCAAAATATAGTTGGTATTACTATACATATTAAATTAGATTAATATAAATCAGTATTATAAAACATTTATGAGTCATGAATTTAATTAAGACAAGAAATCAAATAGATGTTCTTACTCACCAAGGTTTAAATAGAGTATATATAAACAGAAAAGTTTGTATTCTCACAGTTCTCTGTTTGAGTTCTCACACTGAACTAGCAATGGAAGAAAGGTGGGTTAGGGGTTTTCCAGTAATTCCGGTGAGTAATTGTAATTCGGAATTACTGGAAAAATCTGGACCCCTAAACTGTTTACCTGTAAGCATTCCACTTTTCTTCCATTGCTAGTTCAGTGCGAGAACAAATCAATACCAACTTTTCTGTTTGATTTAATTTTCTTAAACCTTGGCGAGTACCAACATGTATTTGATTTCTTGTCTTAATTAAATTCATGATTTATAAATGTTTTATAATTTATATTACACTTAATTTAATATGTATAATAATGCCAAAGTGTATTTTGAATTGCTGATTTTTGTGTGTTTTTAGAACTGAAGATGAATGTATAACATTCGAAACTAGTTTTCAATAAGAACAAAATTTTATAAGTGGCAAATAATTTATCAATCCCTAATTTGATATAATGGTATAATTTGATATAATGATAATAATAGTATAATGATTCAAAAACAGAAATATTGTCAATGACTGGAGGGGAAGACACACTTTTTATAAATTATATTATAATTGATTTCAGATGTGCCGCTTCTATTGGATACAAGCCTCATAAAATACTGGATCTATACATTGGATGGCCCGAGTGCCAGAAGACAGGTATAATGCAACATGAGATACTCCACGGACTGGGCATGTGGCATGAACACACCAGACAAGACAGGGACAAACATATCACTGTATTCTGGGAAAACATCGCAAGAGGTAACTGAAACAAAATGTATTTCCATGCCTTAAATGGTCATTTATTAGTAATAAATTTGGAACAAATAATTTTATTTATCATTAATAATACATAATAAAATAAATTTATATGAAGGGCGAAATGGTCTGGGAGGCGAGTGATTGATTTAAAAATGAATCACTTGACATCCGCAAATAGAAGAAAAATATAATTAAGAGGGAACAATTTTAAATGATAAATTTAAATAAAAGTAAATATATAAAATGGGCAGAGGAGAGAATGAAAATTGATAGAATTCATGACAAAAATTTTGAGCTGAATTTTATCAATTTTCATTTCCTCCTATGCTCATTTTATATCTTTACTTTAATTTTAATTTATTATTTACAATTGTTCCTTTGGATTTATCTTTTTATTCTATTTTCAATACTTTTTTATTCTTTTATATATTTTTATAATTAACCTACATGCATAATGACAGCACATCTCCACTGGCTTATCTATGTAACTATTATGACATTCTAAATTGCTACCGCTACACCACCTTCTTAGTTACTTTATTATTCTGCTTAGTCACTACTTTACCACACTTTGAGCTTCAAGGTACTAAATTTTTGTCTGTTTATTTATTTTTATTTCCCATTTTACTGATTTATTAATTTTTTTAGTTATTGTTATTTCTCTATCAGTTTATCTATTATTATTAATAGCCAGTTTTATTAATAATCAATAATAAGTTCAATTTATTAATATTAACTAATTTATTTTTAGTTGTTATTACTCTATCAGTTTAATCTTATAACATTTTACAAATTCATCACTGTTTCCATTATGTCTTTTTAATTATTTGCTTTCTCGATTTTAATATCATTTGCTGTATATATCATTATTTTATTTTTGTATCTTGTTTATTTAGCCCTGAGGAAGACCTGCAAAGTAGGTCGGAACGTCGTTTTCAAATAAATAGTTTTACTATTTGTGATCCATTTTTTGATCGCCTCCCGGACCATCGCTCCATAAATTTATCATTAAAATAAATCGTAATTCCTGAGATTATTAGTTTATCTGAATAAGTTATTTTTAGTTTATCTATGTTGGCAAAGGCATCATTTTATGAAAAATAATATAAGAGATTGCAGTAAAATAGTACATTAAAATTTGCATCATAAAATACCTTAGAATACATTCGAATATAACATGATATATAGATACCCTTTATGGGAATAAACAATTACAGAATCAATTTTTTTTTTTTTTTTTTTTTAGGAAAAGAATTTAACTTCAAACTTAGTCCAGAAGACAAAACACTAAGTCTTCCTTATGATTATGGTTCAGTGATGCATTATAGGGCACAAGCATTTTCAAAAACTGGAAATGAAATAACACTCTTACCCAGAGATCATTCAGCAGCTCGCGTGATGGGCCAGAGAAAGGGAATTAGTATGGTATGTATTAATTAAAAATTAACTTACAATTTACTCGTTTTGTATTTTTAAGTTTAATTTTCCTCAGCACATGTACAATAAAGAAAAGAATAAATATCAATCTGTGAATAATTATCAACCAACAAATTCAAGATTTAACTTGATCATTTCAGATTTCATTAAATTTTCAGAGATTTTTTTCCCAAATGATATAAATGAGAATCACTAATTAATTTTTAAAAGTTTAAGAATAATCAAAATTTTTATTGTATTATGTGTATATTTAAAATCATGGTTTAGAAGCCCTCATATTAAGTTGAAGTTTATAAGATTTGAAGATATACGCCACTTGGAATCATTGAAACATTGCTTATACAAATTAACAATCAAATAATAGGAAATTAAAATATTAATTTTTTTATTAAAATATATTAGGAAGCCCAATAATTAATAAAAAGAGGAGCAATTATGACTTTCCAACTATGTTTATTTCATGTTGACATCACAAGTCCAATTTTAACAATGTCAACATTTCGGGAATATGCCCCTACCATCAGGAGATTTTTCATTCTGCTTGTATATAATTATCCATAGAATAGTATTTTGAACTGATGACTTCCATTGAAACAATGTGATCAGCTGCACGCGTGATGGACCACATATGATCAGACAAATCCCCGAAATGCTGACTCGGTTAGAATTGGACTTGTGAGGTGAACACGAAATAAACAGAATTGTAAAGTCATAATTTCTCTTCCTTTTGTAAAATATGAATAAATAATTCTTAAATTATGCCTCGATATTATAGGCCATTACTGCCTCAATATTTCTTATTCTTATTAATAAATAATCATAAAGGAAAAAAAAAAAGAGGAAAATATTCAGGAAAATGAATGATAAAAGCACCTATAAAAGCATAAGAAGCTGCTAGACCTAAATAGAAATGAACTCCATTTAATGTCGGAGTACTCACAGGCCATTGCTGACCAAGCAAGAAATCTAAAGATTTGTGGAGAGGTGGCTGATGAAACCTATCACTTGTATGGACAGGCACCGGATACCGCACTATACTTTATAGCAGATTGTGACCGCTATAGTTTGTAGTAAGCTATAAGATACAGCTTACTGGGCTCTGGAAGAATCCGTCCCTTTTGGATTTTTTAAGGAAAATCAGGAGGTTTGATACAGAGGAACGATAGGCTTTCATTGGTTATCTTAGGGTGGGCAAAAAGGACCAAGAGGCCCACCTGCCGGACTTGTTGATCCCTTCATTAGCACTCTCGCAAAATATTAGCCTTCTGAGATACATTCAATCCTTTCCTATCTTTTTTTCTAAACAACCTCCGTATTTTCCTTCCTGCACGCACTCGACAATTCCTCGTCTCCTTGCTTATTTTCCCTAACTTCGACTTGTATGGTTTACAATGGAACCTCTAGTGAGCTTGAAACATGACCGAAAGAATAATGAATTGTTTTACATATTTTATTTTTGGAATCTCTATAGGTACCCACATTTCACAATAATATACTAAGTTGAGGTGACTTTACCCGGATGAATGCCACAAGTGCTTTCTTACTTACTTCATATACCTATTATTCCAATTCTGCCTGTCTCTGCATATTAAAAATTCATGAATTCTATTCCATCCTTAGCCTGGAATGCTCGCTCTCTATCAAGATTGCAATTCCATCTTACATCCATAAGATCACACAATCATAATTTCCCTATTTTTATTTTCTGTTAAACCATTACGTAATAGACACTTCATACACTACATACTTTGTAGTTCCAATTTCACCCTTCTACCGTTGGGAGGGCATTTCTGTCTATGATTTCTCACACTCGCTGTAGAACTTTGCACTTGTCGGTATATCTCTCTTATTATTAATTTTTCTTTTTATTCATCTCCTTACTCTCATACCCCTCTTCCATTTTTCTTGTGTTTCTATCCTTTTTTTATTTTTTCCTGCATATGATATTAACTAATGCAGGAGAAGTTGGTTGGGAATGCGGCCAATGAAGAAACACAAAAATAAGAAAAACTTACTGTATTGTGTGCCAACGTTTCGGTCTAAGTTTAAGGCCATCATCAGGGCGAAGAAAAAATAAGATATCAATAGAGATAACAACAATGATAGTACCAATAACAGTAATAAAATATAACAAACAGTAATTTAAGACAGTATCATGGAAAACAAAAATGTAGTAAAGAGAGAAACAGATGTTAATTATAGTGTAAATAATAAGAAATAAAGAAAAATATGTTAATTTATAATGTGAATAATGAGAATTAAAATATTGTGAAAATATAGAAAGAGAGATTATGAATTATATTAAAGATATAATAAAATACATGAAAACTATTAATTATAATAACTACTACAGTGAAGATTTAGGAGTATGAAAAGCATATCAAGATAATTATATAATATAAGAAATGTACATGATGTTAATCAATAATGTTGGCAATGTAAATATAATTAACTAATGATATTAACTAACTAATACTTATCATGATTATAATTATCTTATTATTTTCCACTTTTCTACATATTTTGTCTGTATTCTATTATATCTTTTATTTCTTATTCTTTCATTCGTTTTTCAATATTTTTCATTATTCACATATATAATTTTTATATATCATAATAATTTTGGAACTTAAACAATTATTTATAATTTTAACTTATTCCGTCATATATTTTGGTATTGCTTATTATTTTGTTTTATTATTGATAGACTGAAGCATCAGCACAAAGTAGAATAAGTTTATAATTGTAGATCTCTATGAATGAAGATGTCAATGCAAATTAATTTTTGGATATGAAAAATATTTTTTTTCAGAAATCCTAAGACATGTGGTATATTGCTAAATTTGAAAACAGAATTATTTTCTATATGAGGTGCTCAATAAAAGATTGCAACCTATGTAATTTTTTTTGTAAAATAGAGATTGGTTAAAAAAGTATGATATATTTAATGTAAGACATAGTTTTTGTTTATAAATATATTATAATTATAAACAAGATGAATTAAAAGTGAAGTCTAGCAACTTATCATACACTTTCTTAATTTTAAGTTTCCTACTGATTTTCAAAATCTTTTTTTCAAAAAGTGAGACATTTTTACATTACACTAAATAATTTTATACCAAAATGTTAATTATAAATAATATATTTATTTTTAAAACTATTAAAATAGATCCAAATAAATTGTATTACTTTTTCAGGTCGATATTGCGAAGCTCAATCGACTGTATGACTGCCCCGCTCCATATTACAGGGGTAACGACCTAAATGGAGTTCCGTATGTAAGCAAAATCACAAGCAGGCAACAGCTACAGGCTCTCTTTTACAGGCTACGAGAAAGCAATACAAACAAATATAAAGCAGAAGAAGAAACAAGCAAACTTTTAACAGAGAATTCAACTGAACTTCACAATGACTTATCAACCCACCCACCAAATCCTATGGTTCCAGTACATATATAGAATTTACAACTGATTACAAACAACTGAGAAAAAAAACACATTAGCAATGAATAATTTGAAATTAAATTTGTACATCATTTGAGAAAATGTCCCCTTGTATATAATCCTTTATTTATTTCAGATATGTATTATTTATGAAGGAAATAAACATTTTACAAAAATTTCATAACTTATTATTATTTCTTTATTATATTAAAAAAAATTAATTTCAGTCTTTTTCCTCTTCGTTCATAGAGTTCATTATTAAATTGCATTGTATTCATTGCGATTTTGGGAAAATTGTGTCAGATGTTGTTACTTCCTTGTACGAAGTAAAGGAAGCATTGTAATCGCGAAAATTTTCGGTTTTCAAATTTCAACGGAAATATCCATTTTTACTATCTCTGAATCCTTTTTGACTAGTTTCGTCGTGACGTCTGTACGTACGTTCGTGCGTTTCTCGCATAACTCAAAAACGGTTAGAAAGTTAAAATTTTGTATTTAGGATTGTTGAAGTTGTAACCCTAGTTGTAAACCTCCCTTTTTGATCACTACATGATTACCGGGAGTGGTACTTTACTTGAGGGTCATTATTGATTTTCATCAAAAAATTAAATTAAAATATAATGCAAAACTTCTCAAATTAGGTATATAAGACTTACATATTAATATAAATAATATAACAGATTTTGGTTAACATTGGCAGACCGGAAGTGGTACTTTACTTGTAGGTCATATTAGACTTTCATCATAAATTATATTAAAATATAATGTAAAATATCTCAAATTTGATAAATAGGACTTTTATATCGATATGTATGTATTTAATAGATTTTGGTTAAAATTGGTGAGCCAAAAAGGGTACTTCACTTGAAGGTCATAATAAACACATAAAAAATTATATTAAAATTAAATTAAGAAATGATATGTTTCGGTAATAAAGGTTACAAACGCAATTTGGTTTCCAATCCAATTACACATTTTTATTACTTGTTTTAAGTGTTAAAATTTATTGGAGAAATTTAAATTATGGGTTATCTATTGTCTAAGATAAACTTTGCCCCTTTACTCAGTTGGTAGCTATTTGTTTATAAATGTAATTATAAAATTACGAAAAATATTGCGAGGAAAGTATATTAAAATAATTGAGTAGTACAACGTGGCTCCATTTTTCAACAATCATTCTTTCTTCCCCTGGACCCGGGACCAGATAGATACCTCCAGTGATTAGTTACTGTCGCTGAGTCCTCAGCCACAACTCACAATCTCCTGAAAAAAATCTTTACCTGCCTGTCAATAGTTAACCTTACTTTTTGTGGACTTGGACCTTTACAAATACCATTACCTTTTCTCTGTGTTCCTAAATTTTAAGTCTGTTCCAACACGAGTTTTGACTATGATCAAACTGTCAGCTGCATATTGTTTAGGTTTTGATCATAGTCAAAACTCCTGTTGGAATAGAACTATTGTGATGTGCAAAAGTTGGAAATTTTCTTTGCACGAATGTTGCAATTGAATGTAAAGCAGTTAGTTAGCACAAAAAACATGGCGCTAGAGTATGCTGATCCGGCGACCTTCGGGTATGATCCGGAGGAACAAGTGATAACGCCCCCCTCTTGTAAAGTTGTACCATAATCAATTTCTGTCAAGACATTAGTGTAATATTATATAAAAAATCTGGTGCGGTGCGTGGATCACACAACTTTCCCTTACCGTCCTACAATAATTATCTTTTTAATATAATTTTAAAAAGTACACATAAACAATACTTGAAATAAACTCAGCAGCATTCACTTCTTCACATCTCCCACTTCAGTATAATAAAACAGTTTTTTAAACAATTTTAGTACAATTCTGTATACTACCTATATATTTTAACTTCGTCAAGTTGCAAATATATTTTAAAAGTTTCGATTTAGTTTTCATGGAAATATTATCTTTTCACTAAATAATATGAAAGTAGAAATTATTAAGTTAATTTCCGCTTTTGTATTCTTAAATTACTATATTACAGAGTATATTGTTTATAACAGATTGGTGGGAGAAGGTTTCGGTCGTATCCGTCTCCTTTCAGATGCGCTCGGTTATCCATTAAGGGTCTTGTGCTCCTCATAAAATACGCTGTATCTTTGCTAATACTGGTCCGATTTTGATGATTCTTTTTTTTTTTTTTAGATAATTTAATAACCTTTCATAAAATCACATACATAACTTACTATAAATTGCATGCTTTTTAAGTTAAGCGCAAATAAAATATTTTTTTCATCATAACTTTTTTCCCTCCATTTCCTCGGTGATATATACATTCATGAAAAGTTAAAGGGCTATAAGGAGAAGACATTAGGCAAGTTTCATCAAAATCATTTGAACCGTTTACGAGAAAATTGTAAAAAAGTGTAAAATCGATTATATAAAGTGGCACTTCCGGTTAGTCGATTTTGACGAAAATCTTGCTGTAACATCACACGCATGTGCCAACCTTAAATACGTAATTTCAGTATCGGACAACTTTTCGTTTTTAAGCTAGGCTGTTCACATACACACAGACCATTTTGCGAGACTTGGTCATTTGGACTCAAGGGACCTTAAAACGTGTATTTTCCGTCGAAAACTCGAATTCGAAAATTTTCACGATAGCAATACTTCTCCTTACTATATACTTCGTTTATAGGTAAGGGAAAGTAAAAAGTCTTATGTCTTTCAGTCAGCAGTAAATTACTAATCAGTCAATCTTTCATCAATTCAGGCTAAAACATAAATATAGACTGAAAATAATACATTTCACTTTTATGACCTCAAAAGGATTAATCAAATAGAGATAATATAAGGAGGCGGTCCTATTCGGAAACACTTGTTTTACTGTCAATTTTGAAGATAAAGAAATGAAATTAGGCGCAGTTTGTAGAATAATTAAGGACATTTTTATTATACAAACAAAAATTTAATAATGAAATATTATGCCGGATAAATGACGGCGGAGAGAATTCGGACGCTTTTGGCTACACGCATCTTTTGGAAGTTGAGTGTAGCCTTACCTGCAAGGTAAGAAGCGATGAACCGTTGGAACGTTCAGCATCGTGAGCTTTTCTAGCCGCGAGTCAATCTTAGCGACGAAGCGCGCTTTCCAAAAACGCTTAGACCTCCCTTCGCGTACAGCGGTTCCTTATCGCAGCACATACAATTTGTCGCCCTCACTTTGCAGTAATTTCGAAAAGACCATCTGGTTCTCGTCTCATGGTCTTCCCACTAGAAAATGTTCAAAGTGTTGGAGTTTCTGTTCAAGAAGGTCAATCAGACACGCCGCATTTCTAGCCTTCTAAAAACATTCGGGTTCTCTCCGCATTTCATTTATCTGATATAATTTTCCAAAACTAATTCTTTGGCACAACTATATAATCGGGACGCATTATCAGTGCCTGCAGTAAAAGCTGAGTCTCGTCTCTTTCAGGAATATTTAGCTGTGAATTCATTTATTACTTCCTTATCCGCAGTAAAGTAAGGACGAAAGGCATTACCGAATGGAATCCGATAGACCAAAGAGAAGGAGAGGAAGACCATACATGAGTTGGAAATACGAAATCACCCGCAGAGTGCGAACAAATTGGACGAAAGCGGCCAGGGACAGAGCGCGCTGGTTAAAAATTGTTAATAAACTATAAACATTGTTTAATCTGAATTTTGAATTTTATCTTATATTATTGAATTTTGAAAGAACTAGTAAATTAATGAACTAGTATATTAATGGATTTTAAGTTTTATCATTATATATTACAATTATATTTTCTCTGTTTTGTTTGTATATTTTAATAAGCGCTGAGGGTTTTATTTTATTTCATATGGTAGTATATTATTATATTTGTATCTTCAATATTTCTGCTTGAATAATTATATTGTTGAGCTGAATTCCACTGTAATTCCTCCGGGAGAGGCTTTTGTCATGAAAATGATGTTAATAAAGCTATATTATATTATATGCAGTAAAGAGAGTATTGCAATCGCGAAAATTTTCGGTTCTCAGATTTCAACGAAAATACCCACATTGACTAGTTTTGTCGTGACTTCTGTACGTACGTTCGTACGTATCTCGCATAACTCAAAACCGGTTACCTGTAGAAAGTTAAAATTTTGTATTCAGGATTACTGAATAATCTAGTTGTGAACCTCCCTTTTTGGCCACTGCATGATTGCCGGAAGTGGTATTTTACTTGAAGGTCATAATTGATTTCTATCAAAAATTATATTAAAATATAATGCAAAACTTCTCAAATTTGATAAAAAAGACTTTTATATCAATATAAATAATATACTAGATTTTGGTTAAAATTGGTGAGCCGAAAGAGGTACTTTACATGAAGATCATAATAAACACATCAAAAATTATATTAAATTTAAATACAGAAATCATATGATTGGGTGATAAAGGTTACAAAGGCGATTTTTTTCCCACTCAAATTATACATTTTTATTTCTTGTTTTAGGGGTTCATATTGAGTGTTAAATACTCGTTTTTTTCCCCATTTGTGAGTTGAACAAGTCTGCAGCAGGATAAGATATTAGTTAAGAGGGTTCTTCTGCTTGAAAGGTCGAAACTGTCGATTTCCAATGCTTTATCTAGTGACATTGACAGTTTTAATGTTGTCACGGAACACGAAGAAATCTCTTGGGAACTTGTTACCTACTGAAAGAAAACGACATTTAATAACGGAATGAGATCTCAAGAAACAACAGCTTGTGTGAGTGTCAATAGATGTCGCGACGCCGAGTGTCAGTTTTACTGCTATCTTCGGAAACTGGTAACCAAATTCAGGATCCCTTTTTGAGCCACCGATTTATAGTTTAATAGGCGTACAAGGAAGTCATGTTTTGTCCACATCAGATGTCTTTTTTTTATTTAACGACTCATTATGTTATACAGCTTATAATGTTATATTTGAACAGTTTTATATTATACCAATGGTTTGATTGTCCATTGCCTGAGAGAGAGCGGGTTCAACAAATACAATGTTGTGCAGGACAGAAAAGAACTTTTATTTTCTACCCTCTAGATGGAAGACTGATTGTCGTCAAGGATGCACCCTCCATCCCCCAACGAGGGTCAACAGCTGCCAAGGGAATGACAGTGCGTTAGTCAACAAAATCAATAACCCAAGTTACATAGCGGGGATCAATAAAATCACTTACTTAAAGAAATTAAAAGTGTCCTTTGTTAATTCATAAAATAGGAAAATTCTAAAATTATTGGACCAATTAAAAAAATTATTGGTGAACTTCAACTTCGATTAATTGATTTATTGAAATAAATAATATTACATCTTTATAAGCCTCAAGCAAAACCAAACGGCAAACGTGTAGAAGCAGAGAATTTACAGGTTTAACGTAGGCTAAAGGTTTACATACGTAGGATTCTGTACATGATTTAATTGTGTAGCTAAATTAATAAGCTACAGCGTTTATTATGGAGGTACGATAAAAGACTTTCTTTTAGAGAAAAATGAAAATGCGTCTGAAAAAATTTAATCTGTTGCGTTTTTTGTGATTAGCGCTTTACCGAAGCGTCGAACAGATATTCGAGTTCACCAATATGAACTCGCTTTACAATTTGATTTCTTAAAAGAATCCGCCATAAAATACACCACATTCCATTTAAAATTCCTGAGTTACGAAGGAAAGGTACTGGAGAAAGTTAGGGGATTAAATACGAGTTCAAAAGAAATTCCAGGTAACAAAGTTGTGCCCTACCAAGTTCCAGGCCTAAACAATCCAAAAATTTCGGATTTTAAGGGGGGTATTATCCCTATTACATTTGATAGAAAATTTGTTCTTTTTCTGAGACTAGGTCTCTTCAGAATAACAAAATTGGACAAATATAAAGTAAACCAAATCTGGCCAAAAAACTACAATAATAAAAGTAGATAAGTTTTTACATCAATAGTAATAAAAATAAGTAAACAAAAAATGAGTTCTTTAACAAAAATATACAAATATTAAAAAAAATGAAAAAGAAGAAAAGAAAAAAAAAAGTAAAAAGGTGATAAAAATTAAAATTATAAATTATTAATTAAATTAAATATTAATATTAATAATAATTATTAATTAAAATAAATATTATATATTAATTATTAAATTAAATTTATCATAAACTTTTGATAATAGACTATTGAGCACTGAATGCACCCCATACTGTATTAAGTTAGACGTTTACTGTATTTCTATTACGAAATGTAATTCTCTTAATATTACATGTATATATATACATATATATATATATATATATATATATATATATATATATATATTTCTTAATTCAAGACAGACTTGCTTAAATTTATAAAACATATAGACTTCGACTCACTGACCAAAGATGGACAGCATAGAGAATTTCTTGGTTGGCTTTATTTAATTTTTATTTATTTATTTTGATTTAGTTTTGTTTTTGTTATATATTTTCTTTTTTATTATTTATTTATTTTCAATTGAATACTTGAATTGCGTTAAACTTCACTGGTTATGTAAACTATTAGTGATTATTCTTATCATTCATGTAATATGCCTCTAAGGCATGGAGTGATATGCATCTAAGGCATAGAGCATGTATAAAATAATAAACGGTCCTAATGTGATGTTACCATGTAAGGAAAAGATGAAAAAATAAAAATAAAAAATAATATATATATATATATATATATATATATATATATATATATATATATATATATATATATAAACATTTACTCAAATTAAAAATACCATTATTTCTTAATAGAGCTCTTGAATTATTCAATCAGGAGTTAATTGAATAACTGTTTCAATTAATATGTTTAGGCTTAACTTAATTTAAAAAAAAAGAAAGTAAAATAGATAATTATTTATATTATATAATTATTCCTACTTTCGGAAATTTGCATAACTAAATTGATTTTTTTTTTTTTTTTTCGGGGACAAACACACTTCCTTTTATATATCTTTATTATTTTTCTAACATTAACATTTTTTTACCCACAAAGAAACCAACGTTTCGAAATTTTCTTTCGTCCTCTGGGTTTTCCTTTCTTTTCTTCTTAATTATACTATTTTTTCTAATATAAAATAGTTAGCAGTACTTCTGTGAGGTCTGTTTTTTCCTTAAATACATTTGTTTGTGGGTAAAAAAAATGTTAATGTTAAAAAATAAATAATAAAGATATATTAAAGAAAATGAGTTTGTTAAAAAAAACAAAAAAAAAAACAGATAATTATTTTTATTGCATTAACATCTTAGAGATGTTGAAGAATTTGTCCTTATCGACCTTGACATTGAAACGACCTTTCCCCCTACCTTTGCCCCACTACCACCATCATCCCACCCCTAAAACTCCAGGCTGATGCATCTGGCATTCTGAAAGGTGGTCTGTTCGTGTTAGGTCGTCTTCCTAGGTAAGCTTAGTTTCATTCCCTATAAACTAACTATCTTTTTATCTATTCAAACCTCTATATATCGAACATGAAGGTTTCCTGAGAAAAAAAAATATATATATATATACGGAATTTTCGATACATAGAAAGATTTTAATATTTCATCCTTTTCAGGCTAAAAACAATTACAGCTTAGGGTTAAAGAGAAAAAAAAATTGAAAGATCAATAACACTTATTCGAAAAACTGTACAAATTGCAACTGTGATTACAGATTTTTTACAAATCGGCGGTGTTTTTACTTTCTTGTACGCAGTAAAGGAAGTATTGTAATCGCGAAAATTTTCGGTTATCAGATTTCAATGGAAATATCCATTTTAACCTTCCCTGAATCCATTTTGACTAGTTTCGTCGTGGCGTCTGTACATACGGTCGTTCCTATCTTGCATAACTCAAAAATGGTTAGCCGTAGAAAGTTGAAATTTTGTATTTAGGATTGTTGAAAAATCTAATTGTGAACCTCCCTTTTTTGGTCACTACATGATCACCGGAAGTGGTACTTTACTTGAAGGTCATAATTGATTTCCATAAAACATTATATTAAAATATAATGCAAAACTTCTCAAATTTAGTATTTATAATCTATGTATTTATTTAAATAACCTATTAGATTTTGGTCTAAATTGGAAAACCGGAAGCGGTACTTTACTTGAAGGTCATAATAGATTTTCACCAAAAATTATATTAAAATATAATGTAAAACATCTCAAATTTGGTAAATAGGACTTTTATATTGATGTGAATGTATTACATTATATTTTAATATAATTGGTGTTTAATACAAAGGAAAATAAAAATTAGACTCATTAATTTTTGCAGTATTATTCACCGAAACTGTTTTTTTTTTCTCTTGGATTTAAAATATTGCACGATTTTGAAAAAAAAATATATAATATATTTTATTTTATAGATACGAAACAAAATGTATGAAGCGCAAATGATTATGGAGGAAGATGGGAATATATATCTTTTAAGAGGAATGGATCTTGTCAACCGAAACATAGTTGCCAACTCTCTGGAAGAGTATGATATGAAATGGAGGGCGCAGAATGGTAAATGTTAATAAAATACTAATATTAAGGTATTTGGTTTTTATTAGCTATATTTATTTAATTTGAATTTCAATCTGAAGACTTTCAGTAAAAATTTAAGGGAAATTTATCAATTTTACAAGTTGCTTGTGAATATATTTGATATATTTCCTAATGGCTGCCATAGATGATCACTCCAAATGGAACTATGGAGTGGAACGCTTGGAGTAAAGAAGATATCGATGGCTCCACCCACGATTACTTTACTCTATTGTTCCATTATTTACCGACAGGTAGTTTTATTCATGGTCAGGTAAACACGTATTTTATATTATTTAAAGTCCACAAATATTCCAATGTAAAGATTAAAACAACTTTTGAGAATTGATGAGATATAAATAGTGCCTTTACAATATCAAGGAAATTAAATAATTTAATTTTAACCAACCCAAAAAAATATAAATTTTTATAAAATTTTATTTTTATAAAATATAAATCGTATAATTAAAAATATCCTCTTAATCAAAAATTAAAACATAAATCCTAACTAAAAATATCCTTTTAATTAATTTTTATATTTTAAAACATAACTAATAGTAAAAAAAAATAAACAAAATTGTAAGTTATTCATATCAATATAAATATTTTAGACAATCAATTTCATAAATTTTAACTTGATATATGTGTAATGTAAGTATTTACTGGCCAACTATTTTTATTATTATAAAAATACAGCTTAAAAACTATGCAGTCCATCATTTCACTCCATCAGTTATTCACACTCAAGGTTGATTGGAGTGATTGGATTTTGGCGTGTCGTGTTGGAGTTTAGGACTCATTGAATTTCAGCCGCTCCACAGCACTTCAAAAACTAATTTTGTGGCGGACCTACGGAATGAATCTCGACCTTCCCACTCTGGTTAGAATAGGTTGGTAACCTGTTGGGAATAACTCGTCATGTCAGTCTTAATTGGAGTGGATGAGAACTTTAATACACCAAAAAAAAAAATAATAATAATAATAAATAAATAAAAATAATCAGATCAGTAAACTCCAGGAAGACTAAATTTCAGTATAGGAGACTGCGTACATGTGCCATTGTATGAAAACAAGAGTAATGGAAATTCAGTGTGATTTCCAGAAAGTATGGTGTTCTGCACATCTCACATCATTAGTATATGTTTATGTGATCTTGTCTTCTTCTATACTGATAAAGCTTGAATTGGCAAAGAGTTGACTGGTTAGTTATTTAATGGTATTTGAGGAACTTAAGGCTTTGAAATCTTTCGAGAATGTTCTAAAAGTAATTTTTATCTCTCTCTTTTTACTTCCTTGTACGAAGTAAAGTTAGTATTGTAATCACGAAAATTTTCGGTTTCAGATTTCAACAGAAATATCCATTTTGACTAGTTTTGTCGGGGCGTCTGTACGTTACGTTCGTACATTCGTTCGTATTTCGCATAACTCAAAAACAGTTAGCCGTAGAAAGTTGAAATTTTGTATTTAGGATTGTTGTAAAATCTAATTGTGAACTTCCCTTTTTTGGTCACTACATGATCACCGGAAGTGGTACTTTACTTGAAGGTCATAATTTATTTCCATAAAACATTATATTAAAATAGAATGCAAAACTTCTCAAATTTAGTATTTATAATCTATGTATTTTCTTTAAATAACCTATTAGATTTTGGTCTAAATTGGAAAACCGGAAGCGGTACTTTACTTGAAGGTCATAATAGATTTTCACCAAAAATTATATTAAAATATAATGTAAAACATCTCAAATTTGGTAAATAGGACTTTTATATTGATGTGAATGTATTACATTATATTTTAATATAATTGGTGTTTAATACAATATTTTAATATAATTACAGTATTTTAATATAATTAAGTGTTAAAATTGAGTGTAAAATACTGGTTTTTCTCTCCATTTGTTTGTGTGTGTGTTAATAGATAGATGTCGTGACGCCGAGTGTCGTTTTTGAGATACTGCAATCTTCGGAAACTAGTAACCAAATTCAGGATCACTTTTTGAGCCACCGATTTATAGTTCTATAGGCGTACAAGGAAGTCATGTGTTGTCCACATCAAATATTTTATTTATTTTTTTAAATTTTGCTATCATTAATTATTTATAAGTTAGAATAGAATTTAAATTTAAACAATATTAAAATATAAGTTTTATGATTGAATGATGATTATATTTTGTTACAGAGCTAAAACTCAAAAAAGAGATTGACTGGCAATTCATTGACAACAAGAACTTTGATATGCCTGAAAAACTGCATATTGACAGGATTAATAGTAAGAGATAATACTTTATAATAGAACTATAGATATTCATTAGTATAACTTCTGAGTGATTCAATTTGAATGAGAAATCGGAAAGCTAGTGTTAGCACTTGAAAAAACATAATTTCCTCAACCCTTTTGCCAACATCTTAGAAATATTTTTTTAAAATACAGTAAAAAAAATTATGTATTTAGCATAATAAATTTCTAAATTTTATGCTGAAATAAATTATGGCCCTCAATATATCCATAGTGGTATAAATACGAAGTAATAAAAGAAATTTCAGTATCATTCTTTTTTAGCTACCTTCACGGAAGACTAGGATATTTCAAAATATATCTCAATGGCACAAATATTATTGTATTCTTTTTTCTATTATTTTTCGCATAGATACATTTCTCAAGTATCTTTTTTATTTACTGAATTAAAATTCAAAGGCTGACAACAGATTACATTAAAAATGAATGAATAAAACAGACAGCTGTTTTGAGTGTAATTTTGAATCTTCGAACACCTTATTCTACAAAAGTAGAAGGAAAGTAGAAAAGAACATACACTGTAGAAAGAAAAGAACATGGGAGAATAAAATAATGGGGGATGTTGAGAACCAAAAAACACTCCATCAAATTCGGCTTTTCTCCCAGAAGGTAAACAAAGGGAGATCTGTCTTAAAACCAAGAGTAAGCTCATGCAAGGACGAAGATGGAAATCTACTGACGGTAAAGCAGGATATCCTGGAGATATGGAGGAGGCACTTCAAGAACACCCTTTACAAAGAGGATGTAAAAGAGGAACCCATTTCAGGTTCGAGGGCTCAAGACTTTCTAAATGATTCGGAGCCACCGGATGAGGAAGAAGTCAAGGTAGCCGTCATGAGGTTAAAGAACAAGGTACCAGGAATAGACGGTATTAAAAGGCGGAGATTCTGCGATACTGAGATGAGGGAATCATGAAGGGGCTTCACTATCTTATCCTTACACTGTGGGAAGAAGAAAGAATGCCTAAGGCTTGGAGATGAAGTGTAATTTGTCCACTTCATAAGAAAGGCAACCAGGTGGAGTGTGGCAATTATCGAGATATCATTGTTCTCTGTGTGCCCTCAGAGAAGCATTCCTTGTCCTACAGAAAGAAGTTAGAAAACTTGGCCTAGCTATGTTTTTAAAATGAAGCCAAGACGAAGCATTTGAGGATAGGAAGAGCAGGGGCAGGGCCTAGATTGTTTGAAGTTGGACACAACAGATTTGAGATTGCAAAGCTATTTATACCTGGGTTCAGAGGTCAATGCCCAAAACAATGTCTCTGCGGAAATCAACAGGATAGCTGCTGCCAACCGGAGCTACTTTGGTCTGACCAAACATTTCAGGAGCAGTTACATCTCAAACAAGACCAATATCAACTTTTATAAGACCTTGTTACGCCAGGCTTCTGGCATTTGAAAGAAAAATATTAAGAAGAATTTTCGGCCCAGTTCGAGATGAGAAGAAAGAAACCGGAGCTTTCTGGGCTGTATGATGATGTTGATGTGGTCAAGTTCATGAAGCTCGGAAGACTGCGATGGGCAGGGCATGTGATGAGGATGGGAGAAGGCGATATACCCTAGAAGATACTAACAGATGAGCTCCATGGCAAGCAAAAAGTGGGTCGTACATGAATGGGTACATGTTGATACCCGAAACTGGAGAGCTGCTGTTACAGACTGAGCCGACTGGTGGAGGCTTTTGGAGGAGGCCCAGACTCGGTAATGGGTTGTCGTGCCGTGCCACTCATGACGATGATGATGATGATGAATATCTTATTCTACTTATCAATTATACAAGTCATAAAGTTGCACTGTGATGAGTTTCTTTCTTTCTTTCTTTTTTTTATTAATATATAATATCATAGCAGTGGTCGGATTTACGCACTGGTAAACTAGGCACTTGCCAGGAGTGGCAATTTTGGGGGAGAGGAAAAATTTGAGCGAAATTATATTTTTATATTTAAGTGAATTTTAAAGAAAAAAAAGTAGCTCAATTAAGAGATGATGTGAAAAGGAAGGAGGGAGAGTGACAGAGATCTAGAAAAGACAGGAGATAGGAACGGCTGGAAGGGGAGCATTATCTGCCATGCCTGTGGGCGGCAGTACAACAAATCCTCTCCTTTATCATTGCAATTTGATTATTACAGCAAAATAAAATTAGGCCCATTAATTGAAGAATTTTGCTGTTTCTTCATAATAAATGACAGTGAAAATTGATTTCAATATTTTCTTTTTCATCTTCCTTAAACTCTGTTAAGTGTGGAGCTGCAGTCCCAGTTCTCTAGTCTCATCTCCGGGATGGTGCATCTTCTTGCTGCCACCAGTTTTTCAATGTAGTCAGAGCACATACACCTGGGTTTGCCATGAGTACAAGAACCATCTGGTCTTGTGGGTATCGTCCGTATTATTTAAATGAACAAATTTTAATTTCACTTTTGAAACAGTTACTTACATTCAATAGAAAAGTGAGATCAAAACGAAAGGGTCTCAACAATAGATTGAAAATGCTTTCTTCACTTTTAACTTACAAATCAAAACTACAAAGAAGACATATCCAGGCGCAACAGAGTGAATATATTAGTTAAGGAAAGAATACTTATTTTAATTGAACCCTTAAAGTAAGGAATACTGACCCTACTGGGCAACTAGAATGAACTATGAGGATCCAGGAGGTCTGGATTAGATGGGATTTTTCCTGTTGAGCTCAAGTCAGGAATGCAAGTCTGAGCTCAGCTCTTGTGACATATGCCATGTGGCCAGTTTTTATGCTGCATTTTGAAATCAGGATGAGGGAGTAAACCAGGACTAAGGTAAGGGGAAGGGAAAGAGGGGAGAACTAGGACGAGGACCAGAATGAAGACCTGAAATAAAATTTATCTAAATGGATTGATAGACCAAGAACCAAATGGAACATCATAGGCCTACCATCCACCAGTACCACATTAAAATTGTATATATATTTTATTTGCAAATTTACAAACTCATTAATTTAAATTGTATATGGATTTGGCAAAGAGCCTCATTTTTTCATATCATATGTAATTTATTTATGATACCATTTATTCACTCAACCATATTTTATTTAGAATCACCCAAACAATAGATTTATTTTAGCATTTAATACAGTCCACTATCATTTAGCAGTTTCTTAAATCAGCGTAACCACTATAACCGAATTAATTGTAATAATATCCCCACAGATTGGGAGGGGGTAGGAGGAGGTACCCCAATTATACAATATTCATTTTTTGAAATTAACTGCTGAGGGACTTTCTCAATGTGATAATTAGGAAAAAAAATAGTAGAAACAAATTGTATATGTTTTAGATAAAATCGGAATTTAGCAACATGGTGAAACAAATTCATAATGGTGCCGAAAAGTGTTTTTTTTTTCACTTTTAAGATGTGAAAAAAAAATTGTTTAAGAAAAATAAAAAAAATTTACATAATAGTATTTAAAAATATGGAAAAAATGAGTTTTAAACAATTGAAGTCGGTCATCTTTTTGCTAAAAAAAATTAAAAACCGCTAAATACGGCCATTTTTGGACATTTTATTACAGGGCTTTCAATTATCGTAGAAACTTCTTTTAGGGCTTAAACTGTGGCTTTTATTATTGCTTATCTATAATAAAAATTTTATAAAAAAAAAAAAATAATACCTGTCTCCCGGTACCTCTGGGCCGCTCTCCAAACCTTATCCGCTTATCTCTGATTTCTCCCGTCCTCGATTAACCCGATGACTGGAGCGACTAACGTGGTCATCCAACACCATTTTTAAAAAGTAAAAACACCAACAAGATGAAAATAATATTCACATTAACAATCAAATCAACCGCATGTTGGTAAGTATAGCACAACCATAGAGAACTGAAGGCTATCTGAATTAAACTTATTTGCAATCTTTAGACATAAATCACTAATCCTTAATGGATTACTGCAAAAGACGATTGTAATGTAAACTCAATTAACTTGGCTTATATATGAGCATGTCCAAACCCAATGATATTTCTTAAATCTGTATATTTTAAGCGAAATTCCAAGTGCGCCATTTTTTTTTGGTCTAGAGTGTATATAAGAAAATATGTTTATTATGATAATTTATTATATTTATATTAGGTGCGGAAGAGAGGGACAAAGTATCACCGAAATGTCTACAAAATAAATAGAAAAAACTGCTGAGTTTTTAATTGACCTCAAAACAAATTGATTGAAGATAATAATAATAATTATTACTACCATTTGAAATTTTTTTTTTCTTTCTTCCTTTCTGAACCAACAACTATTCCTGAATTACCTAAAATTTTGTATAAGCTCTTTACTGAAAGGGGGTAACAAAGTAAATAAATATCTAATAGTGATTATTGTTGCAGTTTGTTTCGATGGTCCCGAAAACGGATGGCAAGAGATAGTACCCATGGGAAACACAAGGTTTGGAAGTTTCCTTGAGTTTCTCTTGTTTTATGAATATGAAGTGATCCTTCCATTTGTCTACCCTCCAAAAAAACGTAGAATAAGATGGATTGGAGCATGAAGATTCACGTATTCTGGGGTTGGATCATGAAGGTTCAAATATTCCAGTGAGACTCTTCTTGTATTTTCTTTTCAATACTATGTTAAAACATTAAGACAACAATATTTTAGAGAATGGAATATATTGAATTACTTTTTCTGTTACAGAGTTTTTACTGAGCTTCCGAAATATAGTGGACTATTGGTTTTATACACATTAAGAAACACAAATTTCTTCTGTTGAAATAACCTCATCAGGATTGCCTACAAGAAAATAGGCTATGAAGAAGGTGTGCTGTGCAACAACTTTTAAAAATTTAAGAAGACCAGCACCTTTCCTGTTCCTTAAATATGTTTAAGCATTACAAAATAGGCCTTCAAAATCTTTTAGTCTTCCTCCCAGGTGGTCATTGAGTTTTTTTATTGTGAATATTATTTTAATACATCAATAAAATAATTAAGAGAACAACTAATATTGAATTATATTTTATGATATATGCCCTCAAATATGCTATTACACAAATGCCTGTATAAAAAAATACTTGTTTTATCAACCAAAAATATGAATTCACAAATAATAAAATTCTATTCCACATAAATATTTCTCTCATTTACTCCTGCCATATGCATCAGAGCCTCATTTGTGATTAATGTATTAATATCCAATTATTATAAACATCATAAACAAAAAAAATTTCTAGAGCACATTATTGATTATCAGTAATGGAAATTATTAAAAATGCTTTTTTCTTGATTGGGCTAAATTCTTTTCATTATTTACAAAAATAAATAATTTAATTACTTTTTAATCACTCAATCACTAGTATGAATTTGGAGTCCAAGTTGTGAGGCCCTTTAAACTTCTTACTAAAAATTTGAAGATATGGCTGTCTGCTTTACATAATAATACAAAGTTAGTCATTAATTGTATAACTTAATATAATATTGTATTATAATATACAAATGCAATTTGACATTATATTTTATTGTTATAAAAGGCAATTCGAGGCACTTCTTGGGCCGAGGTTTGTGGCATTTGCCACCTGCTAGCTTCTTTCCTGAAATTACTTATATACGCACATGCTAACAAATTGAAGACATCAGTGGATGAGGGTATTATGTTCCAAATATAAAGTTTTGAGAAATTGACATGACAAATAAAGTTTTTTTATATAATTCTTTAAAGATATGATAAACTAAGAATCTTGGGTAGTTAATGTTACAAGGCAAAGATAAGCACATAACAACTTTTATGTGATTTATAAGAAAAAATAAATTTCTAGCAACTTGTTAAATAGCACCTTCATCCACTCATGTCTTAAATTTATATTACTAAGAAGGTTTAGAGGCTACTTATGGAGGCATAGAGATTACCATAAGTCCAGCCCAATGTACTAGAATTATAAAGGCAAAATTATATTAAAAACAAAAATAAATACATATCACCCCAACTTATAGATTTATTTATGATATCAATAGGAATCCCACATATTGGAGTCTCATACATAAAAACATGGGAGTTCTAAAAATACTGTAAATAGTACAAATTTTGGTATATACAGTGGCATCATTATGCAAAAGGAAGAGGGTCACCCCTCAATAATTTGAAAACCCAAAAAATTGGTAAAATTTCAGATTTGAGAACCTACTTGAAACTGTGAAAGTTTTAGTAAAATGTTTTACTCAAAGAGTTACTAAAAATTAAAGCCAACACCAACACTTTTAAAGTTAAAAAGCTGGTAAAATCTTTCGACCCCTCTCCCACCCTTGCAGATTGGAAAATTCGGTCAAAATTGTTGAGAAAATTTAGATTTTTCCCCTTCCCAATAAATTGTTATATCAATGTTTCAGATTGTTTGTACAAAGTCAGGTTCTTTACAGAGCAGCTTTTCATTTGAACTGATAGCTCTTGCATCTACAGATCTTTGATTTCTGTATTAACAAGAATTAATTTATAATTAAAATTAAAAAAAAAAATGTAGTACTCGTAAATAACATAACACATACATTTGACAACTGTTAATTTCAATTAATAATTAAGTATCTGAGCTGTAATGTTTAAGGTACAGATATCTGATAAACGAAATTGCCATACAATACAATACATGCAAAGATTTAAGTATATATTTAATAGTTAAAATATTTTTTAACTCTCTTTTTTTTGGGTGGAATATAACATAATTAATGCATGAAAGCACAATCTTACCACTTCATTTTGATCCTCTGGAGTCCATTTCAACTGATTGATGAGACTTTAATTGATAACAAAACTAAATACATAAAAAAACTTAAATTTATAAGGATCAGTTCATCCCGAATTTCAATAAAAACAAACGAAAGTTTAATGAGATAATTTTAGATTCACTTATATAAAAGAAATAAGATGAAATATTGTTTATATTAATTGTGGAGCAGTGTTGCCAATTATAGACATCTAATCCTTGTTTTACCTACAAAACATACAATGAACTGTTTATTAAAAAAATCTATGGTTGTAAATTAATTGCAAAAATTATAGTGTTTCGTTGTAACCATGTTTTTTTTTTTTTAAACGTACAAGTATATTAGACGATTTTTGGAAACAAAATCAGTTTAGGACTTTGCTTTCAGTAAAATATTAAGGGAAATACAGACGACCTAAGGTGAATAAATAGTATTTACAATAGTTTTATTAAATAGCATAGAATACATAAATGTTTACTCAAATTGTAGACGATCAGTATAGCATGGTTGGTGAAGGGCGATGTAAAACGTCTTCAGCAGGGTTTCCGTTTTGTTTGTAATTCCTGATAATCAAATGTGAAGGGATTTTTTTTTTAATTTTTCAAATCCTTACCCGAGGTGACGCAGCAGTGCTTGCCCAAACAGGAAACCTTGGTGGAAAAATCTTTAATCTTAATTTTTTTTTAACTAGTGAGTCACCAATCAGGTTAGTTTTATTTAATTTAATGTTTAAACAAATAGTTACAATGAGATGATGTGACGAAAATGACAGGGATTAGTGGGTTAGTTTAGTTTTGGAGGACTAGGGAGGGAGGATTAAGATTAAGGGCTGCAAAATTCTTATTCGCCTAGGGCGCCAGAAATCCTATAGCCGCCCCTGTGTGGCAGAAATCAGACCTCTATAAAGATAGAAACAAAAAATGGATCGCATGATCGAAATTATTGTAAGCGTATAATGAAGTAGAAATAGGAGCTACTCTAGACATTCTATAAAAATCATCTAGTAACCGATATTACTAGGTTGTTACAAAAGTCTTTGTGCATGAACACAACTCTTAATTCCAACTCTCATAATTATCCTATAAGAATGTTTTTTTTCCGTACTATTTATGTCAAAGTTTACTTTGATTAATTCTGTAATTCATTGTGACTTGAATTGGCTTTATAAGGTCATTTACATTTTTAAAACGCACGTGCAATGTCAGAAGAAAAAATCGTGATTCGCGGTCTTTTGAGACATTACTGGAAAAAAATGCTTTAGTTTAAGCGCAAAGGCAGACATAGAAAAAATGTGTGCCACAGGAGAGTCAATTATCCATCGAAATACTGTCGCACAACCCAGATCAGGTCCTTCTTGAATGTATAAACCGACATGCAACTACTCGTGATTTATCGGCCTTAGCCTACTCTCAAACCTTTACTGCGAACAGCTAGACAGAATTTATGCAGTTTTGCAACACGACAATGCCACTGCACATCGTTCTCGTTTGACCAAGGAAAAATTATCGGCACTGCAAGGAGTAAACGTTTTGCCTCATCCTGCGTAAAGCCCAGATATTGCATCATCAGATTATGGCTCATTTTTTAAAAGGTCATTACGAGGACGTAAAAGTTGGATATGAACTTTACCTTTGCCTCAAAACCAAAGGAGTAGTACCGGTATCAAATCCAATTACAGGCAGAAAGACGGAGGAAACTAGTTGAAAACAATGGACTTTACTTTGAAGAGTAGTTATCATTAATATAATCTGAAATAAAGCTATACTAATGCACAAAGACTTTTGTAACAACCTAGTAGAACTTGTTTTCGAAGGGAAATCGAAATAATAGAATTAAGTTAGAGATTTGGGGCCAGAGGAGTTTTACCTATGGTACTTTGATTCTACCTATTTTCTTCGTGATCAAGAAGTCCAACTCAGGAGGATTTCTACAGTTCATGAAGTTGAGGGTGGTAAAGTAAGTAAATACCATCTGTATTACTAAAAACAAAATTCTTGATAGAATCCGGGTTAATAGACAATGTAAATTGAGACTGCAGTGACTTTTTCCGCAGTCAGTAGTGAAATGAAATGAATTATTTTTATTATTATTCTGGGACTAGAATCCTTTTAGAATAGTTAGTTGACATCCGCATGATGGTATAGAAGGATCGATCTAAATTAGGAATTGATAAATTATTTGCCACTTCTATAATTTTGTTTTTATTGAAAACTAGTTTCGAATCTTCATTTCTAAAAACACGCAAAAATCCAAAAATAAGCAATTCAAAATACAGTTTGGTATTATTATACATATTAAATTAAATGTAATATAAATTAGTATTATAAAACATTTATGAATTATGAATTTAATTAAGACGAGAAATCAAATACATGTTGGTACTTACATACATGTTGTGTTTTTAGAACTGAAGATGAATGTATAACATTCGAAACAAGTTTTTAATAAAAACTATATATTAGAAGTGGCAAATAATTTATCAATCCCTTTTAGAATAAATTACACATCTGCATTGATCAGGGCAGAGTGGCCCTATAGAATATGATTTATATACATAATTACAAGTTTATATAAGTGGTAATTACAGAAAAACAAAACAGAGAAATATAAACAACCGAAACAAACAAAAGAAAAAGTACTACTAAAGAAAAAAAAAGTTTATTTCATGTGTACAGTACAATGATTATTCTGATTGAGTGAGGAGAAGGTGAGGGATTTGAATGAGGTGGCTGTTAGTGCTTGATGGATGGCAGGAGGGATAGAGTTCCAGAGTACAGCAGCTCTGATTAGAAAGGACTTATCATGCAGCAGTTCGGTGGGAGGGAAGGTTAAACCCAGATGGACGTGACCTGGTAGGATGGGATTGAACGGAGGATTTAAATTGAAGACTTTGTAAGACATAAGAGGGACGCTGAGTTCTGATCACCTGGTACAGGAAGTTTGCAAGGAAATACTGGCATCGGTAGGAAGGATAACGCTACTTTAATAACTCGACATAATACTGGATTATATGCGTATCTCTGGTGATCCCGAAAATAAATCGTAATGAGTAATTCATGAGACGTTTAAGTTTGATTTTGAGTTCACCATACACCCATAGTCAAAGTGAGGGAAAACAAGGAGTAGAGCATTGAGTGGAAGATGGCGGAGACAATGGAATTGAATGGTTCGACAGGAAATTTCGGAGATGTGTGGAATGAGAAAGGGGCGTTGGTCAGGAAAAGTTTGGGGGAGAGTCCGGGAGCAGATTTTAGTAGTTAGGGATTGATCCGTCTATACCATCATGTGGATGTCAACAGATTTTAGTAGAGAAGAAGATCCAATCATAATGGCCTTGGTATTCTCGGTGTTTATTGTCGGTTGTCCAGGCACTTATTCTATTGAAGTCTTCCTGCAGTTTCAAAACGGCATCAGAGTAGTTGGTAAAAGAGTAATCTACTGACCGGAAGTTCCACATATAATCGATTTTACACTTTTCTCGAAAACAGCTCCAACGATTTTGATAAAACTTGCTGAAAGTCTTCTTCTTAAAACCCTTTAACTTTTTATTTATGTAGTACATCACCGAGAAAATGCATGGAAAAAGTTATGATGAAAAGAAAATTTTATTTGCGCATAATTCAAAAAGCGAGCATTTTATGGTAAATTGTGTATGAAATCATATGGAAGGTAATTAAATTCCCTAAAAACACACAAAAAAAAAACACTTATTTAAATCGGGCCTGTATTAGTAAAGATACAGCGTATCTCCTAAGGACTAATAGACCCTAGATGGAAAGCCAAGCGCGTCAGGAAGGATTCTGATGCGACCAAACCTCCTCCCACCTAGCTTACAACCTATTGTTAACAAAACGCTCTGGATCAATGTAATGTAATCACATAAAAGTAGAAATTATCTTAATAATATCTACTTTTATATTATTTAATGGAAAGTAAAATGATTCCATGAAAACTAAACCGAAATTTTAAAAATATATTTTCAGCTTGAAAAAACAAAAATATTTAGCGTACAGAATTGTAGTACTAAAGTTCTTTAAAAAACTAATTGATCATACTTTTCTGAGAAAAGACTTGAAGAAGTGCATTCTGCTGAGTATATTTCTAGTAGTGTTTATGTGAACTCTTTAAAATAATCTTAAAGATTACTATTATAGTTATATAAGGGAAAGTTGTGTGATGTGCACACCGCACCAGATGTTTTAATTAGGGAAATATATAAGTAAAAGAAATATTTTATAGACATTTTATTAAAAAAATACAAATAACACTGGATGGATACAATTTTTTTTTCAATTAAAGGGAGTGTGATACCAAGACATTTATTACATTGTTAACCATGCACATCAAATTTTAATAATCATTCTAATTAGTGTCTAGTTAATGGAAACATTTAGAGTTCTTAGTTTTATAAAGTTCCAAGCTTACTATTTTGTAATAAACAAGAAGTTTCAATTTATACTTTCTGAACTGTTCTAGATAATTCCTGGTATAGTCTAAACATTACCTGAACTAATATTAAACACATTAATATCAGGATCGACAACAAATAATGCGTAGCGACTAACGTCTAATTAGGCTAAGATATTAAGAAAGTTTAAGAGATAAAGATAGAGGGAGAAAGCTGATATCAGCAACATGAGGTATTAGATGGTACACCATTATATAACTAACTAGTTTACATATATTAACACATATGGACTATAGCATCTAAAATATTTTATTTATCAATACAGTCAAAACTCGAAACTCAAGTCGAAAACTCAGCGACACGAAGTACACCTGATTTCTAATATGTAACTTGTTTATTATAAAGAATCTATAACTTAAGTATATACCGAAACAAATGGAATTAGCTGATACCGAGTTTGCAAGAACAGTTCAAAATTTGATTTCCATAATATTATTTACATTATCTACAATAAGTTACTGATAATTTTCATTTAGACATTTATATTTATGCAGTGCATATATTAAAAATCTCTTATACTACCTAAATTAATTTTTTAATATGCTCTTCGGGAAAAACTTGATAATTCAAAATTAATTTTTAGTAAACTTAAAATTATCCTATCTCAAAAAATGTTGGTCCCTATTAGCTACATACTTCTTTAATTAAGAAGGTTAAAACCTTTTACCTCATTGAATCCGATCCTGAGAAATAATTAAAAATCATTCTGCAACTCTTCAAGAGTCATGATTGCCCTGAATAAATATAAAAACTTGGAAAATATTAATTAAACTTTGCAATTTCATCCCATTTATTTATTTATTATTATTAAATGAACAAAAATATTCTGGTTAACGAACTATTACCGAAATATTTGGGCCTTTAAGAGTTATTCTTGAAACACTTTGCGATCCTCAAAACTTCGAACTAATTGTGATATATCCCTAAATGTTTAAGCATTTTAAGAGAGCAAGAGGCACTTAGAAATAAATGTTTATATCGAGATTTAAAAAAAATAAATAAATAAAATACAGATTATTTTTTCTGCCTTAAGTAGCTAAGCAAAAAATAAACAAAAAAATAAAACTAATCCATTTTCAACTAAGACATCGAGTTTTGACTGTAGCTGAATGTATACATATATATATTCTCATAAATCTTAAATGTCTGTATAAAAGTACAAAGTCACTTTATAACCATTCTTTGCTATTGCTTCCAATAAAGTCTCTTCACACCAAATTAATTTATGTTTGTGTATTAATTTAAAATAAAGCCATATAAAATAATTATAATTTACTTTAAAAACTATCTTTCTGAAAGTAATAAAATGAATCCTTATAAAATTTTCTTGAGATCAGATTTTTTTTTCATAAAAATATGGAAAAAATTCAATTTCATAGTTGTATTAGGACTATAGAATAAATCAATCTTATTTTTTCTTCCCATTAAACGTACTTTTAAGATACTTAAAACTTTGATTCAGTCATCGTTATTATTTTTTTTTTTTTGTATTTGTTCCTCAACATATCTTCATTTATATCATACTTAAGAATGCTATATCTAGTAAGCTACTAGTTAAAGCTATATTTATGAGATTAAGGGATCTCTTATAGGAAAACTAGTGCAGGGTATGTATCAGTAAAAAAAAATATATAAAAAATAAATAAATAAATAGTTATTACCTAAATAACAATAGTAATATCTAGCATGGGCGCAGACTTTCCATTTTGATTGGGGGAAGGGAACGAAATATAGCTCTCGTCCCCCTATAAAGGGGGAGGCATCATTTCGTCCCTACCCAATAATTTGATGTACAACCAATTAAGAAAATGAGAAAAGTAAAATAGTATTCTATAGATAGGATATTATTCTATCAATATTCTGTATTTAGGGCGATCGCCTCCTTCGCCCCTCTCCCCAGAGTCTGCACCTACGATGCTTGAAAAAATTAAAATAAAGCATGATGAAGTTCAACAATTTTTTTTTCATCCCCAAATTTGAATGATTGTGCAAGGAGGTGATTCAACCGAGATCACGTTCACCTGCCAGATTTTTCCCCCAAATAAGAGCACCCATTTTATAGAGGCTGGGTGAGCCCTAGGAGACTATTCTGATCCCACAGGTCCAATCCCTGGCCGATAACAGAATAAATAATTACAGTCGATCCTCTGTATATCGAACTTTTTTTAGGAACCTTGAATTTTTATAAGAAAAAATATTCTGTATATCGAATAAAATCTCTATATATCGAAAAAAAAAATGTTCCACTGGTTTGCAAAGCAATATAAATTTGGGGAAGATCTTGTTTCAGAAAAAGTACAGGATTACCTAAATTCTCTGAATCTCTTTGCTAATATAGAATGAAATTTTCATTTTAAATTCAGTTTAACTTTGCCTTTCTTGTTGTGAACATTGCTTTAAACATAACTTCAGTGGTGAATTATACAAGAATCGATACTAGAAGCTATTTTGTGCAAAAATAAAAATAAATTAATTTTTATGTATGTTTGCATATTTTTAATATATGTTCTTATTAAATTATAAATGTAAATTTGTAAAAAAAAAAAAAAAAAAAAAAAAAAAAAAAAAAAAAAAAAAAAAAAAAAAAAAAAAAAAATCACAGATATTTATTGTACAATTTTTCAAATAAGTGCTGTTGATCGTTAAGCTTTTTCTTTAACCCTAAAAAATTGCCTTTGATACTTGTTTGAACCTAAAGAATAGCTCTAATTGTTTTAGCCTAAAAAGGGTGAAAAATTGCAATATTTTTATATATAGAATTTTTTTCAAGGAACCTTCGTGTTCGATATACAGAGGTTCAACTGTATCTGCCAAAGCGTCTCGAACCAAATAAACAAATCTTATTTTATTTGTATAAAATTTTTAATTTAAAAGAAAGAGGGATATTTAGGCATCTATTTCCAAAACATTAAGTGTGACCTCATTCATTTCCCCATACAAGAGTTTATAGGTTCCATGTTAACGTAAAGGATGTTGCTGTAAACTTAATCACGATTAATAGTAAAAACAACTTTTTTGATAATACCGTCTTAAGAACTACTATACCACATTTTTTTTAAAACACACATAAGTACATTAAAATTTATGATTATTCCAAAAATTAATAAATAATTACATTTCCGAATACTGTAACAAGCTACAATAGTGAAAATAAATTCAAATGACAGCATCACATGAAATGTTAATTTCAGAAGAGAAATACATGTAAGCATATACATACCGTTATCCTGACTGATATAATTAAAGATGGCCTATCTGGCAATAATGGAGCAGGTGGTTTCTCATGGAAAAAAAAAATTGTGTGTCCACATAACATCGTACAAAAACAGAAACAGTCTTCCCGATGCATACTGTTATGAGTAGAAGTTAAACTGAAACTCAGATTTTTGAAGTTGATCGTGTGTTTAAAGCAATGAAACTATATAAAATGTTATCCGGGAATTTATTTCATTTTGAACTCCAAGCTGTTATGTATACAGAATTTTTAATCCTGACAAATTTACATTCATGTGATACAAACATTTATGTCAAAATAACAAAATATAAAAATATATTTCAAAGAGGTTGCTAACAAAAAACAAGGCTCCCTTCTTTATACAAGGCTTGAAAATGAATACATAAACATTTATGAATTATAACATATATATAAATGAATTTAATGATAAACATTCTGGGTATAAATACATAAATTTTATTCAACTCTTAAAAAAAAATAAAAATTAAAAAAGCAATTTTAGTATTGAGTCTTGATCAGCCAAATTTTGGGAATCCTTATTATAGTGAGTGTAATAATAGTAAATATTCAAATATCTACAAAATTCAAATTTTTCTGGCCAGTTTTTATGAATGGTTATCCAAGAATAATGACTAACACATACATTATTACAGTCCCTGACTTCCAACATGAATTTATAAATCACCTGATTAACTACAAAAGAGAAAAGCCAATCTCATGTTCATTGAACAATATTATTTGTTTACCTTTTTGTATATTACCCAAAATTACTTAGGATATAAAATGTAATTAGACACAAAATAAGTGAAGAATATAGATTAAACTTATTTGATTCAATGAATATAAGATAAATAAGAAGTTTCTAATAGCAGATATTTCAGAAAAAGCTTTTTCATGAAATGGTTCATAATAAAAAATCGGATTTTTATACAGTAATAAAAAACTTTAAATAAGACAATAAATAGAATTAAAATATCCAATAAAATAGCCCAATCAAGCAACATTTATTTATACTAACGTAAAATGGAAAACATTAACAGAAAAATAAATTAGATATAAAATAATGAGTTGGGATTAGAAAGAAAAGAAAAAACAAAATTTTCTGTATGTAACAAAATTAATCATAAAATAAAAACAAATCCTTCAGGCAGTAATAAAACAACACTTAAAAAACTGCTTAGACATCATAAATTAAAAAGATAAAATACGTATAAATTATTATAAAAAAGTTTAGAATAAAATAATATTAAAAATAAAACACATATTTAAATGAAAGTCAGAAATTAAACTTAAGATGGACAAATGATAAAAAAAAAAAAAATTGAACAGAAAACAAATGGAAACAATCCTATTAAGTTATAATAATAGGCTTAACTTAATAATATTAGTTAACAATCCTATTCTATGAACTTATCAAGTATTACATTATTAAATTATAATTCTTAATAAAAAAAAATGTTTTTATCAAAATATTTAGAGATAAAAATGTATCCCCAAATAAATAAATAAAAAATACAGGCAAAGTATGTTAGCATATAAAAATTCAGTGTTTTGATATTAGCTGTTTTCAGGTTACTCCAACAATGAAAGAAAAAATTATCATATAGACCACTTAATTAAGTTCCTTTAAGTAATTATATACATAAAATATTTTTCTTCTAAATTATTGTAAATTAAAAATAACTAAAACATTTTCATAATATTTTTTTATGAATATCCTGTATGCCATTGAAGGTAGTTCTGATTCAAACGCCTCCAGAATCAGGTGTACTTGGAAATGTGGAAGTAGGGACTGGGAATTGATCATTTGGATACATTTTTTTATGTAACTGCAATAAATGAAACAAACTAAGATGGCTAAGAAATGTGAAATATTTTCTTCTGAAAATCGCAGGAAGATAGACTGCAAGAAGACATAGCAGAAGATACCTATATTTTTTATAGACAGAAAACATGAAGAATTTGCTGAGAAGAATGGGGAATGCAAGATGATATAGACATCGGACAAACAGAAGTTGGGAACTGTCGAGGAAGTCCAGATCCTGGTAGAATGATAGTGCCAAAGAATTTGGTCCTAGAACGGCTCCACTTGATTCCATTGTGTTGTTAGTTTTAAAGGGCCAATTTAGGTTTAGAACAAAATATGAAATTATTTAAAATTTTTAGTTTAGAGTTATTTTTCTATAAATATTGTGCTACATTTATTGTATTGTGCCAAAAAATTGTAGTATAGATAATATCATTAACATTAAAGAGTATTTTGGTGCTGAAATTTGCGGTTTGACAATTAATGAGAAATTCATATCTCAACCGACAAATTATTTTAAAGCATTCATTAACAAATGGAACTATCCAAAACACTTAGTAACATCTTCTATGTTTTAAAATTTATTTTTCTACTTATATATCTTCTCGGACATTGAAATTTAATTTACAAGTAATTTCATTAAAAATAGACACATACAAATAATTCAAAAACAGTAAATAATATCTAAATATATATTTTTTTGCTCTCATAATTCTTGAACAAAATCATTAATATTAAGTAAATAAAAAAAATATATTTATACAGTTATAACAGCCTCAGACAAAAATATTTTTTATCTTATTTTTTTAAACAAATGCATAGTTTTTAAAAATCTTTAAAATTTTTATGCTATACTTCTAAACATATCTAACATCGATACAAATACCATTCTGAATTCTATAATACAAAAAAATAAACACACATATATTGATGTTCGAAACTCTAATAAGAAAATCATCAGTATGAATATGAATTATTAGAGTTTTGAACAATAAACAACAACGATCAAGCGTTTGGTTCTGATATATTGCAATAACAATAAGAAAATAAATATTGTTACATCAACATAAGTATTATTTACATTTAAATAAAATAATATACACTAGCCCTTCTTATACACTATCTACATAAAATATATTCACAGACTCGAGGAAAACATTAAATATATTTTGACCACATCAACGAATCATATGTTATCACAATTTTAATAAGTTTTTAAATAAAGATACATTTATAAAACATACATATAAAATTATTGTTTATCTATTGGGATCGTGTTTCAATTATACAGCCCTCTATATATACACAGATACATAACATGTACAGGAGAAAGTGGTATATTGGACTTTTAAGTAGTAAGACCACAGCCACACGGATATGAAATGAAATTGTACATTAACCACACATTTTCATCCAAATTTGATTCCTAATCTTACAGGCTTATTTTCATAATAATTTAGCGCATTAAATAAATAAAAACCCATGTTGTCATGCTTGAAACCAGAAGAAAAGTATTGTTGTTTATTGATACAGCCATTTGATTTTTTTGTTATTAAACAAAAACAAAAAAATTATTACTAGGATGTTACAGCAGGGGGTAAACCTTTTGCATACATATCATGTACCAATTTTTTCAAAGACGAGCTCAGATATGCCATATAATTCGAGCACTTTTTATATCCTCTTGCTTTCGTAGTTAGGAGTTGGAAAATAGAAATCACCATAAGATCTGCTTCGTTTAGATGAGGGAAAAGAATAATTGAATTATATTAATTAATTAATCATGCAATTAAATTAATTAGTTTATGCCAATATATTAAACCACAAATCTACAATAGTCAGAATGATCTCTTGTATGACAGGGTTATATTCTGATCTGCTGTAGCACTATGATGATGCTACAACTGCTAGAGAGTCTCGTTTTGTGAAAACTCTAAAGCTATAGCACTAAACTACAGGTGTTGGCATTGAGAGCGAGATCATCTTGGAACTTTGATTTGCCTGTTCCCTCTCGTAGCTAGAAGGAGCCAAGGCTCTGGGATTTGTTTAATCGCTTTTTCAATAGAAATACCCTCATAGACATAATTAACTATTAAATTATTTAATTACTGTTATTATTATACAAAATCCACATCATACATAAAGAACCAAATATACTATGCGTCACGGTTTGACCATCCCTGCGCTAGAGGGATAAATTTAATATTCAATTCAAAAATGAATTGGAAAAATAAATTCGCATTTTTTAAAATATATTAGCAGGAAATTATATTTAGAATAATAGAAGAAAACATTCATAGAAACACCTTTTAAGACAAAAATAACATTATCAATAAACTAAATAAACTCATTAACTAACAATACACTCTAATATTATTTTTTTATTTTTAAATAATTGATTATAGAAGACACATTCCTTTTTATCAAATGGATAGAGCTGATAAAATTCCAATATGGTATCAAGCAAGATTGTTCCCAAATTTTTAGTGTGTTTTTGTGCATACTTCATGAGAGAATTCATCCTCGCATGGCTGAGGTCTAAAGTAATATCGTAGGACTATTACCAATTTACAACAATCTTTATATGAAAGAAATTTTTTCACAAAACATTTATTCAAACAAAATTAATTATAAAAAAATAAAGTGTATCGCCATTATTTCCCACTTATATTTAAAAAAAATCATTTAAAAGGAAATATCAGGAACATTATTCCATTTAGGCATAGACACTATTAGTTCTGAAATGAAATTACTTTACTAAAAAAATAATATTAACAGATTGGAAATCTGAGTACTCAAAAGAATATGAAATACCGTTTTTAATACTTCAAATCTCTTCAAACCGTTCTGACAGGATTACTTTAGAGAAATGCCCTATTAGAGATTCAAGCCAGAACACAATCAATAAGTCTGCAGGCTCAAGATGACCTTTTACTAAATATTTGCCACTTATATTTATTGTCCAAAAATACTAAAATCCAGCTATACATGTTATCATGGTCCAAAAAAATAACAATAATATAACATATTTATGTATGTGCGTTAAATTACCACTGATTAAACATTATGGATTCCTCAAAAGATATCTTACTTTTGGATGAATCTGAAACAGAATAATTGCTTTAGAAATCTGAATTCAGTATAATTGTTTATAATTTATTATATTTCTATAAAAGAAAATTAACATCATTAAGTCCCAGCCCGATGGAAATCCCATAATGAGTAAATGCTTTCAAACAGTACTAACGTATAACAGTTTTGAATTCAGTTTGGAGTGATCAGGAATGATTCTCTCATTTTCAAATCGTTATTTAAAAAGAATTGTATTTATTTTTATATTCTTATGAAAGTGTTTAATAATTACACCTTCATACTTCTCATTCATTTACTTCATCTTTTGTGTCATTTCGGACTTATATTGTTCATTATCAAATATAAAAAAACATATAATTCAATTTACATACATTTCTGCATATTACTAATTATTTACCTTATGAATGGTTAATGAATGTTCTACTTTAATTTTATCTCCTAATTATTTGTTCATTAGCCCTTTAAGGACGGGGTACTGCTACAGAAGTTGAGCGCTAAGTGGGCTACTGGGACTGCTGCAGAAGTCCACCCCTTTCTGCCTGCTTTTCAGATAACGACGGTGAACTGCTATTGAAGATGAACCTTGAAATAGTCTTACATTATTCTAGAGAGCTTGCAGTACCTATTCCTGCTAATAGATATCGCATGAATTCAGTTAATTTAGATTCCTCGAACTCAAATCTCGACCCTCGTCTTCTGTCCTTTTATTTTGCTAAATATTTCCAAACACCTGGGATCAGTCCCAAATCTTTATTTCTGCGTTCCTAATCACCTATCTTACTTCTTATAATTATTATTGAAATGGGCTTCCTATAATTTCCTTTATTTTTACAAAATTTTGGTTAGAATAAAGTGATAATTTCACGAATTACCACTAAGGGAAAAATAATTAATTTTTGATTCTATTATAAATAACACAGATATTTCTTCTATAAACTATATACTATTCAGGTGTAAATTAAAACAAATGAAATAAGACATGAAAAATTTGTTTAAAACTACTCGATAGAGCGAACACCAAGCTACACGTAAAAAATGAATAAATAAAGAAAAGATTATATATTTTTATATACACTGTAACATCATATTTTTCACAAAATTATAAATACAATAAAATAATAATTTCCGGAATTTTGTCTTGAAAAAATTAAATCATTTAAAATTGCAGAGAGTTTTCGTTGACTCTAGATGTAATCTTAAGGGAGAAGTTGGTTGGGGGGTGTGGTCAAAATAGGACCTTTTTGGCCGCACCCCCTAACCAACTTCTCCCTTAAAATAATTATTATTTATTTATATTACTGATAAAAATTATACTTTTTTTTACATTTTATGTCAGAGTAACAATAGAGGTAGAAATTAACGAAAAAAAAAAAAAAACTAAATGCTAGAAACATTTGTTCAACTATGCGATATTGAGGTAGTCGTTTTTCAATAAAAGTATTCCATGCGAGGAGGCCACTAGTCACTTCAAGGCCACCGTCCTAAGGACCCGTTCTCCCCTTCCGACCAGCTGTCGTTAAAGGGTCAACTTCTATTTGCTACTTTTTATTAATAATATACACTAATTCACTTCTGCCATATTTTACAATAATTAAATTAATAAATCAATAGATATATACCACTATTTTAGTATTAATTGATTTATTAATTTAATTATTGTAAAATATAGCAGAAGTGAATCAATGTATATAATATAGTAAAAAGTAACAAATAGAAGTTAATGAACAAATAATTAGATAGAATAGATAAGATTATAGTACAACATTCATTAACTTTACATAATGTAAATAATTAGTAATATAATGGCAAAGCGAGTAAATTCTAAGGTGGGCTCACTTAGCAAGGGGCAATATGGCGGATGGTGCCAATAACGTCACGCAACCTTGCTCTCCTTTGATAGTGGGCTATTGACTTCAGGTGTTTAGGTTGTGTCTTGTTGTTTTCTTCAATTGTTCTGTATTATTTCCAGTTAGAATTCCATTTTTCAATAACAAATTTCTTATTTAGAATGATTATTTAACTATTTCAACTGTTCTTTCTTATTTTGATTGGACAATAAGAAAAAATAAGAAAGTTAAGCATGGAAATTTACTATAATAGCCAGCTATTGCAGTGCCAATGGCGTCAGCGAAATATGTCGTACAGATTTGCAGACCCAAGTGAGTCCACCTTAGTATTTAGTCTTCTTGATATAATGGTATGTATGCAGAGAGGTATGTGAATTGAGTTATGTTTTTTTAATTTTAAATTTTCATGGCTATGAAAATATGAGAACGTGATTGGGAAAAATGTGTTATAATTTAAAAATTAACTTTAATTTTTATGTAAATACTGGTTAATTAAATATCATGTAAATTAATTTTTCCTGTAATTAGTTTTTAATAATAATCATAATTAACAACAAATAATAAATGAAGGATAAGATGTTCCGGGTAATGGTCAAAAAATGGATGGTTAGATAAACTATTTATTTTAAGCCAACATTTCAATCCCCATTGCAGGTTTTAATCAGAACTAAATGAACAAAATACAAAAATGATATATACAGAGAATGATATAAATATTATTAAAGTAAATAAAAAGACATAATGAGAAAAAATGAAAAAAAAAAATGACTGACACAGTGATGAATTTGTAAAATGTTTTGAATTTGTTAAAATGGAAGATTATACTGATAGAATAATATAAAATAAAATCAATAACAGTAATAAATATAGTAAAATTAGGAAATTTGAAATAGAATATAAAACGTAGTAAATAGACAAAATTTCATGCCCTCATAGGCAAGAGTGTAGGTGAAGACTGAGGGATGACAAAGCAAAAATTAGAAAGGACAGAAAGGGTATTAAGGAGGCGGTATTGTCATTATATTAAGAAGGCGGTGGGGAGGTTGTCATAGGGGAACCTTAAAGTTATAGATGAACAAAAAATATTAAAAATAGAGGCAAAAAGCACAGGCATAAATGTAAATAATAAATTTAAAAAAATCAAATATATGAAGTAGACAGGGGGAAAAAAGTGATCAGAGTGCATGTTTTTCAAATTTGAGCTATTACTGCCATCTGCAGGGATTTAATGAAAGCTATCTATACAACTATACATTCATAGATAAATGAATAGAGAGAGTCCTTGGTATTGCAAAGAAACTGATATGTAGCACTACTATAAAGGTGAGAAAGAATTTATATAATTTTTGTATCTTATTCATTTAGCCCTGATGAAGACCTGCAATGCGGGTCAAAACTTTTGCATAATATAAATAGTTTTAACTATTTTTTGATTGCCAGCATTATACTTCATTATCATCTGTACGGTCAACCAATAAATAATAAATATTAGAAATATTACCTTTTTTGAGGTTCCAATGATTTTGAGATATTTATAATCTCAAATGGATGTGAGGAATCTTGAAATATTTCAGTTTCCGTGACAACTCAATGGTGAAAATCTATTAGCTGTTGCTAGTACTTGAGCGATATCAAAGGCAGACAACACAGCAGACTCAATAGTTTCGGAGACAGAAGACCCTGGTCACATGACGGAGCACGACCTAGCTCTATCTTTGAGGTCGGCCTTACTCTTTGAGCGGGGAGCGGGCCTCAGTCTTTCTCCTGCGAGGAATGTATATTTGTTCAGGCGGCCGAGAGCAGCCAAAGCGGCAATTTCAAACGCATCACAAACTGCTTTGCCCGACCATTTGGCAGAAGTCTCAACGTAAGTAGTAGCACCTACCTGTCGCATCACATTGATTGCCTGTAACATTATATTGGATTTTAACGACAAAAAAAAATATTAGAATCGATGGATGGTTGTCTGTGAAGTAGTCCAGGATGGATGTGCAAAAGAATGACTTAACTCCATGCTGAAACTTTATATATAGCATCAGAGTACTAAGCCCAACAAGAATAGAAAATATCGGAAACATGTTTATTAGATAAGCCAATAAATCATAATATCACAAAGTTGTATTTTCAAGTCTACATAGTATTAGGATGGAACATATGAAATGTCAGTTCTTTTGGTACGAGGCAAATGAAAGAAAAACAAACTTTAACGATATTATTTTTAGCAAAAATAGTTGCCATTAACTTTGATACATTTCTCCCAAGGCCTGCAAAGTTTTTTATTTCTTGTTCGAAGAAACATTTTGGCTTTGATTCAATAAACTTAGAAAATGAAAATTCTACCTTGTTTCTATTTTGGAATATATTGTTCACTGAAAAAATAGTAGTAAGTTGGAGACAAGTCATATGAATTTGTTAGATGTGGTAGAACTTCAATTTTTAGATCACATGATGTAAGGAGCTTCGTGGTATCTGGGCCATGGGTTATTCATAACCATATTTATGGGAATTATAATGTTATTCGGTTGTCACACCTTCATCTTCTTTATTTCTCTCTAGGACAACAGTCATTACTTCATTTGAAGCCATTTTGTAGTTGTGATAGGTTCAATAATTTTAAAGAAGAGATTTTTTTCAAACAGATATCGTGTGTTCAAATGTTTGATGGGCTTCCACCATTTCTTGGTAAATATCTGTTTCCTTATTACTAGTTAGGCATAAGCATAATGAATGACTTTATCTATAAATATGGTAATTACCAATTCGGGGTTTGTCATTTTTCTGGAAGGAATGGACAAGTTACCCTGAAAAATTTTCAAGAAAGGGGTAACTGGACCATCCCATTGGGATAACTGGATCCAGATGGCCCAGTTACCCCAACAATATATAACAATTTAAAAAAAAATTACAATATAGCATAAGATGTTTAAGATATTTCTTTAAGTAAAATAAATTAAAAAAAAAAATATTACAATTAAGCATGCCCCCTCAAATACTAAAATTAACTCATGTTAATTTAGCTTATACAGTTAAAGAAATAATTGTAGTTATAATGTTTAAGAAATGCAGTTGAAAAAATAATTTTAATTACAAGAATTGATTGTAGTTTCTTTGTTAGTTATAATAAATGTATAAATATATTAATTTTTTTTATAATTTGGATGTTTTCATTGCCCTTTTTTTCAAATGCCTTTATTTGGGTCCCGATGCCGCGTCTGGAATGTGTACTAAAATCAAGCAATTGATTATACCAATTTTTTTTTTTCAAAATCAATTGGATGTACAACAATAGATCCACTTACCACAAACATTTGCTATAGAGCTCTTAAAAGATATAGCTTGAGATGATCCAGTTACCCCAAATTCATGGAGCAACTGGGCCAATAGGACAAGATAAATTATATATTAATATAAAAATATATAATGTTAAAAACATACCGTTAGTGGTATGTATTATGCTGGTCTGTTCATAGCCAAATAATCGTGCAATATTTTTTAGTCAAAATTCAGTCAAATGACTAGTCTTAAATTACAGCCCTATGAAGATAACTGGAGGTCATGTAAAATCATGGTACAGTTATCCCGGAACACCTTAATATGTTTGTCAGTTAACTTTAAATGATCAGAAAGTTGAATTGCTACCACATCCAACATATTCACCTGACTTGTCTCCTACTGATTACTATTTTTTCTAGAGTGCTAGATGCAATTTTAAACAAAAAAAATATTCCAAAATGAAAACAAGGCAAAGTTTTGATTTTTTGAGTTTATTGACTCAAAGCCAAAAAGTTTCTTAGAACAAGAGATAAAAAACCTTGTTGGGGGTTTAGAGAAATGTATATAATCTAACAGAAGTTATTTTAAATAAAAATAATAGCGGTAAAGTTTGTTTTTCTTTCATTTGTTTCATAGCATAGCATATATAACATGCCATATATTCTAACCCAATATATTTTTTCCGTACACTGTTACATATGCCCGCTTGAAGGTGACATATCCCCGCATAATCGGGAGATATTATATTAATAAGTAAACTTTTTGCCATCGACTCCAGGACTATATTAGATACACAAAAAAAAACAACAACTTTTTTTTACAAGGAAATATAATAATTCCTAATAGCATGCTATAAAATGTTTGAGTACAATAAATAGTATATCTGAATCTGCTTATTGATAAATAGTTGATAATTCAATGGTTTTAGTTAGAGTAGGAATTTAATAAAAAAAAAAAAATGATTATTTAATCATGTAATATTCAATATGAATATTACACTCTTAGATGAATGTCCATCTATCCATGAGAGCTGTTGGACCCAATTAAAATCGAGACTGGCGTAAAGCGAGGATGTACGCTTTCTTCTGCTATCTTCATTGTGGTTATCGACTGCATCATGAGAGGACTTGAAGGACAAAAGCATGGAGTCCAGTGGTGTCGGAGAGAGAGGCTTGAGGATTTCGACTAAGCTGATGATCTTTGCCTTTTTGCACAGCGGTTCAGTGATCTATAGGACAAATTAGATGCTCTAAGCCGAATTGCCAACCAAGTTGGACTTCGGATCAAAGGAGATGCGTATAAGCGAAGTCGGTATCCTATTGTTCAATGAGAAAATACTGTAGATCAAGTGAAATTATTCATCCACTTAGAAAGTGTGTTCAAGTCCAGGTTGATCAAATCAAATGGGGGGTATTCAACTATATTTTATATGGAAGAATAAGAAACTCTCCAAGACGACAAAACTAAGGTTGTTTAACACTAACATAAATTCCATCCTGCTCTACGACATTAAAACCTAGAAGATGGCTGAAACCATCACCCAACCCCTTTCAACCTGCGTAAATCGATTGCAATGATTCATGATGATCTGGAGGCCTGAGAAGGTCTCTGAGTTCAGGAGAACTACAGAGCGCAGTTTCCTATCCATCTTGAAATAAGGAAGAAGAAATGATGGTGCCATCGAAAAAGATACTTTACAGTGGAATTCCTAGGGAGAAAGAGGAAGATACAGGGAGAAGTGGTGCAGATCATCAGAAAAGGACCTAATCTGTGCCGACAAAACTTGGCAAGAAGCAAGACGGATTATAGTTGGAAGAGCGGAATGAAACTCACTTGCAGATGCCCTATGGTCTACTAGGCATCAACGGAGATCAGTCAAGATATCCTTACTGTGTACACCAATGTACACGTACACTCCTGCAATAGTCTTACATATCAAGCCTCATATTAGTATTATCCTATAGACTTAATAATTAGATTTTCTGGTAATGATTAATTAATATTTAGTTCCTTTAGCGGAGCTTTATTTAGAACAAAAAACAAAACTGTGGGAAATGTATTTTCTGTTTTATCAGCCATGAATCAACTCTCTAAATAGTCAGAAGACCCTTCTGGGGCATAGCCACCTTCTATAAAGTAGATAACTACTCGACCTTTCAACAGGTTGGGAAAAAATACTGGGAGTTGAGTGTGATCTAGGCTAGATTATCTCCTTTTATAACCGTTGGTCAAGAAAAAGTACTACCGTATCAACTAATGAACTCAAGACCCTTGATGGGATGTGATAGCACAGGTTTTTAAAAAATATATATTACTTAAATACTTTAGATAGAAATTTTAAATTTGCCTCATACTAAACTGTCGACCTTTACTACTACAACCATGAAGGGTCTTGGGTTCAGTACTTGGTAAGGACCGTACTGTTTCTAAGCCAGCGGTTGTGTAAGGAGGTGATCTGGCCGAGATCACGCTCAACTGTCAGGTTTTTTCCCCCAATTAAGGGTAGCCACTTTATAGAGGCTAGATAAGTCCCAGTAGGGTCTCCCGATCCCACAGGCTTGATTTACAGCTGATAACAGAATAAATAATTATCTGCCACAGCCGGTCTCGAATCAGGGACCAGGAGAATGGTAACACAGTGCCTTACCACTGAGCTACTCCACTCCTTACTAAAATGTGGAAACTGTTTTTATTATATACACCCAGAACAATAAAATCATTCAAATACAGCACCATGAAATATAACTTATGGGATATTTGAATTTCCTATGATAACCTGTTCTGTTGTTACAGGGGATTTGAACAGCAATGACATCTGTGCCAAGTGTTCTTTATCTGTCCTCAGGTCCACTTGGCATCCGCAAAGGATCACAGCTGCATCCCAATCGCAATGAACTTTCACTTCCCGGTACCACTGGAACAACAAACAATTGGTAAATAACACAATTAGATATGATTCTCTGTATGTATTTGCCTTATTAGACTAAAAGCTAGTGGGGTATATTTCTTATGTATTATTAACTATCTGTCAGTATTATAAATTTGTTTATTAAGATGTTGTGTATTTACTTATATTCAAAACTAATTTATTTATAGGTACCTTAGAGTGTAAATTTATTTGTATCTTGAGAGCTCATCGAGAAAAACTGGCAATAAACTTGCAAGAACGATTGATGAGGTTGGACGTTGACTATTGGAAGGCTTACAGATCTCTTTCACAATGTTTAAAAACACAAGCGAACTATACGATCGAAGTGAGAAATATAATTGATAAGGATGGTCTGGGATCGGAGGGACGCCAAGTATTCCTGTCATTACCTTTAATGGCACTTCCAAATCAGCCAAGAGTCTTCCTAGAGCTATTCCATTCAGTGTCAAAGAAGAGAACAACCTCAGACTTAATGAAAGCATTAAGTTTTCCAAAAAGTACTGGATGCATGTATACACTGATGGCTCTAGTGTTGCAGCAAGTAAAAACGCAGGAGCAGGCGTTTACTGGAGCTGCAAACCGGATGTGTTTGCAGCTTCAGCTAATACCTCAGCCACGAACTTTGAGGAAGAGGCCATATCAATCCAATTGGCTCTTCACAAAATGATTACGATAAATATAAAAAAGTGGTACTTTTGGTTGGCTCACAGGTATCTTGGAGGTTTCTAGTGCTACAGATGGTGAGGAAAGCGAAGTACAGAACTGTAGATACCTTGCCAACCATCTAACATTAAATGGGACTGGATCAGCACTCCAATGGGTTCCGGAACAATAAGGAGGGAGACAAGCTCGCAAAGAAGAGATCGCAGATGGACCAACCTCGGCGATTCGAATGCGCCAAAAGGATTACCGGGTCTTATACACAAAGCGGACGCATTTATATTTCATTATTAAACATGAAACTAGTGCGGGCAATTGGGAAGGAAGGTTATATAGCTATTTGTATTTGCTCGATATTAATTTCACGAAGTCATTAGTCCCGACGAATTCGTTACGAATTCAAATACAGTGACGGATTGGAAAAATGTTTTACGAGAAGTTTGTACCGTGTCGCTATTCAGAAATCGTATAATAATTGGTGGACCAGTTTTAACAATCGAAAGTCTATTTTCCCGAAGGGAATACAATGTTGGCCGAGTTTATTCTCAACAATGGGTATTTGGGAGAATATTTCGCGAAACTAGAGAGTGTTTACTTTATGCGGTCCCGGATAGAACAGCGTCGACTTCATTGAACGATATAAAAGAATCGATTAAACCTGGGCCAGTTATAGTTCCTGATTGTTGGAGGGGTTGCAAAGGAATGCCTAACCTTGAAGAATATAATTTAAAACATCAAAATCATAATTATAACTCATAATTATACGAATACATGTGGAGACACAGGTTTAAGGATAAACATTTATTCCACCAAATAATTGAAGATATGATCCTTTTTCATCCCATAGAGTCTCTTCAGTGAAAAAAATAATTAAATGTTCACATAATTGTAAAATCCGTGAGTAGCAGAACTTCGTCATTAAAGTCATATTTTCACTAAAATAAAAACGGGAGAATGAGAAAAAAAGTTGAGACCCACAAAAGGCCGTTCCCTAACATACCGAAATTTACCCATACGTTTATTATATTTCTCTGCCTCTCCGCTTACCATCAATACAGAAAATCCTTCGTACCGAATTTCAGCTCATTTGACCCAACGGAGTCCGCTGGAGTTGAAATAGCCATATTTTAGCTAATACTGGTCCGATTTCGATGAAACTTTTTTTACTTTATAGGTAATTCAATTTACTTTCAAATGCAACAGCAACAGTTTCGAGCCCCCTAACTCAATTTGGAGAAGATTTAAAAGTGGGCAAATATTTTAATAAATCGAAAAAAACCTGGAGGTTTATAAAACCAAGTTGAGACCCCCAAAAGATACTTTCCTAACACCATCTCAATTTACATACAAATTTTCAGCCCTATAAAGTAATATGGTGGTGCTATAGAGATGCGCTAACTTTAAAATCGCCGAAATTTCAGGTAAACATACCGAAATTTTGACTGGAATTTACCCATTCTTTAATGGTATCGTTCTGCCTGGAAGAAAGTCCTACATTACTAATTTCAGCTCATTTGACCCAAAGGGGTCCGCTGGATGTGTTCAAATGTAGCGGGGGAAAAAATATATCAGGCATTTCCAAAACTTTCATAATCGTATTTTAGGGGTTATGAAACGAATAGAAAACGCAGTTCCGCTGCTCATCGCCGACCTTCGACCCACTGCAATGGTCTATTTTTTCCGGGGAAAATACGACTAAAAAATAAAACGTCTGTGTAGAAAAAATCGAATGTGTCCGCTTTCTGTATAAGAGCCAGATTACCTAAGGGATATTAAATGAACACTTAAGGCATGAATATTCTGAAATGATTGAAGGAAAGAGGTGGGGCATGTTATTGGAGGAAGAAAGACGCATCTCTCCTAACCCCTCTCCCCTCTCCCTCCCTAGAGGATTAGCTGTTACTTTCGAGTCACAATGGGCCACGATTACCAGTAGAAACGCATTGGATTGAGATTGCAGATTCTCCAGACAGCCTCCTTTGGAACAATGGAGAGATGATTGGAAAACACCGCAATACATAACCATACAAAATATAATCTTTAAGATCTGATTTATTGATAATTATAAACTATTTTTTTTATAGCCACTAATTTTAGGTAGTATAATAGTAATAATAACCTTTATTTGTGCAAAATGTATTTTTACAATAAAATATTTTTCCTGCAGAAAGTCAGCTGTTAGCTGTGATTTTAAAGACCGGATTTAAAAAACTTCTATTTTCAGTCAGTTTATATAATATAATACGAATTTATTACAATATAATTAAACATACAGTTTTTTTTCTATAGATTTTTTTTTATAGATTTTTATCTTTTGTCATACATCATTTCATATTATCTTTTAAATTAAAATATCATACAGAATTTATAAAATTTAAGCCTAGGTAAATTGCCATCTTCTTACGCGATTTAGGCCACTGGACATGACTGAGCAGAAAATTATTTGGAAAAACATTTAACACAGGAGCATAAATTCATAATGGCAGGGAAACATAATTTTATTAAGAAGACAGTTCACGTTCTTCTGACTCGGTGCTCAGCCAGCGTGAACTGACTAAAATCCTATCCTTTCATGCTATAACTGTCCCATGGGATTGGCTAGGAGTAAGGGAGTCACATTTCTGGTTCCTTGCGTTCAGTTGACATAATACAAAATATACGAATATCTTGAAAAGTAATAGTAATTTTAAATTTTGTTTAACAATGTCAAATAAAATATTTATAATAAAATCTGGCGCGGTGCGCATATCACACAACTTTCACTTATTTACCTACTTTGATTAGAAATTAATTTCTGCTCAAGTAGGAATAGTGAAATTTTAAAAGTTTCCATTGAAATTCCATTTTTTGGAAATCAAATCTTTTGGTCGGACAGATTTTTTTTTTATTCGTTATTTGGATTCGACGTCTCTTGAAAAGAAAAACCTTTAAATTTGGAAGGAGTACCTTAAATATTTTTTTTTTTTTTGGTCGATAACAAAGGACTATAATTGTAAATAATAAACCAAAAGCATTTATATAGATTTTTTTATTTTTTACTTCTTCTTTTTTTAATGCCTTAGTATGCTAATTCCAAATAATTTTACATTTTCCCTCTATCTTCATAAATGGCCGAGTTATGGGCTTCACTAATCGACCGCCATTTTGAAACGGAAAGACGGATGGTAATGTCGAGTTCCAAGGTTCATTCTGGAATAACTCCTGACTTTCTTGCCGAGTTTCAAGAAAATCGCTCCAATATTCTTGGAGAAAAGCAGCGGACGGCGGACGGACGGATTTTTTTTGTCTCGATATTTGTATCTTGAAACGTAACTTGAGGAGGCCCAGTCTCGGTGACGGGATGTAGAGCTATCTATGTCTGTATGTATGTATGTATCTTGAAACGTAACACCACAAATTCTGAAGGGGAGGTGGGAGGGGTCTAAAAAAAAATTTCTTGGCCTATTACAAAGGTATTATTTAAAATAATAAACAAAAATTATTTCTGAAACATAAAAAACTTATTTATAAAACCTAAAAAACACTGGGGTTTTCACATTTTACACTCGGAAAGCTTCATCCACGGATGGAGAAAATAGCGTTTATGTTGCAAATGTGTTACGTCTACGTATTAATTACATCTTTCTGTATCGTAGTCTTTTCAACCAATATTTGGTTAATATCTACATCAAGCTAGAGATAGAAAGGCTTAACTATATAAGATTTAACCAGAGCAAGCTGCGAGCCGTGTTCAAGGGGGCCTCCCCTTGTTGTAACCTTTCGGATATTGGAAAGGTTATTGTGTTGCCATCCTGTTATACTGGCGTGTCCCGTTATTTGCATGAGAGAGCTCAGAATGCGATGGCATATGCTCGTCCTGATTTGTTTATCACGTTTACATTTACCGAAAGGGTCTGAAATTGGAGATGCCTTAAAAGACGGACAAAAGCCTCATGACAGATACGATATAATGTGTTTCATTTGAAAGTTTAAAAAATCATGCATGTTTTAACTAAATTTTCCATTTTCAGTCCAAATAGGTACTGCATGCTTATTGTGGTGTGGCAGAAGCGGGGCATGCCTCACGCGCACACAATTATTATATGCATTATAGTCATCATTACCGTAAACTTCAACAGATAAAGACAGAATGGCTTATCTACTTAAGCGCATTGATGAAGTTGACGCCAATGAATATTGAACCTTTATGTAGTAGTCGGGTGCTTTCCACAGCACATTACTGCCCGTTTCAAGTGCATTCCGTCCCATTTATCAGTGCATGTGAAAATACAGAAAGCTCCTTGCATCTGTGCTTGTAAACATACAGAAAATAAATTCATGTATTGAGCAAAGGAGAGTCTTAATTTTCATTTGGGTGTGGAAGGCACCCGACTACAACACCAAGGTTCAATATCCATTGGCGACAACTTCACCAACAACCCAACAATGCAAGTTCATTCCGTCCCTTGGGTTGTAAGCTATAAAAGTTATTTCCGTAGTCGGGGTTTTATTTATTATTAAATTAATTTTTTCAATGTTTACCTTTTAGGGACATGCCGCTGGAGAACCAGGAATAAATTTCTCTATAGTTCGGATTTTTAATTATTATTATTTTTGTTTTTAGTTATATTCTCAGAGCTACGAAGGAATAAAGAATTTACTCTTTAATAAATGGTAAACTTCAAAAATATTCTTTACTGATTCCAATTGTAATAAAGAAAGCAAGTTAAGAGTTTTATAAAGAGAAAATACCATGCACTACTTTGAGAATTACGACATGATGGAATTTCTTTTTATTGCGATATGTTATTTTTAAAGGACTTAGTCACAGAATTTCTTGTTCTGTGCTTTATGACGGCATTTCTTTTTATAAATACTTCATAGCGTCTCAGGGTAGCTTTCATATTCTAAATTGAATAGACGTTTCGTTCAGTGATTTAAAATACGTGCTGCTCCTATTAAAAGTTAGCTTTCAAAATAATTTATTTTATAATAGTTGCTGGGATATAAATGGAAGAGTCCAAACGTAATGCATAGAGTCGTTAAAATGTAGGTGAACAACTAACCAGTGAACGTTTCGCCAATTCAGATATCATAAAGAAAGAAAAAATATAAATATACGCAGATAAAATTCAGCACATCTTACATCAACAGTAAAAAAAAGACCCATCAATAAAAGGCAGTAACTCACCCCAAGACATCTACACAAATACTGAAAGAAAAGGAATATTACATAACAACAGCTTGGAAAGGTTATATTAAAAGCAGCTGATCAGCAGAAAATATATATATATATATATATATATATATATATATGTGTGTGTGTATGGTTGCATAACAACAGCTTTGAAAGGTTATATTAGAAACAGCTGATTAGAAGAACAGATATATATATATATATATATATATATATATATATATATATATATATATATATATATATATATATATATATATATATATATATATATATATATATCTGTTATTCTAATCAGCTGTTTCTAATATAACCTTTCAAAGCTGTTGTTATGCAACCATACACACACACACACACCATAGTATGCAACCATACATATTATATATATATATATATATATATATATATATATATATATATATATATATATATATATATAGTATGTATATAGTAAAATATAATATATAGGCTAGAAGGCCATCAAAATAAATCAAATGAGAAAGTATTGATGAACATTGACTTCCCTCAAGAAGTTGGTAGGGGGATGCGGTCAATGACTATAGGTGAAACTTACATATTCTATGCCAACCTTTCGGCCTAAGTTTTAGGCCATCATCAGGGCTAAAAGAAAAAAAAATAACAACATTGAAAACTACAGAGGACGTACCAGTACAAGAGGAAAAATGGTAATAAACAGAAATGACAAGCTTAATATGTAAATAATGTTAATATATATTGCAAGTAATGAAAAATTAAAATAATGTGAAAAAGTGAAGGAAAGATTATGAATTATATGAAAAAACTACATTACACATTATTGTATAATGTATAATACAAGTACATTATACATTATTAAAAAAAAAATGTCTTGAATCAGTCTAACTGTTGTCAACAATGTTGCCGACTCCGGTGTTAACGGGGCTTAAATGTAAACTTCCTCAAATATGGGAATTAACACCTCTTTTCCTTTATTATATGATGAATTATTTAGGACTGATGTTCAGTCTCTAATTGTTTAGTCTTTTCTTAGATTGTTGATGTGAGATGTCGATGACTTTTATGTTTTTCAGTACTGATGATCCCTGAATCGGCGAACGCTGATCGGTTAGTTATTTGCTTCTAATTAATAATAACGTATTTTCTAACCTCTTATATTTAATTTGCTTTTTTCTAATGTGAAATTCGAGTCATATAAGAGAAAAAAATTTATTTGAAGATTTTCACGCTATCATTTTGGGACACATACTAAAAGAGGAAAAGTTGAAAGCAGAGAAAGGATGTGCAATTTACTCCCCAAACTCCCTCTTTCCTGCCCCCCCCCCCCAACACAGTGACATATAGTCCACAGAGGTAATATTTCCTAACATTATCGGGGTCAGTAAATTTTGCACTCCATCAGGACAACCCCTCCTTCATTCCTTGCTGGACATCACCTCCAAGCATGGTGGAATACTCTGTCAACAAAAAACACGTCAAATAAAATTATATATATATATATATATATATATATATATATATATATATATATATATATATATGTTGACGTCCGCATGATGGTATGGAAGGATCAATCTAATTAGTGATTGATAAATTATTTTCCACTTCCATAATTTTGTTTTTATTGAAAACTAATTTCGAATGTTATATATTCATCTTCAGTTCTAAAAACCCACAAAAATTCAAAAATAAGCAATTCAAAATGCCATCGTCTTTGATGAATTTATGGTTTTATTCATTTAAATGAATTGCATATAATAATAAGTCAGAGAATTCCAACTTTGCTATTCATTTAAAAAAACAAAAAAAAAACATAAATTCATCAAAGACTCAGGAGTTAAATTAATACACCACGTTGAAAACAGTCTCAAATTAAATATTCAAAAGCATTTGAAGTAATAAAATCCTTCAAATCCAATCCATATTTTTTGCTTAAATGACCGAATAAATATCTCCAATAATCCAATTTTAAATTTATTCCCATCAATAACAGAAAAAACAATTACTCACCGGAATCACTGGAAAAACCCCGGCCCCTAAACCGTTTACCTATAAACACCCCACCTTTCTTCCATTGCTAGTTCAGTGCGAGAACAAACCAATACAACTTTTATGTTAGATAAAATCTACTTAATTAAATCTTGGTGAATACCAACATATATTTGATTTCTTTCCTTAGTTAAATTCATGATTCATAAATCTTTTATAATTATAATCCATTTAATATGAATAATAATACCAAACTGTATATTGAATTTCTTATTTTTGAATTTTTGTGTGTTTTTAGAACTGAAGATGAATGTATGACATTCGAAACTAGTTTTCAATAAAAACAAAATTATAGAAGTGGAAAATAATTTTTCAATCTCTTATATATATATATATATATATATATATATATATATATATATATATATATATATATATATATATATATATATATATATATATATATGTATATATATATATATATATGGATATATGTATATATGTGTGTGTGTGTGTGCGCGTGTGTGCGTGTGCGCGTGTGTGCGTGTGCGCGTGTGCACGCGTGCGTGTAGGTGTATATGTATATGTGTATATATATATATATATATATATATATATATATATATATATATATATATATATATATATATATATATGCACATAGACACAAACAATTACAAAAGTCTGCATTAACCCCATAAATTGATTAAATTTTTTCAATTAAAAATATTATTTTATTCTGTGATAGTTTAGGAAAGAGAAAATATTGCATACAAAAATATTTTGCCGATGTTTATTTTATGGCTCGGTAACAAATTAGCATAAATCGAGGTGCACGCCATATAGACAGAAAAGTACTTGATCCAATACTTGAAAATGCTCAAAAGGAATATAGATGATTATTGCCAAGGAACATAATTTCTAATAACTTAAAGAGATCGAAGATATATTCAGGAAATCATGCAATTAATGATGAAAGTAGCTGGACTAACCTTGTTGACTGTATTGTCGAGAGAATCCGGATCTGCCACTGAGAAACATAACAAAAAGACATGAGCATCTTGGTAGGCCAACGGTCGAACACTGTCGTAAGCACCAGCACCTAGAACAGAAACATATATATTGGGTTGTTTTTACAAATGTATGTGTGAATACATGTGGTGGCTACTACTACTATCTACCGGCCTTCATATGAAACTCTTTGGGTACTCTCCACACACAACCGCCACCTAGTAGTGCTCAGGCGAACCACTTAAAGGCCTACAACTTGAGGAGTATTATTTCTGTTGATTTACATTGTTATCATCTAGTATGTTTTACCTTTGTATATTTTTACCATAATCTGAACATATAAATGTTCTCATATTCAATCATAACTTACCTAGTGGAATAAAACAACGCAAAGAACCGAACGAATGAGGCTTGGGAGAGAGAGTTAAAAGTATGGCATGCCTAGATGCGACATGAGTAATTAGAACATGCACCATGACAGTAATGGAGTTAATGCTTAACATTACTCACACAATTCGAGCAGGGTAGCTCAGTAAGTAGGCCACTGTGCAACTAATATCAAGGTCCCAGGTTCGAAACCGGCTGAGGCCTATAAATTTTGTATTCTATTATCAGCAATGGATCGGTCCTGTGGGGCTCACCCATCCTCTATTAAAATAGGTACCCTTATTGGGAAAGAATTCTAGCGGTTGAGCGTGATCTCGGCTGAATCATCTCCTTGCACAACCGTTGGCTCAGAAACAGTACGTTCCTTACAAAGTACTGAACCCAAGACGCTTCACGGTTTGTAGTGGTTTAGGCATTTTTTTTTTAACTGACATAATAAGATTCTTGAGCTTTGAAATAATAATTGAAAACAATGGAAATATAAAATCTAGATGGACCAAGAATGATATTACAAACAACGGACTATTAAAAACACCTTATACAAAAAGTATACCCCAATTCATGTCCTTAAAGCACTCTCCGTGGTAAGAATATCTGCTCGGTATAAAGAAGACAACTGGTACCATGTTTTTTACGGACAGATCGCCCGCTGATGTCAGACGGAATGCAGGACCAGGTATGTAGCGTAGCCACATTAGGTTTCGTTTCGGGGGGAGGGGCCTATACAATTTTTGTAAAAGAAGTATTTTGTAATTTCGAGGGGGAGGGGAGGAGGAAAGGATCCGGATCCCCTGGACCTTTCCTCTGGCTACGCCTCCTCAAGAGAATTTATTATTTCAGAACCGGTTGGAAAGATAGCAACTAACTATGATGGAGAATTAAAGGCTATATCTTTGGCGCTAAAAAAACTTCGTTAAAGTAAAGATGACGGAATTGCTACCTTTGTTTACTTCACAGCATTCTTAAAATCCCAAAATGTGAGGTTGAAAAAACAGATTTCCAAATCTGTTTGGAAATGACAGAGCAGACCAACTCGCTAAGAAAGCTGCCCAAAAGACCCGACCGAATTCCCCTCTTCACTATGGTTCTGCAAAAAGAATTGTCCGAGGAACCTTCCTCAGCAGCAGGGACATGCTAAGAAACCTGCGGCAAGCTTTAAGTAAGAAGAGCTGTATTCCTCAGAACTTAACTAGGAATCAGTCAGTTGATTGATTTCGTTTACTTACCGGCCACGATTACCCCAAAGAACCTCTGTAGTATCGACGTAACAAGAAATCCTACGTGTCCCCTTTGTGGTAATTGAAAAATGACAGGACAACATCTTGATATTTGTCCTGCTCTCCAGGACAGCAGGAACTCCTGGAGAACTTTAAAGGAACCTAAGATCCATACTAACAATGGACAAAATCTATTGGACTGCTAGAGCGTGAATGGCATACAAATCAAAGCTTGAGCGTTATATAAAAAAATATATAGTTCTAACCACCCTTACTTACAGAAAATAAATGTTGCAAAAAAATTAATAAATAATGCGATAACCCTTACTGATCGTCGGAAGAATATTTGATAGCAACGTAAGGAAGAACTTAACAAGCAAAATGTTTCTGTAACCCTAAAATACGGGGATGGTAATGTTATTGTATGCGGGTGTGTTTCATGCCACGGAGAGGAAAATCTTTTAAATGTTTATTATATATAAAAAAATATTCATAAAGAATTTCTCTCTCTGATGATATTTGCAATTTTACAGATATTACGAGAAAACTAAACAAAAATGAAGCACAGTTTGCCTTCCATGTTTTAAAAAAAATTACAGTGCATATTCTATTAAAATCAAACGTTTCTCTTACCGATGACTTTATTATCAAGAAAGCCCCCTACAGTTATTTCTTATAAGTGTTCCTGGCCGACAACAATCTATTTGTTGCTATATAATTATAAACATATTCAAAGTTTAGTTGCTATATAATTACAAACATACTAGTATACCCGAGCGAGAACTCTCGCATTAGATATCAATCCTAATACATTAGAAGTATAAGCGATATTAGGAAAACATATTTATTCGTGTAAAAAATATAATATTACTAAAAAACTTTATTTAACACACATTTAGTGAAGCTACATAGTTTGTAATGACTATGTTGAAGTTAAAGTTCATATTCAATGAATAATTAGCTTACCACACTGGAAAATATCTCTTCAATTTAGCCGTTAGGCAATTAAGATCCAGCTATGTCATTATCTATGTGTAGTATTCATATTTAACATTACCATTTAGGGTTGGACATGGGAAACAATATATAATTTCCCACTCATTAAAAGTTTTTGTAATCAGACTCAAATTGATATAAAGTTGCCATGACAACGGCACGTACGCAAGATGGCATGAGGCCCGTGCGGACCTATATCGTGCGTTATCTCGAAAACGGTAGGTTTTTAAGCTTTAAAACGCTGGACCAATACGCTCCAAAGGAGCGTATATGGTCTTAATGCCCGCGTCAAAATCTTTAAAACCCAATTCATCCCGTCTCGATCCGCCGACTCTCAGTCATCAATGCTTTGAAACCTTCCAGTTTTTTCATCACTTTTATTTAAGTCCTTGTAAGATTTTAAGAAACAAAATCATCAGGATTCGTCACATCTCCGTGAAATTCCCTTTCTTTTGATACCTCATTCATCAAAATCCATCGCTCCTGAGAGCCGGAAAAGGGATCTATACTACCGTAATAATATATAGTAGTGATTCAAAGTTTATTTGCTATATAATTACAAACATATTCAAAGTTTAGTTTGCTTCGAGTTTAGTTTGCACAGTTGAGATAATAAGTAGAGCGCTAACATTTCAGACTAAGTTAAAAGATCCATACATCAGAGCTGTCGTCCCAATACTACTAGCAGTCTCCCCCCCCCCCCTCTCAATTAGTCATTTTCACTGTTACCATTAATAACCTTCCTACACAATAAACTCAAGTTCATGATGCGATCCTTGATTGAATAAGTCCTTTTCATTTGGCATAATGAAAGTTGTTTTGAGTATGATTGCATTAGTTTCTAAGTAGGAATTAATCAGAAGAATAAAATATAACAATAAATGCGGTAGATATTCGCGTAATATCCCCACGTGTGCTGACTACAATATAAATCGATTATCTTTACACGTCATTGATTAATGGCTTGTATAGGTTATGTTTATATTTGACATTAATGGAACCATATAATCAGAAAAACTATAAAAAAAAAAAAAAAATTACATTCATTTGTGAAGAAAAAAATGTTATGAATCTTCGATACTTTAGTTGTCCGCATGATGGTATAGAAGGATCAATCTAATTAGGGATTGATAAATTATTTGCCACTTCTATAATTTTGTTATTTTCATTGAAAACTAGTTTCAAATGTTATACATTCATTTTCTATTCTAAAAACACACAAAAATTCAAAAATAAGCAATTCAAATTACAGTTTGGTATCATTATACATATTAAATTAAATGTAATATAAATTAGTATTATAAAATTTTTATGTATTATGAATTTAATTAAGACAAGAAATCAAATTCATAATTCATTTATTTTTTTTTGTAATAATAATTTATATTAAATTTAATTTAATATGTATAATAATACCAAACTGCATATTGAATTGCTTATTTTTGAATTTTTGCGTGTTTTTAGAACTGAAGATGAATGTATAACTTTCCAAACTAGTTTTCAATAAAAACAAAATTACAGAAGTGACAAATAATTTATCAATCCTTCATTAGATTGATTCTTCTATACCATCATGCGGACTTCAACTGATACACATTTATAATGAATGTGAGCCTGAAAATCAAAAGGAGTAATTCGTCTTGAAAAATAGTAACTTCAGTTCAAAGAGTGGTTATTAGTGGTAACCCTGATTAGGCACTATGAAAAATCGATAATTTTATTTAATGAACTAATTTTATATTTATTGCTGCTTTTAAAACTCGTATTGACAACAATAGACTCCTTTACTGGTTTATTTGGTAATTATTGGGATCACATGCTGCTGATAACAAAAGGGGGCGTGGCTCACATTGTTGACATTGAGGTTACATGGTTTTGAGGTTAATGTTTACATCGAAGAAACTAATGAAATACAGTAAACACAGAAATGAACACATTTTTATTATTATTAACAATAATAAAAATTAAATTTTATGTTCCCCATCGCGTTAATCGCGATATTCTGTACTTTTCTAGATTATCAATCACACTTATTACGAATAAGAAAAATTACGAAGCTAGGAATTTAATAGGTTATTTTTCAACCCTTAATTTTTAATCCATTATTTTTCAATTATATCAATAAAAAATATGAGTGCCAAATATTTTTGGCCTAGACAATAACTCAAGCTTCATAGTCAGCTGACGTCCGCATGATGGTATAGAAGGATCATGTTAATTAAATTCATAATTCATAAATGTTTTATGATACTAATTTATATTACACTTAATTTAACATGGTATAATGATATAATAATGGTATAATAATACCACACTGTATTTTGAATCCCTGATTTTTGAATTTTTATGTGTTTTTAGAACTGAAGATGAATTTGTAACATTCAAAACTAGTTTTCAATAAAAAACAAAATTATAGAAGTGGCAAATAATTTATCAACCCCTAATAATTCTAGTTTAACTAGGGTTGGGATATGGAACTGTTGTTTCGTGAAGTGCTTCCACAGTTGATGAACAGTTGTTAATTATCTACGAAGATATTTCATTTAAATATCGTCGCCTGCAGGTGCGTCCACGCAATACCACAACATGCCACCTGCCCAATCTAATTACTACGGTTAAAATTGAAAGCGCCATACAAGAAACAGCAATTACACACGCATGTCCAGGGTTCTGTGTTAATGCAATTGTAGAAAATGAATTTGATGAAGTATCTATAATTAGATGTAATTTAGTAAAAATATAATCAATAAGATTACTGAATTGGATGTAATTTATATCTTACAGATCTGAAGTAGGTTCTAGGCTCTTTTTCGGAACATCGTAAGCTTGGATGATTGCCTAAGACTAAGCCAAGGTTTAACCAAGAGGTAAAGTACAAAACTGGCTTCGAGATCTAAATGAAGAATTTACAGCGGACGGTAACCATCACTTCAGCTGGTTCATACGCTTACTACTAGATAGCGCCCTGTTGTAACCGCGCAGTTACCCGTCATGTAAAAGAAGACCACTATTTGTTTAATAACATTGTTATTTTCTTGCATTTTATATTTGACTGTAAATATGTTATTTAGATGGCTAAAATATCGCCTAAGTTCCTAATATCGCATACCACGCTTGTTCCCTGTAATAGTTATGTGTGGATGCCAGATGGAACTATGATTTATTTCCTATATATTATTTTTAGTGTAATCTAGAAAGTTTAAGTGATGTTTAATACACAACAAGAAGAGGACCCTCACCTCTAAAGAATGAGAAGATTCCCTGACTGGGAAATATCATTTCAATTTGTAAATAGTCATCAGACCTTCAAGTACCAACAGATAGAAAAAGGTAAAGTACAGGAAGTTTTATAATTATCATTTTATTAATCCTATTTTTGTTTGAGGGATTAGAAAAAAAAAAAAAAAGTTGAAGTGATATGTTTTTTTTTTAGTTGAGGCATTTATTGTAACGGTAGTAGGAGAGATATTTGTATATGGATGAATATCGTTTACAAATGAAAAAAACAAACTATTATGTATGGATTTACGGTAAAAGACGTGAAAAGAATGGCATTTCAACTTACCACTAGAAATAATATTAGTCTTCCATTTTCGAGGGAGAAAAAAAGTGCAGGTAGCAAGTGGTTTTGTCATTTTTTGTCTCAAGAAGAGACGCACGTATTTTTAAGAGACGCCCTATCTTGTCACTAAGGAAATCTCAACCGCTTTCTTTAGCCCGAAATAAGATGTAAAAAAAAGTTCTTAGGTACAATTAATTAATCATTGTAACTCAAGTTTTACTTCATTTAATCTCATTTTAGAAATAAGGATATTAGGAACATATGGTGGGCGATATTGGGAACAGTTTGATTCAAATAGCAAATATTTGGCAGTAGCAACAACATTTATTTTATAAGCCTTTGTGCTCCAAATGAATTAATTGTTTATAAAATTCTAGATTACAGATTAAAATGAGTGTCAAAGCGTCACCTTAGCAATCTCGAGTCTGCTGCGGTGCCCGTTCAAATCCGACTTAGGTGGGTTGAACTTTATTTCGTGGCGGACCCACGGAATGATTCTCGACCTTCCCCCCCTGGTAAGAATAGGTTGATAACCTTTAGGAATAACCCGTCCTGTTTGTCTTAATAGCAATAGGAAGGGACATTAAACACCAATAAAAAAAATATTAAAACTATTTTTAAACAAAAGGCACATGGATTAGTTCTCTAATAAAAATATCTGATGTGGGCAACACATGACTTCCTTGTACGCCTATTAAACTATAAATCGGTGGCTCAAAAAGTGATCCTGAATTTGGTTACTACTTTCCGAAGATCGCAGTATCTCAAAAACAACACTCGCCGTCGCGACGTCCATTTATTGACACACACACACAAATAGGGAGGAAAACCAGTATTTTACACTAAATTTTAACACTTAAAACAAGTAATAAAAATATTTAATTGGATTGGAAACCAAATTGCGTTTGTAACCTTTATTACCGAAACATATGATTTATGTATTTAATTTAAATATAATTTTTGATGTGTTTATTATGACCTTCAAGTAAAGTACCCTTTTCGGCTCACCAATTTTAACCAAAATATAGTAAATACATTCACATCAATATAAAAGTCCTATTTACCAAATTTGAGATGTTTTCCATTATATTTTAATATAATTTTTGATGAAAGTCTAATATGACCTTCAAGCAAAGTACCGTTTCCGGTTTTCCAATCTAGACCAAAATCTAGTATGTTATTTAAATCAATATATAAGTTGTAAATACCAAATTTGAGAAGTTTTGCAATGTATTTTAATATAATTTTTGATGGAAATCAATTATGACCTTCAAGTAAAGTACCACTTCCGGTGATTAAGCAGTGACCAAAAAGGGAGGTTCACAACTAGATTTTACAACAATCCTAAATACAAAATTTCAACTTTCTACATGGCTAACCGTTTTTGAGTTATGCGAGATAAGAACGTACGTACGTTCAGACGCCACTACGAAACTAGTCAAAATGGATTCAGGGATGGTCAAAATGGATATTTCCGTTGAAATCTGAAAACCGAAAATTTTCGCGATTACAATACTTCCTTTACTTCGTACAAGGAAGTAAAAAAAGGATTAAAACTATTTTTGGACAAAAAGCACATGGATTAGTTCTCTAATAAATAAAAAATGTCTTAAGTTGGCGATATTTTACGGGCCCTCTACTTTACATATAATGTGTTTTCTTATAATAAAGCTATGATATAGAAGTTTACTGATCTAAGCTAAAAAAACTTAGCTAATCGAACCATCTCTCGATAGGTATGTTCGATATATCGATACCAACACCTCAGAGTTATACTGCCTAAATAAAGTTTCCATCTGAGTATCTTCAGAACTGAGCATTCTAATAGATCAGCACATTTCTGTCTACTTCATTCCTTTTCGAATGGTTTCCTATTTCCGAGTACTCCAGCATACAGATTCATGAACGAATATCCCTCGGCTGAGTTTCTTTCCTTCACTAAGTCTGGTGGCTCCTTTTGTGGCTTCTTATATACAGTATTTTAGGGCCAATATCCCTTGACTGTACCTCTTCCTCCGACAAAGTCGGGAGGCGAATAACCCTCCGTTTGTGGTTACCTTCCTGAAATGTTCTAATACCTTAAGTTCGGTTCTTGGGTTGACCCTTGGACACATTGACCATCCTGTCTCAATCTCTTCTCAACCTATCCCATTTTGGATAAATATTATTCAAGGCCTTCTGATACCTTCTATCGCCCTTACCTCGACTATCGCCAATAACTCGATAAATTCTTCGATAAGGAAGTAAAAAGACACATATTAACATGGTACAAACGCATACTAGGTAGTGAGGATTACTTAGAAATAAAGATAATATTGATTGATTGAACTATTATTAATATACAGCTATGTGTCTTTTTAATTATTGAATTTCATCAATAAGGTTATTGCTCACTCAAGATGTTAAAGCACATTCTATGAACTGTGAATTTCTCAATATATCCGTAATAAACAATACAAAAATTTATAATAAAAAACACTGTAAATGGAGAGGGAAACTTGGAAATATGAAAAATCAATGGCCTTCGAGAGCAGCTGATATATTGCCAAACTCCATCTACAGACTTTTCTCGTTCTTTTCTCCTGTCAAAGGAAAATAAATCTCTTTTTATCTCGATCGAATTTTCTTCGCCTAACCGCTCCTTTCCACTAGCTTCTTTCCAAAGTATCCAGGTTTTCTCCCAACTTCGCTTTTTTTCCATCAAGGATAAATTATTCTCTCAAAACAAATACTCTATATACTTACATTACATTACATAGACGCTATTATTATATTTTATCAAATGCAAAAGTGCATTTTTAACTAATATTTATGAAGAAAAAATATAAAATTTAATTAATGGCGAGAGTATGGTTGAACGTGGAAAATTAATGTAGGAGAATCTTGGTTGGGGGAGTGGTCAATAAATAAACACAACAATAAGAAAAAAAAACATTATAATGTGTGTCGACGTTTCGGACTAACTTCTAAGACATCATCAGGACTAAGAAAAAACAAGATAATAATAGATATAACAACAGTGGCAATACCAGTAATAATAAAAAAGTAAACAAACAGTGAGATAAAAAAAATATAAAGTATAAAGAAAAATATGCTAATCATAATATGTTAATATTAATGTGAATAATAAGAAATAAAGAAAAATATGCTAATATTAATGTCAATAATAAGAAATAAAGAAAAATATGTTAATCATAATATGCTAATATTAATGTCAATAATAAGAAATAAAGAAAAATATGCTAATATTAATGTCAATAATAAGAAATAAAGAAAAATATGTTAATCATAATATGCTAATATTAATGTCAATAATAAGAAATAAAGAAAAATATGCTAATATTAATGTCAATAATAAGAAATAAAGAAAAATATGTTAATCATAATATGCTAATATTAATGTCAATAATAAGAAATAAAGAAAAATATGCTAATCATAATATGCTAATATTAATGTCAATAATAAGAAATAAAGAAAAATATGCTAATCATAATATGCTAATATTAATGTCAATAATAAGAAATAAAGAAAAATATGTTAATAGATAACGATATTACTCTATCTTTAAACTTACATAATTTTATATCTTACAACTTTATTTTACTTTGCTATTTTTGACATACATTTTTCCCTGTATTTCATTATATCTTACATATAAATCATTTAAATTACTTATATTATCATATCATCTTGATATACTTTTCATACTCCTAAATCTTCATTCTAGTAGTTATTATAATTAGTATTTTTCATGTATTTTATAATATCTTTCATTCATTATCTTTATTTCTATATTTTCACAATAATTTTAAATGCCTTTTTTTTCATTATCTATTAACACATTGTTCTTTATTTCTTACTATTCACATAATTATTACCATATTTTTCTATATTTCTTATTTTTCACATTAATATTAGCATATTTTTCTTTATGCTTTAGATTTTTTCATCTTACTGTTCGTTAACTTTTTTATTTTTACTGTTACTGGCCAGTGTTGTTACATCTATTGTTTTTCCCTAGCCCTGACGATGGTCCAAAACTTAGACAGAAACGTAGGCACAAATTATAAAAAAAAATTTCTTATTTGTGTGTTTATTTATTGACCGCACCCACAACCAAGATTCTCCTACATAAAATTTAATTATATTTTCTTCAAAAGCAAGATGTAACCCCTCAATATCAATTAAACGTATATAATGAAGGACCTGCAGAAATCTCTTCTCTGTGTAACTCAAAGAAAATATAAAATATCCTCCATTTTATAGTTAAGTAACCTATCCTGAGCGAATTTCCTAAAATATATTAGTACAAAAATATTTTTACTAACTATGAACTAATGGAATTATTAAATAGCAAAAATATTGACAAATTATGTGGAATTATAGCGTCATATTAACAGTATATATTATTGTATAATATATTTTAGTATATATATATATATATATATATATATATATATATATATATATATATATATATATATACATAATTTTATTTTTGTTTTTTTACTGATTTCCATACATAATATAGTAAAATAAAAATAACAGAAACTCATTTCAAATAAACATAAAAAATAATAAAATGAAGTTTTATGAAACTTATAAGGATTGGTTTCAAGAGATTTTAAAGAAAATTCCATAAAAAAATGGAGGAAAATAAAATGGAATGAAGAAGTTATTTGCCATTTGGAAAAGGAATTCAATTAATCCCTAGACTGCAATTAATTACTTGGCTTTTAGACGAACACAGGGCTTTACCAAGAGATACTTAGGACTCGTAATAAACTAGAAGTTAATAGCGGTAAAGATTAGAGGACTTTGAGGGACCTTAACGAAGAAATTATCAACTTAATTTTAATCTGAGCTAATTGGATTCACAGCTTCAGGGGGACTTGTAAGGTCGCCCCTTTCCTCAACTTGATATAAAACTTACATGAAATATATTTTAAACGGTCTCTAAAAAATATATGAAAAGTATTTGAAAGTTGCAAATCTAAGCTTTTCAAATATTGGATAGCTTTATGTGGTGTATCGGTGTGGTTCTATCTTATAGAAGGTTTATTTTTATTGGATAATATCCTTTTGTTGTTGGGTCGGGGTGGTCGAGCGGGTAAACGCACCTACTCACAAACCCAAAGGTTGTTCGAATAGGTGCCGGTATGAATTTATTAAATTAAATTAAACAATTCAAGCAATTTATTATCACCCCTCCCGCCCACCCGGGTATGTGAGGCCTGTCAGCCTACTTGGAGGCAACTCACAAAGGCCTACGCCCGTAGGAGTGATGACCACCCCCTAACCCGTGTACCTAAATTGAGAATCCCTGTGTGGTCTTCCATGTTCTACAGTGCCAACTGAAAAAAAAAAAAATACCCTTTTGTCGCTGATAATATAAAAGTTGTTTTTTGGGAGGTAGAGTAAGCCACATCACTTTTACTCTCCGACACACTTTGATGGTTAAGTGTTCGTGTCTAAAATGTGAACATAATTTTATTAACTATTTTTTTTTTCTTAATTTTTATTTATATAAAAAAAAATGAAGAGTTATTTCAAGTAATCGTTGAGGGTCACTTGAAAATAGAAGTAAGGGATAGATTGCAGAGTGATAGAAGGTTTACAACAAAGAAATGGAGAAAAAAAAGAAGATATAATGTGGTAATGTAGCGATGAGAATAATGTTTTAATGAGTTAAAATGAAGAAAAAAAATGTTATATATATATATATATATATATATATATATATATATATATATATATATATATATATATATATATAAAGGCAGGCTGCTTTTATTTCACCACTTTATTTATTACGATGCAAATTTTCGGCCTACAAGCCATCCTCAGGCATCTCTGTAAAAAACCCCTATTTAGTTCAATTTTTAACATATCACAGAATTAATTATAATTAAATATTCTAATAAATACAATATACATACTAAAATTATTTAAAATGAATATACTGTCATATATATATATATATATATATATATATATATATATATATATATATATATATATATGTGTGTTATGTCTAGCATTAGATTGATGAGTATGCTTTGTTTCATAAAGCATTTCTCTCTCTACAATCATCTTTTTTTTTTTCACAATCATCAATGCTTTTTATTATATTATTCACGTTTCAGGCTATAATAATATACCAGTTGCATACCCCATGTATCTCGTTTTGTCTAGTCCATCTTGGAAAATTATCAAGATCGAAAACGCAGAAACATTCATAAAAGAATAAATGTGGTTCAGTTTTCTTCAGAAGAATAATGTAAACCGTTATTTTTTTGAGCCTTTAACTTTGAATAATGCTCTATCTTTATAGCAGATTCCAATTATGAAAAAAATCCGAATCTATGTACATACATCTAGAACCGAACACCCTAAATCATAAATCAGATAAAAAACTCTATTTCCCTCACCTTATGTATAATAAAGCTGTTCTACAGACCAATAAAAGCAATAAAACGTACTTGATCAAATACTATGTGTATATGGTCCTTAAGAACTTAGTGCAATTGGTGATGAGTAATTTCAATAAAGGATAGGTGTATTGTAGGAATTTTATCCGATTCCCTTAATTTTATCTTTGGCAAAACTGTCGCGTCGTATTAAATTGGTGGAACTTTATCTCCAAATGTCGTTAATTTGACCGTTCCTTCATTTTGCAAAACATTACCACTAGCACCTCGATGTAGGATGACGTGGGATAAGTGCGTAATTGTCTCGTTAAATCCAAACCCTCAACTAGTAAGAGTTTACTATACGGAGTATGAAACCTAAACACTCATGTATCAGAAATCAGCAACGAAAGTTCGCTAAGGTGAAGCATAAAGAATTGTAAAGATTAATTATTTCCAACCTGTTGATAAAGTTGTGTCTTTCAACTTTTGTAGCACAGGTGTATCGGTGTTTATCTACAAAAAAAGCCTTTTTTTTCTTTTTTTTTTTTTGCCGTTAGTGGAACCTACAGAAGCTGTTCTTCAGGATACTTAGTGATTTACATTTCTCCTTGACAGTTTTTTAAGCGCTTGTCCGCAGTCACCCAGCAAAACATGATAGTAGGGGCAAGTGCAGACCTCTGTTGTGTGACAAGTGTGCATGGTGTATACTTACCTTCACTATCATGTTTTGCCGAGGCAACTAGGGACTAGCGAATTAAAATAATTTTTTTTTTTTTCAAAGTACATTTGTTCAATTATATTCCACATCCCACTTTCGAAACTCAATAATGATTGTAAAATTTGGAATTCAGACAAACTGTAATTTTTTTTCGATGGTTACATCAGTAAAATAATTCTACAAAAAACCAAACTATTTTGCACTTTCCCTGAAACAGCTCCTACTTGAATAATGATTCTTTCAGATACCTTATAGGTATTTACCCCTTAAGCCAGAGGGGCAAGTGCGTACTTAAGTACTATTCAATTAACTTATTAAAATCAACAAAATGGCACTGGTTGAAAAGTAGGCTTGAATGTAATATTTAAACATAATCTGTCTAAGGAATATTTTTAAAAAAATAAGGAAACTCTAGCTTCAAATATAAAAATGTTAAAGTCCTGTAAAGTCGGACTTTGTAAAATTTAGTGCGCACTTGCACCACATCACACTACGTCCAATAGTTCGCAATTGACATTGTTTTAAATGCATAGTAGCGTAATAAATGAAATACTCACATTAATTGAGAACAGAATCAGATACGTTTGATTAATTAATTTTATGTAAATTAATTTGATTGCTTCAGACATCTTAGCTATCACAATAGGAAACTTGATCTTCTATTTGGGATTGCACTCCTAAAGCTTCCTATCGGGAATCCTGTCTATTATGGTGATGGCAGTTGTTACTTACTGTGGTTAGCCATACATTTTTTCGCAAGGCTTATCCGACAGTTTGAGTTTCATTCATACTTCTGAGTTTATGAATGGAAACTTTAAGATTTTCATTCATATTTGCGGTTTTAGTTTTTCAACAACTCGTTAGTGTGTGAATAATTTTCAGAATATTCCTAGCATAGGACCATTCTTAAGGGTTCTTCGAAAATTTTTATTGGAAGATCTATCGGAGAGTTTCATATATGGTTCTGGTTTCATGAATGGAAACATTAAGATTTTCATTCATATTTGCGGTTTTAGTTTTTCAACAACTCGTTAGTGTGTGAAAATTTTTCAGAATATACCTGTACATAACTTAGGACCATTCTTAAGGGCTTCTCCATAAACTTTATTAGAAGATCTATCGGAGAATTTCATTCATGCTTCAGGTTTCATGAATGAAAACTTCGGGAATAGTCTTCGTGAGTTGTTGATAAACTACTCCATCAACACAAAAAATATTAAATAAAACCTCTTACCTTCTACTTTATTAAAAAACCTATCATATATTTTTTTTTATACATATAATGAATAATTATTTCTGTACAGTATTTCTGTATTACTTTTTCAATTATTACTGTTTTGCTATTCATAATTGAATTTTACAATGTTGTTCTGTAATTTTAGAGTGTTGTCCTGATGATTCAAAACTTCCCTAAAACATCGAAAAATATATTCTGAAATTGGAAGATCCATCGAAGAGTTTCATTCATGTTTCTGATTCCATGAATGAAAACATTAAGATTTTCATTCATACTTTTGGTTTTAGTTTTTCAAAAACTCGTTAGTATGTGAATAATTTTCAGAATATAGCTATACTTAGCTTAGGACCATTCTTAAGTGTTCCTCGAAACATTTTATTGGAAGATCTATCGTTAATTTTAATTCATGCTTCTGGGTCTATGAATGAGAACTTTAAGATTTTCATTCATACTATGTATTTTAGTTTTTCAACAACTTGTTAGTATGTGAATAATTAAAATAAAAGAATATACATAATTTAACAGTAGTAATTTATGAGTTGTTTTCTTCCTCTAATCTTCTGTTTTATTTAAAAAAATTATCATATATATTTTTTTATATATATTATTAATAATTATTACTGTACAGTATTTCTGTTTAAATTATTACTGTTTTGCTATTCATAATTGAATTTTGCAATGTTGTTCTGTAATTTTGGAGTGTTGTCCTGATAATGGAAAAATTCCGCAAAACATAGAAAAATATATTAAAAAAATATGTGATGAAAATTTTTAGATAAAACAGAAACTTAAAAGGAAGAAAATTACTTTATAAAATACTACCCAAAATTAAATTAAAAATTCTTCCAAAAATATTAAATAAAATTAAAATATTAGTTTAAGAACTTGTTTTAAATATTGTTAACTTGTTTATACCGAAGGCTATCTTTTTTTTTTTTTAACTGTTTCCTAGATTGCCGGGAGTAAGTGTTTTTACTTAATCCATCATAAAATAGTGGTACCCTGGATCGAAATTTATTTTATATATTAAAACCTGCACCACTACAACCCATGAAGGGTCTTGGGTAAGGGCCAAACTGTTTCTAGGCCAACGGTTGTGCAAGGAGGTGATTTGGCCGAGATCACGCTCAACCGCCAGGTTTTTCCCCCAATTAAGGGTAACCACTTTATAGAGGCTGGGTGAGCCCCAGGAGGGTCTCCCGAACCCTACAGGGTCGATCCACGGCTGATAACAGAATAAATAAATTATCTGCCACAACCGGTCTCGAACCCAGGACCGGGAGCATAGTAACGCAGTGTCTTACCACTGAGCTACTCCGCTCCTTATATTATTTATTATAGAGCTAAATCATATATCCGTAGTCCGATTATTTAAAGTTTTCGTATTTATTTTTCTGAATAGTACGTGATCGACCAAGAATGATTCTTTATTAAGTATTTTTTGGTAATTTATTATTTGTTAAAATTAATTAAATAGCAATTTATAAGGAAAACATCATTGATTGATCTGAATATTGACATACTTTGTGGTTTTTAACCATTATTGAATTAATATTATCACAATTGAAAAGATAATGATAAAAAGTTGCTTTTTTTTTTTCATTTTATTACTTATTACTCCAAGAATCTGAAAAATATTTTTTAATTAATTTGAAAATTACCGTAATTTAGAAAGGATTTTTCCTACTATTTTAATAAGTAAAGAAAATCAATGACAATCAAAGCAATGCATGGAATATCTTGGGCTCAGTATTGCATAAAGAAGAAATGTTTTTACAGTTTGTTCAAATTTGAACTCAATATCTGTAAAGAACACTGATAATAGTAGTTATAAGTATAGAAGTTGTCTGACTTGATGGAGGAGAGAGGGGGTAAGGACTAGCCAATCAGTGGAGATCATCCGTCAACCGCCGTAGTTCATTGGCTGTTGAACTAGTTTACCTGTCAAAAAGATTGAACGAAGAGACACCAAAGTAAATTTTGGCTCATACCAAAGATGGATACATTCCGATCTTGTTTACACAATGGTTTATTCGTAGCTCGTATAAATTAACTAAGAATTAAAAAGTAAATCCTCAAATTGAATACGCTTACAAATTAGCCATTCATTCTTTAAACCCTCAAATAACTGAAATCCCCATTTGTGAGCTGAAAAATTCTGCAGCAGAAGAATAAGATATAGGTTAAGCGGGTTCTTCCGCTTAAAATGTCGAAACCGTCGATTTTCACTGCTTTATCTAGTGATATTGACAGTTCTAATGTAGCGAAGGAATCTCTTGGGAACTTGTTACCAACTGAAAGAAAACGACATATAATAACGGAATAAGACCTCCAGAAACAAGAGCTTGAGGGTGTGTATGCGTGTAAATTTGGTAATTTGGTTTCCAATCCAATTAAACATTTTTATTACTTGTTTTAAGTGTTAAAATTTAGTGTAAAATACTGGTTTTCCTCCCTATTTGTGTGTCAATTGATGGACGTCTTTTTTTTAGATTCTGCAATCTTCGGAAACTAGTAACCAAATTGAGGATCACTTTTTGAGCCACCGTTTCATATGTTAATAGGCGTACAAAGAAGTCATGTGTTGTCCGCATCATATATTTTAGTATTATTATTAACTGGCGTTACGGCCCAGCTGTTGAGTCAAAGCCTGCCCCAGCATAGATCGCCAGTCTTTCATATTTTTCATTCCTGCCTTCCAATTTCTGATACCAAGTAGATAGCCCTTGCATCGGCAGCCACCCTCCCCCCCTCCCTCCCTCCCTCAGCAAAGCTTAGCATCCCATTCTTCTTGTGCCATATAAACGCTCAGACAAAATTTTATATTGGATTTCATCTATACGACCCCCCTTCCCCATCGAAGCTTTGATAAATTAATTATGGTGCAGACATCTAGATCTAGGGTTCTAGTCAGTGCCCCAATATTCCGAGCCGTAGGTAAGAACTGGTTGAATTAGCATTTTATTGTGTATATATATATGTTATTAATTTCAAGTTAATCATTGTTTTGACCTCCGATTCCTTTTTTTAACCAACTTAAAGTTCTGAATTCGACTCATAACTTCGCCATTTTGAATCGGTTTCTATGATTCTTTTTTTAATCAAAATCAAACCTCCAGAGCGGTCCAAGAGAGATGTCTTGTGAGTTTTGGAGGGTGCAAAACAGGGAAGGTCATCAACGACCTTGGTTTATTTAGGTTAAATATAGTTTGGGTTACCCACTTATTAGAAGCCAACAGAACACTGAGTGAGAAATGCGTCAGAAGGGACCGGCCAGAGACCAGAAGGCCTCCAACTCCCACATGCCAGTGGTTGTATCGCTATTTAGGACACGAGGATTGAACAGAGGATGCCAATAAAAACCATGTTAGCCACTTAACCATGCTATGTAGATTAGCACATTCAACTAATGTTTACAATTGAATACGCTTGGAAAAGTCCAAATCCCCTTAAATCTTCGGAGCTAACATGCTCTGTGGGATGAGTGGCGTCTGCATAGTCCCCAGTTCCAACCCCTCGGGAGCCCAGGACAATATCCCCCAGCGGGCCCGCACCAGTGGAATTCATTGTACTGTAATATTTTCAGAATATCACAGATAGAGAGCAGAACTCAATAAACAACTACTTATCATTCCAGATAAGTACAATGGTTTAGTTTACTGTATACATTTATAAATTTATTGAAATTAGGCTTCATTGAAAATCATATTCTATAACATAATCAGATTAAAATTTTATTTGGAGAACAATATATATATATATATATATATATATATATATATATATATATATATATATATATATATAATTAACCATATAGAGATTTGTAGGGAGGATATTCAACCATATGGAATATCTGTATAAGAATATTCATCAATGAATTTGTTGTGTAATATATATAATAATATATAATAAAAAAAGTAATCTGATAAACTATCGAAACGTGTAGCAGTATTATAATAACTCCTCAATTGTTCCCTTACTTGTAAATAATCATAATAATATAATAATAATTTGCGGATGTGAGCTGCTTATTCGCTGATCAATATTTAGATTTCATTACTACCAACTACAGAATGTTTGTCAAAAACGTATAATTTTTTGTCTGTCTAACCTTCAACATTATTTTTCCGAGTGGGTTTAAATGAATATAAATATTAATTTATTAAGTTTTTTGTGTTATAAATGATAACCTACAACTAAAATTGTTAAAACTGATTAATAGTTTTTTTTTTCTATATCATATTTTTAGAAAAAAAAAAAAATAAAAAATCATCCCAGAACATTTCGAAATGATTAAATAATATTATTCGGAAATATATTTTTGTTTATGCCCTTCAGAATGGCAAGCCACATTATTTATTGAAAATCGATTTTTGACGTTCAGAACGAAAGGTAAAAAAAAAAAAATTGAGCAATACTGACACAGGTATTTATTACAAGAATCTTATTTTTGTATAACTGGAAAACAAATCAATTTCTTTTTAAAATAAATTTATTAAAATTTTAAACATTAATTAAGTAAAATCTTTAAACGAGAGAGAGATGCTTTATTTACAGCAATGCTGCCCAAATACCTTGGGTTGCTGCATACAAAGCATACTAATCAATCTATAACCAGACATACTATAATATTATACATTATATTCATAAAAAAAACTTTCCATTTCATTCTAGCTCTAAACACATTATAATTATCACTACATTACCAATATTATATCTGTTCCTTTTTTTTTTTTTTTTTTCTTTTTTCTTTGTTTGCTATAGACCTTCTATAACTCTCTAATCCATCCCTTATTTCTCTTTTTCGGTGGCTCTCAACCATTTCATAACTTAAAATAACGCTTTCTCTTTCTTTATACATGAAAAACAAAAACAAAAAATTCGAAAACTAATCAAATGTTTACATTTTAGAAACATACATCAAAAACAGTACAAAAATAATAACTAAATAAAAAGATACGGATAAAAAACAATGTAATAAACAAAAAATCTGAATTATTTAATATTGCCAATAATATTTCTATGATTTAATGAAAGTCCTGTTTAAATGAAAGTGGTACAAGGAATTTTCAAGATAAGCACACCTAATTCTTTTTTATTTTCTTTTTTTTTTTTTGTATAGAGATGGTTTGCACGTAACGATGGCTCAAAATTTGTCAGAAAAGGTGAGTTTTCTCTAATAAAAAATAAAATAAAATAAATAAAGATATGAAATATAAAAATATGAATTAAAAATGAAAAATGTCTGCTTTTATAATAGTTGACCAAAAGTTACTCTCAAGTCCTCGTTACTTAAAAAATAAATAAATCTGCAAAATTCGCTTAACATAGGTGAAAGATTTAAAAGATTTTCTATATGTAAATAATAACATGAAAAATATAAGTTTAAAAATATATATAAATATGTACTATTATAATAAAAAAAAAACTTGAATAAATAAAAATATGAAATAAAAAATAAAAAATGAAAAATGTCTGCTTTTATAATAGTTAACCAAAAGTTACCCTCAAGTCCTCGTTACTTAAAAAATAAATAAATCTGCAAAATTCGCTTAACATAGGTGAAAGATTTAAAAGATTGTCTATATGTAAATAATAACATGAAAAATATAAATTTTAAAATATATATAAATATTTACAATTATAATAATAGGTAAGTTTTCTCTAATAAACAAAACCTTGAATAAATAAAAATATGAAATAAAAATTAAAAATTGAAAAATGTCTGCTTTTATAATAGTTAACCAAAAGTTACCCTCAAGTCCTCGTTACTTAAAAAATAAATAAATCTGCAAAATTCGCTTAACATAGGTGAAAGATTTAAAAGATTTTCTATATGTAAATAATAACATGAAAAATATAAGTTTAAAAATATATATAAATATGTACTATTATAATAAAAAAAAAACTTGAATAAATAAAAATATGAAATAAAAAATGAAAAATGTCTGCTTTTATAATAGTTAACCAAAAGTTACCCTCAAGTCCTCGTTACTTAAAAAATAAATAAATCTGCAAAATTCGCTTAACATAGGTGAAAGATTTAAAAGATTGTCTATATGTAAATAATAACATGAAAAATATAAATTTTAAAATATATATAAATATTTACAATTATAATAATAGGTAAGTTTTCTCTAATAAACAAAACCTTGAATAAATAAAAATATGAAATAAAAAATAAAAATTGAAAAATGTCTGCTTTTATAATAGTTAACCAAAAGTTACCCTCAAGTCCTCGTTACTTAAAAAATAAATAAATCTGCAAAATTCGCTTAACATAGGTGAAAGATTTAAAAGATTTTCTATATGTAAATAATAACATGAAAAATATAAGTTTAAAAATATATATAAATATGTACTATTATAATAAAAAAAAAACTTGAATAAATAAAAATATGAAATAAAAAATAAAAAATGAAAAATGTCTGCTTTTATAATAGTTAACCAAAAGTTACCCTCAAGTCCTCGTTACTTAAAAAATAAATAAATCTGCCAAATTCGCTTAACATAGGTGAAAGACTTAAAAGATTGTCTATATGTAAATAATAACATGAAAAATATAAGTTTAAAAATATATATAAATATGTACTATTATAATAAAAAAAAAACTTGAATAAATAAAAATATGAAATAAAAAATGAAAAATGTCTGCTTTTATAATAGTTAACCAAAACTTACCCTCGCTACTTAAAAAATAAATAAATCTGCAAAATTCGCTTAACATGGGTGAAAGATTTAAAAGATTGTCTATATGTAAATAGTAACATGAAAAATATAAATTTTAAAATATATATAAATATGTCCACTTAAAATAAAAGGTAGATTTTATCTAATAAAAATAAACTTGAATAAATAAAAATGAAAAATGTCTGCTTTTATAATAGTTAACCAAAAACTATCCTTAAGTCCTCGTTACTTAAAAAATAAATAAATCTGCAAAATCCGCTTAACATAGGTGAAAAATTTAAAACATTGTCTATATGTAAATAATAAGATGAAAAATATAAGTTTTAAAATATGTATAATAAATATGTACACTTATAATAAAAGATAAAACCGAGCAACTAGAATTAAATTAATTCTCTTACCCTTCAATGCCACGAGGGTCGCTTCATGACTCATCCAATGAGTGAGTCATACTTTTACGATATTTTGACAACAAATTCCAGCTGAATAACAGTGCCTGTACTATTAATAAACAGGTACTTCGTAGCAGGTAGCAGGTAGCAGGTACATTGACCTTAAAGTAGATATTTCCTTTGTCGGTAAATCACATATATTTTTGTATTTGTTTTTAAATAATATTTAAATATTATAATAAAAAGCTGCCGCTTCCAGGCAATTATATGATACAAGATTTGAATTTGATTTAATCAATACAGATAAATTTCAATTTATGTAAAATTTAATTCAATTCGTTCAAAATGGTTTCTATTAAAAAAAAAACTCTATAAGTTTTCATAAAAAATATATCTCATGTCAAGGTGCTTCATTAATTTCATGATCATATATTAATGTTTTCCTGTGATATAATAATAACAAAAGGAAATTAGTAAATCGCGGAAAATAATCATGACATAGTCTGATGTGAACGAGGCCCAAAAAACGGCCACTGACGATCATTACAAATGGAACAATAGAACAATGGAGTGGAGCGATTGGAGTGCTTGGAGTGAAGATTTTAAGAGACCCACAAATGATCATTCCAATCCATCGGTCCATTTTATCGAACAGGCAGTGATTCCCGCTTACATATACATGTAATATAGTCCAATACACATATAAACAGCCCAACTGGATAGCAACAAGAGGCGCTTCAACTCTTAAAGTCTACAGACAAAAAATTAATGCGAAAATGATTTCGGGTAAAGATAAATATTTTCATCTTTAGCGTGGAAGAAATATCGTTAATGAAGAGCTCGTGAGTAAAATAACTGGGAGAATTGGACATGAAATAGATAGCACAGTAAAGCAAATATTAATAAAAAAATAAAAGCGAAATTGATTTTGGATGAAGATGGATATTTTCGTCTTTTACGAAGTATTTATCTCGTTAATACATGGCATTGACCCAGGAAGTATTAGTTATTAAATAGGGTTTATAACCCAGGAAGTTATTGTTTTCCTTCCTACTTATCAGCTTTGGACAAGTTTTATTTCCTTAATCACCCCCTCTCCTATTGTATTTATAAAAGCCTATCTGAAATGGACAGATCAATCAGTATTAGAATGTTAATTAGAATGTTAATTAGAGTGTAAGAATAAGAGAATGTGAGACAGTACGCTCTCACTATGTCAGCTTTAGGTCTATTAGTAATATCTTTAGTAGAGTCTATCTGTAGTTAACACTGTCAGTAGCTCACTATTTTATATAATGTAATTCTGTACTCTTATTAATAAAGTATTTTCTAAGGCTTGCACGCATCGGCTTTGTTAATTGTAGCAAAGTCTCCGGCAGAATTGGTCATGAAATGCAGAGAACAGAATGGAAAATATTAATAAAAAACGAAATAGATTCAGGATGGAGATGGATAATTCATCATTTTACATGTATTGGATCTCGTTCGTAAAATAATTCTAGCTCATTCTCTGGAATAGTTAGACATGGAATATAGAGCACAGAATGGTATATATTAATAAAAAATAAAATTGATATTAATTATGGGTGAAGATGGATAATTCATCATTTTACATATATTGGATCTCGTTCGTAAAATGATTCTAGCTCATTCTCTGGAATAGTTAGACATGGAATATAGAGCACAGAACGGTATATATTAATAAAAAATAAAAGCGAAATTGATTCCGGGTGAATATGGATATTTTCGTCTGTTAAAATATATTTAATATTTTACTATATTTAATATGCCGCCTGTTAAGAGGAATGGATCTCGTCAATGGAGATATCGAAGCCCATTTCATGGAGAGCACTGAATGGTATATATTAATAAAATATTAATATCAAGGTATTTGGTTATTATTTCTCCCTTTACTCAACTTGATTCGAACCTGAGCAATAACAGTACAAATGTAATGGCGATTTATCAATTACACAACTTACTGATTATATCATAAATTTGCTTTGATCCAGCAGTCAATGAAGCGATGGAGGGAATCGACTTGATTTCTCGAGAGAAGATTTTAAGCGTCTTCATTAATTTTTTACCGACAGGAATCCTTAATGTTCAGTTTTTAATATTTTGCAAGTTACTTTATGTTCAATATTAATGATTTTGTGATACACAAAATTGAAGTTTTCTAAGTATAATTAATAATGCTTAATCCTAATTTCATATTCTGACTGTTCACCTCTGCTGTTGTAACGTGTTAGAATTGCATCTTGATATTCTTAGAAATGCCACCAAAACGACTAAATATTTATTGTCGCATCCAAGAGAAAATGAAAAACGAAAAAATGAAACAGGAGAAGAAACAGCACAATATAGATTACACATGTCACAGTCCTGTGCTACTGAATCATGAAGATGGAGCGATAAATTATCCAACTGAATTCTTAAATTCACTTGATTCATCTTTATTGCAACCACACAGCATTATTCATCATGCTTACATATACAGTGGCATCTCTATAATTCGACATATATGACACCGGATTGTGCCGGATTATAGAAGTTTATCGGATTACTGGAGGTTAAAAAAAAAAACGTGCTATTGTAGGAAGACAATATGTATACATTTATTATGATAAATATAAAAAAGTACATATTACATTGAAAATATTGAAAAAATAAAAAAAGATATTACATATTATCAAAAAAATAACAGAGAATAATAAAAATCACACATTTATAGGAGATCAATTTTTACACTTCCACCGGGTTCAGACAATAATAAACTGTAAAAAGGAACTGTAAACTCTACAAGAACCGATAGGGTAATAAAAAAATCCGTTTACTGCGGGGAGTAAAAATCCGCAAATAACAAACTATTAAAGACTGAGACAGTGCAACTTTCTGTCCTCCTCAGCGCAGGGATTTGAATATCGATATAAAATATATCGATACATATTGTTTAATTTTTTAAAGGACCTTTTAAAGGGGGCTCATCCTCAGGGGGAACTAGGGGGAGCAACCTCAAGAGTTCTTTTCAAAGGTTTCTAATCTCCCGCTGGTCTTTGTGATTTTTGAATGTTTGTATGTTTTTAGAACTGAAGATGAATATATACTTAGAAGGATCAATCTAAGTAGGGATTGATAAATTATTTGTCACTTGTATAAATTTGTTTTATTAAAAACTAGTTTAGAATGTTATAAATTCATTCTCAGTTCTAAAAACACACAAAAAAATTCAAAATAAGCAATTCAAAATATAGTTGGTATTATTTGAATTGCTTATTTTGATTTTTTGTGTGTTTTTTGAACTGAGGATGAATGTATAACATTCGAAACTAGTTTTCAATAAAACAAATTTATAGAAGTGGCAAAAAATTTATCAATCCCTAATTAGATTGATCCTAACTTTTTTGGATTTGAACTTTTCATTTACCTGTTGCGAATGTACACACAAAAAATATCGATATTTCGGGCCTCGATATTTTTAATATTTAAAAAGGACACACATATGTCGCATATATATATTTCTGGGACGATATGGTTTTTTTTTATTACAGGTAATCCACGATTGAGATGATGTTTGCTTACGCACAACTATGTTGATTTCAAATAAATGAGTCGATATAGTTTGAGTAATATAGAAATTTCCTTACCGATATAAATAAGATATTATTTTTATAATATCAGTATTTCTGTCCATATAATTATGATAATTTTTTATAATATCGATATTTCTGTGCCGACATAATTATGATATTGCTTTTATAATATCGATATTTCTCTGCCGATTTCATTATGATATTGTTCATTTACAGCAGGATTTAAATAATAATAGCAAGCAGGCAATTTCTTGAAATCCTTTCAATTCGTTCAGGTTTCATTTTATTTTTTTAATTTGATCAAAGAATTAATTATGCTATGAAATATCTATATTTATATGCCAATATTATCAATATATCGATATTGTTAACCACAATCTGCCGCCCTTGTTGATTTTTTAAATTTTATATTTGTTTCTCGTTTTTTTTCAACAATTTTTTTTATCGGTTTTCGATACTCAAATTTTAATATCGACATATCGGGCAAAAATATTGATATATCGATATTTTTTCAACATCCCCGCCTCAGTACAACATCCCTCACAGTGTCAAGCTACTGAACGTTGCGGACAATAGAGACTCAACTGTAACGAAAACGTAAACATGTATTTCGCAACGAAGTTGAAAGTCACATCCCGAAGAACCAAAGAAAATTAATAAATCGGGTTCCGAAGGATTTCAAACGATATTAATAGATCCAAGTTCGTTCCAAGGTTTTGTACTGTATATCATAATGAAATTAATAAAACTATTTTAATTATTAAACTTTGTTAATGTCATAGTCGTAATATTTCAATAAAGAAAATAAAAGAAAACTTCAATAATCTCAAACCAGCAAAAATATTATTAGTTACGAATAACTGATTTTTATAAACAAAAGCGAACTCGAAATGAAGCCATAAGGGGGGAGGGGAGGGGGGGGGGGAGAAGGTAAGTACCTAACAGGCAGGCTCATCGGCCAAGCTTCTAGTTCATTGGCTATTGGGGTAATCTACCTGCCAAAGGGGAAAGGTAAAGAGGTAATTCCTTTTAGTCAGTGCTAGGTCATACTCAAGTTGAAAACGTCGTGTGGTTCTCAGATTTCTATCTTCAGTTTTCTTTCTGAGAATAAAGTCCAACAAGAGAATAAAGAAAACATGGATCTACCACTCCTGGACATAGCGACTTTTTCTACCAAGCCACCTTACTGTTCAACACCCATTTCTTCTATACCAGGTTTGTAGTTTTTTCAATTATTTATTTATATTAATATCATGCTTTATATAGTAACTGTTATGCGCCATAGAGGAATTTATTTTTTGAAATAAATTTAGATTTTCTTACGTGATAATTAGGAGAAACGTAGTAGAAACAAATTTAATATGTTTTAGATAAAATCGGTATATAGCAACCTGATGAAAAAAGTTCATAAACGAACCGAGAAGTGCTTTTTTCACGTAAAATCGTTAAAAAGATAAAAAATAAATAAAATAAAAACCACAAAATATGTCAATTTTTAGACATTAAATAAAAAAAAATATAATTTTTCCAATTTAATAATTCTTTTGAAGATCGGGCTTTTTCTTGCTTTGGTCGCTAGTGACGAGGGTAAGGTGGGGAAGACACAACAAGGTTGGAAGAATGCTCTCTAGCGCTGGACCGAAATCGAGAGATGCTTTCCCCACTCTTCGTCACTTTCCCAGCTCTCGCACCCTTCGAAGCAAGAAAATAAAACTAATTTCAAATGTTTATTTTAGGTATTAAATAGAACCTCACATACATTTCATGAAAATAGAGTTGTAGAGAAACTCTTTCAGAATAAATAGCGCTTTGAAAAATCGGACCATTTTGACCCTTGTTAAAATATTTTTTCGAGAACACCTGTTTTTAAATTTCCGGGAAAAATTTACTATTTTTTTTTTTTTTTTGCCTAAAATTTTTATTGTAAATAGGAAGTAACAATATCCACAATTTAAGCTTCAAAACAAGTTTCTGCGACAATTACAAGCCGTGCAATATAATGTTCAAAAGTGACCATAATTTTGTTTTTAATTTTTTTTGTAATATATTTTTTACGACTTTTTAAACGCTATTACATACTATTTTTTTTTATTTAATAAAATTTGTTAAAATTTTAAACGTGAAAAAACAATTTTTGGAACTCTTGTGTCTTTTTTTTTTACGAAGTTGCAACATATCGATTTTATGAAAGAATTGGAAATTTATATTAAAAAAATAAACTATCGCGCCTGGACTATTATTAATATTTTATCGTTATGTGATAAATATAATAATGTGATAATATTTAATTTTCAGATGTGAATTTCCTGAATCTATGCGATATCAGTAAAATATCACCAATCCAAGATGAATCGAAATATAGATTCTACGATGAAATGCCATCAATGTTCGATTTCTCTCTCCAGAAAAGCAATAGGTAAATTAATTACGAAGTGATCCTATTTAATTTTATTCTGGACTTGATGACGTAATATGAACTAATTCCAGAGTATTTATTTGTTTTAGCTCCTTAAGGCTGGAGAAGACGCCCTCCTTGATGAAGCAAATGCGACTGTAGCATTTAAATGAAGATAAAGAAGAGAAGATTTCTTCAAGAACAATCATTTGCTCTCTCTAGACTTTTATTCTTTTGATCTTTCACATTAACCTTATTTTCAATTATAAATTGTTTTTTTTGTTTTTGTTTTTTTATATAAATAAATTTAATAGATATTAATGACGATTTTATTTTATAGAATAATTAAAAGGGGAAGTGTCCTATTATGAGATACTTACGATAAAATTCCCCAATATAACATATACTGAATATTATTTTTTGTTTTAACTTTAGAACTAATAGTCTAAGAAACTTTTTAAAGATGGTATCCCAAATGTGTTTAAAACAGTATTTTCAAAAAAATTCTAAATCAGTTGTTTTAGAAAAGTATTGCCCTCCTATACGAGACAGGGTGTATTCTTTATAAAAGGCTATGTCTTATATGTTTATTTTACAATAAAAAGATTAAAAATGCTTCGATACAGTTTCAATTATTTATTTGTACTAGTACCCAAATAAATCTTACCTGAATTTGGCATTTTTTATTAGAGATAGTCTTATTAAAAAATTAAAAAAAAAAAAGATAGCTTATTATGTTACAATTTAATACCAGCTAAATGTGTAAACCTAAAAAAAATATATGATGTGGACAACACATGACTTCCTTGAACGCCTATTAAGCTATAAATCGGGGGTTGAAAAAGTGATCCTGAATTTGGTTACTAGTTTCCGAAGATTACAGTATCTCAAAAAGGACACTCGGCGTCCCAACATCCATCTATTGACACACACACACACACAAATGGGGAGGAAAACCAGTATTTTACACTCAATTTTAACACTTAAAACAAGTAATAAAAATATTTAATTGGATTGGAAACCAAATTGCGTTTGTAACCTTTAATACCGAAACATATGATTTATGTATTAAATTTAATTATAATTTTTGATGTAAGCTTACTATGACCTTCAAGTAAAGTACCCTTTTCGGCTCACAAATTTTAACCAAAATATAGTAAATACATTCATAATGATACAAAAGTCCTATTTACCAAATTTGAGATGTTTTCCATTATATTTTAATATAATTTTTGATGAAAGTCTAATATGACCTTCAAGTAAAGTACCACTTCCGGTCTGCCAATGTTAATCAAAATTTATTATATTATTTAAATCAATATATAAGTCATAAATACTAAATTTGAGAAGTTTTGCATAGTATTTTAATACAATTTTTGATGAAAATCAATTATGATCTTCAAGTAAAGTACCACTTCCGGTGATCAAGCAGTAACCAAAAAGAGAGGTTCACAACTAGATTTTACAACAATCCTAAATACAAAATTTCAACTTTCTACGGCTAACTGTTTTAGTTATGCGAGATTCAGGGATGGTCAAAATGGATATTTCCGTTGAAATCTGAAAACCGAAAATTTTCGCGATTACAATACTTCCTTTACTTCGTACGATGAAGTAAAAATTACTTAGAAAAATGTTGATAAATGGAAAAAATACTGTTTTGTCTCATATTAGGCACAGGAATTTTTTTTTTTTATTACAAGATCAATTAATTCCATAAAATTTGAAAGTTTAGGACTGGTGACTAATGACAAATAAACTATATGAAAAGTTGTTTATAAACAGTAAAAATAATTGTTAAAAATTTTCTTTTAACAAGTGTTGAATAATTGGAATGGTCTGAGTATGCTTCAATTAGGAAACGCTGTACTTACCCAGTGCATCAATGATCTCGAGTAGTTAATAACGTAATTAATTAATTAATAACTACAAAGTAACTAATACCTACTAATAAATAATAACTACTAAGTAAGTATAACTATTAACTACTTAAAAAGTAGCTCATGAATGCAGAGAAGATGCAGGTATATCTTATATTAGGAACGTATCTCAGGAAACTTTTCCCCATTTAAAAATACACAAATTGTAATTCATAAAAATAAATTTTAATGATTGCATAAGATTTACTTTTTTTTTTTTTTTTTAAAGATCCTTAATTTATTTAAAATATATTCAATTTCTACCTGATACCGATTTTAATTTACATTAATTAGATAGCTATTATGCATGCACATTTTTTAAAAGAAAAAAGATATATACGTAATAATAAGAATTCAATTAGATAAGAAAAATAGTGACAAAAGATGAGAAATGTTCAGTTACTGTACGTAATTTTTTTTTGAAAACACATTAAAAATCATATCTCGAAAACTGATATAGATAAGAAGGTACGATTGGAATACCAAAAAATATAACAATATTTTTGATAAGTAGGAGAATCTTGGTATGGGATGCGGTAAATAAAAACAAATAAAAAAATGATTATGTGTGCCGACGTTCCGGCCTAAGATTTAGGCCATCATCAACACAGCTAAGAACAAACAAGATAACAATAGATGTAACAACAGTGGCAGCACGAGTAATAACATAAAAGTTAAACACTAATATGGAAAAAATAAAGACAGATATGTTAATCATAATATGCTAATATTAATGTGAATAATAAGAAATAAAGAAAAATATGTTTTTTTTTTATAAATATTGTTTATTCCATAAATAATATTACATTGAGCATTAATAATTGATTAGGGATGTACCCTTATATAATACATTTTTTTTTATACAACTTATTTGGACATAAATTATATTTTATTTATTGGTAAAAATAAAAATGAGAAAGAAAAAAAAAACCAACACTGTTCTGAAAATTAATAAAATACAGGCTATTTAAATGAAATATAAATATTAAAATAAAATACAGGCTTCTTAAATTATATGTTTTGTGCGTTTATGCTTATATCTGCGTGTCGTAGCTTTTGTATAATTACCTATTTCTGTTATTAAAGGATTTAGAGAGTGGGGGCATAATTGAAAGAATGGATGAATTAGTTTGAATATGTAATCTTGTATATAGGATATATTTAATTCTGTGTGTATCTTTGTTATTTTGGTATAATACGGATAATTGTTGACAATTCTGAGGCATTTATTTTGGAATAATTGTAATTTTTTTAAGTTAGTTGCATTTGTGAAACTCGAAATAGGAGACAAGCGTATGTTAAGATTGGTCTTAGTACAGATTTATATAGAATTAATTCATTAATAGGAGAGAGTTTTGATTTTTTATTAAAATAGGGAAACATTTGGTACATCATTTTTACGGCCTTTTAAAGAAAAATATATCAATAGATAATGAAAAAAAGGGTATTTAATATTATTGTGAAAATATAGAAAGAAAAATAGTGAATTCATGAAAGCTATAATAAAATACATTTAAAATAGTAATTATAATAACTACTAGAATGAAGATTTAAGACTATTATATTCATGGAAAAATATACTTAAAAATAACAGCAGATAATAAATTTGTAAGATATAAAGTTGCGTAAGCTTAAATATAGAGTAATACAATGCTTTAGCAGTAATATAATGCTTTAATAATTCCAATAAATACGAATAATACAACTGAATGCAAAGCAATTGGTTAGGACAAATAGCGCTAATGCGGTTGCATAGTAAAGTTGTACCATAACCAGTTATTTTCAGAGTTTTCGTTGTTTGTTTGCTTGTGTATAGATTTTTTTTTCAAAGATCAATGGTTAATTTACTTGATTTAAAGTTATTGCCAATGACCAGTTATTTGTAACCATTGCAGGAGCTGTTACTTGTGACGTCATCAAAACATTTTTTTGATGAGAAGTTATTTAATATAAAATAACCGGTTTTGGGAAAAAACGGTTATTTGCTTCGGTTAAAACCGATCGGTTATAATTAAAGGTAAAACAACCGATAAACGGTTTTTTTTTTTTTCAAAAACCGGCATCCCTAGTCTTACCTATGTTGTTGTACCAAGGAACCGAAAATTGTAATCAAATAAATAAATAGTTATATAAATATAATAGAAATTATATAGCATTATATAAACAATCAAACCTGATGACTTAGAAATGTATGTTGAAGAGAGAGGGTAAACGCTAGCCAAGCAGGCAGACAAATCGGCCTATCTTCTAGTTCAGGAGTTCGCAGACAATGGTACTCGTACCAGTGGTGGTACGCTAGGACCTTCTGGATGGTACGCGGACAAGTGAACAAAAGTCGTGGATAAAAAAATCTATTTAACACGTTTAATAAGGGATAACGATTTTTTAAATAATTATTATTGAATATATCAATTATTAGATGATTAAACACGATCTATAATTAATAAAAATAACTCAGGATTGTTACAGCAGTAATGGCGAAAGGGCCTGAGTGTTAAATTGGACTCAAGTTGAGCTCCATGAAGCCTAACATTGGTGCTCTCATTGTAAATAAAAAACAACTGAAGCTTCCAACTGAAAAATATTGATACTTTTCGTCACAAAGTCTGAATTTCTTAATTTTGATGGCCCACTTTGTCAAAATTGTGTGATTTTTGAACTTTATTTTCAATTTTCTTGAGCAAAATTGCTGTAATATTTACATATCGACGTCGTTTTTTGAAAAAGGCTTAAGCGCCAAAAATTCGAAAATTGGGTTTCAATTGATTTTTTTGACGCAAACACTATCGAATCCCGCTTACGATATATCGAGAAAATTATTGAAAATGTTCTAAAATGGAATATTGATGACGCAAGCAAGAATATTGATACTAACGACTCTCAGTCGTCAATCTGGCCTTAAACAGTGCTAAAATCCTTTGAAATATATTGTAATTACAAAGATTTTGCCAGCTTAATAAACTACTACTCTGTACAATAAAGAATATATTTTTTTTAAATTTATTATTTATTTATTGAATTTTACAACTGTATTACATAATACAACAAGTAAATGTAAAGTTAGAGTACAAGACATGAGAATGACTTGCGAAGAAACCACCCATTGGTGGCACTTCAATATCTATTTTAAGTTAGAAGGTCCCGTGGCCATCTTCTTTTCAGACGCCTCAGAGGATTATCAGGAATGCATGGAGATGAAAGGCTACGAACAAGAGGGTTGGTGTGGGTAAGGAGTTTGGAATTAAAGGAGAAATATCTATTTCGGGCTAAATCTGCAACACATGGGATATTGAGGTCTTTGTGGATAATTTTATTTGTGACAAAATAAGGAGCATTGAGGATTTTTCAAAGGATTTTGGATTGCAAGGATTGGATGCGGGAGGAATTTGATGGTTTAGTGGTACCCGAAAGCTCTATTCCATATGTCCAAATAGTCCTGATAATGGTGATGTAAATGAGCTTTTTGTAGAAAATTGGTAATTTGGAGCGTTTGTCAAGTAAGTGTTGTAGTAATCGGAATCTACGAGCAGTTTCTTGTCTTTTCAGTCTTGTGTGAGGGTTCCATGTAAGACGTTTATCAAGATGGAGTCCTAGGTAGCGGATCTGTTCGACAGGGATCAATAAAGAATAAAATTTAAAAAATATATATTGTTATTTGGGGAAAAATCGTTTCCTGTAGTTTTCTTAATGGCGCTTACGCCCTTTTCAAAAAACGACTTCGATTTGTTAAATAATTTTTGTAAATTAATCGCTATTTCTTAATGAAGACGAATCTATAATAATAATTTGATTAGATCAGGTACGTCCAGTTACATGAATAGTTGAATTTGTGGCATGAAGTCTGGGAACCCCTTTTCTGGTTCATTAACTTGTCAAAGGAGAAAGACAAAGAGACAATTCGTAATATAGTCAGTTCTGTTTCATATTGAGGTTGGAAACATATTTACTATCCTTTATGTATTCCAATAGTAAGAATACCAGAATAATTAGGGATTCATAAATTATTTGCCACTTCTATAAATTTGTTTTATTGAAAACTAGTTTCGAATGTTATACATTCATCCTCAGTTCTAAAAACACACAAAAAATTCAAATATCTCCAATAGTCCTATCTTAAATTTATTCCCATCTATAACAGAAAAAACAATTACTTACCGGCATTACTGAAAAATCCTGAACCTTAAACCGTTTACCTATAAACATCCTACCTACCTATCGTTCATTGTTAGTTCAAAGCGAGAAGAAACCAGTACAAACTTTTCTTTTTGATATAATCCATTTAATTGGTGAGTACCAACATGTTTTTGATTTCTTGTCTTAATTAAATTTATAATTCATAAATAGTTTATAATACTGATTTATGTTATATATAATTTAATCTGTATAATAATACCAAATTATATTTTGAGTTGCTTATTTTTAAATCAGTATTATAAAGTATTTATGAATTATGAATTTAATTAAGACAAGAAATCAAAAACATGTTGGTACTCACCAAGGTTTAAATGGATTATATCAAAAAGAAAAGTTTCTACTGGTTTCTTCTCGCATTGAACTAACAATGAACGATAGGTAGGTAGGATGTTTATAGGTAAACGGTTTAAGGGTCAGGATTTTTCAGTAATGCCGGTAAGTAATTGCTTTTTCTGTTATAGATGGGAATAAATTTAAGATTGGACTATTGGAGATATTTGAATTTTTTGTGTGTTTTTAGAACTGAGGATGAATGTATAACATTCGAAACTAGTTTTCAATAAAACAAATTTATAGAAGTGGCAAATAATTTATCAATCCCTAATTAGATTGATCCTTCTATACCATCATGCGGATGGCAACTGAATACCAGAATAGTTACTGTTGCTTTGACACGATCTACCGATGGTATTGTTCAATTGCTGGAAAGTTCGAGTTCATCCTGTTTCCATCCAACCAATTCAAACTTCCTAGTACTGCACTACACAGAGGTTAGTACGAAACCGAACAGATATTTTATTGTTCAAAGCATTCAGTTGAATTCTCGTTTTTCATCGTATCGATCCAATTACGCGAAACTTCATTATATTTGCAGAAGAAATCTTGATTGAAAAATAAAACAATAAATAAAACACTTCCGTTATATCTGTCAATTAAAAAAACAAAAAAAAAAAACTGATTTCATTATTAAAGAAATAATATGACCCAAACTGGTTGAATAAACTATTTACTGCTATGTCTGTTATATGCTTTGATTGATCATTGGCAATCAAATTTATTTCGACAGCATCAATGAATAAATTAATTAACTGCCTTTCTATTATATTAATTAATGTGACAAAGGTGCAAGTCAAATCCATAACAATAGTCTGCACACTTCTACTATTATAAACTATGAATTCGTTTAATTGAAATTTCATTTCGATTATCCGATTAGTTCACAAAATATTTTAATTGAACAGTAAATAACATTCATGGAGAAAGTCGGGTAGGAAATTCTTAATCAGGTATAGTTATAATTGACCACATTAAAATAGAAATGATAGAAAGTAGAAGGACAAAAATTGCAGGCGAAAAAATAAAATGGTTAATCTATAATTTTTTTTTAATCCGCTAAAAAGTAAATCAATACTTCTCTCAACTGGATTATGTCGTTTTTTTTACTCCCTTGTACGAAGTAAAGGAAGTAATGTAATCGCGAAAATTTTCGGTTTTCAGATTTCGACGGAAATATCCATTTTGATCATCCCTGAATCCATTTTGACTAGTTTCGTCGTGGCGTCTGTCTGTACGTACGTACGTTCGTAATTCGCATAACTCAAAAACGGTTTGCCGTAGAAAGTTAAAATTTTGTATTTAGGATTGTTCTAAAATCTAGTTGTGAACCTCCTTTTTTGGTCACTGCTTGATCACCGGAAGTGGCACTTTATTTGAAGATCATAATTGATTTCCATCAAAAATTATATTAAAATACTACGCAAAACTTCTCAAATTTAGTATTTATAACTTATATGTTGATTTAAATAACATACTAGATTTTAGTCTAAATTGGAAAACCGGAAGTAGTACTTTACTTGAAGGTCAGACATTAGACTTTCAATAGAAAATTTTTGTAAGCCTCCTCCCCCTCAAACTTTGAGGTTTTACGTTTCAAGATACGTAGAATCCAAATATCGAATAAAAAAAAAATCCGTCCGAAAATTTTTTTCTTTACTTCCTTGTACGAAGTAAAGGAAGTATTGCAATCGCGAAAATTTTCGGTTTTCAGATTTCGACGGAAATATCCATTTTGACCATCCCTGAATCCATTTTGACTAGTTTCGTCGTGGCGTCTGTACGTACGTTCGTATTTCGCGTGACTCAAAAACGGTTTGCCGTAGAAAGTTAAAATTTTGTATTTAGAATTGTTGTTAAATCTAGTTGTGAACTTTCCATTTTGGTCATTGCTTGATCACCGGAAGTCGTACTTTACTTGAAGATCATAATTGATTTCCATCAAAAATTATATTAAAATACTATACGAAACTTCTCAAATTTAGTATTTATAACTTATATATTGATTTAAATAACATACTAGATTTTAGTCTAAATTGGAAAACTGGAAGTAGTACTTTACTTGAAGGTCAGACATTAGACTTTCAATAGAAAATTTTTGTAACCCTCCTCCCCCTCAAAATTTGAGGTTTTACGTTTCAAGATACGTAGAATCCAAATATCGAATGAAAAAAAAATCCGTCCGCAAATTTTTTTCTTTACTTCCTTGTACGAAGTAAAGGAAGTATTGTAATCGCGAAAATTTTCGGTTTTCAGATTTCGACGGAAATATCCATTTTGACCATCCCTGAATCCATTTTGACTAGTTTCGTCGTGGCTTCTGTACGTACGTTCCTATTTCGCATGACTCAAAAACGGTTTGCCGTAGAAAGTTAAAATTTTGTATTTAGAATTGTTGTTAAATCTAGTTGTGAACTTTCCATTTTGGTCATTGCTTGATCACCGGAAGTGGTACTTTACCTGAAGTTCATTATTGATTTCCATCAAAAATTATATTAAAATCTTTGCAAAACTTCTCAAATTTAGTATTTATAACTTATATTTTATACAAGTTATAAATACTTAAGAGATTTGGAGTTTTTATTGTATTTAAACGAAAGCCAATGAAATTTCCTACAAAACGAAATAAAAATCATTTAAATCGGACCATTATTAGCTGAGATATTGCGCAACGAACTTCTGAGACTGATTCTCCTGGCGGCTAGTCATCCTGCTTCCTGACTTATCTATTGGGCTTCGTATCTCTCTGTTTTATTCTTCCTGGGATTATTTCTTTACTTCCTTTAGCCTCCTTAGTCTTTCCTTTTTTTTATTTCCTCCTGAAGTGCACATCAGATATTTCCTCTGTATCATTCTACATCACAGCCTACTTGCATTGACAGAGTTTTTAAATTAACACTTCCAGTTCAGCACCCTCACGTCGATCATCTTGTGAAAAGCTTCAAATTTCTTTCTCTTTGGTGCCTACTGCTTAATTTTTTTTACTTGGACAGAATAGAAATTTTTGAAATATTACTAAGTGGAAATAATAAACCATTGTGTAATAATTTGCAGCGTTTTATTATTTGTTTTAAGTTTTAAAATTGGGTATAAAATACTAGTTTTCCTCCCCATTTGTGAGATCAACAAGTCTTCCTCATGAGAATAAGATATTAGTTCAGTGGGTTTTTCCGCTTAAAATTTCGAAACTGTCCATTTCTAATGCTTTATCCAGTGATATTGACAGTTTTATTGTTGTCATGGAACATGAAGAAATATCTTGGAAACTAGTTGCCTACTGAAGGAAAACGACGTATAATAACGGAATGAGACCTCCAGTGACAAGAGTGTGTGTTTGTGTGTGTGTGTCAATAGATGGATGACGGGACGCCGAATGCCGTTTTTACTGCAATCTTCGGAAACTAGTAATCAAATTCAGTATCACTTTTTGAGCCACGGATTTATAATTTAATAGGCGTACAAGGAAGTCATGTGTTGCCCACATCAGATATTTTTATTAAAAGAATACATAGTAAAATATCTGATGTGGACGACACATGGCTTCCTTGTAGGCCTATTAAACTATACAACGGTGGCTCAAAAAGTGATCCTGAATTTGGTTACAAGTTTTCGAATATTGCAGCATGTCAAAAAAGACACTCGGCGTCGTGACAACCATCCTATTGACACACAGACACACAGAGACATACTCTTGTTTCTGGAGATCTCATTCCGTTACTATATGTCGTTTTCTTTCAGTAGGTATCAAGTTCCTAAGAGATTTCTTCGTGTTCCGTGACAACATTAGAACTGTCTATGTCACTTGATAAAGCATTGGAAATCGACATTTTAAGCGAAAAAAACCACTCAACTTATATCTTATTCTCCTGCTGCAGATTTGTTCATCTCACAAATGGGGAGGAAAACCAGTATTTTACACTCAATTTTAGCACTTAGAACAAATAATAAAAATGTTTAATTGGATTGGAAACCAAATTGCGTTTGTAACCTTTTTAACCGAAACATATGATTTCTGTATTTAATTTTAATATAATTTTTGATGTAAGCTTATTATGACCTTCAAGTAAAGTACCCTTTTCGGCTCACCAATTTTTATAAAATCTAATAAATACATTCATATCGATATAAAAGTCCTATTTACCAAATTTGAGATGTTTTACATTATATTTTAATATAATTTTTGATGAAAGTCTATTATGACCTTCAAGTAAAGTACCACTTCCGGTCTGCCAATGTTAACCAAAATTTATTATATTATTTAAATCAATATACCAGTTATAAATAATAAATTTGAGAAGTTTTGCAGAGCATTTTGATATAATTTTTGATGATAATCAATTATGACCTTCAAGTAAAGTACCATTTCCGGTGATCAAGCAGTGACCAAAAAGGGAGGCTCACAACTAGATTTTACAACAATCCTAAATACAAAATTTCAACATTCTACGGCTAACCGTTTTTGAGTTATGCGAGATACGAACGTATGTACGTACAGACGCCACGAAGAAACTAGTAAAAATAGATTAAGGGATTGTCAAAATGGATATTTCCGTTGAAATTTGAAAACCTAAAATTTTCGCGATTACAATACTTCCTTTACTTCGTACAAGAATAACACACAAATATATATATATATATATATATATATATATATATATATATATATATATATATACACACATATCAATTTAAATTTAATAATTAGATTGAAGAAAATTCGTTAAATTTGTCGCCAATCGAAAGAACAGTAGAATAATCTTAGTTAATCTGATCCACTTTGTTAAATAAACTGTAGCACTTCGGTTAATAATTTGACACACTAATAACTACATTTTGTATATGTCGGAGACAAACCGAGCAGCAACGTACCTTCTGATTTGAATTTATATATCTTTTTTAAATTTCAATTATATTTTCCACCAATCCAATACTGGCCATTTTCAGCATTAGAGTTGAAACCTAAATTGTGAAAACCAACAATCACAAATTGTGATTTTCGCATAATTAAGCCTATCAATTAAAACAGATGAGAGATACCCGAAAGTAATTATAATTACCATGAAATTTAGTAGCTTTTACTCCTACTGTCGCGTTAACTGCCACATGTATACGCCTTGACAGTGAAATGTCGCTCATAAAGGTTTCTTGAAAAATAAATCGATATATGGAAATTTCGATATATAGAAAGATTTCAATTTTTTACCATTTTCAGTCTATAAACAATTACAGCTATGCTTTAGGATTAAAAAAGTATCTAAGGTAATTTTCGGTAGTTAATGATGTAACAAAGGTAATTTTTTAGGGTGTAAAAAAAACAAAACTGAACTTTCAACAGCACTTATTTAAAAAAATTATACAAATCACATCTTTGATGGCAGATTTTTTACAAATGTACATTTAAAATTTAATAATGACATTATTAAAATATGCACAGATACATAAAAATTAATTAAACTGAATTTAAAATGAAAATTTCACTACATCCTAGGAAAGAGATTCAGATGATTTAGGCATTCCCGTCCTTTTTCTGAAATAAGATTTTTCTTAAATTTCCATTGTTTTTCAAACTAGCGGAACCTTTTTTTTTCATATTTAATTACTTACCCAATCTTATGAACGTAAACTAAGAGCTCGTTTTGATGATTTTGATGACAAACACATTTTATATTTTTTTAAATGGGATTATTTTGTTCGATATATAGAAATATGATTCGATATACAGAATATTTTACTAATGAAAAATCAAGATTCCCAAAAAAAGTTCTATCTATAGATATTTTCGAGATATGGAAGTTCGATATACAGAGGTTCGACTGTATTGTATTTCGATTATCTCTGAACCTGAAATTGATTATATCCGACGTTTTGACATTATTATTTTCTTGTTGGAGGAATTAAAACTATTATAATTTAAATTATAATAAATTCCTTCAATTTTGTATTTAGATTTATTGGTTATTTCTAAAAAGATTATTATTATTTTATTTTTGATTATTAAAATAATCATTACATCAGCTGTTCTTTGAGTGTAGTGTTCTATATGTCAGCTGTTCTACATCGGCCATTTTACCAACTGTCATCAGGTTTACTCTAAGCGTGTCGACAAGACACTGCCAAACTGTCTTACTATCGTGACAGTACTTCCACTATAATATAGACTATAATATAGGTAACTACTGATGTGCTTATTCTTTTTTTATTTCAACAATTTAGTTTATCTTATAGCATAATTATATATGCAGGATGTCCAGCAGCCTTGAATTCCTTGAAAGACTGAGAATCCTGCTTGAATTTTTCGTGTTCATTATGCTTGAAAACACCCAGTCGTAATTTTTAGTTTTTTTAATAATAATATTTATAAATTCTTTATTTATTCCGGTACAAATCCCTTTAGAATAACAATTACAGGCATTGATAGGTTGTCTTCAGAGCCTTAGAGTAGATGAAATAGCAACACCTGAGTTAATAAATAAAAAAAATAAAAAAAGATAAAAATAAATAAATACAAATGAAAATTTTAACAAGTCATAATGCTGTAACTTCTAGCATAAGAAATAGGTATTGATGGCCTGAGTGTGTTACATATTAATATGAAAAATACACGAGCTTCTAATATTAATAAGATAAAACAAAAATTAGATAATTAAAAAGAATAAAAGAATAAGAAAAAGTAAGAATAATTAAAAAGATACAAAATCAATCAGTACATTTTTAAAAGTTTTGATTGAATAGAAAGAAACTCTATTTTCTTATACCCTGTTGTAGTATTTCTATTATTTCTGAACCTGAAATTGATTCTATCCAACGTTTTGACATTATAAATTTCTTGTAGAGGGAAATAAAAATTTAAACTATAATAAATTCCTTTAATTTTGTATTTAGATTTCTGGATTATTTCCTATAAAAAAAAATTATTATTAATTATTTTATTTTTGATTATAAAAATAATCATTACATCAGCTGTTCTTTTAGTGTAGTGTTCATTCAGCTGTTCTACATCCGCCATTTTACCAGCTGACTGTCACCAATTAATTCTAAGCATGTCGACAAGGCACTACTCACCTGTCTGACTATCGTGACAGTATTACCACTGCAGAAGAATATCACCGTGTATACGAGGCTTTAATTTGTTAGTTTAGAGAGCGAAGCGTACCCAATGTTAGCAAGAACATCTCTCAATATATAATAGCATAATATAATATTAAAAAATAAATAGGAATAAATAAACATAAAAGCCGTTGATGACCAACAGGTTTTACGTCTTGACATCCAAATAACTATCTAATATTCCGCAATGTTTGCATGGTCTGGGATCCAAAAAAAATATTTTTATTTTTAAAGACGTTTGGAATTTCCAAATTGTGTCTGTTATGGTAATCATTTTTAATATTATATAGAATATCAAGATTGAGATTGGAATAAAAACATCTCAGGAATGAATAAAAAGGATCTTAATGAAAAAAATAAAATCATATACAATTATCAAAATTTATTATGCTATATTACAATATTATCTTCATCTATGATATTTACAATTATTATTCGTCCAAGGAAATGAAATTTCAACTATTTTACTACATTCTAAATTCTTATATATATATATATATATATATATATATATATATATATATATATATATATATATATATATATATACATAAGTATAATATATTAATATATTATATAATTATATTTATATATTTATTATTATTATATATTTATATATTTATTATATAATTATAATATATTAATACATAAGTATATACATCTATATTTAATCTATGTACAATTATTATACATCCAATCATTATATTATATAAAATCGACATATATGTACAAAAAATAACTAAACTAAGCACTAGGAATAAAACAATAAATTAAATTTATTATTACAAATAAAAGGTAACTTGGCCAGAAGAAAACTCCAGAGAGTCCAAATGACTGTCCTTGAACCACTCGTCCCTTTCTTCATACAATTGCTCCAGCCTCAATTCCTTCACCAAGCAGGCTAGCCTTCCGAGCCTTAGGGAACTGGAAGGAATAATCATTTTTTGAATTAGTTATCAGATATACAAGTCATCGTTAGAAATTGAATTAAATTTGATCGAGTTTTAATCAATTTACCTTTCGCTTTTCTGGAAGGAGAAGTCGTGAAATGATGGCGTTCGGTCGCGAAATCTGTGAGAGAATTCTTCGTGAGGGATCGATATTTCACTGATATCACAAAGATTCAGGAAATTCACTTCTGAAAATTAAATATTCGAATCTAATTATTAAATTTTAATAAAGTATTACATGAATGAAAAAAAAAAATATATATATATATATATATATATATATATTTTATAAATTATAAAAATACAAACCTGGTATGGAAGAAATGGGTGTCGAGCAGCATGGTAACTTATTTGTAAAAGTCGCTACATCCAGTAATGGTAACTCCATATTTCCTTTCTTGTGTTGCTGTATTTTCTTCTTAGAAAGAAAACTGAAAATAGGCATCTTCCGTAAGCGGTAAAGAAAACGGGTAAGCAACGATTCCATCTTCAAGTCTGAAATAGAACTGACTCAAGTAAGAATTACCCCTTTACCTTATCCCTTAAACAGGTATACTACATTAGCTTGAGCGGTGCGGTCATCCGATTGGTTGGTGCTTACCCTCTCTCCTCCGCATCTAACTGACGTCATATTCATTCATAATTCCAAATATCTTTGTTCTTTGTGAGTTTCAAGAATTTTTTACTTTAATAAATAGTTTTTACTATTTGTTAGGGATTGATAAATTTTTTGCCACTTCTATAAATTTGTTTTATTGAAAACTAGTTTCGAATGTTATACATTCATCCTGAGTTCTAAAATTAAAAAATTTATCTAAAAAAAAATTTTAAAAATTAAAAAATAAGCAATTGAAAATATAGTTTAATATTATTATACATGTTAAATTAGATTAATATAAATCAGTATTATAAAAGATTTATGAATTATGAATTTAATTAAGACAAGAAATCAAATACATGTTGGTACTCACCAAGATTTAAATGGATTATATCAAACAGAAAAGTTTGTACTGGTTTCTTCTGGCATTGTACTAACAATGAACGAAAGGTATGTAGGATGTTTTTAGGTTAACGGTTCAAAAGTCAGGGTTTTTCCAGTAATGCTGGTGAGTAATTGTTTCTTCTGTTATAGATGGGAATAAATTTAAGATTGGACTATTGGAGATATTTATTTGGTCATTTAAGCAAAAATCTGGAGTGGATTTGAAGGATTTTATTATTTCAAGTGCTTCATATATATTTAATTTGAGGCTGTTTTCAACGTGAAGTATTAATTTAACTTCAGAGTCTTTGATGAATTTATGATTATTTTCATTTAAATGAATTGCAAAGTTGGAATTATCTGTCTTATTATTATATGCACGTATATGTTCCTTCAATCTCTGATTTAGCGATCATCCAGTTTGTCCCATGCATTTGGCTGCACAATCATTACAATTTAGTTCGTATACTCTACTTTTTTGGAAAGGGTCTATTTTGTCTTTAGGAGAAGAGAAATACGAGGATAGGATTTTTTCTATTTTAAATGCAGGGTTTAATCCTAGTTTTTTTCAATGCATTTCCGACTTTGGTGGATATACGGCCGTAATATGGAATCAAAACATGATGTTTCGGGATGGGCCTATCTTCGGAGATTGTTGAATAGATATCATTAATTGTCTTTTTTTGTCTTTTTTTTTTTTTTTTTATATATGATTGATAGTGGTTTTATTATACCCGTTATTTTTTGCTATGGAATATATTATCTCAATTTCTTTATTATAGTTCTTTTTATTTAATGGTATGTTCAAAAGACGGTAAATCATGCTATTAAAGGCTGCGAGTTTATGTGATATCGGTCTCCTAGCACCATTGTTTATAACGATTAATTAGATTGATCCTTCTATACCATCATGCGGATGTCAACTGATTTACTATTTGCGTTCCATTTTTTGACCGCCTCTCGGACCATCTCATTTCTTCATGTTAACAACTCTTCAGCATGTACTGCTTGACAAATATATATATATATATATATATATATATATATATATATATATATATATTTTTATTTATTTTTTTTTTCGGTTGGCTCTATAGACCTTGTAGATCTTTGGCCGCGCGATGTGGTGTTCTTACAGACATTTATTGCTTGCGGGAGCACAGACAGCCTGGAGGGCTTGGATATATATGGATATATATATATATATATATATATATATATATATATATATATATATATATATATATATATATATATATATATATAAAATCTGCTTGGGAAGATAGAGAAGGAGGCAGAAGCATGGGGACGGCCTTGTCTAACTTGTTCGAGCATTACATGATGAAGAGTTGTAAATGTGAACCAACGTCTCTAGTAAAAACTGATTTTATTTTCAAAAAGTGAATTGAAAACATGAAGGAATGAGATGATCCGATAGGCGGTCAAAAAATGCATCGCAAATTGTAAAGACTATCTATTAGAAACCTACTTCACCGGTCTTCATCAGTGCTAAATAAACAAGATACAAAAATAAAAAATAAAATAATGATATATAAAGCGAATGATATTAAAATTGACAAAGTAAATAATTAATAAAAACATAATTAGAAAAAATGAAAACACTGATTAATTTGAAAAATGTTAAAAGATTTAACAGATAGAGTAATAACAATAACTAAAAATAAATTAGTTAATATTAATAGATGAAACTGATTATTAATAAAAATTACTGTTAATAATAACAGATTAAACTAGATAGAGAAATAACAATAACTAAAAAAATTAATAACAGTGATAAATAAGTAAAATTTGGAAATAATAATATCAAAATATATAAACAGACAAAATTTAGTACCTTGAAGCTTTAAATGCGGTAAAGGAGTGACTAAGCACCTCATTCCTTCATATAATGTTTACTGTCAACTATTAATTATATAATCTAAATTGAAAATAGTTTTGTTTCAGTGGGCTTCAAAAATTATATCTTCCAAATGTCGGCCGTTATTGACAACGAATTGCCGAATACGATCATCTTCACTTTTTAGTCATTACTAGAGGAATGACATTCATTTCTTAATTCATTCTCTTCATTAAGTCATCCAGAGAATGAGGTGTTTTAACACCTTGTATTTGAGATTACAATATCAAAAAAAAATCGCTTGCAAATCTGATGACCGTGATCAATCTGTAAGGGAACATTTATTTCAAAACTCCATACGAACGTCGTGAAGTTTAAGTCGTGGCTCCATTTTATAGGAACCACACCTCCTCTACATTTCATCGAGTTAATGCATATGAGAGTCCCGGCGTAACATGTGCACATAACAGTCGAAATTCAAAGTTACCATTACACTCCACTCCTCCACGGCCCCGATAAACCTAGGAAGATGTAAAAGAAACAATAACTTACTCTTCCATCCTCTTAGCGTAGAATAAAGCGCAATTCCACCATAAATGAATCGAAGGATGATGGAAAATGTTCGGAAACATCTTCATCAATTTGTAGTCAATAAAGGCCGATGTTTTTAAGATATAATTTTTAAAACGCACTGAAATAAAAATATTTTCAATGTAATTTATAAAACTAAACCAGTTTTTTTTTCTAAAGACATTGGTTGATTTCTTACACCCCTTCAAAACGGGTGAATCATTTCTGCTGCACCCTTTATGATGATCACAATATTTACAGGAAGCAGGAAAAGATGGGACATATTTTTAACTGAAATCACAGTAGCCGCTTATGCATGAGTCATATTTTACCTGATTCAGGTAACAAAGTCCCGTTGACATTTATATGCACTAATAAATCATTTATCTGGTTCCTAGCAAGTACTTAACCAAAAGTAAATTATATATTGTTAAAATACTACCTCAAAAACTTTTATATTAAGGAAGATGGTGGTGACATTAAAATATAAGTAAACTATCTTGTTTATTGTATTTTTAAATAGTTAAAAATAGGTTACTGAACCAATTCCATAAAAATATAGCATATATTTTATCTAATATAAGTAAATAATACCAAATGACAGATACGTAGAGAAAAATATAAAGGGACAACAGAAAAAAAAAATCCAGAATTTTGAATGTCTGATAAGTTTATAAAATTGATTTAATTAAAAAAATTTACATTTGAAATTATATATTTCATCTCAATAAAAAGAGTTGGCTTAAAAAAACAAAAATATTGGTGTAAAAGAAGCTAATAATTCTCTTTTAGTTGTTAAATTAAAAAAAATAAATTGGAGCCTTTTTAGATTTGGTATTATTTTATTTGTTCGACTTTCTTCATCAATAATTTTAACATAATTAAATATTTAATTTTTTTTTTCAAAATTATTTACTTTTCTGACGAGAGTAATAAACTACATTTGGTTCAAAGCAGCAAACCATTACATTAAAAGATAATTAAACCTCGAAAATCTCTTATATCAATATCATTTGTTTTTAAATGAATTAAATATTTTGTTTACACATTTTAACTTGCTTTAATATTTAAAATCGTTATGAAATTTATAAGTACAAACATAGTCAGGAGGGGGTTTGCCTCCCAACTTAGTTTGAAATATGGATTGATAAATTATTTGCCACTTCTATAAATTTGTTTTATTGAAAACTAGTTTCATGAATGTTATACATTCATCCTCAGTTCTAAAACCAAACAAAAAATTCAAAAATAAGCAATTCAAAATATAGTTTGGCATTATTATACGTATTAAATTAGATGTAATATAAATCAGTATTATAAAACATTTATGAATTATGAATTTAATTAAGACAAGAAACCAAATACATGCTGGTACTCACCAAGGTTTAATAGATTATTGTTTGATATAACCTTGGTGAGTACCAACATATTTTTGATTTCTTGTCTTAATTAAGTTCATAATTCATAAATGTTTTATAATACTGATTTATATTAATCTAATTTAATATGTATAATAATACCAAACTATATTTTGAATTGCTTATTTTTGAATTTTTTGTGTGTTTTTAGAACTAAGGATGAATGTATAACATTCGAAACTAGTTTTCAATAAAACAAATTTATAGAAGTGGCAAATAATTTATCAATTGACCCTTCCATAACATCATGCGGATGTTAACTAATTTGAAATAAATTAAACGTTAATAGAAATTCAGTTAAAATCAGAAAATTTTAGAGAACTTTTACCAAATAAGTGTAATATGTATAACTTTATTAATTTTATAAAACGATAAAAAAAAATGAATGATTTGAATTGCCGCAGATCTGACGTGGAGGAGAGTCCTAACTGAATTCAATTAGTCCCCCTCCCTCCCCCCAAAAAAAACAAACAAACTTAGAAGCACGCCAAACTTTTGAGTAATAAAATGAAGTTTAATTTTAAAATTAAATGACGATTTAAATAAATTGTTTTCACATTATGACTTTCTTGAATTCGTTGTTAAATCTAGCTAAACAATATAAAGGTATTTTTAAGTTTCAGTTATTCCAAAAGATCAAATATATTAGGAGTTATGAATTAAAATAAATAAATTAAATAGATATTATAGAAATTATATAGATTAAATTAGAAAAACAATCAAACAACTGGTAAAAAATAAATAGAAAATTCTTGAAACTCACAAAGAAGAGCTAGTATACCTGTTTAAGGGATAAGGTAAAGGGGTATTTCCTACTTGAGTCAGTTCTATTTCACACTTGAAGATGGAATCATTGCTTACCCGTTTTCTTTACCGCTTACGGAAGATGCCTATTTTCAGTTTTCTTTCTAAGAAGAAAATACAGCAACACAAGAAAGGAAATATGGAGTTACCATTACTGGATGTAGCGACTTTTACAAATAAGTTACCATGCTGCTCGACACCCATTTCTTCCATACCAGGTTTGTATTTTTATAATTTATAAAATATATATATATATATATATATATATATATATATATATATATATATATATATTTCATTCATGTAATACTTTATTAAAATTTAATAATTAGATTCGAATATTTAATTTTCAGAAGTGAATTTCCTGAATCTTTGTGATATCAGTGAAATATCGATCCCTCACGAAGAATTCTCTCACAGATTTTGCGACCGAACGCCATCATTTCACGATTTCTCCTTCCAGAAAAGCGAAAGGTAAATTGATTAAAACTCGATCAAATTTAATTCAATTTCTAACGATGACTTGTATATCTGATAACTAATTCAAAAAATGATTATTTCTTCCAGTTCCCTAAGGCTCGGAAGGCTAGCCTGCTTGGTGAAGGAATTGAGGCTGGAGCAATTGTATGAAGAAAGGGACGAGTGGTTCAGGGACAGTCATTTGGACTCTCTGGAGTTTTCTTCTGGCCAAGTTACCTTTTATTTGTAATAATAAATTTAAGTTATTATTGTATTTCTAGTGCTTAGTTTAGTTATTTTTTGTACATATATGTCGATTTTATATAACATAATGACAATACTATTTGATTTGATGAATAATAATTGTACATAGATTGAATATAGATGTATATACTTAATATATAAATTTAGAATGTAGTAAAATACTTGCAATTCCATTTTCTTGGATGAATAATAATTGTAAATATCATAGATGAAGATAATATTGTAATATAGCATAATAAATTTTGATAATTGTACACGATTTATTTTCATTAAGATCCTTTTTATTCATTCCTGAGATGTTTTTATTCCAATCTCAATCTTAATATTTTATAAAATATAAAAAATAATTGCAGTAACAGACTCAATTTCGAAATTCCAAACGTCTTTCAAAAAAAAAATTTCTATTGGGTCCCTGACCATGGAAACATTTATTTATTCCTATTTATTTTTCAATACTATATTATAATATATTTAATATAAAAATATCTGATGTGGACACCTCATGACTTCCTTGTACGCCTACTAAACTATATAGGCTCAAAAAGTGACCCTGAATTTGGTTAATAGTTTCCGAAGATAGCAGTATCTCAATAACGACACTCGGCTTCGCGATGTCCATCTATTGACAAAAACAGACACACACATAAGCTCTTGTTTATGAAGGTATTGTTACGTTATTATATGTCGTTTTCTGTCTACGCATCTAGATTAAGCATTGGAAATCGAAGATTTTAAGCGGAAGAGCCCGCTTAACATTTATCTTATTCTCCTGCTGCAGACTTGTTCAGCTTACTAATGGGGGAAAAAAAAGTATTTTAGACTCAATTTTAACACTTACAACAAGTAATAAAATTGTTTAATTAGAGTGGAAAAAAAAATCGCGTTTATAACCTTTATCACCGAACCATATGATTTCTATATTAAATGTCGATATACCTTATGATGTAAGTATATTATTACCTTTAAGTAAAGTACCCCTCTCGGCTCTTCAATTTCAGCCAAAATCTATTATATTAATATGTAAATCTAATATACCAAATTTGAGAAGTTTTGCATTATATTTTAATATAATTTTTGATGAAATTCAATAATGACCTTCAAAAAGAGTACCACTTCCGGTAAATATGGAGTGACCAAAATAACTGATGTGGACAACACATGACTTCCTTGTACGCCGATTAAACTATAAATCGGTGGCTCAAAAACTAATCCTGAATTTTGGTTACTAGTTTCCGAAGATCGCAGTATCTCAAAAACAACACTCGGCGTCGCGACATCCATCTATTGACCCACACACACACACACATACAAATAGGGAGGAAAACAAGTATTTTACACTCAAATTTAATACTTAAAACAAGTAATAAAAATGTTTAATTGGATTGGAAACCAAATTGCATTTGTAACCTTTATTACCGAAACATTTGATTTATGTATTTAATTTAAATATAATTTTTGATGTAAGCTTATTATGACCTTCAAGTAAAGTACCGTTTTCGGCTCACCAATTTTAACCAAAATATAGTAAATACATTCACATCAATATAAAAGTCCTATTCACCAAATTTGAGATGTTTTACATTATATTTTAATATAATTTTTGATGAAAGTCAAGCAGTGACCAAAAAGGGAGGTTCACAACTAGATTTTACAACAATCCTAAATACAAAATTTAAACTTTCTACGTTTAACCGTTTTTGAGTTATGCCAGATACGTTCAAACGAACGTACAGACGTCACGACGAAACTAGTCAAAGCGGATTCAGAGATGGTTAAAATGGGTATTTCCGTTGAAATCTAAAAACCGAAAATTTTCGCGATTACAATACTTACTCCGTACAAGGAAATATAAAGAAATAATAATTAATAGATTTAAAAAAAAATTATGTACATCAATAAATCTTAGGATAGAAAATTGGTAATCTTAGTATTAATTTCCTCCTTATTATTCAGAAATACTGATAAATTCAAAGGTATTCCACATTCCTTTAACCTTCTAATGTAGACAGGACAACGCTATAAAATGTGTGATATTGTCAATATGTTGCCACATTTTCGACATCTTGGAGGAGCTTCTTTCGTTATTAGATGGAGATGTGTCAATCTTGTAAAACCGATTCTTCTTGCTAACATTGGCTACGCGTCGGTCACTTTAAACTAACAAATTAAAGTTTCGTTACACGGTTCCAAAATAATTGTAAATAGAATTTCTTTCTATTCAATCAAAATTTATTTTATTTAGATTTCATTACTACCAACTACAGAATGTTTGTCAAAAACGTATAATTTTTTGTCTGTCTAACCTTCAACATTATTTTTTCGAGTGAGTTTAAGTGGAACAATATAAATATTAATTTATGTTGTTGGGTGTTATAAATGATAACCTACAACTAAAATTGTTAATAGTTTAATAGTTTTTAATAGTTGTTAATTAATAGTTTTTTTTCTATATCATATTTTTAGAAAAAAAATAAAAAATCATCCCAGAACATTTCGAAATGATTAAATAATATTATTCGGAAATATATTTTTGTTTTTGACCTTCAGAATGGCAAGCCACATTATTTATTGAAAATCGATTTTTGACGTTCAGAACGAAAGGTAAAAAAAAAAAAAAAATTGAACAATACTGACAGAGGTATTTATTACAAGAATCTTATTTTTGTATAACTGGAAAACAAATCAAATTCTTTTTTATTATAAATGTATTAAAATTTTAAACATTAATTAAGTAAAATCTTTAAAAGAGAGAGAGAGATACTTTATTTACAGCAATGCTGCCCAAATACCTTGGGTTGCTGCATACAAAGCATACTAATCAATCTATAACCAGACATACTATAATATTATACATTATATTCATAAAAAAAAACTTTCCATTTCATTCTAGCTCTAAATACATTATAATTATCACTACATCAGCCATATTATATCTGTTCCTTTTTTTTTTCCTTTGTTTGCTATAGATCTTCTATAACTCTAATCCATCCCTTATTTCTCTTTTTCGGTGGCTCTCAACCATTTCATAACTTAAAATAACGCTTTCTCTTTCTTTATACATGAAAAACAAAAACAAAAAATTCGAAAACTAATCAAATGTTTACATTTTAGAAACATACATCAAAAACAGTACAAAAATAATAACTAAATAAAAAGATACGGATAAAAAACAATGTAATAAACAAAAAATCTGAATTATTTAATATTGCCAATAATATTTCTATGATTTAATGAAAGTCCTGTTTAAATGAAAGTGGTACAAGGAATTTTCAAGATAAGCACACCTAATTCTTTTTTATTTTCTTTTTTTTTTTTTGTATACAGATGGCTTGCACGTAACGATGGCTCAAAATTTGTCAGAAAAGGTGAGTTTTCTCTAATAAAAAATAAAATAAAATAAATAAAGATATGAAATATAAAAATATGAATTAAAAATGAAAAATGTCTGCTTTTATAATAGTTAACCAAAAGTTACCCTCAAGTCCTCGTTACTTAAAAAATAAATAAATCTGCCAAATTCGCTTAACATAGGTGAAAGATTTAAAAGATTTTCTATATGTAAATAATAACATGAAAAATATAAGTTTAAAAATATATATAAATATGTACTATTATAATAAAAGGTATGTTTTCTCTAATAAACAAAAACTTGAATAAATAAAAATATGAAATAAAAAATAAAAAATGAAAAATGTCTGTTAACCAAAAGTTACCCTCAAGTCCTCGTTACTTAAAAAATAAATAAATCTGCCAAATTCGCTTAACATAGGTGAAAGATTTAAAAGATTGTCTATATGTAAATAATAACATGAAAAATATAAGTTTAAAAATATATATAAATATGTACTATTATAATAAAAAAAAACTTGAATAAATAAAAATATGAAATAAAAAATAAAAAATGAAAAATGTCTGCTTTTATAATAGTTAACCAAAAGTTACCCTCAAGTCCTCGTTACTTAAAAAATAAATAAATCTGCAAAATTCGCTTAACATAGGTGAAAGACATAAAAGATTGTCTATATGTAAATAATAACATGAAAAATATAAGTTTAAAAATATATATGAATATGTCCACTTAAAATAAAAGGTAGATTTTATCTAATAAAAATAAACTTGAATAAATAAAAATGAAAAATGTCTGCTTTTATAATAGCTAACCAAAAACTATCCTTAAGTCCTCGTTACTTAAAAAATAAATAAATCTGCAAAATCCGCTTAACATAGGTGAAAAATTTAAAACATTGTCTATATGTAAATAATAAGATGAAAAATATAAGTTTTAAAATATGTATAATAAATATGTACACTTATAATAAAAGATAAAACCGAGCAACTAGAATTAAATTAATTCTCTTACCCTTCAATGCCACGAGGGTCGCTTCATGACTCATCCAATGAGTGAGTCATACTTTTACGATATTTTGACAACAAATTCCAGCTGAACCTGTACTATTAATAAACAGGTACTTCGTAGCAGGTAGCAGGTAGCAGGTACATTGACCTTAAAGTAGATATTTCCTTTGTCGGTAAATCACATATATTTTTGTATTTGTTTTTAAATAATATTTAAATATTATAATAAAACGCTGCCGCTTCCAGGCAATTCTATGATACAAGATTTGAATTTGATTTAATCAATACAGATAAATTTCAATTTATGTAAAATTTAATTCAATTCGTTCAAAATGGTTTCTATTAAAAAAAAAACTCTATAAGTTTTCATAAAAAATATATCTCATGTCAAGGTGCTTCATTAATTTCATGATCATATATTAATGTTTTCCTGTGATATAATAATAACATAAGGAAATTAGTAAATCGCGGAAAATAATCATGACATAGTCTGATGTGAACGAGGCCCAAAACACGGCCACTGACGATCATTACAAATGGAACAATAGAACAATGGAGTGGAGCGACTGGAGTGCTTGGAGTGAAGATTTTAAGAGACCCACAAATGATCATTCCAATCCATCGGTCCATTTTATCGAACAGGCAGTGATTCCCGCTTACATATACATGTAATATAGTCCAATACACATATAAACAGCCCAACTGGATAGCAACAAGAGGCGCTTCAAATCTTAAAGTCTACAGACAAAAAATTAATGCGAAAATGATTTCGGGTAAAGATAAATATTTTCATCTTTAGCGTGGAAGAAATTAAATCGTTAATGAAGAGCTCGTGAGTAAAATAACTGGGAGAATTGGACATGAAATAGATAGCACAGTAAAGCAAATATTAATAAAAAAATAAAAGCGAAATTGATTTTGGATGAAGATGGATATTTTCGTCTTTTACGAAGTATTTATCTCGTTAATACATGGCATTGACCCAGGAAGTATTAGTTATTAAATAGGGTTTATAACCCAGGAAGTTATTGTTTTGCTTCCTACTTATCAGCGTTAAACAGGTGTTATTTCCTTGTTATATTGTTAGTTCATCCCCTCTCCTCTTGTATGTATAAAAGCCTATCTGAAATGGACAGATCTATTAAAATCAGAATGTTAATTAGAGTGTAAGTTAGAATGTAAGAATAAGAGAATGTGAGACAGTAGACTCTCACTATGTTAGCTTTAAGTCTAGTTGTAATATCTTCAGTAGAGTCTATCTGTAGTTAACACTGTCAGTAGCTCACTATTTTATATCATGTAACTTTGTACTCTTATAAACAGAGTATTTTCTAAGGCTTGCACGCATCGGCTTTGTTAATTGTAGCAAAGTCTCTGGCAGAATTGGACATGAAATGCAGAGAACAGAATGGAAAATATTAATAAAAATTGAAAACGAAATAGATTCAGGATGGAGATGGATAATTAAGCATTTTACATTTATTGGATCTCGTTCGTAAAATGATCCTAGCTCATTCTCTGGAATAGTTAAGACATGGAATATAGAGCACAGAATGGTATATATTAATAAAAAATAAAATTGATATTAATTATGGGTGAAGATGGATAATTAATCATTTTACATGTATTGGATCTCGTTCGTAAAATGATTCTAGCTCATTCTCTGGAATAGTTAGACATGGAATATAGAGCACAGAATGGTATATATTAATAAAAAATAAAATTGATATTAATTATGGGTGAAGATGGATAATTAATCATTTTACATGTATTGGATCTCGTTCGTAAAATGATTCTAGCTCATTCTCTGGAATAGTTAGACATGGAATATAGAGCACAGAACGGTATATATTAATAAAAAATAAAATTGATATTAATTATGGGTGAAGATGGATAATTAATCATTTTACATGTATTGGATCTCGTTCGTAAAATGATCCTAGCTCATTCTCTGGAATAGTTAAGACATGAAATATAGAGCACAGAACGGTATATATTAATAAAAAATAAAATTGATATTAATTATGGGTGAAGATGGATAATTAATCATTTTACATGTATTGGATCTCGTTCGTAAAATGATCCTAGCTCATTCTCTGGAATAGTTAAGACATGAAATATAGAGCACAGAATGGTATATATTAATAAAAAATAAAATTGATATTAATTATGGGTGAAGATGGATAATTCATCATTTTACATGTATTGGATCTCGTTCGTAAAATGATTCTAGCTCATTCTCTGGAATAGTTAGACATGGAAGATAGAGCACAGAACGGTATATATTAATAAAAAATAAAAGCGAAATTGATTCCGGGTGAATATGGATATTTTCGTCTGTTAAAATATATTTAATATTTTACTATATTTAATATGCCGCCTGTTAAGAGGAATGGATCTCGCCAATGGAGATATCGAAGCCCATTTCATGGAGAGCACTGAATGGTATATATTAATAAAATATTAATATCAAGGCATTTGGTTATTATTTCTCCCTTTACTCAACTTGATTCGAATCTGAGCAATAACAGTACCAATGTAATGGCAATTTATCAATTACACAACTTACTGATTATATCATAAATTTGCTTTGATCCAGCAGTCAATGGAACGATGGAGGGAATCGACTTGATTTCTCGAGAGAAGATTTTAAGCGTCTTCATTAATTTTTTACCGACAGGAATCTTTAATGTTCAATTTTTAATATTTTGCAAGTTAGTTAATGCTCAATATTAATGATTTTGTGATACATAAAATTGATGTTTTGTAAGTATAATTAATAATGCTTAATCCTAATTTCATATTCTGACTGTTCACCTCTGCTGTTTTAACATGTTAGAATTGCATCTTGATGTTCTTAGAAATGCCACCAAAACGACTAAATATTTATTGTCGCATCCAAGAGAAAATGAAAAACGAAAAAATGAAACAGGAGAAGAAACAGCACAATATAGATTGCACATGTCACAGTCCTGTGCTACTGAATCATGAAGATGAAGCGATAACTTATCCAACTGAATTCTTAAATTCACTTGATTCATCTGCATTGCAACCACACAGCATTATTCATCATGCTTACATATACAGTGGCATCTCTATAATTCGACATATATGACACCGGGTTGTGCCGGATTATAGAAGTTTATCGGATTACTGGAGGTTAAAAAAAAAAAACGTGCTATTGTAGGAAGACAATATGTATACATTTATTATGATAAATATAAAAAAGTACATATTATATTGAAAATATTGAAAAAATAAAAAAGATATTACATATTATCAAATAAATAACAGAGAATAATAAAAACCACACAGTTATAGGAGATCAATTTTTACACTTCCACCGGGTTCAGACAATAATAAACTGTAAAAAGAAACTGTAAACTCTACAAGAACCGATAGGGTAATAAAAAAATCCGTTTACTGCGGGGAGTAAAAATCCGCAAATAACAAACTATTAAAGACTGAGACAGTGCAACTTTCCGTCCTCCTCAGCGCAGGGATTTGAATATCGAAAAAATATATCGATACATATTGTTTAATTTTTTAAAGGACCTTTTAAAGGGGGCTCATCCTCAGGGGGAGCTAGGGGGGGGGGGGGCAACCTCATGAGTTCTTTTCAAAGGTTTCTAATCTCCCGCTGGTCTTTGTGATTTTTGAATGTTTGTATGTTTTTAGAACTGAAGATGAATATATACTTAGAAGGATCAATTTAAGTAGGGATTGATAAATTATTTGTCACTTGTATAAATTTGTTTTATTGAAAACTAGTTTAGAATGTTATAAATTCATTCTCAGTTCTAAAAACACACAAAAAAATTCAAAATAAGCAATTCAAAATATAGTTGGTATTATTTGAATTGCTTATTTTGATTTTTTGTGTGTTTTTTGAACTGAGGATGAATGTATAACATTCGAAACTAGTTTTGAATAAAACAAATTTATAGAAGTGGCAAATAATTTATCAATCCCTAATTAGATTGATCCTAACTTTTTTGGATTTGAACTTTTCATTTACCTGTTGCGAATGTACACACAAAAAATATCGATATTTCGGGCCTCGATATTTTTAATATTTAAAAAGGACACACATATATCGCATATATATATATATATTTCTGGAACGATATGTTTTTTTTTGTTTTTTTTTTATTACAGGTAATCCACGATTGAGATGATGTTTGCTTACGCACAACTATGTTGATTTCAAATAAATGAGTCGATATAGTTTGAGTAATATAGAAATTTCCTTACCGATATAAATAAGATATTATTTTTATAATATCAGTATTTCTGTCCATATAATTTTGATAATTTTTTATAATATCGATATTTCTGTGCCGACATAATTATGATATTGCTTTTATAATATCGATATTTCTCTGCCGATATCATTATGATATTGTTCATTTACAGCAGGATTTAAATAATAATAACAAGCAGGAAATTTCTTGAAATCCTTTCAATTCGTTCAGGTTTTATTTTATTTTTTTAATTTGATCAAAGAATTAATTATGCTATGAAATATCTATATTTATGTGCCAATGTTTTCAATATATAGATATTATTAACCAATATAAATATCGATATTTTGCCTATTCATAGAACACAGCTACTATAGATAGCAACCCGAACACACCACACCACAACTTTTTATGGTTATTGTTGATTTTTTTAAATTTTATATTTGTTTCTCGTTTTTTTTAAACAATTTTTTTATCGGTTTTCGATACTCAAATTTTAATATCGATATATGGAAAAATATATATCGGACAAAAATATTGATATATCGATATTTTTTCAACATACCTGCCTCAGTACAACACCCCTCCCTCACAGTGTCAGGCTACTGAACGTTGCGGACAATAGAGACTCAACTGTAACGAAATCGTAAACATGTATTTCGCAACGAAGTTGAAAGTCACATCCCGAAGAACCAAAGAAAATTAATAAATCGGGTTCCGAAGGATTTCAAACGATATTAATAGATCCAAGTTCGTTCCAAGGTTTTGTACTGTATATCATAATCAAATTAATAAAACTATTTTAATTATTAAACTTTGTTAATGTCATAGTCGTAATATTTCAATAACGGAAATAAAAGAAAACTTCAATAATTTCAAATCAGCAAAAATATTATTAGTTACGAATAACTGATTTTTATAAACAAAACCGAACTCGAAATGAAGCCATAAGGGGGGGGGGGAGAAGGTAAGTACCTAACAGGCAGGTTCATCGCCCAAGCTTCTAGTTCATTGGCTATTGAGGTAATCTACCTGCCAAAGGGGAAAGGTAAAGAGGTAATTCCTTTTAGTCAGTGCTAGGTCATACTCAAGTTGAAAACGTCGTGTGGTTCTCAGATTTCTATCTTCAGTTTTCTTTCTGAGAATAAAGTCCAACAAGAGAATAAAGAAAACATGGATCTACCACTCCTGGACATAGCGACTTTTTCTACCAAGCCACCTTACTGTTCAACACCCATTTCTTCTATACCAGGTTTGTAGTTTTTTCAATTATTTATTTATATTAATATCATGCTTTATATAGTAACTGTTATGCGCCATAGAGGAATTTATTTTTTTAAATAAATTTAGATTTTCTTACGTGATAATTAGGAGAAACGTAGTAGAAACAAATTTAATATGTTTTAGATAAAATCGGTATATAGCAACCTGATGAAAAAAGTTCATAAACGAACCGAGAAGTGCTTTTTCACGTAAAATCGTTAAAAAGATAAAAAATAAATAAAATAAAAACCACAAAATATGTCAATTTTTAGACATTAAATAAAAAAAAATATAATTTTTCCAATTTAATAATTCTTTTGAAGATCGGGCTTTTTCTTGCTTTGGTCGCTAGTGACGAGGGTAAGGTGGGGAAGACACAACAAGGTTGGAAGAATGCTCTCTAGCGCTTGACCGAAATCGAGAGATGCTTTCCCCACTCTTCGTCACTTTCCCAGCTCTCGCACCCTTCGAAGCAAGAAAATAAAACTAATTTCAAATGTTTATTTTAGGTATTAAATAGAACCTCACATACATTTCATGAAAATAGAGTTGTAGAGAAACTCTTTCAGAATAAATAGCGCTTTGAAAAATCGGACCATTTTGACCCTTGTTAAAATATTTTTTCGAGAACACCTGTTTTTAAATTTCCGGGAAAAATTTACTATTTTTTTTTTTTTTTTGCCTAAAATTTTTATTGTAAATAGGAAGTAACAATATCCACAATTCAAGCTTCAAAACAAGTTTCTGCGACAATTACAAGCCGTGCAATATAATGTTCAAAAGTGACCATAATTTTGTTTTTAATTTTTTTTGTAATATATTTTTTACGACTTTTTAAACGCTATTACATACTATTTTTTTTTATTTAATAAAATTTGTTAAAATTTTAAACGTGAAAAAACAATTTTTGGAACTCTTGTGTCTTTTTTTTTTACGAAGTTGCAACATATCGATTTTATGAAAGAATTGGAAATTTATATTAAAAAAATAAACTATCGCGCCTGGACTATTATTAATATTTTATCGTTATGTGATAAATATAATAATGTGATAATATTTAATTTTCAGATGTGAATTTCCTGAATCTATGCGATATCAGTAAAATATCACCAATCCAAGATGAATCGAAATATAGATTCTACGATGAAATGCCATCAATGTTCGATTTCTCTCTCCAGAAAAGCAATAGGTAAATTAATTACGAAGTGATCCTATTTAATTTTATTCTGGACTTGATGACGTAATATGAACTAATTCCAGAGTATTTATTTGTTTTAGCTCCTTAAGGCTGGAGAAGACGCCCTCCTTGATGAAGCAAATGCGACTGTAGCATTTAAATGAAGATAAAGAAGAGAAGATTTCTTCAAGAACAATCATTTGCTCTCTCTAGACTTTTATTCTTTTGATCTTTCACATTAACCTTATTTTCAATTATAAATTGTTTTTTTTGTTTTTGTTTTTTTATATAAATAAATTTAATAGATATTAATGACGATTTTATTTTATAGAATAATTAAAAGGGGAAGTGTCCTATTATGAGATACTTACGATAAAATTCCCCAATATAACATATACTGAATATTATTTTTTGTTTTAACTTTAGAACTAATAGTCTAAGAAACTTTTTAAAGATGGTATCCCAAATGTGTTTAAAACAGTATTTTCAAAAAAATTCTAAATCAGTTGTTTTAGAAAAGTATTGCCCTCCTATACGAGACAGGGTGTATTCTTTATAAAAGGCTATGTCTTATATGTTTATTTTACAATAAAAAGATTAAAAATGCTTCGATACAGTTTCAATTATTTATTTGTACTAGTACCCAAATAAATCTTACCTGAATTTGGCATTTTTTATTAGAGATAGTCTTATTAAAAAATTAAAAAAAAAAAAGATAGCTTATTATGTTACAATTTAATACCAGCTAAATGTGTAAACCTAAAAAAAATATATGATGTGGACAACACATGACTTCCTTGAACGCCTATTAAGCTATAAATCGGGGGTTGAAAAAGTGATCCTGAATTTGGTTACTAGTTTCCGAAGATTACAGTATCTCAAAAAGGACACTCGGCGTCCCAACATCCATCTATTGACACACACACACACAAATGGGGAGGAAAACCAGTATTTTACACTCAATTTTAACACTTAAAACAAGTAATAAAAATGTTTAATTGGATTGGAAACCAAATTGCGTTTGTAACCTTTAATACCGAAACATATGATTTATGTATTAAATTTAATTATAATTTTTGATGTAAGCTTACTATGACCTTCAAGTAAAGTACCCTTTTCGGCTCACAAATTTTAACCAAAATATAGTAAATACATTCATAATGATACAAAAGTCCTATTTACCAAATTTGAGATGTTTTCCATTATATTTTAATATAATTTTTGATGAAAGTCTAATATGACCTTCAAGTAAAGTACCACTTCCGGTCTGCCAATGTTAATCAAAATTTATTATATTATTTAAATCAATATATAAGTCATAAATACTAAATTTGAGAAGTTTTGCATAGTATTTTAATACAATTTTTGATGAAAATCAATTATGATCTTCAAGTAAAGTACCACTTCCGGTGATCAAGCAGTAACCAAAAAGAGAGGTTCACAACTAGATTTTACAACAATCCTAAATACAAAATTTCAACTTTCTACGGCTAACTGTTTTAGTTATGCGAGATTCAGGGATGGTCAAAATGGATATTTCCGTTGAAATCTGAAAACCGAAAATTTTCGCGATTACAATACTTCCTTTACTTCGTACGATGAAGTAAAAATTACTTAGAAAAATGTTGATAAATGGAAAAAATACTGTTTTGTCTCATATTAGGCACAGGAATTTTTTTTTTTTTATTACAAGATCAATTAATTCCATAAAATTTGAAAGTTTAGGACTGGTGACTAATGACAAATAAACTATATGAAAAGTTGTTTATAAACAGTAAAAATAATTGTTAAAAATTTTCTTTTAACAAGTGTTGAATAATTGGAATGGTCTGAGTATGCTTCAATTAGGAAACGCTGTACTTACCCAGTGCATCAATGATCTCGAGTAGTTAATAACGTAATTAATTAATTAATAACTACAAAGTAACTAATACCTACTAATAAATAATAACTACTAAGTAAGTATAACTATTAACTACTTAAAAAGTAGCTCATGAATGCAGAGAAGATGCAGGTATATCTTATATTAGGAACGTATCTCAGGAAACTTTTCCCCATTTAAAAATACACAAATTGTAATTCATAAAAATAAATTTTAATGATTGCATAAGATTTACTTTTTTTTTTTTTTTTTAAAGATCCTTAATTTATTTAAAATATATTCAATTTCTACCTGATACCGATTTTAATTTACATTAATTAGATAGCTATTATGCATGCACATTTTTTAAAAGAAAAAAGATATATACGTAATAATAAGAATTCAATTAGATAAGAAAAATAGTGACAAAAGATGAGAAATGTTCAGTTACTGTACGTAATTTTTTTTGAAAACACATTAAAAATCATATCTCGAAAACTGATATAGATAAGAAGGTACGATTGGAATACCAAAAAATATAACAATATTTTTGATAAGTAGGAGAATCTTGGTATGGGATGCGGTAAATAAAAACAAATAAAAAAATGATTATGTGTGCCGACGTTCCGGCCTAAGATTTAGGCCATCATCAACACAGCTAAGAACAAACAAGATAACAATAGATGTAACAACAGTGGCAGCACGAGTAATAACATAAAAGTTAAACACTAATATGGAAAAAATAAAGACAGATATGTTAATCATAATATGCTAATATTAATGTGAATAATAAGAAATAAAGAAAAATATGTTTTTTTTTTATAAATATTGTTTATTCCATAAATAATATTACATTGAGCATTAATAATTGATTAGGGATGTACCCTTATATAATACATTTTTTTTTATACAACTTATTTGGACATAAATTATATTTTATTTATTGGTAAAAATAAAAATGAGAAAGAAAAAAAAAACCAACACTGTTCTGAAAATTAATAAAATACAGGCTATTTAAATGAAATATAAATATTAAAATAAAATACAGGCTTCTTAAATTATATGTTTTGTGCGTTTATGTTTATATCTGCGTGTCGTAGCTTTTGTATAATTACCTATTTCTGTTATTAAAGGATTTAGAGAGTGGGGGCATAATTGAAAGAATGAATGAATTAGTTTGAATATGTAATCTTGTATATAGGATATATTTAATTCTGTGTGTATCTTTGTTATTTTGGTATAATACGGATAATTGTTGACAATTCTGAGGCATTTATTTTGGAATAATTGTAATTTTTTTAAGTTAGTTGCATTTGTGAAACTCGAAATAGGAGACAAGCGTATGTTAAGATTGGTCTTAGTACAGATTTATATAGAATTAATTCATTAATAGGAGAGAGTTTTGATTTTTTATTAAAATAGGGAAACATTTGGTACATCATTTTTACGGCCTTTTAAAGAAAAATATATCAATAGATAATGAAAAAAAGGGTATTTAATATTATTGTGAAAATATAGAAAGAAAAATAGTGAATTCATGAAAGCTATAATAAAATACATTTAAAATAGTAATTATAATAACTACTAGAATGAAGATTTAAGACTATTATATTCATGGAAAAATATACTTAAAAATAACAGCAGATAATAAATTTGTAAGATATAAAGTTGCGTAAGCTTAAATATAGAGTAATACAATGCTTTAGCAGTAATATAATGCTTTAATAATTCCAATAAATACGAATAATACAACTGAATGCAAAGCAATTGGTTAGGACAAATAGCGCTAATGCGGTTGCATAGTAAAGTTGTACCATAACCAGTTATTTTCAGGGTTTTCGTTGTTTGTTTGCTTGTGTATAGATTTTTTTTTCAAAGATCAATGGTTAATTTACTTGATTTAAAGTTATTGCCAATGACCAGTTATTTGTAACCATTGCAGGAGCTGTTACTTGTGACGTCATCAAAACATTTTTTTGATGAGAAGTTATTTAATATAAAATAACCGGTTTTGGGAAAAAACGGTTATTTGCTTCGGTTAAAACCGATCGGTTATAATTAAAGGTAAAACAACCGATAAACGGTTTTTTTTTTTTTCAAAAACCGGCATCCCTAGTCTTACCTATGTTGTTGTACCAAGGAACCGAAAATTGTAATCAAATAAATAAATAGTTATATAAATATAATAGAAATTATATAGCATTATATAAACAATCAAACCTGATGACTTAGAAATGTATGTTGAAGAGAGAGGGTAAACGCTAGCCAAGCAGGCAGACAAATCGGCCTATCTTCTAGTTCAGGAGTTCGCAGACAATGGTACTCGTACCAGTGGTGGTACGCTAGGACCTTCTGGATGGTACGCGGACAAGTGAACAAAAGTCGTGGATAAAAAAATCTATTTAACACGTTTAATAAGGGATAACGATTTTTTAAATAATTATTATTGAATATATCAATTATTAGATGATTAAACACGATCTATAATTAATAAAAATAACTCAGGATTGTTACAGCAGTAATGGCGAAAGGGCCTGAGTGTTAAATTGGACTCAAGTTGAGCTCCATGAAGCCTAACATTGGTGCTCTCATTGTAAATAAAAAACAACTGAAGCTTCCAACTGAAAAATATTGATACTTTTCGTCACAAAGTCTGAATTTCTTAATTTTGATGGCCCACTTTGTCAAAATTGTGTGATTTTTGAACTTTATTTTCAATTTTCTTGAGCAAAATTGCTGTAATATTTACATATCGACGTCGTTTTTTGAAAAAGGCTTAAGCGCCAAAAATTCGAAAATTGGGTTTCAATTGATTTTTTTGACGCAAACACTATCGAATCCCGCTTACGATATATCGAGAAAATTATTGAAAATGTTCTAAAATGGAATATTGATGACGCAAGCAAGAATATTGATACTAACGACTCTCAGTCGTCAATCTGGCCTTAAACAGTGCTAAAATCCTTTGAAATATATTGTAATTACAAAGATTTTGCCAGCTTAATAAACTACTACTCTGTACAATAAAGAATATATTTTTTTTAAATTTATTATTTATTTATTGAATTTTACAACTGTATTACATAATACAACAAGTAAATGTAAAGTTAGAGTACAAGACATGAGAATGACTTGCGAAGAAACCACCCATTGGTGGCACTTCAATATCTATTTTAAGTTAGAAGGTCCCGTGGCCATCTTCTTTTCAGACGCCTCAGAGGATTATCAGGAATGCATGGAGATGAAAGGCTACGAACAAGAGGGTTGGTGTGGGTAAGGAGTTTGGAATTAAAGGAGAAATATCTATTTCGGGCTAAATCTGCAACACATGGGATATTGAGGTCTTTGTGGATAATTTTATTTGTGACAAAATAAGGAGCATTGAGGATTTTTCAAAGGATTTTGGATTGCAAGGATTGGATGCGGGAGGAATTTGATGGTTTAGTGGTACCCGAAAGCTCTATTCCATATGTCCAAATAGTCCTGATAATGGTGATGTAAATGAGCTTTTTGTAGAAAATTGGTAATTTGGAGCGTTTGTCAAGTAAGTGTTGTAGTAATCGGAATCTACGAGCAGTTTCTTGTCTTTTCAGTCTTGTGTGAGGGTTCCATGTAAGACGTTTATCAAGATGGAGTCCTAGGTAGCGGATCTGTTCGACAGGGATCAATAAAGAATAAAATTTAAAAAATATATATTGTTATTTGGGGAAAAATCGTTTCCTGTAGTTTTCTTAATGGCGCTTACGCCCTTTTCAAAAAACGACTTCGATTTGTTAAATAATTTTTGTAAATTAATCGCTATTTCTTAATGAAGACGAATCTATAATAATAATTTGATTAGATCAGGTACGTCCAGTTACATGAATAGTTGAATTTGTGGCATGAAGTCTGGGAACCCCTTTTCTGGTTCATTAACTTGTCAAAGGAGAAAGACAAAGAGACAATTCGTAATATAGTCAGTTCTGTTTCATATTGAGGTTGGAAACATATTTACTATCCTTTATGTATTCCAATAGTAAGAATACCAGAATAATTAGGGATTCATAAATTATTTGCCACTTCTATAAATTTGTTTTATTGAAAACTAGTTTCGAATGTTATACATTCATCCTCAGTTCTAAAAACACACAAAAAATTCAAATATCTCCAATAGTCCAATCTTAAATTTATTCCCACCTATAACAGAAAAAACAATTACTTACCGGCATTACTGGAAAAACCCTGACCCTTAAACCGTTTACCTATAAACATCCTACCTACCTATAGTTCATTGTTAGTTCAATGCGAGAAGAAACCAGTAGAAACTTTTCTTTTTGATATAATCCATTTAAACCTTGGTGAGTACCAACATGTTTTTGATTTCTTGTCTTAATTAAATTCATAATTCATAAATACTTTATAATACTGATTTATATTATATATAATTTAATATGTATAATAATACCAAATTATATTTTGAGTTGCTTATTTTTAAATCAGTATTATAAAGTATTTATGAATTATGAATTTAATTAAGACAAGAAATCAAAAACATGTTGGTACTCACCAAGGTTTAAATGGATTATATCAAAAAGAAAAGTTTCTACTGGTTTCTTCTCGCATTGAACTAACAATGAACGATAGGTAGGTAGGATGTTTATAGGTAAACGGTTTAAGGGTCAGGATTTTTCAGTAATGCCGGTAAGTAATTGCTTTTTCTGTTATAGATGGGAATAAATTTAAGATTGGACTATTGGAGATATTTGAATTTTTTGTGTGTTTTTAGAACTGAGGATGAATGTATAACATTCGAAACTAGTTTTCAATAAAAAAAATTTATAGAAGTGGCAAATAATTTATCAATCCCTAATTAGATTGATCCTTCTATACCATCATGCGGATGGCTACTGAATACCAGAATAGTTACTGTTGCTTTGACACGATCTACCGATGGTATTGTTCAATTGCTGGAAAGTTCGAGTTCATCCTGTTTCCATCCAACCAATTCAAACTTCCTAGTACTGCACTACACAGAGGTTAGTACGAAACCGAACAGATATTTTATTATTCAAAGCATTCAGTTCAATCCTCGTTTTTCATCGTATCGATCCAATTACGCGAAACTTCATTATATTTGCAGAAGAAATCTTGATTGAAAAATAAAACACTTCCGTTTTATCTTTCAATTAAAAAAAAAAAAAAACTGATTTCATTATTAAAGAAATAATATGACCCAAACTGGTTGAATAAACTATTTACTGCTATGTCTGTTATATGCTTTGATTGATCATTGGCAATCAAATTTATTTCGACAGCATCAATGAATAAATTAATTAACTGCCTTTCTATTATATTAATTAATGTGACAAAGGTGCAAGGTGCAATAGTCTGCACACTTCTACTATTATAAACTATGAATTCATTTAATTGAAATTTCATTTCGATTATCCGATTAGTTCACAAAATATTTTAATTGAACAGTAAATAACATTCATGGAGAAAGTCGGGTAGGAAATTCTTAATCAGGTAAAGTTATAATTGACCACATTAAAATAGAAATGATAGAAAGTAGAAAGGACAAAAATTGCAGGCGAAAAAATAAAATGGTTAATCTATAATTTTTTTTTTATCCGCTAAAAAGTAAATCAATACTTCTCTCAACTGGATTAAGTCGATTTATTTTTATTAAAATAATACATGTAAAATATCTGATGTGGACAACACATGACTCCCTTGTACGCCTATTAAACTATAAATCGGTGGCTCAAAAAGTGATCCTGAATTTGGTTACAAGTTTCCGAAGATCGCAGCATCTCAAAAAAGACATTCGTCTTCGCGACATCCATCTATTGATACACACACACACACACACACACACACATACTCTTGTTTCTGGAGATCTCATTCCGTTATTATATGTCGTTTTCTTTCAGTAGGTAACAAGTTCCTAAGAGATTTCTTCGTGTTCCCTGACAACATTAGAACTGTCTATGTCACTTGATAAAGCATTGGAAATCGACATTTTAAGCGGAAAAACCCACTCAACTTATATCTTATTCTCCTGCTGCAGATTTGTTCATCTCACAAATGGGGAGGAAAACCAGTATTTTACACTCAATTTTAGCACTTAGAACAAATAATAAAAATGTTTAATTGGATTGGAAACCACATTGCGTTTGTAACCATTATTACCGAAACATATGATTTCTGAATTTAATTTTAATATAATTTTTGATGTAAGTTTATTATGAACTACAAGTAAAGTACCCTTTTCGGCTCATCAATTTGTATAAAATCTAATAAATACATTCATATCGATATAAAAGTCCTATTTACCAAATTTGAGATGTTTTACATTATATTTTAATATAATTTTTGATGAAAGTCTATTATGACCTTCAAGTAAAGTACCACTTCCGGTCTGCCAATGTTAACCAAAATTTATTATATTATTTAAAGCAATATACCAGTTATAAATACTAAATTTGAGAAGTTTTGCAGAGCATTTTGATATAATTTTTGATGATAATCAATTATGACCTTCAAGTAAAGTACCATTTCCGGTGATCAAGCAGTGACCAAAAAGGGAGGTTCACAACTAGATTTTACAACAATCCTAAATACAAAATTTCAACATTCTACGGCTAACCGTTTTTGAGTTATGCGAGATACGAACGTATGTACGTACAGACGCCACGACGAAACTAGTAAAAATGGATTCAGGGATGGTCAAAATGGATATTTCCGTTGAAATTTGAAAACCGAAAATTTTCACGATTACAATACTTCCTTTACTTCCTACAAGAATAACACACAAATATATATATATATATATATATATATATATATATATATATATATATATATATATATATACACACATATCAATTTAAATTTAATAATTAGATTGAAGAAAATTCGTTAAATTTGTCGCCAATCGAAAGGACAGTAGAATAATCTTAGTTAATCTGATACACTTTGTTAAATAAACTGTAGCACTTCGGTTAATAATTTGACACACTAATAACTACATTTTGTATATGTCGGAGACAAACCGAGCAGCAACGTACCTTCTGATTTGAATTTATATATCTTTTTTAAATTTCAATTATATTTTCCACCAATCCAATATTGGCCATTTTCAGCATTAGAGTTGAAACCTAATTTGTGAAAACCAACAATCACAAATTGTGATTTTCGCATAATTAAGCCTATCAATTAAAACAGATGAGAGATACCCGAAAGTAATTATAATTACCATGAAATTTAGTACCCTTTACTCCTACTGTCGCGTTAACTGCCACATGTATACGCCTTGACAGTGAAATGTCGCTCATAAAGGTTTCTTGAAAAATAAATCGATATATGGAAATTTCGATATATAGAAAGATTTCAATTTTTTACCATTTTCAGTCTATAAACAATTACAGCTATGCTTTAGGATTAAAAAAGTATCTAAGGTAATTTTCGGTAGTTAATGATGTAACAAAGGTAATTTTTTAGGGTGTAAAAAAAAAAAAAACTGAACTTTCAACAGCACTTATTTAAAAAAATTATACAAATCACATCTTTGATGGCAGATTTTTTACAAATGTACATTTAAAATTTAATAATGACATTATTAAAATATGCACAGATACATAAAAATTAATTAAACTGAATTTAAAATGAAAATTTCACTACATCCTAGGAAAGAGATTCAGATGATTTAGGCATTCCTGTCCTTTTTCTGAAATAAGATTTTTCTTAAATTTCCATTGTTTTTCAAACTAGCGGAACCTTTTTTTTTCATATTTAATTACTTACCCAATCTTATGAACGTAAACTAAGAGCTCGTTTTGATGATTTTGATGACAATCACATTTTATATTTTTTTAAATGGGATTATTTTGTTCGATATATAGAAATTTGATTCGATATACAGAAATTTTTTTTTCTAATAAAAAATCAATATTCCCCAAAAAAGTTCTATATATTCGATATATGAAAGTTCGATTACAAAGGTTCGACTGTTGTATTTCGATTACATCTGAACCTGAAGTTGATTCTATCCAACGTTTTGACATTACAAATTTCTTATAGGGGGAATACAAATTTAAACTATAATAAATTCCTTTAATTTTGTAATTAGATTTATTGGTTATTTCTAAAAAAAATTGTATTATTAATTATTTTATTTTTGATTATAAAAATAATCATTACATCAGCTGTTCTTTTAGTGTTCTATATGTCAGCTGTTCTAAATCCGCCATTTTTCCAACTGACTGTCACCAGTTTACTCTAAGCGTGTCGACAAGACACTACTAACCTGTCTGACTATCGTGACAGTATTACCACTGCAGCAGAATATCACCGTGTATACGAGGCTTTAATTTGTTAGTTTAGAGAGCGAAGCGTACCCAATGTTAGCAAGAACATCTCTCAATATATAATAGCATAATATAATATTAAAAAATAAATAAACATAAAAGCCGTTGATGACCAACAGGTTTTACTTCTTGACATCCAAATAACTAACTAATATTCCGCAATGTTTGCATGGTCTGGGATCCAAAAAAAATATTTTTATTTTTAAAGACGTTTGGAATTTCCAAATTGTGTCTGTTATGGTAATCATTTTTAATATTATATAGAATATCAAGATTGAGATTGGAATAAAAACATCTCAGGAATGAATAAAAAGGATCTTAATGAAAAAAATAAAATCATATACAATTATCAAAATTTATTATGCTATATTACAATATTATCTTCATCTATGATATTTACAATTATTATTCGTCCAAGGAAATGAAATTTCAACTATTTTACTACATTCTAAATTTTTATATATATATATATATATATATATATATATATATATATATATACATACATAAGTATAATATATAAATATATTATATAATAATATTTATATATTTATTATTATTATTATTATTTGTTATTATTATATATTTATATTTATATATTTATTATATAATTATAATATATTAATACATAAGTATATACATCTATATTTAATCTATGTACAATTATTATACATCCAATCATTATTTTATATGAAATCGACATATATGTACAAAAAATAACTAAACTAAGCACTAGGAAAAAAATAATAAATTAAATTTATTATTACAAATAAAAGGTAACTTGGCCAGAAGAAAACTCCAGAGAGTCCAAATGACTGTCCCTGAACCACTCGTCCCTTTCTTCATACAATTGCTCCAGCCTCAATTCCTTCACCAAGCAGGCTAGCCTTCCGAGCCTAAGGGAACTGGAAGGAATAATCATTTTTTGGATTAGTTATCAGATATACAAGTCATCGTTAGAAATTGAATTAAATTTGATCGAGTTTTAATCAATTTACCTTTCGCTTTTCTGGAAGGAGAAATCGTGAAATGATGGCGTTCGGTCGCAAAATCTGTGAGAGAATTCTTCGTGAGGGATCGATATTTCACTGATATCACAAAGATTCAGGAAATTCACTTCTGAAAATTAAATATTCAAATCTAATTATTAAATTTTAATAAAGTATTACATGAATGAAATATATATATATATATATATATATATATATATATATATATATATATATATATATATATATATATTTTATAAATTATAAAAATACAAACCTGGTATGGAAGAAATGGGTGTCGAGCAGAATGGCAACTTATTTGTAAAAGTCGCTACATCCAGTAATGGTAACTCCATATTTCCTTTCTTGTGCTGCTGTATTTTCTTCTTAGAAAGAAAACTGAAAATAGGCATCTTCCGTAAGCGGTAAAGAAAACGGGTAAGCAACGATTCCATCTTCAAGTCTGAAATAGAACTGACTCAAGTAAGAATTACCCCTTTACCTTATCCCTTAAGCAGGTAAACTAGCTCAATAGCCAATGAAACATTAGCTTGAGCGGTGCGGTCATCCGATTGGTTAGTGCTTACCCTCTCTCCTCCGCATGTATTTTGACGTCACATTGATTCATAATTCCAAATATTTTTGTTCTTTGTGAGTTTCAAGAATTTTTTACTTTAATAAATAGTTTTTACTATTTGTTAGGGATTGATAAATTTTTTGCCACTTCTATAAATTTGTTTTATTGAAAACTAGTTTCGAATGTTATACATTCATCCTGAGTTATAAAATAAAAAAATTTATCTAAAAAAAAAATTTTTTAATTTAAAAAATAAGCAATTGAAAATATAGTTTGATATTATTATGCATGTTAAATTAGATTAATATAAATCAGTATAATAAAAGATTTATGAATTATGAATTTAATTAAGACAAGAAATGAAATACATGTTGGTACTCACCAAGGTTTAAATGGATTATATCAAACAGAAAAGTTTGTACTGGTTTCTTCTGGTTTCGTACTGGCCATTTAAGCAAAAATCTGGATTGGATTTGAAGGATTTTATTATTTCAAGTGCTTCATATATATTTAATTTGAGACTGTTTTCAACGTGATGTATTAATTTAACTTCTGAGTCTTTGATGAATTTATGATTATTTTCATTTAAATGAATTGCAAAGTTGGAATTATCTGTCTCATATGCACGTATAAGTTCCTATAATATCTGATTTAGCGATCTTCCAGTTTTTCTCGTGTATTTGGCTGCACAATCATTACAATTTAGTTCGTATACTCCGCTTTTTTGGAAAGGGTCTATTTTGTCTTTAGGAGGAGAGAAATATGAGGATAGGTTTTTTTCTATTTTAAATGCAGGGTTTAATCCTAGTTTTTTTCAATGCATTTCCGACTTTGGTGGATATAGGGCCGTAATATGGAATCAAAACATGATGTTTCGGGATGGGCCTATCTTCGGAGATTGTTGAATAGATATCATTAATTGTCTTTTTTTGTATTTTTTTTTTTTTTATATATGATTGATAGTGGTTTTATTATACCCGTTATTTTTTGCTATGGAATATATTATCTCAATTTCTTTATTATAGTTCTTTTTATTTAATGGTATGTTCAAAAGACTGTAAATCATGCTATTAAAGGCTGCGAGTTTATGTGATATCGGTCTCCTAGCACCATTGTTTATAACGATTAATTAGATTGATCCTTCTATACCATCATGCGGATGTCAACTGATTTACTATTTGTGTTCCATTTTTTGACCGCCTCTCGGACCATCTCATTTCTTCATGTTAACAACTCTTCAGCATGTACTGCTTGACAAATATATATATATATATATATATATATATATATATATATATATTTTTTTTTTTTTTCGGTTGGCTCTATAGACCTTGTAGATCTTTGGCCGCGCGATGTGGTGTTCTTACAGACATTTATTGCTTGCGGGAGCACAGACAGCCTGGAGGGCTTGGATATATATGGATATATATATATATATATAAAATCTGCTTGGGAAGATAGAGAAGGAGGCAGAAGCATGGGGACGGCCTTGTCTAACTTGTTCGAGCATTACATGATGAAGAGTTGTAATTGTGAACCAACGTCCCTAGTAAAAACTGATTTTATTTTCAAAAAGTGAATTGAAAACATGAAGGAATGAGATGATCCGATAGGCGGTCAAAAAATGCATCGCAAATTGTAAAGACTATCTATTAGAAACCTACTTCGCCGGTCTTCATCAGGGCTAAATAAACAAGATACAAAAATAAAAAATAAAATAATGATATGTAAAGCGAATGATATTAAAATTGACAAAGTAAATAATTAATAAAAACATAATTAGAAAAAATGAAAACACTGATTAATTTGAAAAATGTTAAAAGATTTAACAGATAGAGTAATAACAATAACTAAAAATAAATTAGTTAATATTAATAGATGAAACTGATTATTAATAAAAATTACTGTTAATAATAACAGATTAAACTAGATAGAGAAATAACAATAACTAAAAAAATTAATAACAGTGATAAATAAGTAAAATTTGGAAATAATAATATCAAAATATATAAACAGTCAAAGTTTAGTACCTTGAAGCTTTAAATGCGGTAAAGGAGTGACTAAGCACCTCATTCCTTCATATAATGTTTACTGTCAACTATTAATTATATAATCTAAATTGAAAATAGTTTTGTTTCAGTGGGCTTCAAAAATTATATCTTCCAAATGTCGGCCGTTATTGACAACGAATTGCCGAATACGATCATCTTCACTTTTTAGTCATTACTAGAGGAATGACATTCATTTGTTCATTCATTCTCTTCATTAAGTCATCCAGAGAATGAGGTGTTTTAACACCTTGTATTTGAGATTACAATATCAAAAAAAAATCGCTTGCAAATCTGATGACCGTGATCAATCTGTAAGGGAACATTTATTTCAAAACTCCATACGAACGTCGTGAAGTTTAAGTCGTGGCTCCATTTTATAGGAACCACACCTCCTCTACATTTCATCGAGTTAATGCATATGAGAGTCCCGGCGTAACATGTGCACATAACAGTCGAAATTCAAAGTTACCATTACACTCCACTCCTCCACGGCCCCGATAAACCTAGGAAGATGTAAAAGAAACAATAACTTACTCTTCCATCCTCTTAGCGTAGAATAAAGCGCAATTCCACCATAAATGAATCGAAGGATGATGGAAAATGTTCGGAAACATCTTCATCAATTTGTAGTCAATAAAGGCCGATGTTTTTAAGATATAATTTTTAAAACGCACTGAAATAAAAATATTTTCAATGTAATTTATAAAACTAAACCAGTTTTTTTTTTCTAAAGACATTGGTTGATTTCTTACACCCCTTCAAAACGGGTGAATCATTTCTGCTGCACCCTTTATGATGATCACAATATTTACAGGAAGCAGGAAAAGATGGGACATATTTTTAACTGAAATCACAGTAGCCGCTTATGCATGAGTCATATTTTACCTGATTCAGGTAACAAAGCCCCGTTGACATTTATATGCACTAATAAATCATTTATCTGGTTCCTAGCAAGTACTTAACCAAAAGTAAATTATATATTGTTAAAATACTACCTCAAAAACTTTTATATTAAGGAAGATGGTGGTGACATTAAAATATAAGTAAACTATCTTGTTTATTGTATTTTTAAATAGTTAAAAATAGGTTACTGAACCAATTCCATAAAAATATAGCATATATTTTATCTAATATAAGTAAATAATACCAAATGACAGATACGTAGAGAAAAATATAAAGGGACAACAGAAAAAAAAAATCCAGAATTTTGAATGTCTGATAAGTTTATAAAATTGATTTAATTAAAAAAATTTACATTTGAAATTATATATTTCATCTCAATAAAAAGAGTTGGCTTAAAAAAACAAAAATATTGGTGTAAAAGAAGCTAATAATTCTCTTTTAGTTGTTAAATTAAAAAAAATAAATTGGAGCCTTTTTAGATTTGGTATTATTTTATTTGTTCGACTTTCTTCATCAATAATTTTAACATAATTAAATATTTAATTTTTTTTTTCAAAATTATTTACTTTTCTGACGAGAGTAATAAACTACATTTGGTTCAAAGCAGCAAACCATTACATTAAAAGAAAATTAAACCTCGAAAATCTCTTATATCAATATCATTTGTTTTTAAATGAATTAAATATTTTGTTTTCACATTTTAACTTGCTTTAATATTTAAAATCGTTATGAAATTTATAAGTACAAACATAGTCAGGAGGGGGTTTGCCTCCCAACTTAGTTTGAAATATGGATTGATAAATTATTTGCCACTTCTATAAATTTGTTTTATTGAAAACTAGTTTCATGAATGTTATACATTCATCCTCAGTTCTAAAACCAAACAAAAAATTCAAAAATAAGCAATTCAAAATATAGTTTGGCATTATTATACGTATTAAATTAGATATAATATAAATCAGTATTATAAAACATTTATGAATTATGAATTTAATTAAGACAAGAAACCAAATACGTGCTGGTACTCACCAAGGTTTAATAGATTATTGTTTGATATAACCTTGGTGAGTACCAACATATTTTTGATTTCTTGTCTTAATTAAGTTCATAATTCATAAATGTTTTATAATACTGATTTATATTAATCTAATTTAATATGTATAATAATACCAAACTATATTTTGAATTGCTTATTTTTGAATTTTTTGTGTGTTTTTAGAACTAAGGATGAATGTATAACATTCGAAACTAGTTTTCAATAAAACAAATTTATAGAAGTGGCAAATAATTTATCAATTGACCCTTCCATAACATCATGCGGATGTTAACTAATTTGAAATAAATTAAACGTTAATAGAAGTTCAGTTAAAATCAGAAAATTTTAGAGAACTTTTACCAAATAAGTGTAATATGTATAACTTTATTAATTTTATAAAACGATAAAAAAAAATGAATGATTTGAATTGCCGCAGATCTGACGTGGAGGAGAGTCCTAACTGAATTCAATTAGTCCCCCTCCCTCCCCCCAAAAAAAACAAACAAACTTAGAAGCACGCCAAACTTTTGAGTAATAAAATGAAGTTTAATTTTAAAATTAAATGACGATTTAAATAAATTGTTTTCACATTATGACTTTCTTGAATTCGTTGTTAAATCTAGCTAAACAATATAAAGGTATTTTTAAGTTTCAGTTATTCCAAAAGATCAAATATATTAGGAGTTATGAATTAAAATAAATAAATTAAATAGATATTATAGAAATTATATAGATTAAATTAGAAAAACAATCAAACAACTGGTAAAAAATAAATAGAAAATTCTTGAAACTCACAAAGAACAAAAATATTTGGAATTATGAATCAATGTGACGTCAAAATATATGCGGAGGAGAGAGGGTAAGCACTAACCAATCGGATGACCGCACCGCTCAAGCTAATGTTTCATTGGCTATTGAGCTAGTATACCTGTTTAAGGGATAAGGTAAAGGGGTATTTCCTACTTGAGTCAGTTCTATTTCACACTTGAAGATGGAATCATTGCTTACCCGTTTTCTTTACCGCTTACGGAAGATGCCTATTTTCAGTTTTCTTTCTAAGAAGAAAATACAGCAACACAAGAAAGGAAATATGGAGTTACCATTACTGGATGTAGCGACTTTTACAAATAAGTTACCATGCTGCTCGACACCCATTTCTTCCATACCAGGTTTGTATTTTTATAATTTATAAAATATATATATATATATATATATATATATATTTTTTTTTTCATTCATGTAATACTTTATTAAAATTTAATAATTAGATTCGAATATTTAATTTTCAGAAGTTAATTTCCTGAATCTTTGTGATATCAGTGAAATATCGATCCCTCACGAAGAATTCTCTCACAGATTTTGCGACCGAACGCCATCATTTCACGATTTCTCCTTCCAGAAAAGCGAAAGGTAAATTGATTAAAACTCTATCAAATTTAATTCAATTTCTAACGATGACTTGTATATCTGATAACTAATTCAAAAAATGATTATTCCTTCCAGTTCCCTAAGGCTCGGAAGGCTAGCCTGCTTGGTGAAGGAATTGAGGCTGGAGCATTTGTATGAAGAAAGGGACGAGTGGTTCAGGGACAGTCATTTCGACTCTCTCGAGTTTTCTTCTGGCCAAGTTACTTTTTATTTGTAATAATAGATTTAATTTATTATTGTATTTCTAGTGCTTAGTTTAGTTATTTTTTGTACATATATGTCGATTTTATATAACATAATGACGATACTATTTGATTTGATGAATAATAATTGTACATAGATTGAATATAGATGTATATACTTAATATATAAATTTAGAATGTAGTAAAATACTTGCAATTCCATTTTCTTGGATGAATAATAATTGTAAATATCATAGATGAAGATAATATTGTAATATAGCATAATAAATTTTGATAATTGTACACGATTTATTTTCATTAAGATCCTTTTTATTCATTCCTGAGATGTTTTTATTCCAATCTCAATCTTAATATTTTATAAAATATAAAAAATAATTGCAGTAACAGACTCAATTTCGAAATTCAAAACGTCTTTCAAAAAAAAAATTTCTATTGGATCCCTGACCATGGAAACATTTATTTATTCCTATTTATTTTTCAATACTATATTATACTATATTTAATATAAAAATATCTGATGTGGACACCTCATGACTTCCTTGTACGCCTACTAAACTATATAGGCTCAAAAAGTGACCCTGAATTTGGTTAATAGTTTCCGAAGATAGCAGTATCTCAAAAACGACACTCGGCTTCGCGATGTCCATCTATTGACAAAAACAGACACACACATAAGCTCTTGTTTATGAAGGTATTGTTACGTTATTATATGTCGTTTTCTGTCTACGCATCTAGATTAAGCATTGGAAATCGAAGATTTTAAGCGGAAGAGCCCGCTTAACATTTATCTTATTCTCCTGCTGCAGACTTGTTCAGCTTACTAATGGGGGAAAAAAAAGTATTTTAGACTCAATTTTAACACTTACAACAAGTAATAAAATTGTTTAATTAGAGTGGAAAAAAAAATCGCGTTTATAACCTTTATCACCGAACCATATGATTTCTATATTAAATGTCGATATACCTTATGATGTAAGTATATTATTACCTTTAAGTAAAGTACCCCTTTCGGCTCTTCAATTTCAGCCAAAATCTATTATATTAATATGTAAATCTAATATACCAAATTTGAGAAGTTTTGCATTATATTTTAATATAATTTTTGATGAAATTCAATAATGACCTTCAAAAAGAGTACCACTTCCGGTAAATATGGAGTGACCAAAATAACTGATGTGGACAACACATGACTTTCTTGTACGCCTATTAAACTATAAATCGGTGGCTCAAAAAGTGATCCTGAATTTGGTTACTAGTTTCCGAAGATCGTAGAAACTAACAAACTAAAGTTTCGTTACACGGTTCCAAAATAATTGTAAATAGAATTTCTTTCTATTCAATCAAAATTTTTAAAAATGTACTGATTGATTTTGTATCTTTTTAATTATTCTTACTTTATATCTAATTTTTGTTTTATCTTATTAATATTAGAAGCTCGTGTATTTTTCATATTAATATGTAAACACTCAGGCCATCAATACCTATTTCTTATGCTAGAAGTTAAAGCATTATGACTTGTTAAAATTTTCATTTGTATTTATTTATTTTTATCTTTTTGTTTTTTTATTATCTATTAATTCAGGTGTTGCTATTTCATCTACTCTAAGGCTCTGAAGACAGCCTATCAATGCCTGTAATTGTTGTTCTAAAAGGACTTGTCCCGGAATGAATAAATAATTTATAAATATTATTATTAAAAAAACTAAAAATTACGACTGGGTGTTTTCAAGCATAATGAACACGAAAAATTCAAGCAGGATTCTCAGTCTTTCAAGGAATTCAAGGCTGCTGGACATCCTGCATATATAATTATGCTATAAGATAAACTAAAATGTTGAAATAAAAAAAGAATAAGCACATCAGTAGTTACCTAAATTATAGTCTATATTATAGCCTATATATAGTGGAAGTACTGTCACGATAGTAAGACAGTTTGGCAGTGTCTTGTCGAAACGCTTACAAGTAAACCTGGTGACAGTCAGCTGGAAAAATGGCGGATATAGAACAGCTGACATATAGAACACTAAAAGAACAGCTGATGTAATGATTATTTTAATAATCAAAAATAAAATAATAATTTTTTTAGAAATAACCAATAAATCTAAATACAAAATTGAAGGAATTTATTATAGTTTAAATTATAATAGTTTTAATTCCTCCAACAAGAAAATAATATTGTCAAAACATCGAATATAATCAATTTCAGGTTCAGAGATAATCGAAATACAATACAGTCGAACCTCTGTATATCGAACTTCCACATATCGAAAATCTCTATATATCGAACTTTTTTTAGGAATCTTGATTTTTATTAGAAAAAAAAAAATCTGTATATCGAATAAAATTTCTGTAGATCGAACAAATATATTTATATTTAAAAAATATGAAATGTGATTGTCATCAAAAAGAGCTCTTAGTTATATAAGAATGAGTAGTAATTAAATAAGAAAAAAAAATAATCCACTGGTTGGAAAATCAATGGACAATTAGGGAAAATCTTGTTTCAGGAGAAGCACGGGAGTGCCTGAATTCTCTGAATATCTTTCCTGACAAGCAGTGAAATTTTCATTATAAATTCAGTTTAATTAATTTGTATGTATGCTTGCAAATTTTTAATAATGTCCTTATTAAATTTTAAATGTGGATTTGTAAAAAATCTGCAATCACAGATGTAATTTGTATAATCTTTCAAATAAGTGCAATTGATCGTTCAGTTTTGTTTTTCTTAATCCTTAAAAAAATTACCTTTGTTACATCATTAATCCCCGAAAATTACCTTTGGTACTTCTTGAGATATCCCCAGAGAGAAAAAAAAAAACCGCATGGGGATAAATCGGATGGCCAGCACAGGCCAGTGAGGTACCACACATCCTCTCCGTTGATTTCATCCAACTTAGGATAGTCTCCAACGTGTGCACGTAACGGTCGGAGTTCACATTTACCTTTAAACGTCTCTCTTCAAAATAATTGATCTGTTCAAAAACAGTTTTTAAATTAATTCTTAAATTGCTCACGATGTGTACGATAACAGAATTCTAAAAATTTAGGACCTAAAGGGAGGAAGGGTTTCCTTTCACATATAGAAAGAAAAAAAAATCTTGCTCAGAAAATTGAAAGATATATTGGAAAACCCCTTGAGATAGGAAGACGGAAATCAAATACTAAGGGAAATATCAGTAGAGGATTTATCGAGAGAAGAGATCCGAGTGGCTGTAGCAGGGCAACTTGAACAAAACTCATTAATGAAGTTCCCCTGAGCGTGAATCAGATAATTTCTTATCAGCTAAGAAAGGCTTAATTAACTGTAAAGATGGCTCGGAGAACCTCTTGCCAGTAGTTTACGTTCTTAGTTTATCTATGTCTCTAGCTATCACTCTCAGCTTATCATATATCGTAAACTTCATCTATTCAACTGCGAACTTAATTATAATTTAATTATGCTTAATTATAATTTAAATAAAAACTTTGTAGAAAAAATATCTCATGTGGACAACACATGACTTCCTTGTACGCCGATTAAACTATAAATCGGTGGCTCAAAAACTAATCCTGAATTTTGGTTACTAGTTTCCGAAGATCGCAGTATCTCAAAAACAACACTCGGCGTCGCGACATCCATCTATTGACCCACACACACACACACACACACACACAAATAGGGGAGGAAAACAAGTATTTTACACTAAATTTTAACACTTAAAATATTTAATAAAAATGTTTAATTGGATTGGAAATCAAATTGCGTTTGTAACCATTGTTACCGAAATTTATGTATTTAATGTATTTAATTTAAATATAATTTTTGATGTAAACTTATTATGACCTTCAAGTAAAGTACCGTTTTCGGCTCACCAATTTTAACCAAAATATAGTAAATACATTCACATCAATATAATAATCCTATTTACCAAATTTGAGATGTTTTACATTATATTTTAATATAATTTTTGAAGAAAGTCTAATATGACCTTCAAGTAAAGTACCACTTCCGGTTTTCCAATTTAAACCAAAATTTAGTATGCTATTTAAATCAATATATAAGTTATAAATACCAAATTTGAGAAGTTTTAAAAAGAATTTGAATATAATTTTTATGGAAATCAATTATGACGTTCAAGTAAAGTACCACTTCCGGTGATTAAGCAGTGACCAAAAAGGGAGGTTCACAACTAGGTTTACAATAATCCTAAATACAAAATTTCAACTTTCTACGGCTAACTGTTCTTGAGTTATGCGAAATACGAACGAACGTACGTACGCACAGAAGCCACGACGAAATTAGTCAAAATGGATTCAGGGATGGTCAAAACGGATATATCCGTTGAAATCTGAAAACCAAAAATTTTCGCGATTACAATACTTCCTTTACTTCGTACAAGAAAGTAAAAAACCGTCTTCAAAACTGTACATAAGAACCACTAAAGAGATAGAAATCATTTTTCTTACAAAAGTAAATTATTAAGTAACATTAGTTATTCTTCCATATCAATCCGAAGTTAATATTTTTTTATGTCGGACCCAAGCCACCAAGAGTGGAGCACAACTCGTTCGTTTCAACTATCAAGTTCTTTTAAGTTCTTCTCTTCAAAGTTCTCAAGTTGTGGAGCGGCTTGGCACCGACATCAAAAAATATTAACTTATCGTACTGTTCAGGCTGATTTGGAAAAGTATCTAATGTTACTTAATAATTCACTTTTGAAGGAAAAATAATTTCAATCTCTTTAGTAATTCTTGTGTATAGATATGAAGTCGTTTTTATTTCCTTGTACGAAGTAAAGGAAGTATTAAAATTGCGAAAATTTTCGATTTTTAGATTTCAACGGAAATATCCATTTTGACCATCCCTGAATCCATTTTGACTAGTTTCGTCGTGCCGTCTGTATGTACGTTCGTATTTCGCATAACTCAAAAACGGTTAGCCACAGAAAGTTGAAATTTTGTATTTAGAATTGTTGTAAAACCTAGTTGTGAACCTCCCTTTTTGGCCACTGCTTAATCACCGGAAGTGGTACTTTACTTGAAGGTCATAATTGATTTCCATCAAAAATTATATTAAAATACTTTGAAAAACTTCTCAAATTTGGTATTTATAACTTATATATTGATTTAAATAACATACTAAATTTTGGTCTAAATTGGAAAACCGAAAGCGGTACTTTACTTGAAGGTCATATTAGACTTTCATAAAAAATTATATTAAAATATAATGTAAAACATCTCAAATTTGGTAAATATGACTTTTATATTGATGTGAATGCATTTACTATATTTTGGTTAAAATTGGTGAGCCGAAAACGGTACTTTACTTGAAGGTTACAATCGCAATTTGGTTTCCAATCCAATTAAACATTTTTATTACTTGTTTTAAGTGTTAAAATTTAGTGTAAAATACTGGTTTTTCTCCCTATTTGTGTTTGTGTCAATAGATGGATGTCGCGACGCCGAGTGTTGTTTTTGAGACACTGCGATCTTCGGAAATTAGTAACCAAATTCAGTATCACTTTTTGAGCCACCGATTTATAGTTTAATAGGCGTACAAGGAAGTCATGTGTTGCCCACATCATTTTTTTTTCTAAAAAAATTTTTATTTATTAATTTTTAGTGGTTCTTGTGTACCGTTTCGATGTATTTTTTTTCTTTCACATTCCTCAGTGGGTAAACTAAAAATAAGAAAGGCCACTTGGTACCACTACATGGCCTACTAAACACGCTGCTTCTACGAGACAGCAAAGATTAGCTTGTTATTTAGTATCAAAAATAAATTTGGGTTCACTTTTTTTTTTTTTCTAAGTTCCTATTTATGTTTATCAATTGTTTATTTTATAATAAACTGTTTTATTTATTATAATATATTTATTAAATTATATGCGCGCAAAGAGAATATGCAGCTAAAAATAAAAATAAGATGTGATGATAATGATAAGTTTACATCATATGTACGGAAGATAAATAAGAATAAATAAAACTACCTCAATAACACCAACATTTATTGTCTGTCATTTATTTACCTAAGCTGTGATTCATTACAGCTAAGCCCCTACTGAAAATATTCTGTTAATTTTATTGCTTACCCTAAACAGGTAACGATGAGTCATCTTTTACCTGATTCATATCGCAAATACCAACCAGTATAACCCAAGTAAACACTTTACCTACCCTATACCCGAAAACCCTCACCCCCAAAATATAATAAATTGTAGACATTTTAAGCATATTAAAAAATTATAAATTCACTAAAAATGTAAATATAATTTTAATTAATATTTTATACGTATTTTTTTCTAACATGAGTCATAGTAAAAAAATAAATAAAATAAAACCGATTATGGTAAAGACCCCATCCGTTTTAAGGGACGGGATTTACTTGTATATCTACTTGAACACATTGGTTGGAGTTGTAAGTGAAGTGGACGTCTATGAACATTGAAAAGTGGTGTATCAATAACTTTCCTTCGGTACCCGAACGAAATTAAAGACTTTTCTGACAATACATTAATTTACTTTCTATGTGATTCACACGACTTTTTTTATAGGTTTGAGTCGAAGCTCAATATCAATTAGGTTTGCCATATCCTCGCTAATATTGGCCCGATTAAGATTTTTAGTCGTGTTTTCTCAGAAAAAAAATCTGATGTGGACAACAAATGACTTCCTTGTACGCCTATAAACTAGAAATCGGTGGCTCAAAAAGTGATCCTGAATTTGGTTACTAGTTTCCGAAGATAGCAGTATCTCAAAAACAACACTCGGCGTTGCGACATCTATCTATTGACACACACACAAAAATAGGGAGGAAAACCAGTATTTTACACTAAATTTTAACACTTACTTTTAACAAGTAATAAAAATGTTTAATTGGATTGGAAACCAAATTGCGATTGTAACCTTTATTACCGAAACATATGATTTATTTATTTAATTTAAATATAATTTTTTATGTAAACTTATTATGACCTTCAAGTAAAGTACCCTTTTCGGCCTACCAATCTTAACCAAAATATAGTAAATACATTTATATCAATATAAAAGTCCTATTTACCAAATTTGAGATGATTTACATTATATTGTAATATAATTTTTGTTGAAAGTCTATTATGACCTTCAAGTAAAGTACCGCTCCCGGTTTTCCAATTTTGACCAAAATCTAGTATGTTATTTAAATCAATATATAAATTATAAATACTAAATCTGAGAAGTTTTGCATTGTATTTTAATATAATGTTTGATGGAAATCAATTATGACCTTCAAGTAAAGTACCACTTCCGGTGATCAAGCAGTGACCAAAAAGGGAGGTTCACAACTAGATTTTACAACAATCCTAAATACAAGATTTCAACTTTCTACGGCTAACCATTTTTGAGTTATGCGAAATACGAATGAACGTACGTACGTACGCACAGACACCACGACGAAACTAGTCAAAATGGATTCAGGGATGGTCAAAATGGATATTTCCGTTGAAATCTGAAAACCGAAAATTTTCGCGATTACAATACTTCCTTTACTTCGTACAAGGAAGTAAAAATAGACTATTGCAGTGGGTTGAAGGTCGGCGGTGAGCGGCGGGACTGCGTTTTCTATACGTTTCTTAATCCCTAGAGCACGATTATGGTATTTTGGAGATGTCTGATCTATTCTCCACCCCCCCCGCTACATTTGAGCACCTCCAGCGGCCTTCTTTGGATCAAATGAGCTGAAATTCGTTATGTAGGATTTTCTTCCAGGCACAATGATACTATAAAAGAATGGGTAAATTCCAGTCAAAATGTCGGTATGTTTACTTGAAATTTCAGCGTTTTTAAAGCTTTGCGCATCTCTACAGCTCTACCTAATCAGTTAGGGTGCTCAAAACCTGTTCCAGTTGAAAGGATATTAAATTACCTATAGAATAAAAGAAGTTTCATCGAAATCGGATCCGTATTTGCAAAGCTATGGCTATTTAATCTCCAGCGGCCCCCGTTGGGTCAAATGGCCTAAATTCGGTACGAAGGATTTTCTGTATCGAAGGTCAGTATTTTAATATTTTGTATTTTAGTGAAAATACGACTTTAGTGGCGGAGTTCTACTGCTCACGGATTTTTTTTTTTCATATATCGCAACAATAAATGTTCGTAATCGACCAAGAAAAAAAAAAAAAATTAACTCTCCCTCAAAATTTGAGATGCTACCTTTCAAGATGAGTAGATTACAAAAATCTAAAAAAAAAAAAATCACCCGTCCGCAGTCCTCCGAGACTACTGGGCCCATTTTTTTTGAGATTTTCTAGCAAAGTTATAGGTTACCGAATAGAGATTTTATTCGCCCAAAACTCGGCAGAGAGAGGAAAAATATAAAGTATTTTTCCTTCTTCTTCCTCCATCGGTGCGACAACCCAATCACAACGGTTCTCCAACTCCGGACTCCGAGCAGGGTTTTGAGTCCTCTCTAACACCATCCATCCATTGAAGCTTCGGGCATCCTCTTGATCTGGTGCCATACTGGTCATCATCCGTTTTCTTGGGATCTCGTTGGGCTCCATCCTAGCGGCATGGTCTACCCATAGCCTTACAACTCTTACCACATCTGGCTCATTAAGCACGGAATACACCTCTCTGCTTGTCCGCCCTCTCCATACTCATCTTTTATTTTTTACTGGACCGTAAATGCGTCATAGGATTTTTATCTCTAATATTAGGAGACCCCTTTCATCAGTCTTTTAGAAATCCCATGTTTCTGACCCATACGTAACCATGGGCTTCATTTCTTGTAAAGCTTAGTTTTTGTAGCTCTGGATAGAGAACTACTTCCCAGATGCAGACGTAGTCCAAAATTGCAACCATTGGCTGATGCCTCTTTTTGCTATTCGCCTCTTTATCTCAGCCGAAACATCATTATCAGCATTAACCTATGACCCCAGGTACACAAACAGATCAAATCGTTCGATTTGAGTGAGGACCAATCCGGACAAACTCTTCGTAAGGACCTCTGGTTTGACCAGCAATCCTATATTTGGTTTTCTGGTTGTTTACCATAAGCCATAGCTTCTTAGCAGGATTCTCGAGAGGGGGAAAGCCTTCTTCCACTGCAGCTTTTGAATCTCACAACCATATCGAAGTAGATCGAACTAGATAGGCAAGGAAATCTCCTTCTCGAACACCACTATAACAATATATCCCGAAATATTATGTTTTGATTCCATATCACGGTCATATATCCACCAAAGTCGTAAATGAATTGAAAAAAACTAGGATAAAACCCTGCATTTAAAATAGAAAAAAACCTATCCTCATATTTCTCTCCTCCTAAAGACAAAATAGACCCTTTCCAAAAAAGCGGAGTATACGAACTAAATTGTAATGATTGTGCAGCCAAATGCACGAGAAAAACTGGAAGATCGCTAAATCAGAGATTAAAGGAACATATACGTGCATATAATAATGAAACAGGTAATTCCAACTTTGCAATTCATTTAAATGAAAATAATAAAAAATTCATCAAAGACTCGGGAGTTAAATTAATACATCACATTGAAAACAGCCTCAAATTAAATATATATGAAGCACTTGAAATAATAAAATCCTTCAAATCCAATCAAGATTTTTGCTTAAATGACCAAATAAATATCTCCAATAGTCCAATCTTAAATTTATACCCATCTATAACAGAAAAAACAATTACTCACCGGTATTACTGGAAAAACTCTGACCCTTGAACCGTTTACCTATAAACATGCTATCTACCTTTCGTTCATTGTTAGTTCAATGCGAGAAGAAACCAGTAGAAACTTTTCTTTTTGATATAATCCATTTAAACCTTGGTGAGTACCAACATGTATTTGATTTCTTGTCTTAATTAAATTCATAAATGTTTTATAATACTGATTATATATTAATCTAATTTAATATGTATAATAATACCAAAATATATTTTGAATTGCTTATTTTTTAATTTTTTTATGTTTTTTTGTGTTTTTTTAGAACTGAGGATGAATGTATAACATTCGAACCTAGTTTTCAAAAAAACAAATTTATAGTAGTGGCAAATAATTTATCAATCCCTAACCATTATAAGAGGTAAATCCATCTGATAGATCCTCCTAAACATTCAACATTGATCATCGGCAGTTTTACCAGGCGGATAAGCTTAATATTGATGTAAAGGTCTTTCATCGCCTGATACAGATGCTCAAGTTGGATCCTATCGTAAGCAGATCTAAAATAAACGAATAGTTGGTGTGTTTGGATCTGACATTCTCTTCCTCGCTTTAAAATGGTTCTTCAGGCGAACATCTGATCTGTTGTTGACATACCTTTACGGAAGCCACACTGGTAATTTCCCAAGACTTTCTCAACGTAAGGCAGTAATCGTTGATATAATATATTTGAGAATATTTTATAGGCCCATGGTAGGAGAGAGGTCCTCCGATAATTATTACACACAAGAAGGTCTCTCTTTCGGTCTTTTTCCATGCTGGCGGAATCATTTCCTCTGCCCAATCTGGAGAAGATTGTACAATGCTTGCAACAGCTGATCTACTCCTTTCTTGAATAATTCGGCGGCCAGTTTGTCAAAGCTTGATGCCTTATTGTTATATAACTTTTCAATGTCTTCAGATAGCTTCTCTTCACCTGGGGCAAGAGTTCATCTTCAGGAGTTCGACTTTGATCAGTTTCTTCCTTCTCAATCTCCTGTGCCTGATTTTCGTAAAGCAGGTTGTAGAAGTGGTTGTTCCATCTTTGCAATACCTGGGTCTTCTCATTCAACAACGAACCATCCCAGTCCTTATAGGTTAAAATGAGGGGATGGAATGTTTTTCTAATTAGGGATTGATAAATTATTTGCCACTTCTATAAATTTGTTTTATTGAAAACTAGTTTCGAATGTTATACATTCATCCTCAGTTCTAAAAAAACAGAAAAAAATTCAAAAATAAGCAATTCAAAATATAGTTTGGTATTATTATACATATTAAATTAGATTAATATAAATCAGTATTATAAAACATTTATGAATTAAAAGAGTATGATTGAAAAATCTTCCCTTAACCCTGATAAGATTCATTCGTGGGCTTATAGGCTTGAAGTCGATGATAAGTTGCCCGAGTTTCCTTGTCACCACTATAATAAAATGTTTCATGATCCAAAGATGAAGTCCATATGGAAGGTGCTACGTCATTTCCTAATAGATAGCCCGGCTAATTGATGTTGAGGTTTCGGGATAAAGTATTTAAGGGATAAGGGTTATCAGCCCGTAGACCCCGGGTCAGGTGGAGGGGCTGCCTCCTCAGAGCGTCCTGGCGTGCTCCAACATCCGGGGCGGCTACCTAGGGGAGGTGACCCTAGGGTGTGTACTGTGGGTGGCCTTGGTCTGTAGAGTGGGGATGAATGCAGTGTGCTGTTTAAAGTGTAGATAGTGTGTGTGCCAGAGTACTGTTCCCCCAACCTGGAGGATCTGCGGTACCGAGACCGCGCGATGGGGCCCGCATCATTAGGAATCATTAAAAAGAAGGAAAAACCGATAAACTTTTAATTTTTGGATATATAACTATTTGGGAATAATAAACCATAAAATTCTTTGCTATCTGTTTGAAAAAATATCAGTGTACCAGAATTAGGTATATCAGAGATTATGGCTTCAAAGTAGATTCCTGTAACAGAATCAAATACCTCTGACATTTACCGTAATTCATAGAACCGGAGGACACAGGGTACACACAAAAATATACGCTCGAGAGTAAAGAGATATTAATAATTCCATGGAATTATTACCACGATCCGGTCCTTTTTGATCCATACACGTGCAATTCATCAGTGAGGCTTTAAAGGCTTTAAAAGCTTCTCAGAATTGTTAAACTGGCATGTGCCTGTTCATAATCAATTTTCCATTAAAAGACTCAAAATGAACTGCGTGACTAACCTAAAATTTTGAAAGCGTGAATGTATTTATTATAGGACTTGTTTCGTATAATTCGTATTATACAATCAATTCGTTCGAAGTGAAAGTTACTTCATGACGACTTCTTAAATTTTAAGCAACTGAGTAATGAATTAATTAATTACCATTTATTTTATGTAGGAAAATATAAATATTTTTAAAAAAGAGTATATATTTTTCTAGAAAATTAATGAATGTTATGATAAATTAATTGTGATTTTTATGTTAAAATCAATAAATTGTATTGATATGCAGAAACTTTCAAATTAATAAAAAGTCTCTTTATTTTTTTAACATTAGTTAATGTTTTAAAGCTTCACATCAAACCCAAATTCCTTTAATTTAGTTTTCTTTTTAATATTATTTCTACGGATTTTGCATATCTATCAGGAGCCTTCTCCCTAACTAACATCATCATTTACTGCAGATTTAGGTATACTACCAGAATACTCGCCCTCAACTAGTTCTTTTCAAGACATTTAAGTATTAAATATCTATTATGGAGCTTTGCCATTGTTAAATTAGGGCCTTCTTATCCCTTGGTCTCTGCAGGGCCTCGACTTGCCCTAAGACAATCGCCTTGACTTGGCGGGCAAGCTTGCTCGTACTAAGATTGTCCAAACTTTTTTTTTTTTTTTTAAATGCCATCCGTATACGTCAAAATTTAACATCGAGATATAGGGACTTAGCCTATTAAAAATATTTTTCTTTTTGAAATATTATTTTCTTATTGCACCCCAACTATAAACTGAAAAATTCGATGATGCCATCGTAAAGTAATTTTTAATTTGAAGTTTTTTTCTATTACAGCACACATGTAACATATATATATATATATATATATATATATATATATATATATATATATATATATATATATATATATATTATTGCCTTCCAATAAAACCAAAGAAAAAAAATAATAAGTTCATGAATGCCAAGTTATGGATGTATTAATTTTAAATTTATTGATGGATTATGGCATAGGTTGGGAACGTGTGAACCCCGCACTAATTAATATTTAAAATTCTGAAAGTATGGTTGACCGTGGAAAATGTACGTAGCGTTGGATCGATATTTTCAACGGTATAAAATCGAATTTGGTTTCTTATAAGAATCGTAATATACTCCATTCAGTTGAAGTTTTATGGAGTCATGTGCGATGGAGAAGTATTGGAGAAAGTTAGGATTGAATATGATCTCAAATGAAACTTCATGCGACACAGTGGTATCCCACCTCTAAAACGTTTCACCTCTAACTTAGACAAATTTATGATTTTAAGGAGGGGGGAGGGGCGTCAATGGAGTATTGAATACCCTGTGTAAATTCAGAATCTGGAGATCTTTGGCTAGCTTTTATGAAAGCACCATTAAACTCACGGAGGCCACACGTTCCCAACCAATGCCATAATCCATCCTTTATTCTTTATTCTTCTATTTAAAATTAGTAAATCCATAACTTGGAATTCATGAACTTCATTTTATTTATCTAATTTTTTCTTTTGGTTTCATTTCATTTTATTGGGAGGCAATAGGGTTTCCAGATTAAATAAATAACTAAAATATGAAATGAATTCTAATATTTAGATATTATTTTTTTTTATGTGAGCTATAATAGGGAAAAACTAGATAAATCGAGTCATTTAAAAATTACTTTACGATATAAAAATAAAGGCAGGCTGTTGCTATTTCATCAATTTATTAATCACGATGCAAATTTTCGGCCTACAAGCCATCCTCAGGCATCTCTGTAAAAGGCCCTTATTTAGTTCAATTACTTTATTACATTAATATTAATGATAAAACACATCGATTTTTTTTTCAGTTTTTAGTTAGAATATAATCAGAAAATAATATTAAAATAGAGGACTAAATTATAGGATTTTAGGTATGATCTGAAGTTTAAAACATTATATAATGTTAAAAAAATACTGACAATTCGTTAATAATGAGATTTTATATTAATTTGAACAATTTATTATACATCAATTTATAATTTACAATTTATAATATCAATACACTCTATTATAAAATATTATTTTGTAATATTGAAGATTTTAATATAAAAATCACAAATAATTTATCATAACAATCATTAATTTTCAAGAAAAATATGTACCCTTTTTTAAAAAACATCTACATTTTCCTACATAAAATAAATGGTTATTAAAATGTCGCCCTTATTTGTTATTGTTTATTCAATATTAATTTAATTGAATAGATTACGACAATTTGAAAATTAATAGAATTAGATAAAGAATGGTATGAAGGTTAGTTTCAGTGACTTCTGGTGGCTAGGGAGCAGGCAATTGTATATTTCAAAAGTTAGAACGTCTTATAATGCGTATCGGTAACAAAAACGATTGCTAATGTCGTTAATGTTAAGACGAAATAAATGTTTGAATGAAAACGACATCACACGTCCAAAGATATAGAGAATCAGAGGTGCCAAAAAAAAAATTATAATAATTTGTATTCACGGTGTTCAAGACTAGATTGACACCTTCCTTAAAATCCTCATTTTTTGGAATTTAGGGGTGAAATTTGGTGGGGTACAAATGTGTTACCTGAAGTTTCCTTTGAGCTAATATTCAACCCCCTAACTTTCTCGAGCGTACATAACTCTGGAATTTTATGAGGAATTCTTATAGAAAAGCAAATTCGATATTATATCGGTGAAAATATGGATTCGACGCTTCGCTAAGGTGCTAATCACAAAAAACACAATAAATCAGATTTTTTTCATTCAAATTTTCATCTCCAAAAGAAAGCCTTCAATCAAAAATACCTCCATAGTAATTGTTGTAGCTAATTGAATTAGTTACGAAATTAACTCGTGCATAGAACCCTACGTTAAGTATTAGCAGAGATAATCCTGTAATGGTAGAAAGTTTAATTCGTAAATTTAAAAAAAAATCTTAAAATATACATAAACGTGAATATTTCATGATACTATAAAACTATAAACTATTATTGGTATTTGTGGGTTAGCTAGACGACAGTGTGAAATACTGTTTCATCTTTCGATGCTTTTCAGTTGAGATCGTTGCCTTACCGTAATTTCAATTGTTACTTCTTTAGTTAGATCACAGCTGTCGACTTCCGCTCGCTCAAGAGATACACAAACCCCCAAAAGTTCCTTTTCAGTTGAGTTCGGGCCCATACCATAATTTAAATTAATACTAAAACTTTCCCAGACCTCTGGAAATCAACTTGGAATGACTGCCAGGTAAGAGTTTTAAATTATGGTATGGGTCCGACCTCAATTAAAAAGGAACTTATGGAGGTTTGTACATCTCTTGAGCGAGCGTAGCGAGCGGAAGTCGACAGCTGTGATCTAATTAAAGTAGTAATAATCGAAATTACGTTAAGGTCAGGACCTCCTACAACTACTATTATTAGATAAAATTAAAAATATTTGAGAAAATGAAAAAAAAAAAAAAATTGAGATATTGATTGAACGTTCAAACTGAAAAGTTTGAAATATTTCAACAAACGAAAATAAGAAATGATCTGCTAAAATCGGCTAAAAATAAATAATCTGCTAAAATTGTTTCTTTAAATAATGAATATAGTTGAAATGTTATTATCCTCTTAAGACGAAATAAAAAACTCAACACATGCACAAACAAAACAAACTTAAGATTTAATAAAAAATTCAGGAACAGGCGCGTGGTTTAGTGAACCTGTATGTTTTTCGTCGTTTTCGCGGGATAACTAATAACTAATAACTAATCGCTGAAAAGTTTTTAATTCTCAGAAAACACGTAGACAGAGTTGAACAGAAAGAACGTATAGAGAGAGGTGTTGAAAGTGATGGTTCAACCACCGGATGAATATTGTATAATGAAAAATGTTACAAGTGACACCTTCGTAAATATTCCCTTCGTTTATCTTCCAACTCACCTGATGGAAGGTTAAAGGTTTTTTTCTGCTCCCTAGAAAAGAACCGATTTTGACATTCGGTAGTTGGACATGGCAGGGACGATATGAGTTTGCAGAAGAAAAGAGAAACCCAGGAGTGGGAAGGATACCTCTATGGAAGGGAATATCGATTCCCTAAGGGCTCATCTATCAAAATCACTTCCTTCCGATTTCACACCCTTTCCCTTCATTTTCTGCTTACTTGCCTCTCAGTCTTCTGCTGCCATTTAGGATCAGGTTTTCCGAGATAGTGATCCTTTCGCAATCCTGCTTATTCCCTTTTTCCGAAAAACCTCCATTTTCTCGGAAATATAGATGGACTTCTCGAAGAATATAGATGGACTGATTTCGCACAATTTTCTAAAAGATCGAACTGAATGAATATTAGAGATATTTTTTTTTATATATTTTTTTTTTTTTTTTTTAAGAAAGTCTATTATATTTAAGCACTGCTATAAACTGGCTTGCTATGAAAACGGTATCCTACAATCCATCCTCTGCACTGGAAATGAGCAAATTTCATTCGTGGTCGTTCAAAAATGACACTAAAAGCGTCTTAATTTTTTTCTGTCCTAACACCACAGATGGAGGAATGTGATTCTACGTAAAAAAAAAAATAATAAAAACGTAAGCAGCTGAGCTCCGTCACTACGGTTGTATTTTATGGTATTTTTCAACCCAATAACTGTAAAGTTGCGCAAAACTTTGATAAACAGGTAAACATAGCGAAATTTGAACTAAAATTTATGAATACCTTTATGGTACCGTTCTGCCGAAAAAAAAAACCCAACACGACAAATTTCAGCTAATTCGCCAAAAGGGAACCGCTGGAAGCATGCAAATATAGCGAGGGGGAGGGATATATATATATATATATATATATATATATATATATATATATATATATATATATATATATATATATATATATATCGACGTCGTTTTTCGAAAAAGGCTTATGAGCCAAAAATTCTAAATTTAGGTTTTAATTTATTATGCGACCAAACACCACTATTATCGATTTCCGCTCACGATATCTCTCAAAAAAAAAAAAAAAAATTGGAAATGGTCTAAGAGTCCACTATTGATGACGCAAGCACCAAATACTAACGACTCTCAGTCGTCACTCTGGCCTTAACCAGTGCTAGAATCGTTTAAAATATGTTGTAATTATAAAGATTTTGCCAGCTTAATAATCTCCTACTCTATACAATAAAGAATAAAAATATATATATATATATATATATATATATTGTTATTTGGAGAAAAGTCGTTTCATGTGTTTTCTGTAAAGTTTGTTAAATGGCGCTTACGCCTTTTTCAAAAAATGACGTCGATATGATGTATACACTTTAGTCATATATCGATTATTCTTAGCACATTACTTAACATACTAAGGCAGCACTTCTTAATTTTTATAATGTTCTGATTTCTTTAGCTATTCTTATTTTCTTTAGTGACACATTGGCATTTATAAAATACATAAATTAATGTTTTACATAATCAAAACTTTTATTATTGTTTATACACCATAATATAATTACAAATCAATATTTGGGCAAAATTTATTTATTCGCTTCATTATATATATATATATATATATATATATATATATATATATATATATATATATATATATATATATAAAACATACTATCAATGAATTTTTAATTGCATTGCGATTGTGGATTTGCTAATAAAGACTGATTCAAAGTGGGTCTCGTTTCAACTTTGGATAGATTTTGTAAAATGGAAAGTTAGAAACTAAATATCTAACAATTATGAAAAACAGCTGTTCGAAGTTTATTTAATAACAAAAGATATGAACTATTTTTAGCTTTGTTAATATTATTTAGTATATCTTGATAAACGATAATGTATCAAATTCCGAAACATCTCACGTTTCTCTTTAATCTACTTCAATATTAGGTTTTATATTGATTTCAAACAGTATCATTTTCTTTTTTTATGTTCAGTCTTTTATTAAAAGATGTTCAACCTCACTTTGTGATAATATTGCCAAATACTTAGATAGTTATGGATCTGGTAATAAAACCTTTTTCTTCAGTTTGACTAATTTTAGAACTTAATTGGAACAGCTTTTAGCAATTCTACTAGCTTCGACAGGTCCTTGCACAAAGCTAAGGAGCAAATTAAATTCACACGTGTTCCACACATGCTTATTCACAACACATTCAATTTTGAGGAATATACGATGCTGCTAAAATTGTTTTATTTGATATATCTCTCCTATTATCGTTTTTATTAAAATGAATGGATAGATATAAAAGTTAATAAAAATATTTTTAAAATATCTAATGTGGACACCTCATGGCCTATTAAACTATTTTGTTACTAGTTTCGGAAGATATCTGTATCTTAAAAACGACCAAAGAATCCAAACCAAAAATTACAACTTACATTTTGTTATAATACTTACCCTCATCGTATCAGAAACGCAAGATTTTTGGTTTATTGCTTTCAATAATAGACCTTTGGAATCGACCAAGGAAATAATTATTGTAACCTCCTCAAAATTTAAGGTTTTACGTTTCAAGATACTTAGGATCCAAATATCGAATAAAAAAAAAAATTGAAACCTAATGAAATTCTCTATAAAAGAAAAAAAAATCATTTAAATCGGACCAGTATTAGCTGAGATATAGCGTAATGAACTTCGTAGACTAATTCTCCGGCGCGGCAGGTCATCGTGGCCCTAGGCCTCCTGACTTATCTATTGGGCTTCTGACTTCCTCGTATCTCTCTGCTTTATCCTTCCTTGGATTATTTCTGCACTTCCTTTAGCTTCCTTAGTCTTTCCTTTTTTTTTTCCTGCAGAAGTACACATCCAATATTTCGTCGGTATCATTTTACCCTCAGATTTCATGTCCTAACCATCACAGCCTACTTGCATTGACACAGTTTTTTCTTAACACTCCCAGTTCGACACTCTCACGGCGATCATCTTGGGACAAGATTCAAATTTCATTTCCTTTGGTGCCTACTGCTTAATTCCTTTAACTTGGACAGACCAGATATTTTTGAAATATTACTATTTGGCGGTAATAAACCATTGAGTAATAATTTGCAGCGTTTTTTACTTCCTTGTACGAAGTAAAGGAGCCACCGATTTATAGTTTATTAGGCGTACAAGGAAGTCATGTGTTGGTCACATGACTTCCTCATGGTCACATGACATCAGGTATTTGTTATAATGCAACTATTCTTTTAATTAAATTTTAGCGTTAGAAATTCTGCCCATTCTGTGAGAATGACCCATTGTGCCAAATTTGGGAAATGCCTACGTAAATCTTACACGTTGATATTTTCATTTGGAATTAGTATTTCAACCGTTATTAGGCAAAGTGCTTGAAAAATTCTCATTTTCGACATAAAACTGACTTTTATTCCACCTAGCGTCTCTTACAAATTTAATGGTTGAGGCCTGACTGATTTCGTTATTTCGCATTGGATCGCACCTGACTACGTGACTAGGGCATCTTGCATTATTATGTATAGCTGTACAACTGTAATAAAAGAAGCTACAATAAAGAGTTGCGCCATTTCAGAGGGGCAATATAAAACTTATTCGTTTGAAAAGAAAACTCGATAAATCCTTTTAACTAGATCGGGGCTTTTACTGCCCCAACTAAACTTTTACTAGGTTCTGAATTAGAATACTTTGTCTAATTTAAACTGATGAGGGTCGGTAAAATAAAAGTCTTGTTGGGTTTATCGCTGTTGGAAAAAATAACGGGAGGAGACATAAAAAATTACCGATTTGTTTTTTTAGAAATTGTAATCCACTTTGCTTGTTTATTTAATCTCTACACGACTACACGAAATGAATTTGTAAACAAAATGACCTCGCCTTCCCTTAGATTTTGTTTTAAACGAACATCTTAAACAACATGACACTAAAATATTAAATATTGGTAATATTACGCCATTATTAACATATAGGTTTTTTTCCATCGAAGCAAACTGTTTGCTACGGCAATTTGAAGAGGGGGAATGGTCTTCTGAGCGGATATTGGGTGGATTTTTCTGGACAAAAATAATCATTCGATAAGAAAGCTTTGAGCGACTCTGTTCACGCAGACCAGACGAAAAGTACTCAGGAATTGGCAAGAGAACTTGGAGATTCCCATTCCACCATAAATTGTGGACTAAATAACTTGGGAAAAGTGAATTACTCAGCAAGAGTGATTTTTAAAATTTGTCTTCGGTATCTCGAGGCGGTCTTAAGATAGACTTTTGCTGGTACTGCCCGCGGTTGCGGCCCACTCCCATAACCTATAACGTTATAACCTCTCCTATATTTATAATCATGCCATATCGTTATAACTATACAGTATATCCTTAAAAGCTTTAAAATTATATGCTATTTAGATACACACAGATTATAGATAAATGAATACGTTTATTTACAAGTATTTACAGATATGTACAACATATATATTGTTATGTTATGTGCAACTAGATATTGGCTAGGTATTTTAGACAATGAACAAAGTTCGTCTGTCGAGGTTTCTTTATAGTTTATTATTACAATAATAATAATAATGAGTGAATATACAAATAAAATAATATGTTTTTCCACACAATATTTTTTAGTATTATATTTCTGTAGTCCTTATGTTTCTGGTCATAAAGAACCTGATACTGATTTACAAACTCTACTAGACCTTCGTCGTCATAATCACTAAATCGCTTTTTGTTAAATGACATTGTTTCAATGACAAGCGGGAGCCGTCGAGTCTGAGGCAGTATGACTCCTTGTGGAACGGTCAGTGACGCAGCAGTATAGGTATGACGTCATACTTAGACTGCCAAGCATTACCAGCGAAATATGTCCCTACCTATTCAGTCGAAGTAGCAGTAAACTGCCCTCAAACTTTACCTACCGCAACCTCGGGCAGTAGCAGCGAAAGTCAACCTTTAGAGAGTAACTTAATAAAGAATCTCTTGATAAAGATGAAAATAAATTATTTTGAATATAGCGATAATATTATTCTTACCCTATTTAAGACTTTATGTTTTATCTGTGAGTTGAGCGATAAATATAAGTAAGCAAACATTAAACGCTTTTCTCCTGTGAAATTTCATTTTTTCGTATCGTGACACTCTTCTTCCTAATGAAGGATATTATTATCAATAACTAATCTATATATAATCTAGATACAAAATAAATATATATACTTTATATAGTAACGTTTAAAATATCGAGGAGTTAGCAAGTAAAAATGATTTGAAATCTGATTCCAAATCTAACTTGAGAAACAAGGAAGGTATTTTTACCTGGTCAATGGGATTCTACAGAATCCTCTTTCCCTTGTGATTAAGCCTAATAAAATCTGCAGCGAGTATCGATTCTGGCAGAGGCGATGGGGTGAACCTTAGGGACCGATTTGCAGCTCAACAGGTTGAGACCCCCCCTGTATTAGATTTAAACCCTTGTTGTGGCAAATGACAGGCCCCCCTGTACCAAAAGACCACAAACTCTCCTTTTACAAGCAGGCTTTGACAAAACAACTTTAAGGTTTTAGCAATTCTGAATTCTAAAAGGGTGCTTTCAACAGTCCACGATTGAGTGTGTATATAGAAAGTATTGACGATTTGAAAGTGTGACTTTATAAACTACATATTGAAAATGTCTGATATGGACACACCATGACTTCCTTGTACGCCTATTAAACTATAAATCGCTGGCTCAAAAAGTGACCCTGAATTTAGTTACTAGTTTCCGAAGATAGCAGTATCTCAAAAACGACATTCGGCCTCGCGACGTCCATCTACTGATACACACGCACATAACCTCTTGTTTCTGGAGGTTTTATTCCGTTATTATATGTCGTTTTCTTTCAGATGGTATCAAGTTCCCGACAGATTTCTTCGTGTTCCGTGACAACATTAAAACTGTCATGCCACTAGATAAAGCATTGAAAATCGAAGGTTTCGACATTTTAAGCGGAAGAATCAACTAGACTCATATCTTATTCTCCTGCTGCAGACTTGATCATCTCACAAATGGCGAGGAAAGAAAAGTATTTTACACTCAATTTTAACACTTTAAAAAAGTAATAAAATTGTTTAATTAGAGTGGAAAAAAATCGCGCTTTTAAACTTTAAACTCACCGAACCAAATGATCTCTGTATTTAATTTTAATATAATTTTTGATGTAAGTTTATTATGACCGTCAAGTAAAGTACCCCTTTCGGCTCACCAATTTTAACCAAAATCTAGTACACAATTTATATTGATTTTTAAATACTATTTTCTAAATTTGAGATGTTTTACATAATATTTTAATATAATTTTTGATGAAAGTCTAATATGACCTACAAGTATAGTACCGCTTCCGGTTTTCCAATTTATACCAAAATCTAGTATGTTATTGAAATCAATATATAAACCATAAATACTAAGTTTGAGAAGTTTTGCATTATATTTTACAATAATTTTTGATGGGAATCAGTTATGACCTTCAAGTAAAGTACCACTTCCGGTAATTATGCAGTGATCAAAAAGAGAGGTTCACAACTAGATTTTTCAGTAATCCTAAATACATAATTTTAACTTTCTACGACTAAGCCTTTTTGAGTTATGCGAGATACGCACGTAGGTACAGACGTGACGACGAAACTAGTCAAAATGGATTCAGGGATGGTCAAAATGGATATTTCCGTTGAAATCTGAAAACCCAAAATTTTCGTGATTACAATATTTCCTTTACTTCGTACAAGGAAGTAAAAAAAGCTTCAAATTATGTAGTTCGGTTTTAAAGCTCAAATATGTGCTTCATAGTGGAATTGTTGAGACATTTTATTTAAATACAGGACGATAATGTCCGATATTTATTTATGCTGAGTTGGCAGTGGAAGCTGAGAGGGACGGAATAAAAACTAAACTCCATTAAGGTGCCCATATCCGCCCGGCTCCGGGAGGCAATCCTTTCTCCTTGCTGACTCGCTCACGAATGACATTCAACGAAGCCCCCTCGGAAATAAAGCCTTCACAAAGTGGCAAGTCCTCTAAATCGATCCGGCACTTCTAGGCAAGTGCAAAAGTAGTGGTGGAGGGAGGTGGGGGTAGGGGAAGAATATTACTATAGCCTTTTTTTCTGAAGGGATAATGAATCGAAAGGGGGGGGGAAGTTGTGTGAACGTCGAGCATCTCAGTTCATTAATGCTGTGAATAATTAACTTATAATAATTGAAAATAATTATATTTTAATATTTTTACTTTCATTTACATATCAATGAAATATACAGTAAGGGAAAGTTTCGTGATCGTGAAAAATTTGGAATCGGAATAATTCGGATTGATAATTATAGGTCTTTTTTTTTACTTTAGGCACGCCAGTTATTTTTAAATAGGAAAAGTATCTGTTATAGAAAAGTATCAGTTACATTTGAACCAATGTTGTTATTTTATTATATAAATATCTGTTAGCAGATTATATTGAATCTTGAAACTTTTGGAGTGCCGTAAATGCAGCTACCTCTGATTTTAAGCAACGACTTAGCTTTATTAAATTCATTGTAAACGCAATTGCAAATAGGAGAAAATACTAGATAGCCTACTCCAAATATACAACAACATATGGCATAATAATAGCTATGACTTTTCTATAACAGACACTATTCCTGTTTAACAATAGCTGCCATACCTAAAGTAAAAATATCTGATGTGGGCAACACATGACTTCCTTGTACGCCTATTAAATTATAAATCCCTGACTCAAAAAGTGATAATATATTTTGCTACTAGTTGCCGAAGATTGAAGTAAAAACGACACTAGGCGTCCCGACATCCATCTATTGACACACACACAAAAACACACACTCTTGTTACTGGAGGTCTCATTTCGTTATTATATGTCGTTTTCCTTCAGTAGGTAACTAGTTTCCAAGAGATTTCCATGACAACAATAAAACTGTCAATATCACTGGATAAAGCATTAGAAAACGACAGTTTCGACATTTTAAACGGAAAAACCCACTTAACTAATATCTTATTCTCATACTGCAGACTTGTTGATCTCACTAATGGGAAGGAAAACTAGTATTTTACACAAAATTTTAACACTTAAAACAAATTATAAAAATGTTTTATTGGATTGGAAACCAAATTGCGTTTGTAACCTTTATTACCGAAACATATGATTTCTCTTTTAATTTTTGATGTAAGCTTATTATAACCTTCTAGTAAAGTACCCTTTTCGGCTCACCAATTTTAACCAAAATATAGTAAATACATTTATATCGATATAAAAGTTCTCTTTACCAAATTTGAGATGTTTTAAATTATATTTTAATATTTTTTTTAATGAAAGTCTAACATGACCTTCAAGTAAAGTACCGCTTTCGGTTTTCCAATTTAGACCAAAATCTAGTATGTCATTTAAATCAATATATAAATTATAAATACTAAATTTGAAAAGTTTTGCATCGTATTTTACCAAAAAGGGAGGTTCACAAATAGATTTTAGAACAATCCTAAATACAAAATTTCAACTTTCTACGGCTAACCGTTTTTTAGTTACGCTATATACGAACGTATGTACGTACAGACTCCACGACGAAACTAGTCAAAATTGATTCAGGGATGGTCAAAATGGATATTTCTATCGAAATCTGAAAACTGAAAATTTTCTCGATTACAATGCTTCCTTTACTTCGTACAAGAAAGTAAAAACACCCATAATTATTATCAATCAAGAAAGCACCCTGATTCCAAATAACCTTTAAAGTCTCCCTAAATGGCCTGTTTGTATGTATGTATTAAGTGTAGCTCCAAATCAAAAAGTAGTGCAGTATTTAAATTACAAATTTAAGGTAGGCATATGTTGGCATACGTATCTGTCCCCTGGTACCGATGCAACAGTCAACGTGTTTAATGCCAAATTTTCAAAATTTATTCCTTTAAAATACCTTCAATTTTGTTTATTTGAAATAATAAACCGTCTCTCATTGTTATTAATAAAAAAAAAATGGATAATTATGAACTATGGAAGAATTTGATAATTAACTAAAGCAGAAAAAAAGGAGAAATAGTTTCTCAGATTGAAAACATATGTCCGGAAATAAGAATAGTAAAATAAATATATAATACACCGTTGGATAGCTAAAGATTTCAGAAAATATACTATGGTAATAAGGTAATGGAGAGTGACGAAAAACTCCTAACTTAAGTGATTTTTGTGGATAATATTTTCTATTGTTATAGACATTTATTTTAAAATTAATTCAGGTAGATTATAGCTATATATTATATAAGTATAATAGATATAAGGTTACAAATATTTAAAAGACCAGCTTGTCGAAAACAGAGGTGGCCGGACAATAACTTCCTTTGATCTTACCGAAACTAGCTGGCTAACATATAACCTGTTATATAACTTATACACCTAACCACGTTATAAAAGTTTGTTATACAAAATTTTTATGCGACTTTATAATAAAGTTGTACAACTTTTCAAAACCGGTTGTATAACAAGATTTCTTACTACGCAACGCTTTGCATGGACCCAGCTTAAAATGTCTAAAAAACTTGTTGAGCCTTCCGCAACTAGACAATGCATCTCCTTAAAACAATTTATAATCTTTCTTCTCCATTAGTTCAGCTATTCGCCTCTTTATATTACAGCGCCGGTGGGTGACTAAGAACATGCTCTTTGGACATTTGCCCAATAGATGAGCTGGAGTTTAGTTTTTTACTCGGTTTTGGCCATTTGAAAATACTGTGCATCGTAAAAAAATTCTTAAATTCCAACATTTTATCGGTGTAAAGCTAAATGATAATTATTTTCAAATAAATAAATTTATTGCGCGTTTTTTTTTTTTTTTTTTTTTATTTATATATACGAAATTGCAATCCATACGATCTTTCTATTTATTGCTAGTTACATGTACAGAAGTTTGTTGTAATTTATTGTATATTACGAGGTTGACAAACAGTTGAAGCAGCAGTCCAATATATTGTACTATACTAACGCTCCAATAGTGAAGCACATTGCTCCGTAAAGGCTTATAGTACTCCCGATGGTCGATGTACCCGTCTTTGGGATAAAGGGAAAGGGTTTATAAAACTGGCCAGGGATCTTTTATAGTAGGCCCTTTGAGGAGCTTAGATAGCCAGCCCTATGGGCTTTTTATACTTGGTTAAGGAGATAAGACGTCCTATGTGCAACGTCGTAATATTGTTGAGTGCAAAACAAGATGTAGGATTACATAACTATAGATCAACAACATTTAATTTTAAATAGTTCATTTTTTTTGTGTTTTTTTTTGGGAGAGACTGTTATTTTTGCCAAAACTGCAATTGGTCACCCTTAAATGAGGGCTATAAGCATCAGCGATCTAACCATAGAAAATAAATAAATAAGAAAAATAATTAATAATAAAATAATACATCCATACTTATGTACAATATTTTACACTCAACCTGGATAAACCCGAATCAAGCATGGTTCCTCCCTATGCAGAGGGCTAAGCAGTACACCAGGAGATCTTAGCGCTTCTCTCTCAGCCACGTCACTGTTATTGAAAGCCATTGGTGGCTGAGTGAGTCCGCTTTGGACGCAGACGCTAAGGACAAGAGTGGAATGAATGAATAAAGGAAATTTTATTTCTTTTCATATCTATACAATAATGGAAACATGACAAATAAATTTACATAAAGCTTGGGATATCCCATCAGCTTGAGTGACTTAAGTCAACTACAATTTTAATATATATATATATATATATATATATATATATATATATATATATATATATATATATATATATTCTTCAAATATGTTTCTCTCCTTATAAAAAAAACAAGAATAAAAGAACAAAACATACTCCATATCTATGGATAATCATATTTAAAAGTCATTGCCCTTTTAACGTAGTTATAAAATGAATAATAGTTTCTTCCATTCAACAATATTCCGACTTCATTTTCAGGCAATTCGTCCTTCCCAAACGTGTCCCTTCTAAATTCTCTTAGAATTGGACAAATTACAATTAAATGGAAAACGTCTTCTGGCACACCGAGGTTGAAGAGCGAACAGATATTCAGGCTATCATAAAAATTCCAGGGTTTCCTGTTGGAACTGAGTGTCTCAGTCCTTGTTTTCATTATCGTGCTCATCATGTGTAAGCTGTTGTCAACACTGATATAGGAAAGCTGGTATGTTTCAAATTTTAACGTTTTATACAATGGGTGAAACTGTACCTTCTTTAGTCTCTTATGTAACAGTTCTTTTTCCAACTTTTCTCGAGCCAACACCACACCATCCACGGCCTTCTTTCTTCGTTTCTCTGGTATGCCCAAGAGATCCTGAATATTAATTACAATATTTGAATTTGTGCCAAGTTCACGAAGATCGCAGAACCAGGACAAGAGGACAAGAGTGGAGAATCTGGCCATTGCCAAAACTCCAGTACACATATTTGCAAAACTGTCTTGAGCTGTCCTGCGCAACTTCGAAGGGGATAATAAGGATGAGTGGAGCTGGATAGGGATTGCGCTAAAGGATTCGGATGATGTGTAAGGTACTCATGGAAATTCAAGAATTTGGATGGAATGAGGGTTTGAGGTCATGGTGGAAGGTCTTGTTTGTTACATAACATGGAGCATTGATTACTGTTCGAAGGAATTTAGACTGAAAGGATTGAATAAGTTTTATGTTCGAAAATTTAGCTGCCCTCTAAAGTTTAAGCCCGTAGATCCAAATAGGCTTCAATGATCATGTAAATTAACAGTACATTGTCAATGAAAAGTGGGTTTTATTTATAGTCTAATAATTGACCATATCATCGGTTAAGCTCTTACAAAAGACACCTTTTAAAATTTTAAGTTAAAAATATTCTATAAGCTAAATATTACTTTTCTAATTTGTCTTATAAAAACTGTAAAATTAACTTTAAATCTGAAAATATGTACATGATATAACAATTAACACCATAAGGGATCATTTGAAACCTTAAGGATCTCTTGATAGTATCTGATTTTAAATTTTTTACCCATGTATATATTAACACCTTTTCAATTCTAGACATATTAGAGAATTCCGATTTAAGTTTTAACAGATATATTTCTAATAAAGCTTCTATATTCACTTTTTGTTTGTTTTATTTCATTTATACAGTAGATTAGTTCTAAAAAAAAGTAAAGCTTAATATATTTGAATTACATTTGTGAAAAATTTGAAAATCAAGAAGTTCAAATTTATATTGCAGGTAGGTAAGAACTTAGTAATACTGAAAATTTTGACTATTTTTTGTTCAATTTTTCTAATTTTTTTTTTAATTGAATATTTAATAGTTGACCTTATAGATAATATAGGTCGGATAGTGGTCAAAAAAATAATTTCAAAATATAAAAAACTATTTATGGAATGTCAAAGTTACTCTTGGAAATGTCAAGATATTTTTTTCTATTTTCCTGTTCTGCTCAAGTTTTTATTACTTTTATTATTTATATTTTATTATTTATATTTTATTAATGTATATATTATTACTTTATCAGTATAATCTTTCATCAGCTTATAATTCACTACTGCATCAGTTATTACAATTTTAAATTTTCAACTTTCTTATTATGTCTTTTTATTTAATATTCGTTCATATTTATATCATTTTTTATACATTTTTATACTCCTATAAAAAATTCGACAACTTTTTATGTTGTCAATTTAGCCCTGATAAAGACTTGCAATGCAAATCAAAATTGTTGGTTTTGGATAAATATTTTTTTCTATTTTTGAATTATTTTCTTGACCGCCACTCAGACTTTCTCATCCTCCATAACTTATTTTTAGTTTTTTTATTCTAATTTATTTTTAATTCTAAGGATGGCCAGGATTTCATTAATCATATAGCGTTTACAAGTAATAAAAAAAATAAAGTGAAAAATGCTCTGAGAGTGATAGAGGCTCACAATCAAAATTTTTCTTATGTATCACTTATATTTAATTCATAAATTGGAATACCACCAGTTTCGACAGTTACTGGCATTCAAACACAAATGTGTCAAAAGACTCCTTTTGGTCGAAATTGGTAAAAACAAAAACATGACAGAAATAATGTTAAATAAATAATTCAGGCCTGCGAAATAACTGTGCACTTTTATTTTGAAAAAAAATCTTGTTTTAACTTAAAACATTTTCTTAGGAACAGTTCATGAAAGAATTTTAATGTTAGGACTTTTATTATAAATTCTTACGACAACTTTTATGGCATAAGTTCTTTAAGAATCTTTTGGCGAGGACTTTTATATACAAGCTCAATATTATAAAAGTTCTCGATAGAATTTTTTAGTGCGATTATAATAAAAGTTCTTATTAATAAAGTTCCCACTTAAATGTGGAAAATACTTGTGGAATCGTGTCTTGACAGATCTTCTTATCTTTACATGTTATATCCTTAAATAAACATTCTGTAGGTAATTTTATTAAAATTAATAAAAATTCCATTGAATGTAATTTTTTCTAGTTGTTCTTTTATATCAAATTTTATTTATACCTATATTTGTTTGTTTATGTGCGTGCGCGCGCGCGTGTGTGTGCGTGTGTGTGTGTGCTCATCAAATTAGGGTAATACTCATTGAAAGATTTTATTTTGTTACCCCCCCTCCCCCTTCCCCGAAGATTTCCCTCAACCTTTGCTCTATAAATATGGGAAAAGTAAAAATGTTCTAGTAGGAACTTATATTAACACAACTTTTATCAAAAACTTCTAATGAAATAAGTTCTTAAGGAACTTTTTACCGGAAGTTTTTTTCATATTGAACTTTTATGTTATGAAAGTTCTTGTTGAACAGTTTTTTTTTGTTGACATCCGCATGGTGGTATAGAAGGATCAATCTGATTAGGGATTGATAAATTATTTGCCACTTCTATAAATTTTGTTTTATTGAAAACTAGTTTCGAATGTTATACATTCATCCTCAGTTCTAAAAACACACAAAAAATTCAAAAATAAGCAATTCAAAATATATTTGGTATTATTATACATATTAAATTATATAAATCATTACGTTAAAAGATTTATGAATTATGAATTTATTTAAGACAAGAAATCAAATACATGTTGGTACTCACCAAGGTTTAAATGGATTATATCAAACAGAAAAGTTTGTACTGGTTTCTTCTCGCATTATACTAACAATGAACGAGAGATAGAATGTTTCTAGGTAAACGGTTTAAGGGTCAGGGTTTTTCCAGTAAGGCCGGTGAGTAATTTTTTTTTCTGTTATAGATGGGAATACATTTAAGATTGGACTATTGGAGATATTTATTTAGTCATTATATTTATTAAGCAAAAATCTGGATTGGATTTGAAGGATTTTATTTTTTCAAGTGCTTCATATATATTTAATTTGAGACTGTTTTCAAAACAGTCTCAATCAATCAATGACAATGGCAATGAACGGCCATTACAATGCGAGAAGAAACCAGTTACAACTTTTCTATTTGATATAATCCATTTAAACCTTGGTGAGTACCAACATGTATTTGATTTCTTGTCTTAATTAAATTCATAATTCATAAATGTTTTATAATACTGATTTATATAATTTAATATGTATAATATTGTTTGAATTTTTTGTGTGTTTTTAGAACTGAGGATGAATGTATAACATTCGAAACTGGTTTTCAAGAAAAACAAATTTATAGAAGTGGCAAATAATTTATCAATCCCTAATTAGTTTTTTTTGTTTAAACTTTTTGAAAAAGTGCAATAACAATTTCGAGTCCTGAAATAATTTATCCAAAACTCCCGTAAAATGAAACGAAATCTCAATCAGATTCGGTGTATCGCTCACTTTTGTTTTAATCTTGATTATTGGATAAATTTATTGTAGAGATTGTAAAGTTTATTCCGAAGTGACTTCCAGCCAATAGCGGTCGCACATCCGCGGAATCACAAATAAGGTCATAAATATTGAAATACAACGGAAGGACGATACATTTATTCTGATATATTGGTTCCGCCAGAGCATTACAAATGGCATGCTCTGGAACGATTCTCCTTTCTCCAGACGTGTTTATAACACTAGCTCTTATAGGATTCTATTCCGATATCGGAGAGCACGAGTGCTTCGCTTCGGATCGTTTCCAGCAGAGTCGGAATGACTGGTACATGACCTGAACAGCTAAACCAAGAAGCAGCGTTCTAGAAAAAAAAAAAAAAAAATCTAGGATCCAGTATTTATCTATTTCACTTTGAGAGCCTTCAAGAAATGAGGATTGACCATTACACCGCTATTCTAGAACATATAAAATAAATTAAGAAAAAGGTAAAATCATAAAAAAAAATAAATAAAAAAGTTAAGGAAAAAAAAATGACAATCGAATAAAAACGTAAAATAGGACTTTATATATATATATATATTTTTTTTTTCTGCTGGCATTATAGACCATGCAGATCTTTGGCCGCGCGATGTGGTCTTCTTACAGACATTTTATCGCTTGCGGGAGCTCAGATAGCCTGGAGAACCCCCTCCAGGTAACCCCAACCCAACCTCACGTTGCTGCGATCCATGGTTCCCATGGTGCAGCGGCAGGCTGCCCATTGCTCTATAGCCAGTCCTTTGGGACCAATTGGACAGTGTCCTTCCCACCGAATCTCGGGTTCAAGGACAGTGACAAATTGGTCTAGACCTACGGATTATGGCTGTTCGGGGTCAGCAGGCGCACGGGACCTATATTTCTTTCCCCTAAGCAGTCCATAGACCAAACCTCCGGGCGGCTATTTAACATCCTGGAAAACCACAACACGATTAACAATTTACGGGAAAAAAAAGATTAACCCAGCCTGTATTGGCAGATGTTCCTCAAAGGATATATCATCAAACACAAACCGTAACTGATATCAAGAGGATGAGCACACTTTTGAGTATATTTTTTTTTAGCTGTTCCTTAAAAATCAGGAGCATTTCACTTTTTTTAATTAAAATCTAATGTAATTATATTAGGGATTGATAAATTATTTGCCACTTCTATAATTTTGTTTTTATAAAAATACGGGATAGGGTCATCACTCCTACGCACGGTCTGTGAGAGCTGCCTCCAGTAGACTGACGGGAGGCAGCTCTCGGCCCCGACACATACCCGGGGAAGAGAGGATAGTCTCAGGCTGCATGGATTTTCTCCGGTAGGTGGTCGCCCAAACCCATCCAAGTACTAAACACGCTCGACGTTGCTTAACTTTGATTACCTATTACAAGCGCCTTAGCCCGCTCGGCCACCACGGCCATATATATATATATATATATATATATATATATATATATATATATATATATATATATATATATACATATATATATATTAATACCAATATACCTTATTTGAACGAATCTAAGCTAAAACATAATAAAAAAAATTTAAAAAAACAACACAAAAATATATTTTTTTTATTTGCTTATATTTCCGAGAAAATTCGGAGGTAAAAAAAGTTAAAATTCGTAATTAGTATCCTTCAAAAACATAAATGAACGAAAAAACATAAATGAAAGTTTTCTGTTCGGGCTCCAAAATTTTCCTCCGAGAGCTTTTACTCAAAGATTAATTTAGACATTCCGCCTCATAATTTCGACTCGCGTTCCCTTCAAAACGAAGGATCAAAACAAAAAATCTTAGGAATCGAAATTGTAGATAATTTACTCTTCTTTATTTTGGTATAAAATAAATATTAGAATTTGTTTGAATAATGCATGGTTTCCAGGTATGAGCTAAAAAAAAAAATATTTATTTTGTTTTACTTTTTTTTTTATACTTCCGGGAAAAATTCGAGGTAACAAAGTTAAAATTAAATAAATGAACAAATTTTCGGAACTTCTCCAAAATTTTCCTCCGAGATCCCATTCTGGTCTCAACTCAGGTCCCGATGTTTTACGATTTTCAATTTTCATTCATCTGTCAAACCAAACCAAAGTTTAAGGTACTCATTTTACCCAGAATTTAATATTCTTTAATTTATAATAGAGTAAATTTTCCTCTTTGATGCGCCGTTTAAATGTTATAGGCCTAAATCTGAAAACCTACGAAAACTTAGGGGTATCCCCCCCGCCTCCTCGCCTTGGCTCACCACTTAGAACGGAGAAAACTTAAGTTACTTTTATCTGACGTTTAATAAACAGATTAAAACCATTTCCAGCTTTATAACATCTACTTCCAACCGCGGTGCCCAAAAGCTCTTGATTAACTGGCCTATGTTGGCCTTTCTCCGTGCGATGTGGCCTTCTTATAGACATTTATTGCTTGCAGGAGCACAGACAGCCTGGAGAGGGTCACTCAACCTCATTTTGCTACGAACCATAGTTTCCAAATAGCAGCGGCAGGCTACACAAGGTCAAGATCCACGGACAATGGCTGTTCGACAAAGTAGACCCGATGCAGACCGTCCATGGATCAAATCTCGGGGGGGCTATTTTACATCCTGGGAAATTGGGCTATTTTACAATGCGATTCACAATTTAGGTACATGGAGCAGGGTCATCACTCCTACACTCGGTCTGCGCGAATTGCCTCCAGTATATAAATATATATTATGCATATATAAGTAAGTGAGAGAGTAAAAATAACATTAATAAACTTCTTTAAACCATAAATAAAAAATGCTGAATAATCTACTTAGGGTTGTAAATAGGGGAATTAAAACATTGAATAAATTCTTATGGCGCATTTAATCCTGGATTCTCCATAACAGTCCGTTTTTATGGCGCATTTAATCCTGGATTCTCCATAACAGTCCGTTTTTATTACATCAGTGAGTGTTGAGGATCAGTTTTCTTTGATGATGGAAAAGATACTTCAGGCTTCAAAGGGCGGCCCTTCCAGATAGGGCTCGATTGAAAAATGCTGAATCGCAGAAATGGGACAGATTTTGAGGATCTTATTTCAAAGGTGAAAACTCAAAAGGCTCGAGAGTCTGTTCGAAATGAGCTCTCTAAGAACATTTACGGGAAAAAAAAAGGGTAACCCAGCCTGTATTGGCAGATGTTCCTCAAAGGATATATCATCAAACACAAACCGTAACTGATATCAAGAGGATGAGCACACTTTTGAGTATATTTTTTTTAGCTGTTCCTTAAAAATCAGGAGCATTTCACTTTTTTTAATTAAAATCTAATGTAATTATATTAGGGATTGATAAATTATTTGCCACTTCTATAATTTTGTTTTATAGGAAACTAGTTTCGAATGTTATACATTCATCTTCAGTTCTAAAAACATAAAATGAGCAATTCAAAATACAGTTTTGTATTATTATAAATATATCAAATTAAATGTAATATAAATTAGTACTATAAAACATTTATTAATCAAATCCTTCAAATCAAATCGAGATTTTTGCTTAAATGACCAAATAAATATCTCCAATAGTTCAATTTTAAATTTATTCCCATCAATTACAAAAAAAAAAAAAATATCTCACTGGAACTACTGGAAAATCACCACCCCTAAAACGGTTACCTATAAACACCTCACCTTTCTTCCATTGCTAGTTCAGTGCGAGAACAAACGAGTACAAATATTTCTGTTTCATATAATATACTTAAACCTTGGTGAGTACCAACATGTATTTGATTTCTTATCTTAATTAAATTCATAATTCATAAATGTTTTATAATACTAATTATACATTCATCTTCAGTTCTGAAAACACAAAAATAAGCAATTTAAAATACATTTTGGCATTATTATACATATTAAATATAATGTAATATAAATTAGTATTATGAAACATTTATGAATTATGAATTTAATTAAGACAAGAAATCAAATACATGCTGGTAGTCAACAAGTAGATTATATCAAACAGAAAAGTTTGTATTTATTCTTCATCGCACTGAACTAGCAATGGAAGAAAGGTGGGGTGTTTATAGGTAAAAAACAACATATTTAAATTTTTGTCCTTCAGGTCCTGAACTATCTCTTCTGGGGTAATATTAGGTGCTAGGTCACGAATGACCAAAGGTTCATTTGGATTTATTGGGTGTGACAATCAAAATTTGCTTATCTCACTTCCTTCAATATTAAGTCGTAGTCCTCTTTGGTCGACGGGAAAAAGATAAGCCTATTTTCTCGATATTTAATCGAGACGTCCTTTTTACATCTTCTCTGTAAAAGTTTTAGTGTGTCTGCATGCTTATTGATGTAACTATATACGACAGTAGGTGGGACACGCTCTAAGTTGGAACTATCCTGATTCTGGATATTTTCTGGAGCATCTTCTTCCATTGATTCAGGAATATCTGCAAGAGGGCTGTAGTGATTTTCTATTTCTATTTTAAATTCTTTTTTATCAGAAGTCTTTTTCCTCTTTTTTCTATCCCAGTATCTATTCCCGGCATAGATATATTGGTCCAGAGTGATTCCGTCCATTTAAATTATAAAAGGGGTATAACTATTAAACCAAATAAATGAAACAAATGAATTGAGGTAATGAGCAAAAGTTTGTTTAAAAAAACGAAAAAAACGAACAGATCAATTTTAAGTATGGAGTTCACAGACCAGTGAGCACACTCAAATCCCATGCCCTGCCTCAGTCAACAACACACTGAGAGATACATTAGAATAAATGCTATTTTAATAGTAGACATCTTCCCATCTAAGAGAATGGATCAGAAAATTATTTAGGTAATCTTGCTAGATTAGGGAGAGGGGAAAGGGGACGTTCCCGCTACAAAAAGCCACTGTTTTTAACTTTATCACCATCATCATATTCGTTCCCTCTCTACCGCTGCGCAGTGTGGGAATGCCCTCTATAGAGTTTGACCCAAGTGTTCCTATCTTGAACCAATTCTCTCCTCCTGCTCCAGTCCAGCCCTCGCTTCCTGAACGCCTCCCGCACGCCTTCTTCACAGGTGATCCGTGATCTTCTTCCGTCTATTCTCGTCTCATACGTTATCCTGGCCGTTCTCTCCGTGCTCATCCTCAGGAGGTGCCCAAACCATCTTAGTTTATTTTCTTCAAGAGTGGTTTCGACCGGCTGTACCTCAAGGTGCGATCTTATTGTAGTTTTGCGGATCCTATCTCTCCTGGTCCTTCCTTCAACCGTTTGCTTAGGTATCTCATTTCCGTTGTCTGGATCTTTGTGTTTTGAGGTAAGGATTTACGATTCGGAGGAGTAAGATAGGATGGGCAGGAACGTAGACTTGTATACGGATATCTTTGTCTTCTTCGTCACCTCTCTTTTGTTAAGGAGATCTTTCCGGACTGCGTTGAACAATCTACCAGCTTCTCCCAGCCTTTGCGACACCTCTCCATCGCTATAACCGCTTTCGTTGATCCAACCACCTTAAAGTTTTTAACCTTAATTAAATAAAATTTAATTGATTTGTCTGTTACGCGTTTCTAGCCGCTTTTCATGAGAATACATCAGATCTTATTTCGACGAAACTTTGTATCCTTTGTTACAAAGAAGCCTAAGAAGTTTTTAAGCTATATCAACCTGCCATCCATCATCTTATCCTGTATTAACAAAATGACAGACGGTCGAAAACATTCAGGATCACTTTTTGAGCCACAGAATTATAGTTTAATAGGCGTACAAGGAAGTCATGCGGTGTCTACATTTGATATTTTATTATAAATAGCATATTGATTACTAATATTACAATATTAATACTTATATTAGGATAAGAGGGCGGGGGGAGTGATTGACCTGTTCCCCTCCCTTACTCTAATATAAGTAAACTTGTGTTAGAAGCCTTAAAATTGATTTTAACTCTATAGAATAGCTTAATTCTTTGGTTTAGGTAACAACTGACATGATTCTTAATGCCACATCTAAACTTTATCGCCGGAGTAATTGAATTGGACGGTGAATGCTGCCTCCAATCTTAAAGGCCGTTAAGTGAGAGAGGTAATGCTGACATGAGTTGACCTGTTCCATGGAATGTCCACTTAATTTGTCGGCGATACTGGAGCCTCCGCTGGAGTCACGTAGCTGTTTCTATCTCACGTAGAGACTAGAACTTACTGCTAATACACGTCCTTCCCAGTTTATCCTTCTCTTATACGATCTTTCATAAACTTTTACGGACTTTTAGGAAGATTTAGTGGTTATAACCCAACTGGAATAAACCTAAACACTAAAACTATACAGACAATAAGCGAGTAACAATCCAATAACGAAATATAAAAAAGTAGACAATAGGGACGACTATAATAGTTAATAATTTACAGACAAATATTTAAATGGATAGGCTGAAGTGGGACAAGTATACATTAAATTTTACCAAGTTCGACTTTACAGGACTGTAAATTTTTTATTTTTGGACCTAGATTTTTTTTAATTGGTCCTTAGACGATTATGTTTAAATATTATATTCAAGCCTGGATACTGGATGATTGGAAGGTCGGATTAATATGCCCTATTCTTAAAAAATGGATTAAGGACCAGTGCGAAAATTATAGAGAAATAACCTTACTGGGAGTCCGGCATAAACTACTCTAATTTAATATTGAAAAGGCTGCGAAAATATGCCGAGGAAATTTCAGATGATTTTCAATGTGGTTTTAGAGCTGGCAAAGGAACTACGGATCAAATTTTTATAGTAAGACAAATGATGGAAAAATATTGATCTGCACTTATTATTCTTCAGTTATGTTATTGTTATAGGCTTAGCTGTATTTATTTAAATTTAAACTTAATTCCTTCTATTTTTAGTATATATACCTGCTCCTCCCAAGATAAACGCCCACTCTCTTATCAGATGCCATAGACCTAAGATTAGACATTATTTACCGTATATTTCTGTGCATTCATAATAAATCTTTTTAAAAAGTCATTTTCTTTTCGAGTTTATTTAACTGTCGACTACTTCCTTTGACAGAATCAATTGACAGGATTCTTTATTTTGTATTCACATCTGTTAATGTTGACCACCAGCGAATTTGCAGGCTAAAAATTTGATTTTGTGGCATGATAGAAAGTAATACCCAGCGGCACCTCTTCCTTTCTTGATTATTGTATATACTTAGACAAGGAGATCCCTCATGCAGCTTCTTTTCAGCCTTCTGCGGTGTGCATTGCCAGGCATTGTGGTAGCAGTGAGATAGGATGTCCGTGTAATTTATCGTGAAATCGTTTGTAGTAGGTCCGTATGTGTTCGTTAACTGTAGGCATATTGAGGTCTGTATGTAACGTAAAGTTGCTGATGTATCAAGGAGCTTTGGTGATAGTCTTAATAGTTTATAACTGAAAAATTTGAATTGTTAGTGTGTCTTTTTGGCTCTCCAGTATATCTATGAAGCGCAAGTTCAGATGGGTATGAATATGTAAGCATACGTGTTCAATTTATGTCTAAGTTTCAATTTTGAACGTCTTGAAAGAAGTGAGTATAATAGTTTTAGTCTTTGTAATTAGGGATTGATAAATTATTTGCAACTTCTATAATTTTGTTTTAATTGAAAACTATTTTCAAATGTTATACATTCATCTTCAGTTCTAAAAACACACAAAAATTCAAAAATAAGCAATTCAAAATACAGTTTGGAATTATTATACATATTAAATTAAATGTAATATACATTAGTATTATAAAACATTTATGAATTAGGAATTTGATTAAGACAAGTTGGTAATCAAATACATGTTGGTACTCACCAAGGTTTAAGTAGATTATATGAAACAGAAAAGGTTACATTGCTTTGTTCTCGCTCTGAACTTGTAATGGAAATGACTGTAATGGAAGAAAGGTGGGGTATTTGTAGGTAAATGGGTTAGGGGTCTGGGTTTTTACAGTAATTCCGGTGAGTAATTATTTATTTCTGTTACGGTTGGAAATATATTTAATATTGGACTATTGGAGATGTTTATTTGGTCATTTAAGTAAAAATCTGGATTGGTTTTGAAGGATTTTATTATTTCAAGTGCTTCATATATATATATATATATATATATATATATATATATATATATATATATAAGTATATATATATATATATATATAATAAATATTTGGTTTAGCGTTTTTTGTTTGTTCAGGATGTGTGCCCCCCCCCCTGCGATTTTTTTGTCAAATGTCAGGCCAAGGTGTCGAATGCACTTAAAGATAAAATTGCAATAAATGTAGTATTAAATAAAAACATCAATATTGTGATCAAGTAAAAATTGATTTTTAATTTAATGGTCCCGAACAACAATGCTGCATCGAATATCTAAAACCATCCTCATTAAGGAAGATTACGAGGAAGCTGAGCCAATATCGTTGGGATTAGCGATAGCTGAGTTCAGGTTTCGTCCTGTTATTGAGATGTAGGTTGATTGAAGCCTGAGCCCCACAGCTTTCGGACCAATTTACCGCCATAGCTCAGTTTTCCCTCAACAAGGTACTGATTTCAAGGACTTAGCGAGAACAGCTCAGATACCGTTTGTCTGCTGTAGAGAAAATCATCAATACAAACAAAAATCTAGTCAATTAATATTCGAAGGAGGAGAAATTCTTTGAACAAGGCGAAGATTCAATATCTAACTCGTTTTTAAACAAGATAAAAAAATGGTTCGGGAACGATCAAGAAAGAACCACACATAAAAGTATAATACTGTTTTAATGTGTGCCCACGTTCTGGCCTATGTTGTAGGCCTTCATCAGGGCTAAGCAAAACGAGATACTACCATAAAAGAAAAGAAGAATAAATACAGTAGGACTTACGAATTACAAGAGTGAATATAAAACATATAAAATGTTAGGCTAATGAAGGCCAACTGTGCACTAAATTTTAAAAAGTTCGACTTAACAGGACTACAAATTTTTACTTTTCCTAACCTATATACGAAGTATATAGTAAGGAAAAGTATTGCGATCGTGAAAATTTTCGAATTCGAGTTTTCGACGGAAATACACGTTTTAAGGTCTCCTGAGTCCAAATGACCAAGTCTCGCAAAATGGTCTGTGTGTCAGTGATCAGTCTAGCTCAATAACGGAAAGCTGTACGATACTGAAATTACGTATTTAAGGTTGGCACATGCATGTGATGTTACAGTAACATTTTCGTCAAAATCGACTAACCGGAAGTGCCACTTTATATAATCGATTTTACACATTTTTACAATTTTCTCGAAAACGGCTCTAACGATTTTGATGAAACTTGCCTAAATTATTCTTCATGAAGACTTATAACTTTTCATATATGTAGTAAATCACCGAGGAATTGCAGGAAAAAAAGTTATGACGAAAAGAATATTTTATTTGGGCATAGCTTAAAAAGTATGCATTTTACGGTAAATTATCTATAGACTTTAATAAAAGGTAATTAAATCATCTAAAAAACAAAAAAAGAATCATCAAAATCGGACCAATAATAGCAAAGATACAGCGCATCGGACTAACCGGAAATGATAATTATATCACGGATTTTACACTTTTTTACATTTTTCTCGAAAACGGCTCTAACGATTTTGATGAAATTCGCCTACATTATTCTTCACAAAGGCCTTTAACTTTTCATTTATGTAGTAAATCACCGAGAAAATGCAGAGAAAAAAGTTATGATGAAAAGAATATTTTATTTGCGCATGACTTAAAAAGTATACATTTTATGGTAAATTATTTATATAATTATATGAAAGGTTATTAAAGTATCTAAAAAAAAAAATGATCAAAATCGTACCAGTATTAGCAATGATACAGTGTATTTTATGAGGAGCATAAATAACCGAGTGCATCCGAAAGAAGATGAATGCGACCGAACCTCCTCCCACCAATTCGCCAATCTGTTGTAAACAATACGCTCTGTAACAAAGTAATTTAAGAATACAAAAGCGGGAATTAACTTAATAATTTCTACTTTCACATTATTTAATGGAAAGAAAATGTTTCCATGAAAACTAAACCAGAAACTTTCAAAATATATTTGCAACTTGACAAAGTTAAAATATATAGGTAGTGTACAGAATTGTTGTACTAAAATTGTTTCAAAAACTCTTTTATTGTGCTTAAGCGGGGAAGAATTGAATGCTGCTGAGTTTGTTAGAAGCAGTGTTAATGTGAACTCTTTAAAATTGTATTAAAAAGATAATTATTATAGGACGGTAAGGGGAAGTTGTGTGATGCGCGCACAGCACCAGATTTTTTTTAAGCTAGATTTTTCTTCTATTTAAAAAAAAAATATTACTCAGGCGATTATATTTAAATATTACAGAAGCGGTCTTGGGACAAATGCAAAATAGTTTAGTTGACATCCGCATGGTGGTATAGAAGGATCAATCTAATTAGGGATTGAAAAATTATTTGCCACTTCTATAATTTGGTTTTTATTGAAAACTAGTTTCGAATGTTATACATATTTAATATGTATAATAATACCAAATTATACAAACAAATAATACAAATGGAGTAGAAGGAAGCCGGAAAGTGTGAAGATGATTAAGTGATATTCGCGTGGTCCTTTTAGATTCGTGTAAAAAAAAAAAAAAAAAAAGTATTTTGATTGTTTAGTTTTGAATTTTTGTGTGTTTTTAGAACTGAAGATGAATGTATAACATTTGAAACTAGTTTTCCATAAAAACAAAATTATAGAAGTGGCAAATAATTTATCAATCCCTAGAGAAATGGTTGAGAGACAGGCCATTATTTCTATTGTACATTCAGACCATTTTCTAATAGTCAATTATGTGTCCACTCCACACCACTTTCCTAACCGCTTTAAATTAAAATCCAATACGAAATATATTTGCTATATGCTCTCTTATATTAGTCCGATTAAAATTTATTTTAATGTTTAGTTTTGACAATCAAATTATCATTTAAATGAACAGTTGGAATATTCCAAGAAATGTATATTTTTCGAATTATCAAAAAACTAAATTACGGTGCATCAGTGTTCGTAGTAGCACCGTGTGTAGAATATTTGTAGTTAAAAGTTCAAAACGCTACATCTCTGCCAATAATCAACCAATTTAAATGTTTTTTTTTTTGTTTTTTTTATAAAATTTAATTAACTTTCAAATAATTGTGTATATTATTTACCATAAAATCTATTCTTTTTTTTTTCTTTATAACTTTTTTTCCTGTTTTTTTCTCGGGGATTGACTTTATACATGAATAGTAAGAGAGTGGAAGGCTTTAAGCAAGTTTCATCAAAATCGTTATAGCCGTTTTTGCGCTACAGTCCATAGACAAACACGTTTTTCGGAAATTGCGCTGCCGGCATTGCGTACAGGATATCTGATTTAGTATACAGGCATCAGGAGTCGAAAGCGCTCAAAATAAAAATGATTAGTCCACTTGTTCAATAATCAAGATAATCGTGGCGCAAACACACAGAGCAATGGCTGAAATTGAGTTTATTGGACTCGGGAGGTTCTGAAACGTATATAGATCCGTTGAAAAACGCACATCGAAAATTATACCCGATTTCGATACTTTCCTAACATAGTAGCGGTAGGAAAAAAAATGTATGTATGTATGTATTTATATATATATATATATATATATATATATATATATATATATATATATATAAAGTGTGCCAGTAAAGCCTAAAACGCGTATGAAATGTGATTTTGATAATTTATTTTTCGAACGAATATCATCCTGTCTGTTGTACTGAAGTTGAAAATTAATAAATGAAAAATTTACTTGAAGAAAATGAGCAAAGAGGAAATAACACTCTTTATATACTGGATAAACAGTGTTATAATACTAAGAAGATATTAGCACAAGGTGGAACTATATCTTCTGTTGAAATGGAACTAATTAAGGTAAAGGCAGTTCCCTTGATCTCTCTGAAGGGAAAACCAATCCCACTTGCTCTGTAGGAGGAGAGGAGAGGAGGAAAACTTTTTTCACGCTTTTGCCTTTATATGCAGAGTGGGGGAAAAAAAAACTTTTCTGTAGGATATTATTTATTTAGATGTTATTTCGAGCGAGCTGAATCAAGAGTTAAACCTCGTATCAAACTTTAATGTTATTTAAAGATCTTTTATGGTGTAAGCTAGGAAAGATCATTATCTTTTGTTATCACATTATCTATAATCGTTGATTTATGTTCTGTAAGTAGATTATTTTATTGATTTTAAATATGTATTGACAAGTTGAAGAAAGAAAATCATCTTTAAAAGTCTTTGAAAATAATATTTTGAGGTTAATATGAGAAACGAAGATAGTGCAGGAAAAATAAGCCCAAATCGACAAAAGAAACAAAAAAAATTGTACATTCATGAAACTTTGGGTCTAAATCTCGTCTTAGTAGTAGCAATCGAGATCAACCGAATACGCCCAATTTTCGGTAAAACAATTTGTACGAAGTAAAGGAAATATTGTAAACGCGAAAATTTTCGGTTTTCAAATTTTAACGAAAATATCCATTTTGACTAGTTTCGTCGTGACGTTTATACGTGCTTTCGTTCGTACGTGCGTACCTCGCATAACTCAAAAACGGTTTGCCGTAGAAAGGTTGAAATTTTGTATTTAGGATTGCTGTAAAATTTGGTTGTGGTTAACAAGGGAGGTTATCCCTTTTTGGTCACTGCATAATTACCGGAAGTGGTACTTTACTTGAAGGTCATAATTGATTTCCATCAAAAATTATATTAATATATAATGCAATACCTCTCAAATTTAGTATTTATAACTTATATATTGATTTAAATAACATACTAGATTTAGGTCTAAATTGGAAAACCGGAAACGGTAATTTACTTGAAGGCCATAATAAACTTTCTTAACAAATTATAATATAAAACATTTCAAATTTAGTAAATTAGACTTTTATATTAATATAAATAATATACTAGATTTTGGCTAAAATTGGTGAGCCGAAAGAAGTACTTTACTTGAAGGTCATAATAAACTTACATCAAAAATTATATTAAAACTAACTTTGTTTTGGTTTGGTAATAAAGATTATAAACGCGATTTTTTCCACTTTAATTAAACATTTTTATTGTTTGTTTTAAGTGTTAAAATTGAGTGAAAAATACTTGTTTTCCTTCCCATTTGTGAGATGATCAATTCTGCAGCAGAAGAATAAGATGTAAGTTAAGCGGGTTCTTATGCTTAAAATGCCGAAACTGTCGATTTCCAATGCTTTATCTAGTGACATTGTCAGTTCTAATGTTGTCTCGGAACTCGAAGAAATCTCTTGAGAACTTGTTGCCTACTGAAAATAAACGACATATAAGAACGGAATGAGATCTCCAGAAACAGGAGCTTGTCTGTATGTACGTCAATAGACGGATGTCGAGACGCCGAGTGCCGTTTTTGAGATAGAATCGAGATGCAATCTTCGGAAACTAGTAACCAAATTCAAGATCACTTTTTGAGCCACCGATTTATAGTTTAATAGGCGTACAAGGAAGTCATGTGTTGTCCACATCAGATATTTTTTTATTATTGTTATTTTTTTTAGTCCCCCAACCTGGCCATTTCTGGCATACGGGTTTTCTGCAGTGGGGTGTTACGCATGGGATATGCATATGTTACTACCGCCAATAAAACTCAGCTTTATTTGTTTATTCATTTTTAAACTATTTATTTATTGTTGTCATAACATAATTTAAGGGTATCTTTAATTATGGGAACAATAAATGGGTATTCTATGGTGCAGCCCGGTTCGCGGCTGCACACCGTTTACTGAAGGGGCTTCAACTTCCTGGTTCGTGTAGTCAGGGCTGGCTTTGACTTGCCACTCTGAGCCTCCTCTCTGCACTGCCCAGAGCCGCCACTAGGCTTCAGCTTCTTCTTGCGGTTCCTCATCAGGATGTCTCAGCGGCGGCAGCCTCTTTTTCTGGTGGGGGCCCCACCAAAAGTGAAATTTGTGGGGTCCACGACCTTTCTCCAACTTCCTATATATTCCATGAAGAAGGGGTACTTCCCCTCCACTACGAACCTCGAGAAATCGGCCTCGAAAAAGGCCGTTGGACAACATGTTGGTACACTACAAAAATTTGATCCGTGATAACCCCGTATATAGCTCAACCGTAAAATGTTAATTTTCTGTATTTTTTGCCTACTATCAGTAATAACTTCTAAACTATTGACTTTATCGTCATAGGGGTGGACTCATTCGGTTCAAAAACAAAAATACTATAAGAAACAATACCTTAGAGTTCAATTAACTTTGAGCAAATTATTATATAATCATTATCACTACTATATATTATTACGGTAGTATAGATCCCTTTTCCGACTCTCAGGAGCGATGGATTTTGACGAGTGAGGTATCAAAAGGACGAGAATTTCACGGAGATGTGACGAATTCCAATTTTGTTTCTTAAAATCTTACAAGGGCTTAAATAAAAGTGATGAAAAAACTGGAAGGTTTCAAAAATTTGACGACTGAGAGTCGGCGGATCGAGACGGGATAAGTTGGGTTTTAAAGATTTTGATGCGGGCATCAAGATCATATACGCTCCTGTAGAGCGTATTGGTCCAGCGTTTTAAAGCTTAAAAACCTACCGTTTTCGAGATATCGCACGATATAAGTCCGCACAGGCCTCATGGTATCTAGCGTACGTGCCGTTGTCATGGCAACTTTATATCAATTTGAGAGTCTGTTTACAAAAACTTTTAATGAGTGGGAAATTCTATACTGTTTCCCATGTCCAACCCTAAAGGTCACTGTTAAATATTAATACTACATATAGAAATGGTATAGCTGAATCAAATTGCCTAACGGCTAAATTGAAGAGACGATTTCCAGTGGGGTAAGCTAATTACTTATTAAGTATGAACTGTAACTTCAACATAGTCATTACAAACTATGCAGCTACACCAAATCTGAATGTTAAATAAACTTTTTTGGTAATATTATATTGTTTACACGAATAAATATGTTTCCCTAACATCGCTTATACTCCTAATGTATAAGCGATTATGCGAGATTTCTCGCTCGGGTATACTAGTTATAATATATTATTATTATTATATTATGCCATTATCCATTATCCCGCGCTAAAGGAATAATCCAGTGTAATTGTAAGCGTCCGAGAGGTCGACCGAAACGTAAATGTGAGGATCGATTTTAGGTCTGATCTTGAGGATTTGGGTTTTGAAGTTCAGCGAAAGGAGGTTCATAGGCGAGTAGCCAGTTGGTGTTTTCGGTATCGCTAAGCCTCTTATTTACTTATATTTTTTTGTTCACATAAACGATTACAAGTTATTACAAAAAATTAACATGACATGTAATTCATATTGTACTGGCTGTTATGTTTACATCTTCAAACAGGAAAAAAATCACTATTGGAACTGAAGGCGGGGGAAATGAAATATACACATGAAGGCCTTTCAGAAGGGTTTAAGTGCTGGAGCGAGAGAAATCTTCAGCCATAATCCTTCAACCACTGACAGAAAAAAAACCTTTTTATTTTTGTTTCTTAGGAAATTCCAGTTTTCTATTTTATTTTCCATAGTATGGCATTGGAATCTAAATAACAGTATAATAATAATACTTTCATTTAAAAAAAAAAATAAATTAAATTTACAATTTCGTAATATAACAATTTTCACGTAACATTTCACGACACAGGTTGTAAAATTAATAGGATTTTGTTATTGCTCTGGAGTAATTTTGTTTGAAAGTAGGAAAAACTCTAATAATAGTAAAATGAATAATATAAATTATAGTAATAGTATAACGAAATAATATAACATAATAGTATAATAAAATAATAACGCTAGCATAGTAAAATATAACTACATAATAGCATAATGTAATATACTAGTAGTTGATTAACACTATCAAGGTATCCTGTCAAAATTAAATTTGAGAAAAAAATGTTCTGTTGGTGTCTACTATTTCTAAGTACCTATCACTTGTACTCCAAAATAAATTAACCGGTACTTAGTTTAAAACTACGATTATTTCATCAGAATTGAGAGGTAAAAAGAATTATCAGTGTTAGAGATATGACCAATGGACGAAGTTCAAACCATTGTATAAATACAATTTCAGAAAATCCAAATATATTTTTTTAACGTGCATTATCTAACATATTAAAAATAAATACAAGAACGTACTTTTGCAATTGTTCTAACATATCCTCAACATCAGTTCAAATAATTTCAGCATACATTAAATAATGATATGTTATTTTTTGTTTTATTTAGACCACACTTGCCATCTCCAAGATTATTACAATCAGTAATGAATAAATTATATTTTACTTTTCAATACGAATTAAAACGAATTATGTGGAACGCCCATATGTCAAAATAAAACTAAAGACTCTGAACAAACGACTAAAATTATTGTACTCCCTTTTTACTTCCTTGTACGAAGTAAAGGAAGTATTGTAAGCGCGAAAATTTTCGGTTTTCAGATTTCAACGGAAATATCCGTTTTGACCATCCCTGAATCCATTTTGACTAATTTCGTCGTGGCGTCTGTACGTACGTTCGTTCGTATTTCGTATAACTCAAAAACTGTTAGCCGTAAAAAGTTGAAATTTCGTATTTAGTATTTTTGTAAAATCTAGTTCTGAACCTCCCCTTTTGGTCACTGCTTGATCATCGGAAGTGGTACTTTACTTGAAGGTCATAATTGATTTTTATCAAAAGTTATATTAAAATACTATGCAAAACTTCTCAAATTTAGTATTTATGACTGATATATTGATTTAAATAACATAATAGATTTTGGTTTAGATTGTAAAACCGGAAGCGGTACTTTAGTTGAAGGTCATATTAGACTTTCATCAAAAATTATATTAAAATATAATGTAAAACATCTCAAATTTGGTAAATAGAACTTTTATTTCGATAGGAATGTATTTAATATATTTTGGTTAAAATTGGTGAGCCGAAAAGAGTACTTTACTTGAAGGTCATAATAAGATTACATCAAAAATTATATTTAAATTAAATACATAAATCATATGTTTCGGTAATAAAGGTTACAAACGCAATTTGGTTTCCAATCCAATTAAACATTTTTATTATTTGTTTTAAGTGTTAAAATTGAATGTAAAATACTGGTTTTCCTCCCCATTTGTGTGTGTGTGTGTGTGTGTGTGTGTGTGTGTGTGTGTGTGTGTTAATAGCCACAGATTTATAGTTTAATATGCGTACAAGGAAGTCATGTGTTGTCCACATCAGATATTTTTCCAAATCATCAACTGACGATTAAAAAGAAATTTATCTTTCACAGATTTACAGTTCAGAAAAAAAAAAAAATACAGAATTTTCAATCCGAAATACTAGAATATTAATAAAAGAAGCTCCTTGGTATGGAAATACCGTAATTGATAAATTTTTTGGCTACAGCTGAGTTGTATCGATACGAGGAGGATAATAAAAAGGAGCTGGATGTGAGATCTCCTCTCGTGAATTACGATACTGAAATACATACCCAAAAAAGGACCTGCTGGGTACCAATCTTCACGATGCTTGACATACTATAACTTTCTTCTGAATATCAAATTTGCTAATTGCCACAATTATTCTGTGACAGGTGTAAAATATGAAAGATTGAAGGAAACAAAATTTTACAAGATAGTACAAATAAGACCATTAAAACACAAGTTTGTCTTGAAAATAAACATAGAGTTTTTTTCCTTCATGTTTTAAGCTGCATTACAATAAAACATTATAACTCTCGATTAGCATCAGACATAGCTTTAATTCTTCCTAATGATACTAGGCCCATAAAAACAAATTTGATGAATACAGATAGTTTATTTCTAAGCTTGGTTATGTTGTTATCTAGATATAAAGTTCATAATGTCCAATATAAATGCAACTTTAGAACTCTCAAGAATATTAAACCTGTAGTGATATAAAATACTGTTTTTAGACTCTATTCACATTTTATATATCTCAACGGTATGACGGTTTTATTGGACAGAAAATGTGATGGCTTTATTTGCAACAAAAAACAAATGGAAAGGGTTTAAAGCTTATTTATTCTCAACAATTTTATAAATATAACGCTATTTTTATTTATTCCCTCACGATAGTGGGGGAAGTAAAACTCCGGAATATTTATCAATTATCTATTCTAAAGGCGGATACTGACTATTACTCCAAATGGAATGATAATGTGAAGCGATTGGAACGGCTGAAGTGAAGAAGATTTTTAGAACCCCATAGCAATCACTCCACTTCATCATTCAATTTTTTTAACGACATCAAGAGCATTAAATAATTTAATCTTAACAATTCCCTCTCCAACAAAAAATAATAATAAATCAAAAAAATTTATTTATCATATTAGAAATTATAAATCCACTAAAAATACTTAAAATTTCTTTTTAATCAATATTTATATTTTTTAGCATAATTAATAGCATACAAATAAACGATAAGAAGAACCTATCTTCTAACGCAAAAATAAGACACTACCAGGTGATAAAATCAGTAATTTGAGACAACATGTCTCCCTAAACTTGAAAATAGAGAGAAGGATCCTGAGGAGAATCTATGGGCCCAAGAAAACACAGGAAGGTTACAAGTTGTGACACAACCAGAAAATCTACAAGAAGATAAAAGACCTGGTAACCGTTATAAGAATCAGAAGACTAAGATTCTACGGGCACATGGTAAGAATGGACCAAGGGAGGCTAAACAAGAAAGTCTTTGACGGAATCCGTGAATACAAGAGCGTAGGGGGATATGTAAAACAGGGAGGAAACAGAAAAATTGGAAATAACAGACAAAAATTGCCTGGATAGAGAAAAATATAGGAAAAAAAGTAAAAGAAATCAAGGTTCTTGTGGAAAATAAGGAAAAACGGTTAAAGGCGGGAAATGCTTGTTATATTACGGTATCAACGTTACTTAGGTCGTGTATTTTGTCCAGAAACTTAAAAGTGAAAAAATACAAAACTATTATCTTGCCTACAGTTCTGTACAGGTGTGAAATGTGGGCGCTAACCTTGAAGGACGAACAAGATCTCCTTAAGATCTTCGAGAATAAGGTATTACGTAAAATATTTGGTCCGAAAAAGGATGAGTCAACTGGAGAATTTAGGAGGTTACACAATGCGGACTCGCGGAACTTGTATCCTGTCAATATAATCGAAGTGATATCATCGCCACGGTTCAAATGGACTTGCAAAGTTGTTGGGCTCAGTAACGAACGAATTCCTAAAAAGTTAATAAACGCTGAGCTGACTGGTAAACGTCCGAGGGGTAGACCGAAACGTAGTTGGGAGGATTGTGTTAAGGGTGATCTATGGATTTGGGTTTGGACGCTAGTCGATGGACCGAGATTTGTAGACAGCGATTGGTGGTATCGGCATCGAACCTTCGGGTTCGCTAAGCCTTTTATTATTATTATCATTTATTTATTTTTTGGCTTAAGATAAAAAGATCAATACATTGTAAAGTTTTCAAACATCCGATAAACTTCATTTCCCAATGCAATGAAATCACGGTAATTTGATTGTTAAATCCAAACGATTAGCTGGTAAGAGCTGCTTTTTAATTGAACTGCTCTTGAACACTGATGTGTCAGAAATAAGCCGCGAAAGTTCGCTGATATGAAGTATAACGAGTTGTAAAGATATTTCTCCCAATGTGTTGATACAGTTGTGTCTTTCAACCTGTACCAGTGCTTATCTATTGGTAAATTTATTTGTTATTTTGAGCCCAAAATGTTTCAAAACGGTTACGATATCACAACGAGCCATGAATCCTGAAAATCGGTTGAATCGTTCGCTCGAAAAATCGTTACATAACTACTATCCGTCAGGCTAAACACATTACCCTCATCGTGGCTTCGCCGTAGTCGGGTAAAAACCAGTAGGATATAGCGACAGTCGAAATATAAGGCACTCGGCGCAGGCTGAAGAGAAATTGGTTGAGGGATCTCATGCCATATAATTTCTGTAATATTTATAATATTCGGTGGTTATTATGTTACAGGTGTTAATAAAACGGTAAAGTTACCTACAAAAATATCGAGAAATATTATATGAGGTACCATATTTATCCGATAAATGTGTTAGTTTATCCTTCCTTATTCGAGGAAAACCGTATTAATGGAAGAGAAATTCTTGGAGGAACTGTTTGTTATTTCGGAACTGTAGTAACACCACATTATCCCGGGAAAAGTTATGAACCCGGCCACATTTCAGGAGAATGAAATTAATTATTTTCGTGTAGCAGACGGAGCAATTTTCCACTTTGGCCTCTCTAGAGGGGGCCATTCGTTATTTCAAAGCTTTGTTATTATTGCTAGTGAAATATACTCAAAGGGTCCGCTGGGGAATATAAATGAGGCGCGCCCTGCTTTCAGATATAACTGTTTCTAGTCTGTGGCTACAGGAACTGCGAGTCGGAATGGTTTGGTAAAGAAAAGAAGTTGATTTGAGACCCATAAGAAGCTTTGCGACGTAACTCATAAACGATATAGCTACATATGTACATCACCTGCAAAAGGGAAAGGAACTGGATGAGAGATCTTCTTGACTGAGCGCTAATTATAAGAACGTCAGAAGAACGGTGACTGTTCGTTCATTTCATACCAAATTTTCTTCTACATTATATACAGCGTAACATTATTATATTCTATCTAATATTAAAGGAAACGTTGGAGAATAAATTATTTTTGATATTTGAAACTGGTTTAAGAACATAATTATATGAAAAAAATTGTCAATTTTTATATGAGCCAGAGGAAGAATTAAAAGTCAACAATTGTTTTTAAAAAAAATATTTACTCCTAAATCCAGTATCGTAACATTATTTTATATTCACTGACATTATATATTTGAAATGAAATGAAACGAAATGTAAATTTATTTATCCTATATTTGCGTTATTTGGTACTTATGGAAAGTTACTCACACATAAATTGGTTGTTTAACCTATCTACGTATCACATGTGATTTAATGTCCAACGTTTAAGGTTATAAGTTAATTGTTTTGTGTAATAAGTACGATTTGCTTTGAAAAGTGTTATTACTTCCTTGTACGAAGTAAAGGAAGTATTGTAATCGCGAAAATTTTCGGTTTTCAGATTTCAACGGAAATATCCATTTTGACCATCCCTGAATCCATTTTGACTAGTTTTGTCGTGGCGTCTGTACGTACGTTCGTATTTCCCATAACTCAAAAACGGTTAGGCGTAGAAAGTTCAAATTTTGTACTTAGGATTATCGTAAAATCTAGTTGTGAACCTCCCCTTTGGTCACTGCTTGATCAGCGGAAGTGGTACTTTCCTTGAAGGTCATAATTGATTTACATCCAAAATTATATTAAAATACTATGCATAACTTCTCAAATTTAGTATTTATAAGTTATATATATATTTAAATAACATACTAGATTTTGGTTTAAATTGGAAAACCGGAAGCGTTACTTTACTTGAAGGTCATATTATACTTTCATCAAAATTATATTAAAATATAATGCAAAACATCTCAAATTTGGTAAATAGAACTTTTATATCGATATGAATGTATTTAATATATTTTGGTTAAAATTGGTGAGCCGAAAAGGGTACTTTACTTGAAGGTCATAATAAGATTACATCAAAAATTATATTTAAATTAAATACATTACATCATATGTTTCGGTAATAAAGGTTACAAACGCAATTTGGTTTCCAATCTAATTAAACACTTTTATTACTTCTTTTAAGCGTTAAAATTGAGTGTAAAATACTAGTTTTCCTCCCCATTTGTGTGTGTCAATGGATGGATGTCGCGACGCCGAGATACTGCAATCTTCGGAAACTAGTAACCAAATTCAGGATATCTTTTTGAGCTACCGATTTATAGTTTAATAGGCATACAAGGAAGTCATGTGTTGTCCACATCAGATATTTTGTGTTAAGTTGTTTTCCATTTGAGTTTAAATATGATTAAAATTTGGGAAATTTCCTCTTCAGAAGAAGATGCAATTAAGTATTTTCAACAATTTGGAATAATACTCTGCACAAAGAAATGCGAAAATGGGCATAGTATGAATCAACTATGCTCACAATGCTAGAGGTAGCCTGAAATGTCTTTCTGTAAATTGTGGAAAGGATAGAATATTCTAGCTACGACACCATTGAGGTTCATCTATTGTTGGCTAGAAATTAACCTCTATTAAATGAGGAAAGGAACAATTAGATCTCTACGATAAAACAGTCATTAACTGGAATAACTATATGATGGAGGTCTGCGTAGTATGATGTCATAGTATGACATCCAGGAAAAACAATTAGTGATTTTTCTTAATATTTAATTTCATAATGTAATTTTCTTTTTTTTTTTTAAATAATTGTATTAATAAAAAATAATTCAAAATGAAAGTTTTGATATTATTCTATTTCTTTCTGCTAAAGGTATTTTAGTAATGAAATGTAATTTAAAAAGCCATAAATATGAAACCATCTAGGCGTTATGAATCAGTTTATGAGGGTAACAACAGCGGCCATCTTTATGTGAGTAATTTTCCCATAAGAACCTATTATTTATATATCATTTACAATAAATTATAGGAATGATAAAGTGCCCCAAATAGTAATGCAATAACATAAACCAATAAATGTCACGAAAATAATAACCTGAGAAGGAATTAAAACGGCCATAAAGAGAAAATTCTAGGAACATTTAACTAGGGCCACTAAAATGAGGGAGGGAATTGAAGGGGCTATCCTACTATACCCGCAATACTTACAGGAGTTGCCGGTAGGGTATGACTGCTGAGATCAGAGTTCTAGTATATTGCATACTATATATATATATATATATATATATATATATATATATATATATATATATATATATATATATATATATATATATACGTGGTATTTGGAAAAGGTGTTTATTGGAACTGACTCATTTCAGTCAAAACTAGTTTTATAGATTAATTTGGGTAGAAACTTATTTGGATTTTTACAGTAATATATATATTCTACACACTTCTAAGTCGATTTCTTCAGATGGTTCATGGGTATATATAGATATATATATATATATATATATATATATATATATATATATATACTTTAACACACACAAATAATAAAGAGAAACAACTCAAAAAAGTTTGTTTTTGTTAGAAAAAAAAAAGCATTAGACAAGGGATAAGCTCTCTATAGAAGTTACAGGGTTCTTCTAACATATGCTGCTGGTAAATCAGCTGTTTTGTCTAATTGGTCTTGCCAAACATTTGAGGACAGCTCTTTGGGATGATTGTGGTCCAACTATTAAAATTTCTGTCGTTAGACATTACTTTCATTCTGATTGTACGATATCTTAACGTGAAAACCTGAAATCGTTCGATGCACAAATTTCCTATTAAGAACTAATTTTATCATGGCCAGTTTGTGAATACTAGTAGTAACTAGTTAGAATTTGAATAATCAATTTCTCTAAGACAGTTATAGTTTTCACTAAATGTTTTGTATTTAAATCTAATTGCAGCTACTTAAAATAATACTAACTGAAATTTCATAAAATAAACAACAAGTAATTTTTAAAAAACATGTCCCTTCCGAGTTTGAAAACATTATAACAAATTTTATAATGAGATACTTTAATATTTGTTTTTGCAAAAAAATATACGTAAATTTCTCACTTGTGTCACAGCTCAAAAGAGAAATTTGAAAGTCAACTAGGCACTACACGTACAGCAATCCTTCGTACACTTGTGGAAATGGAAAAATAGTTTTAACTGAATCATTTCAGTCAAAACTAATTTTATGTGTAGAAACTGATTTAGGTTTTCACGGTAACATAATACATTCTACACACCTCTAAGTCGATTTCTTCAGATGGTTCATCAGATATGGTATAATTAGGGATTGATAAATTATTTGCCACTTCTATAATTTCGTTTTTATTGAAAACTCGTTTCGAATGTTTTACATTCATCCTCAGTTCTAAAAACACACTAACATTCAAAAATAAGCAATTCGAAATATAGTTTGGTATTACTATACATATTAAATTAAATGTAATATAAATTAGTATTATAAAACATTTATGAATTATGAATTTAATTTAGATAAGAAATGAAATACATGTTGGTACTCACCAAGGTTTAACTAGATTATATCAAACAGAAAAGTTTGCATTGGTTTGTTCTCGCACTGAACTAGCAATGGAAGAAAGGTGGGGTGTTTATAGGTAAACGGTTTAGGGGTCGGGGTTTTCCAGTCCCAGTAATTCCGGTGAGTAATTGTTTTTTCTGTTATTGATGGGAATAAATTTAAAATTGGACTATTGGAGATTTGGTCATCTAAGCAAAAATCTCGATTGGATTTGAAGGATTTTATTAATAAATGTTTTATAATACTAATTTATATTACATTTAATTTCATATTTATAATAATACCAAACTGTTGAATTGCTTATTTTTGATTTATTGTGTGTTTTTAGAACTGAAGATGAATGTATAGCATTCGAAACTAGTTTTCAATAAAAACAAAATTATAGAATTGGCAAATAATTTATCAATCCCTAATTAGATTGATCCTTCTATACCATCATGAGGGCATCAACAGATATGGTATATATATTTCCATGTAATGATTTAGTTTTAGACAGCAAATGGTGATATCGGTTTCGAACCTTCGCGTTCGCTAAGCCTCTTATTATTATTTAGTTCAGAGTATAAGCAGTTTATAAAAAAATATGCCACAACTTAAAGTTCAAGTTTTCGGATTAATAATTATTAATACAACAATAATAATACAACATAATAGTAAAAAAAAAAATTGTTTATAAGCAGATAAGAAATGACACGGCCGTTGGAAAATATATTATTCAAGTTGGGTATTGTAGGCCGATTAAAATTAGAGTTATGACCCCATTATAAGTTTCAAACCTTTACGGATATCTCTCTCTATAGCCGCTCAACAAAAGTTAACCGATTTAAAAGCAATCCTATCAAATTACATTTAAAATAGGTCATGAAAATACTTTATACTTTAAATTTCAAGTAATATTGATACATTTGTATTTCATTTGATTTAACGGTTTTAATATCCGGCATAACTCAAGGTATTAAAAGAGAATTTCATAATGATGTTTTCGAATTTCATTACAGACATTTGAAATATTGAAACTCTGATTCATTTCCACTCGTAAGGTATATTTCATAATGAAATACCTTGACGCTACATCCTGCATTTTACATATTCTACATATTACATTCTGCCTCACTATAATAAAATAATAGGACTACTAGATATTACATCCTGCCTCATATTATTTTATTATTATGAGGAGATGGAGGGTCCTATTATCCTATTAGGAGGGAGTCCTATATTATATAAGGGAGTCCTATTATTTTATTATTAGGACTATCTGCAAAGGAAGAATGTCTTCAATAATTTTCATTAAAGCATTTCTTTATTTTTTTTATAATGATTTTAACAAAATTGGAAATGTAGTTTCCGATAATCAAACGGTTCTAGAAGTAGAGATTTTTTATTAATTGCTTGGCCTGTCTGAGTTCACAGACTCATATTTTAAGAATGTCAGTAAATATTTAATAGTTTCAAATTGACTCATTTGAAACATCTTGGATTTATACTTTGCCAATATACATTCAAAATCTTTATATGTTTTACACAAACAAATCGTGATTCTTTGTTAAGAAATTTATTCTCCTTTACAAATTTCGTTTTTCGGTGTCATTGTTTCATTCCGTACTGCTGTAAAAAATACAGCTGTCTCGTCACAGTTTCAAATAAACTCTTATTCAGATAAACGTACTTTTAATTCCCGTTTCTATGATAACCTTCACGGACATCAAAACAGACTGATAGATATGGCGACTTGACCATTAGTAGAAGGCTAAAAAGGAGTTGGATGGGAGATCTCCTTTCCTGAATCAAAGGACTAATTCAAGACCGGAAAGAAGTCCTGCTGTGTACTATCCTTCCTTGAATAGGTGCTTATCACGCATACATTTCTCTATTGTCACTCTTTTGTTAGACAGGTGCGAATATATTGTTGAAAGATAAAAAAAAAAAAATAATAAAAAAAAAAATAGTATTCAAATTTTGATACTGATCTGTTTTTTTTTTTACTTTATTTTTTAAATTTACACCTGCCGATGAGAGAACCAGTGAATGTGCTGACTAAGAACATGTTAACGTGGCATGAAAGGCATAAGAAAGAGTGGTATCCAGAAGCACCTCTTCCTGTCGTGATTATCGTGCATGGTTAGGCTAGGAGATCTCTCATCCAGCTCCTCTTCAGCCTTCTGCGAGCGTTGACAGGCATGTTGGATGTAGCCATGTCTTGATGAGTGTGTTAGGATGTCAGTGTAAGGTATCGTGAAATCGTTTGTAGTGGGTTCGTGTGTGTTTGTTAACTGTTGGCATATTAAGGTGTATATGATTACTGTTGTGCGGTGTACGGAGGCGTCTCTGGGGACCTCGATGCAAAAATAAAACGTTTGATAAATTGCTTTGTACGATTCATCTTCGGGGTCCCGAAGGACGCCTCTGTCTCCCGATATTACGAAGAGTTGAAGTGGCTTCATCCTTCCTACCGTCGTAAGTATATCCTTGCATCTTTCCTCTACCAAGTTATCCAATCCTGCCGTCCACCCTATATTTTCGATCTCCTTCAATTCAAATCCTCTGTTCATTTCGTCATGCCCGTTCTCGGCCTTCAGATTTATATACAGCGGCCCACCGATCCGCAGCTTTCGACAGATCTTTTCTTGTCCGATCCTCATCCTTATGGAATTTCATTCCTCCTTCCATTCGTCGCTCCAATACTCTTTATCACCTTCAACTCCCGCTTGTTCAATCACTTATTTTCTATCCAGTTCCAAAAAACATTGTAAATAGATTTTCTATTATGTCAATCAACATTTGTGAATATGTTCCTTCATTTATAATTTTGTCATATCTTATTAACATACGAATTTCGTGTGGTTTTTGTTTTAAGACGTAATCAATTAGACCATTAATACCTATTTTATATGCTAGAAGTTATTGCATTATGACTTGTTATAATTTTCATTTGTATTTATTTATTGACTTTTCTTTATTTTTAATTATCTGTTAACGCATATGTTCCTACAATAACTCTAAGGCTCTGAAGCCCACCTATCATTGCCTGTAATTGTTATTCTAAAGGGACTTGTCCCAGAATAAATAAAGAGTTTATTATTATTATTATTATTATATGTAAAATAATATTGCTGATATATCAAGGAGCTTTGGTGAAAATTTGAAGTTTTTGTACGCGTATTTTTAAAATGAAACAACGTTATTAGTAAATTGTTTAATTTTATCCACATTATATCTTACAAGTTCCAGTAAAAAAAAAAAAGACAAAGAGTCTGAAACGGGCCATATATTGGAATTAGAACTGAATACATTTGTGTAATAAGAACCGATAATCAATAAATATGTTTATTCTTTCGTGAAAAATCATATTTAATAAGAATTCCTTAATTTTTTTTTTTAATTGTAAATCATGTAAATTATCTTTAGCGGGAAAAATATGAATTTCACGGAAAACATTCCTCCTTTTTTCCCTCTGGTATTTACTGAATTTTATGAAATTTATTTTCATTCCTCCTGCCTGATTTCAACTTCGCTTTTTAGTTATTAACTTTCAAATGTATCATAAATTTAATTAAATTTCACGCGCGTGTACATAATTGTTATATTCTATCTAGAAATTAATAACGAAGAAATATACGCTACAATAGTCAGTTCCTCGTTAACACGAGCTCGTTCGGGGGCCAAATTCTCCAGTTCGTTTTAAAATTAAATTCGCGTTCAATTTAATCGTATAATCCAGACTATTCGAAATAAATATTTCAATAATTATATAATGACAGTAATAATAATGCTTAAAAAAAAGATAATATTTCTGCCGATGTCATCTAATATAGTCAATATACTTCATAAAGCAGCGGCAAAATGAGGAGGGCAAAATACAAAAAAAAAAAAATCCTCCCATATACGTCGATGAGTTTACCCGCCAATCTAGCTCTGATTGCTTTTTTTTTCTGTGTGTTCGAACCCAACGATTTTACGAGACCATTTCAATAACACTCACGCTTCTACTTCAATGGTATTTGCCCGCAGTATATCTAGCAATTTCACGCTGTCCTTTGAAATTCTTCAGTTGACTTTATCGGACCAAATATACAATATTTTTTTTTAAAAAATCATAACGCGTTGCTCCTATCTTAATTAATTGTTCTTAGACCAAGTTTCGCATCCATAAAGAACAATAAAAATTACCAAAAAAAAAAAAAAAAAAATGCAGACAAAAAAGAAGGCAAAAACAATTATTAAGGTATTATTTCAAGATTCCAAAAACAAATCCCTAAGTCTCTCAAATAGATATAATAAACAAATAGTCAACGTTTGGCCAATTCAGGCATTGTCAGTACTGAAAAACATAACATCACATTCACCAGAAATAACACATCTCACTTCAACAGCTTAAAAAGACTAACTTATTCTTAATTAATTTGTCATTCCATTTTATTAATTTATTTTGTGTACGTTATTCGAAAAAAAAAAAAATAGTAGAGGAAGAATAAATGCATCACACAAAAAAAATTTTGTTACAGTTAACAACCTGGTAACTTTAAAATAAAATGATCAACAATTTCAAGATGCAATCACTCGAAGCGTGACCGATATATCAAAACATAATATCTAGATTTGTAAACATAAATATTAATTTATTTATAATAGTGTTAAATATGTTTAACTATAATGAAATTTGTTATCTGCTAATGCAATAAGCAATTATACTAGGACTACGGAGAAAAAAAAAAATATTTTTTTAAAAAACAAAAGATATAAATGAAAATTTCAAAAGACAAAAAAAAACACAATTATAAAACAATTAAATAAATAAAATTAATAATATCGTAAATAGTAATTCAAGCTAAACAAAAAAAAAAAATTAGCATATGGTGTGTATGTTATATATAATTTCGTTATTCAGTATTCTGAAGATCAATTTAAATAATATTAATAACAATTGTTTATATTCATATTGTTTAAATTATTAACTTTTCAGAAAATAACAATTATTCCTAACTTTTACGAATATATATTATATTTCTTTCAAATAAATTCTAATAATTCGAATTTTGAATAAAAATCAAGTAAAAATAATTATTATTTATTCGAATAATTAAATAATTCTTTATTCATACTCCATCCTAAAAGTTCCAGTAACGAGCTTGAAACGGAGCATATAATCAAAAGGAACTGAGTTAGCATAAGTACTAAGAACCGTTAACGCAAATCAATGAATATGGCGAATCTCTGGAGTAAGATCGTATTTCATAACAGTTCTTTTTTCCATGTAAATTATATTATATATCCTTTTCAGAGAAAATATCCTTTCATTTCTTCCTTTGTTATTTTCTAAATTTTCAATCCTTGTGCCTGATCTCATCTTTTCCTTTTAGTTACAGTAGTCCCTCGTTAACACGGACTCGGCGGAGGAGCGAATTCTCCACTTCGTTTAACAAAAATTCGTGTTAAACGAAGTTCGACTTATCTGATTGAATAAAGTTTCTCTATACATATCGATGTCGTTTTTTGAAAAAGGCTTAAGCGCCAAAAATTCGAAATTTAGGTTTTGGGACATAATCACCACCTGTATCGATTCCCGCTCATGATATATCAAAAACAAATTGGAAATGGTCTAAAAATTGAATATTGATGACGTAAGCACCAAATACTAACGACTCTCAGTCACTCTGGCCTTAACCAGTACTAGAAGCCTTTAAAATCTGTTTTTATTATAAATGTTTTGCCAGGTAAATAAACTCCTACTCTATACAATAAAGAATACGATTAAAAAAAAATTGTTATTTGGGAAAAAATCGTTTGATGTGTTTCCTGTAAAGTTTGCTAAATGGTGCTTACGCCTTTTTAAAAATATCTGATGTGGACAACACATGACTTCCTTGTACGCCTATTAAATTATAAATCGGTGGCTCAAAAAGTGATCCTGACTTTAGTTACTAGTTTCCGAAGATCGCAGTATCTCAAAAACAACGCTCGGCGTCGCGACATCCATCTAGTGACACACACACACACACACACACAAATGGGGAGGAAAACCAGTATTTTACACTCAATTTTAACACTTAAAACAACTAATAAAAATGTTTAATTGGATTGGAAACCAAATTGCGTTTGTAACCTTTATTACCAAAAAATATGATTTATGTATTTAATTTAAATATAATTTTTGATGTAAGCTTATTATGACCTTCAAGTAAAGTACTCTTTTCGGCTCACCAATTTTAACCAAAATATAGTAAATACATTCAAATCAATATAAAAGTCCTATTTACCAAATTTGAGATGTTTTACATTATATTTTAATATAATTTTTGATGAAAGTCTAATATGACCTACAAGTAATGTACCGCTTCCGGTGTTCCAATTTAGACCAAAATCTAGTATGTTATTTAGAACAATATATAAGTGATAAATACTAAATTTGAGAAGTTTTGCAAAGTATTTTAATATAATTTTTGATGGAAATCAATTATGACCTTCAAGTAAAGTACCACTTCCGGTGATTAAGCAGTGACCAAAAAGGGAGGTTCACAACTAGATTTTACATCAATTCTAAATACAAAATTTCAACTTTCTACGGCTAATCATTTTTGAGTTATGCGAAATACGAACGAACGTACAGACGCCAAGACGAAACTAGTCAAAATGGATTCAGGGATGGAGTCAGGTTTTTAGATCAATAGATCTCTGCTATCTTTTTTCCTATATTTAAATCCCTTCTCTTTATCTGTCTTAAAATAATGATTCTCTTTTTTTATTAATTTGATTATAGGTGTGAAGTCAGATTTCTTCCTTTCAATATTAACATTTATTAAAATTGCTTTCACATATCTACATTTTATACGTTTCGGAGAATTTTCCCATCTTCAGGATAATCCTTTATTTGTCTTATTTTTCACTCAATTAATCCATTTTTCTATGTCATTTTATATCGTCAATAAGTCAAAATTTATCTATTAAATATGAATGTAACAAGCACCTTTTCCTATCTTTGTCACTTGTTACAATCTTGTGTTGTTTTTAATGAGATAAATTTTAACTTATTGACAAAATAAAATAATATTATAGATAAATGGACTAATAGAGTGAAAAATAAGATAAATAATGGATTATTCTGAAGATGGGGAAATTTCCCGAAACGTAGACAATGTAAAAGATGTGAATGATATTTTAATAAATATAAATATTGAAATGAAGAAATCTGACTTCACACCTATAATCGAATTTTAAAATTATTTAAAAAGATCTTCCATTATAAGCGAACATGATTACTCTTTTCATCTGAATCAATGTAAAGACTAGTAAATATTATTTTTTAACGTTAAAGCTTTAATTATTATTACATTTTTTTCAATAAAATTTCAATAAAACTTTTTATATTTTTTTTTCGAAAACGGATGTTTCATGTAAAGTGTGCTGCTAAAACTGAATATAAAGAAAGATGAAGGGGTCAGAGCCATTCATGCCTGAATTGGAATTTTTTCAGGGGGCAAGCATAATTTTGCCGTCCCTTCTTTAGCCCCTCCTCAATAAAATTCAACAAGAGTATTTTAGGTGATATATTACAAAATAAATATCATCTCATATTACTAAATCATTTTATTGACATAATTAAGGTCAAAACAATAAAAAAGGGAAGTGAATATTTTCATTTTTGGCCTAAAACTAAAATTTCGTTCGAAGTTTGCCGCCCTATAAATCCTGCCGCCCGGGGCAAGTGCTTCCTGTACTTCCTTTACCCCTCCCCCCTCTCCCTCAAGATCCGCCCCTTGAGTCGTGTAGGTCGCAGGTGAGGGATTACCGAGAATTGTTAACTAAATATTTGTACCTATAATAAGTTCGTATTAGCCGAAAATTTCAACGTACCGTTGCCCTAAATTATTCGAGATTCCTATAGCTCCTTTTTAGACTTCTGTGAGTGTTAATGGAGCTTTATTGTGGTTATGGTTTTAACGAGTTTTTTAGGGCTTCTTTGGAATTCTTCTTGGTATCTTTTTAACCCTTCGTTTCGCATATACAGTAATATAAAATAGAATAGAAATTGTATTTGTCTTTGGGGAGATCCCCATACAAATAGAGCCTGGCTTGGTTAAACAATACAATAAACATTATTAGTGTTAATAACTTATATATATTGAATACAATTTTAGAAGTATTACAAGAAAGAACAGAAATCACAATTTAAGTAATATCATTATACTTATATTTTGATTATAACTAAAATTCGACTGTTAGCAAATAACACTTTTAAAATTAAATAAACATTTCTCGTATATATGAGATAGAATATTTGTTTTATTGAATGAATAGACAATATTGCTTAGGGTGGACTAGCAATTGGCATGTCATTATTTATCTACAGTTTCTTTAATTCGGCCCATTATGTATAAGAATAGTTTTAAGTGCATATTTAGTTAACACTTAATTATTTGCTACTATAAAAGATAATAACATATAAAAAAATAATAAAAAATAAAAATAAACGATAATAAAATCATAATATCTGATTCATTGATAATGCATGATCTTAATTTTAAACAGCCTAATATACACTAATACATTAGGTTAGCTTTTGTTGGATTTTAAATAGTTAATATAGTTGGAAATTGACTTTCTTTGATGTTGTTGACGTGAGCTATACGAAGTGTGGCTATTAAATAACGAGACTGACGTTGCAATAAAATTTATTTTTATTTTATACATAATTACTTACTATCACCTTCTCTATCCATACAACGCTCCATGCGAATTATCCATTGTTGGAAACAGTGCTGGAAGTCAGCTCCTTCAGGACGCGTGCCGCTTTCTCTTTTACAGCTTCTACGGACTCAAATCTCGTCCCTTTTAATGAATATTTCAACTTAGGGAACAGATAGAAGTCACATGGTGCAAGATCTGGTGAATAAGGTGGATGTTCTAACACTGAGATGCTGTGCAGGGCTAGAAACCTCTTGACAGATAACGCGGAATGAGCTGGCGCATTGTCTTGGTGGAGAACCCATGATTTGTCCTTCCACATTTCGGGTCGTTTTTTCCTTACTCTTTCATGTAGTTTTGCAAGTACCTCAAGGTAGTAGTATTGATTAATAGTTTGACCTTAAAACGACTTCCAGCACTGTTTCCAACAATGGAAAATTCGCATGGAGCGTTGTAGGGATAGAGAAGGGGTGTATATTGAAAGTGATAGTAAGTAATTATGTATAAAATAAAAATAAATTTTATTGCAACGTCAGTCTCGTTATTTAATAGCCACACTTCGTATAATAAATAAATGATTCCTAAGTGAGGAATAAATAGGGCATACTACAATTAAATGATACAGAGTTTCATATGTATTCATGTTACAAATCTTATAAATTTCTGTCGGATTGATGTTATAGGTATGGTTTGTGTGAATAAATTTAATAATATATTTTCCAGATAGGAGGGTCTGAGTTATTATTTTTGCCATGTTAAACGGAATATTATCAATAGTCTGGCAAGTTTGAGTTTGTTGATAAATTATATTGTAGAAAGGGCTATGTTGACTATATCTAAGGATTCGAGATCATTATTAAGCAGTGATTTCTTATACGATTCCATGATTTTAGTAATATTGCTTTGGAAAATAAACGGTAATGTATCGGTAAAATAAGTATTGGCGTGATAAACTCATCAAAATTTTGAGTTTAATTATTTTTTAATAACTCAGGATTCAGGCGAATGAACTATTTCACCTTCGAAATCATCGTTATACTGAATCTGGTACGAACGGCTACCGAAACAGTTTCCAATCCTTATTATTGGATTTTTTAAAATAAACGAATGTCCGTAGAGCTTGAAAAATATTTGTTTTAATTAAAAAAAAAACCTTCAATAAGGCTTTATGAAGCGATATTTTTAGAGATGGTCACAGAAAAAGGTAAAAAATACACGATATCTGAGGACAATATTTGTTCTATCACCCGATATTAATAAAACTGGTTTAATAATATTTCGTACTCAGCCAAAAAATCACAAATACGCATATATTTGTTTGACATCCGCATGATGGTATAAAAGGATCAATCCTTAATTACACATTTATTTAATAATTAAATAAACAGAAAACTATCTGAATAAATCAAAGGGCTTATACTTAGTGTTTTCGTAACCTTTATTTTTTTTTGGGGGGGGATGAGAATGAGATAATAATACTTTAGTTAAAATAATACTAATTATAGCAATATAAATTAGATAAAACTGAATAGCGTTGAGATCCTTAGTTGACAATGTAAGACGGGAAGAGGTTAAACCCCTCTTCCCGTTACATCTTAAACCGATGTAAATAAGAACAAATCCAAAGTTAAAATCGAATAAAACAAAAATAAAAACGACCCTTACCTAAATTCCCATATTATTTTTTAACTCGACTTTTTTTTTTTTATCCTTCATTTTTCTATTTCTATTCACAAATCTTCAATATTTGCTTTATATACAGCATTTATTTATTTTGTTCTCATTTGCAACCTAAACCCCTGCTTGTTTAATAATTTTTATCATATCTTAAAGCAATAACACGGACTGACGCGTCCTGCGGAATTCAATGAAAACTTTTTATATATTTTACATTTTAAACCAAATTGAAAAATTAAGTCATATAATATTGTCTCACATCATGAGATGCAGTTACAAAACTTGACAAAAATAATTTTAACTTCAACAGGTCTTAGATACAAACGAAGAATTTCACAAACAATAACTAGAATATACGATGAGATTGAAACAATGTTTTTATTCAAAGTATTGTGAAATATTATTTTAAAAAAAGAAAAAAGGAATAATGAATAAATAATTGAGGGAGTTATGATCCATATTGGAGAGCGGGGATGGTACTTTAAAAGAAATAGGGCTTGAATTCATCTCTTTTTGAAACAACTGTTGATTTTTTCTTTCTTTATTTTCTTTAAGAAACCAGATTTATACTTTCAAAGAGAATTTATACTGAAAGAGCTACAGAGGGAAAAAAATATTTATAAATCTTATTTATAATCTTCTGATTTTTTTTTTTTTTTTAATCCGGCTATTGTCCTGCATTTTAGTTAAAGCACCGTTGAAACATAAAATTAGTTCATTACAATAGAAATATCGCAGGCCCTTGGTATAATTAAAGAGCTGATATCTAGCGGTGTTGAAAGAAAACACACAGTAATGAAATATACTTATTAATGAGTATATGAGGTTACGTTTCGGCCGTAGATGTAGGATTTCTTCAGTGCTAAGAGAATCAAGATACAAGGATAATGGGAGGAATATGAAAAAAAAAAATATAGTATACATAAAATATTTACATCAAATATTGAAGTTACATTATAAAAAGAATATAGATTTGAAATAGTAGATAACATTGAAAATAAAATAAAAATAGGAAAAAATAAAAATAAAAATTAAGCATGGCGAAATAAATACAAAGGAAATATGAAGGTAAACAAATATGTGTAACAAAACAAACGAATAATCGATAAAAGGAGCAAAGAGCTAATAAGATTGTTTTAAAGGTCCTCAGAGATGAAAAAGGAGCGTACTGTTTAGTAATAATTGAAGGTGTAAGGATTATTAAGTTTAAGTTCATTAAACAAGCAAATTACAATAGGAAAAATCAATATATTTAAAATCTTCAAACAAAAACAACATACAAATTATAAACATAAATTAAAAGAAAAAATCAAATTAAACATTCTCCTGAATTGACTATAAAAAATAACTATTTACATGCCAAAGAAAACATAAAGAAAATGTAAATAAACCTTATTACTCTGTTGCGCAACCAATTCACTAAAATTAATTAATTAGTTACACAAACATAAATAAATGTGTACATAATTACGCAAGCACACACAACACAGGCAGTAACAAAGGAGGGTTAACCTTAACGTAACCATGGTGATAATCAGTCCCCAGCTGTGATAGTCTTAGTACAATTTTGTTTTTCCAAAAATATAATTCTTTCGTTTTGAACCAGAAATTTGTTGTTACAATCATTAGTTCTCATATTAAATATGCTCTTGGTAAATTAATAAAACTAAGGCTTAGTTGACATTCCCATGATCGTATAGAAGGATCAATCTAATTAGGGATTGATAAATTATTTGCCACTTCTATAATTTTTTTTTTATTGAAAACTAGTGTCACGGTAGACAATTAATGATCATACGTGATAGAAATGAATAAGTTTTGTAAAAAAAGTAAAACGTTGTGTGAAAACGTCTTAACTGTTGGCCTAGTTTTGTGTATCCTTATTCTGTACATTGAACCCATTGGGGTGGGATATTAAAGAACTGAAAACTGATTAAGACTATGAGAATCCATTCCAGCTGAACATTGATAGAGGCCTATTTTAATTGTAAATGATACGAGTGAGTTTAGTTATTGTAAATAGCTCATTTTAAAGAATTTTTCTCATATATTGACTGATTTGCAGACTGTGTAAATATTACAGTATTGAAATTCTGTATTTATTAAATTGTACAAGATTAAATTAAATGTTTTTTTATTGGTGAATTAAAATTCCCCCCCCTCCACTGGGCTAGCGCAACAAATCATATATCTAACCAAAAAGTAGTGCGTTACACTAGTTTGGAATGTTATACATTCATCTTCAGTTCTAAAAACACACAAAAATTCAAAAATAAGCAATTCAAAATATAGTTTTATATAATGTTTTATAATATTTTTGATTGAAAATACTGTCTTAATGTGTATGGGCAATTAAGGAAATTGTTCAAAAATATTTTTTTCAAATAACTTAGAAATTTGAATCTACAGATGTTTCTATAGTTTTCATAAAATTTGAAAAATTGAAGCTACACCATTTTTTGCAGCAAACCCTTCGATTTTTAGATAATAATATATAAATATTTTTGATAAACCTTTGGAATCGCTACTAACGACCTTGAAGAGGTCTAGATTCTCAGACCAGACTATACTTTCACCCACTGCGCATGCCCAATTAAATACTCAAACCGATGGATCCTTTTCACTTGGAATAGTCATGTAGGGTTAGGCCACACTTCCCACCTTTTACCGAATAGATCTCTTGTCCCCACCGCCTTCTTTCCTACACCATCTTTAAGTTTAAATATCATGGCCAATCTCTTCAACGTTCTATTACCTTCGAATCTGGGAAGTTTAATCCAAGTAGGGAAAAAATTTACCAATTATGTGTAACACTAAGGATCAATAGATTTTCGTCCATGAAGTTTTAGAAAATTGCATTCATTTTCTAATGAAAAGGCGGATTTCAACGAATCCGGATGCGCCACTTGTTGTCAACAATCGTTTATCGTTACTACACCTCTGGCTTACCATTCTTCCGCACCCTGGCGTATGATGGTTCGCAGTTCCTGACTTGGTCCTTGGATCGAAATTGTTAATAGCATAACCCGAATGAGTTGGTCATGGATCAAATTAACCTTTTTCCTCTGTAGAGAGTCTTCTTAGCATTGCAATACCCCTTCGTAAAAAGGCGGAAAGTCTGACCTAACCCTACACCAGCCTTCCAACTGAGAAGGATACGTCGGTTGGAGGATTTAATTGCGCATGTGCAGTGGGTGAAAGTATAGTCTGGTCTGAAAATCTAGATCTCTTAACGGTCGTTAATAGCAATTCCAAAGGTTTACCATATTTTTATTTTCGAAATTTGTTTTTAGAGTTAGAAGGAACCGTTTCTACGAAATTCGAATTATTTACGTTCTTTTTTTCTATCTTGGTACTTTATTTTCGTCGTATGTCATTATTGTTTCAGTTACGTTTTGACTATGCCTCCGAGAAGATCAAGCAAGGGTCTTTCCATAAAATATTAAAACGTTAGCCGGTGGTGACAAACTTTGGCATAATAACGTTCTTCTATTGATGATAACATTTTAACACGTTGACTGTCGAGGCCGTAGCATATGCGGCGCTGAGGTTCCCACCTTATGTGTCGAGGCCGTAGGAGATACGGATCACGTAAATTCAACTTCAAAGGTCCTTCCTCTCTAATCCATGTTTAATTTAATATAAAAGATTTAAAAATATATATAAACTATAAATAAATAATAATAATTAATTTTTATAAGAATATAAATTAATATTTATATTGATATAAAAATAAATTTATATTTAAATGCAAATATAAACGATTCATACAAAAAAGTAAAGAAAATTGGATGGCACATGTCGCCCGTTTTGACATAAATAGTCAAATAAATAGTTTGTGACAGTCAACGTGTTCGGGAACAAGGGGATAACGTTTGCCAAGTAGGTCAGTGTAGCCCGCGGACCATTTCTGTTGGGGACTAGTACAAGGAAAAACAAATAACTATCTAAGGAAAAACAAATGTATAAGGAAAAACCTTTAATTAGATTAATCTTATCAAAATTGCATTAAAATCTAAACATCCTATAAAAAGTCAGTTGGAGAGGTCCCTTCTTCAGAAGAATTTCTGAACCAATTAACAAAAGGAGGATACCGTTTGGAAGAGATTTTTACTTAGAGAAGTGCACCTAAATTTATTGTAGATACTACCAGCATTTTTAAATTAATTGAAAACCGGATTTTTTATTCAGTTGACAATATTGGAAATTTCATTAACAATTAAAAACATATTATTATTTTTTTACATCCTTGTACGAAGTAAATAAAGTATTGTAATCGCGAAAATTTTCGGTTTTCAGTTTTCAACGGAAATATCCATTTTCATCATCCTTAAATCCATTTTTAGTTTCGTCGTGGCGTCTGTACGAGCGCACGTTCGTATCTCGTATAACTCAAAAACGGTTAGCCGTAGAAAGTTGAAATTTTGTATTTAGGATTGCTGGAAAATCTAGTTGTGAACCCCCTTTTTTGGTCACTGCTTGATCACCGGAAGTGGTACTTTACTTGAAGGTCATAACTGATTCCCATCAAAAATTATTCTAAAATATAATGCAAAACTTCTCAAACTTAGTATTTATGGTTTATATGTTGTTTTAAATAACATACTAGATTATGGTCTAAATTGGAAAACCGGAAGCGGTACTTTACTTGAAGGTCATATTAGACTTTCATCAAAAATTATATTAAAATATAATGTAAAACATCTCAAATTTGATACATAGGACTTTTATATCGATATGAATGTATTTACTATATTTTGGTTAAAATTGGTGAGCCGAAAAGGGTACTTTACTTGAAGGTCATAATAAGCTTACATCAAAAATTATATTTAAATTAAATACATAAATCATATGTTTCGGTAATAAAGGTTACAAACGCAATTTGGTTTCGAATCTAATTAAACATTTTTATTACTTGTTTTAAGTGTTAAAATTGAGTGTAAAATACTGGTTTTCCTCCCCATTTGTGTCAATAGATGGATGTCGCGACGTCGAGTGTCTTTTTTGAGATACTGCAATCTTCGGAAACTAGTAACCAAATTCAGGATCACTTTTTGAGCTACCGATTTATAGTTTAATAGGCGTACAAGGAAGTCATGTGTTGTCCACATCAGATATTTTTTGAAAACATTTAAAATCTAATAATAAAGTAGACTTTGTGCTATCGTATTATAAATTGCTTTTGAGATATACTGACGCCACGCATCCCAATGATTCCAACTGATATACCATTGGAATTCAACCCTTCCCAGTTTCCCGTGTGACTCGCATTTTCAATGAACATCGACAAAGCACAGAGACAATCGCTGCAAGGGTCTGGACTAAATTTCGAAAGTCTGTGCTTCTTGCTTGGGCAGCTCTACGGAGCCTGCTCACGTTTCGCAAAACCTGAATTATTCGTGTACACACTAGACGGAAAATAAAAAATAATTTATATTAAAAGTACTTCGATTAAAACAGAATTAAAACACTTTCATTCTTTCAGTAAAATTACAACGGATTGCCGGATATTCATACCATATAATAGGCTGTATAAAAATAATGACCGTTTTTCAAACAAAAAGTTAATATTTTTATTTCATTAATTTAATTTATTTAATAATATTCATTATTTTCATTTATTAATTTATTTCTTTATTAATATTGAAATTATAAGCTATTATGGCCCACTGTTGCCAACCATCTTTCAGCCAGTTGCTCATTGCCATGCTGCTACCTCTCTTAGGGACAGCTGTCGAAAAACTCTTGAACCACAATGTTAACCTCCAACAAATTATTATTATTTGTTTATTCTGAAGAAATTGGGGAAATTCAAGAAATTGGGCTTGAAATGAAATAAGTGATAATCTGATGGAACGATGTCTGGACTATATTGAGGGAGAACTTCGATTCCCTCAAGATTTTTCAACTTTTTCTTCGTCCGACTGAAATTGTGTGCCCGAGCGTTATCCTGCCGTTACTTGGAACACTTTAACGGTTTAACCAAGTTGGGCAACACTGTGACAATTTCGCATGTTTCCTATCTTATCTAACTGATCACAATGAAGTTCGGAGTTCGTAGAACATCCGTCAGAACCTCATGGAATCTCATCAATATCCACATTAGTTATTGGTAAAAATTGAATAGGCTTAAAGTCCTTTTTCAAATCCTTTGATAAAACAGTCATTATTTTTTATTTACCCCATTATATTTTCGAAATTAAATTGAAGACTATTCGAACGCATTAGTTGATAATAGTTAGTAAAATAAACTATATTATTATAATCAGTTATTATAACCATTAGTTATATTCAGTTATATTATTATAATCATGAGACATCCGCATAGAGGTATAGAAGGATCAATCTAATTAGGGATTGATAAATTATTTGCCACTTCTATAATTTTATTTTTATTGAAAACTAGTTTCGAATGTTATACATTCATCTTCAGGTTTAAAAACACACAAAAAATCAAAAATAAGCAAATCAAAATACAGTTTGGTATTGTTATACATATTAAATTAGATGTAATATAAATTATAAAACATTTATGAATTATGATTGCTGTATTTTGAATTGAGTAATTTTGAATTTTTTTGTGTTTTTAGAACTGAAGATGAATGTATAACATTCGAAACTAGTTTTCAATAGAAACAAAATTATAGAAGTGGCAAATAATTTATCAATCCCTAATATATTATTATAGTTACGAGATAATATCATGACTTTATATGATAAAGGTACAAGTGATATTCTGTAACTGAGAAAAAAAAAAATCTTCCGTAGTATAAAACGACTTTAGCAACCTTAAGACAACTGATGATTTCATTAAACTAAATAATGAAATAATGAACCCTGTAATAGATAAAAAATAAATCGATATAATAGCATATAAATATAGATATAATTGAGATAAAAATAGACTGACCTGCTGTGTCCCATATGGCAAACAGCATGCGCACACCTGCAACGTCATAGGTCACCGAGTACTTCTGGAAGCCAGTGGGTGTATAGACCTATATACATACAAAAAAAAATCATTAATTGGATGCATTATAAGATAAAAATATTATTCATTAACAATGCATGTTTTTCAATCTGATTTAAGTTTGTTCAGATCCCAATTGTTCCAAAGTTTGAATTACAAAAATAAAGTGAATGTTATCAATATTGTTAGGGATTGATAAATTATTTACCACTTCTGTAATTTTGTTTTTATTGAAAACTAGTTTCGAATGTTATACTTTCATCTTCAGTTATAAAAACACACTAAACTAAGCAATTCAAAATATAGTTTGGTATTATTATACATATTAAATTAGATGTAATATAAATCAGTATTATAAAACAATTATGAATTTAATTAAGACAAGAAATCAAATACACTTGCCTTAATTAAATTAATAATTCATAAATGTTTTATAATACTAATTTATATTAAATTTAATTTAATATGTATACTAATACCTAACTGTATTTTGAATTGCTTATTTTCGTGTGTTTTTTGAACTGAAGATGGATATATAACATTCGAAACTAGTTTTCAATAAAAACAAAATTATAGAAGTGGCAAATAATTTATCAATCCCTAATTAGATTGATCCTTCTAGACCATCATGCGGATGTTAACTGACCAGCAATATTGTATTGGCAAACAAATTATAAATTAGGGTAACGTTTGACGTAGTGCAACATAAAATAACAGTTGAATGGGTTTTTAGTTTTAAATTAACGTCTACATTAATAACGAGAAACCGATAAATTGATTTAAAAAATATTTCATATCATCTAGAGAAATAGTATTTGACAAGGAATTGATTTATGGAATTACTATAGTTACTATATAAAGTAAATTAATTTAAATAAATGAACTAAAATAAACAAATAACATCAACCCGACAGACATTTGTACGATTTGTAACATGAATACATACGAAACTCTGTATTATTTAATTTCAGTATTCTCTATTTATTCCTCACTTAGAAAGCATTATATACCTCACGTCAAAAATATCATATAAAGTCAATTTCCTATAATATTAATTACTGAAGAACCAGTAAAAGCTAAACTAATGTATTACTATATAGTAGGCTGTTTTAAATTAAGATCTTTCATTATGAATGAATGAAATATTATTTCTTTATTATGGTTTATTTTTATTTTTATTGGATATTATCTTTTATAGTAGCAAATAACTAGGTGTTAACCAAATATAAACTTAAAACTGTCCATATGCGTAATGGGCTGAATTAAAGAAACTGTAGATAAACAATAATATGCAAATGCTAGTCCATCCTAAGCAATATTGTCTATTCATTCAATAATACAAATATCCTATCACATAAATACGAGAAATGTTTATTTAGTTTTATTTGCTAACAGTTTAATTTTAGTTATAATCAAAATATAATTATAATAATATAGTTTTAATTGTATTTTCTGTTCTTTCTTGTAATACTTCTAATATTGTATTTAATATCTGTATATAAGTTATTAACACTAATAATGCTTATTGTATTATTTAGCCAAGCTAGGCTCTATTTGTATGGGGGGCTCCCCAAAGACAAATATAATTTCCATTCTAAAAAAATAAAATAAAAAATAAACAAATATGCTGGCATTTCTAAACAAAATTGAGCATTGTGATGTCGCGTTCCGAGGATCATCCTGGAATGGCCTGTAACTGGTGAAAATCTGAAGAAAAAAAAAATCGGCCCAGTAGTTCGCGGAGAAAAGCCGTGAAAGGTGTGTTAGTGTTTTTATTCGATTTTTGAATTCTACGTTTCGGTTCAAGGGGGATTGAAATTTTTTTTTCTTTGTAGATTACAAAGATTTATTATTGGAAATAATTAACCAAAAGATGATAATATTCCAGTTACTACTGTATTGTTTACTACAGGATAGCTACTATGATTGAGCTTTATCATAATCTAGTATGAACTGCTTTGCTCATGTTATATCAACAATACATCATATCTTGAGAGAACAATGAACTAGATTCGGTTAAGCCCGTTATGTTTCCCACTAGCAGACATATGGGTTATGGATTCCATAGTAACGAAACACTATTAATCAATGTTATTTCACCAATCCAAAGTCAATTCAATCTATAATTATCGTCTAAGAGCTGAATGATGTCCGATAGTTTAAGCTTAAAATTGATTTTGATTCAGTCGGATTTTGGCCAAAAAGCTAATAAAAACAAATAATAAAAAAATAATGATCTATAGAATATGTATTGTTACTTTACATCATTGTAGTAACCTTTTATGAAGTAACAACACATGATACTATGTATCAAATAATATTTTATAAGAATAAATAATAAAATAATATTTATATTGATTTTATTACTGTTATTATTCTTTTGATAGTAAAAACAAAAATAGATCTTTCCAAACAAAAGCCGGCATGAAGAGAAAAAGTGATTAAAACGTTTAAAAAAAAAAATATAATTTCATAAATTAATATTTTGCAGTTTTATTAATATTTTATTCACAGATCAATCTTCTTTCCACAAAATGCGTTTGAACCGTCTTAAAATGAATATCCTTTATATAATTTTTTACGTTAATTTTTTAATGAAAAATTCAGGAATTCAGGAATGAAAATCATATAATCACATCCATGCAGACGGAACAAAGCAAATCTCACATCAACAGTCTAAAAGAAAAAGAATCATCAAATACAGACAGCTAATAGTTATTTAGTGTATGATGATTGTTAACGTCCTTCGCCTGAGCTCATGTGACCTTTTCTTTTTCTGTCATGATGATACTTAAAATTGGCAAAATATTGACTGGTTGGTTATTTAAGTAATAGAAATTTAAAGCTTTGATTTTGATATCTTCCAATTATATTATTATAATAATTTTTGTCTCTTTTGCTCGCATTAATTGAAGAACTAATTAGATAATTGGCATTATTCGACATCAAGCCTGTTGGTTCTTTGGACGAGATACCATAAAAATTATAAGACCAGATCAAACTTTGTGAATGAATTGAAAAAAACCTATCCTCATATTTCTCTTCTCCTAAAGACAAAATGGACCCTTTCCAAAAAAGCGGAGTATACGAACTAAATTGTAATGATTGTGCAGCCAAATACACGGGAAAAACTGGAATATCACTAAATCAGAGATTAAAGGCACATATACGTGCATATAATAAGACAGAGAATTCCAACTTTGCAATTCATTTAAATGAAAAAAAAAAATTATAAATTCATCAAAGACTCAGGAGTTAAATTAATACATCACGTTGAAAACAGTCTCAAATTAAATATATATGAAGCACTTGAAATAATAAAATTCTTCAAATCCAGATTTTTGCTTAAATGACCAAATAAAATGAAAAAAAAAACAATTACTCACCGGCATTACTGGAAAAACCCTGTCCCTTAAACCGTTTACCTATAAACATGCTACCTACCTTTCGTTCATTGTTAGTTCAATGCGAGAAGAAACCAGTACAATCTTTTCTGTTTGATATAATCCATTTATTTCATATAATACCAACATGTATTTTATTTTTTGTCTTAATTAAATTCATAATTCATAAATGTTTCATAGTACTGAATTATATTAATCTAATTTAATATGTATAATAATACCAAACTATATTTTGAATTGCTTATTTTTGAATTTTTTGTGTGTTTTTATGTATAACATTCGAAACTAGTTTTTAATAAAACAAATTTATAGAAGTGGCAAATAATTTAACAATCCCTAAAGCTCTGTAGATTAGAGAAGATGAAACCGCCATCGAGGCTATGAATATTGCAGATAAAACAGGAGAATTGCATTTGATGCATGTGTTGCGGCGCGACACTCCATCAGAAAGCCTTTTCATCCCTAGCGAACTCTGGCGGGCTAATTAACAAGAGGAAATGGTCTGTAGTCGTCCACTCTGGACTCCATTGTATTTCATCACTACATTATGCATTGCCTGCAAATGGTAGTTATCCCAGCGTTAACTACGCGGCGCTACTCATGCTGCGTTCGACTTTGCCCGCAAACTTCTTGTTAAGTTAACAGCCGCATCTCAATCCTCATTATCAACATAACTCATATATTATAATATATATGTGCATATATATATATATATATATATATATATATATATATATATATATAATAGAAAACTTGCTTTATTCTGGGACTAGATCCCTACAGAACAAAAAAAAAATGCATAAAGAAAAACAAATCTGGCCAAAAAACTACAATTGTAAAAGTAAACAAGTTTTTACATCAATTACAATAAAAATAAATAAACTAAAAATTAAAAAAAAAGAGAGAAAATAAAAATTACATTAATAATGAATTGGCTCACAAAATTGATACTTAAACACTGAAAACAATTATAAACTTCTAATCAAATTTTTAACTTCAAATTAAAATTTCATGCTAGTACAGCATCTTTTTGGGAAGTTAGGGGATGTTGAAAAAGGTGAAATTTGATTCGAGGATAGTGAAGAAGAGTGGCGGATATTAGAAGGGAGGGAATTCCAGAGGATAGTGGAGTGGGCAAGAAAGAGAAGGTGGGTGGGGCATGTGAGACCACCTTGAGGTACAGAAGACAAATCTTAAAAAGAAGTACAAATTATATTTATTTATTATTGTTGTGAACATTGCTCCTAAACATGACTTCCGTTTTGAACTATAAACAAATAGACATTAGAACCTATTTTTAAAAACAAAAATAAATTAATGTTTATGTATGTTTATATATTTTAAATACATGCCCTTATTAAATTACAAATGTACATTTGTAAAAAATCTTTAATCACAATTTTTCAAATTAGTGCTATTGAACGTTTAGATGTGTTTTTCTTAAACCCTAAAAAATTACCTTTGCTACATCATTAACCCCCAAAAATTGTCTTTTATACTTCTTTAGCCCTAAGATTAGCTGTAATCATTTTTAGCCTGAAAAAAGGAGAAAAATTACGACCCTTCTATTTATCGAAATTTCTATACATCGATTTTTTTTCAAGGAACCTTCATGTTCGATATATAGAGGTTCGATTGCATGAGCACCCTTTCTTGGTGTAAATATGGCGAAAATTCCCATTTTAAATTTTTATGCTAGTATCTTTTATAAAGGAATTTCGATCGAACTCGATCGAAAGAGAATAAGTTAACGCCCGCATGATGATATAGAAGGTATAGAAAACTAGTTTTCAATATAAACAAAATTATAGAAGTGGCAAATAATTTATCAATCCATAATTATAAAGAGAAAATATGTCAATAAAATCAGATTTAAATGACTCATTAATAATATTGTCAAGTTGCTATGGAAATGCATACGTAATTATCACAATTTATTTTATTTTATTCTATTATTATTATTATTACTTTTTATTTATTATTATTTTTGCTGTTCTTGTATCTATTATTATGCCAGACCATCTGCTGATTGTTGATCATTGTAATTAACAGGTGTGAAGTGCAAACAAAAAAAAATATTTTATTCAGTGAATATAGGCTTCAAACTGAATGGAGGCACAGAGCCGGTATGTATGTATATATAATGTATGTACAATAATAATAATATGTAAGTACAATAATGTAATATCACACAATTACACCATCTTCTTCTTCAATCGGCACAACAACCCATTACTGGGCCCTGGCCTCCTCAAGCAGCTGCTCTCCAATTCCGTCCTCGCATCTTCTTCAACACCATCCAACCATCGCAGCTTAGGGCGGCCTCTCGGCCGTGTTCCGTGTAGGCGCTCATTAAGCAGTTTATTTGGGATCTCATCAGTCCCCATCCTTGCTACATGGCCTGCCCAGCGCAGCCTACCAATCCTCACAATTTTTCCGACATCAGGGTCACCAATCAATGGATGTACATCCCTGTTTGTGCGCCTTCTCCAGGCTAAACCATCCTTTACTGGACCGTAGATGCGTCTGAGTATCTTTCTCTCAAATGTTTCGAGGTCCTTTTCATCAGACTTCGTAAGTACCGAAGTTTCTGAGGCGTAGGTTAGCACTGGTCGAATTAGCGTCTTATATATTATCTTGTAGTTATAGATCTTGATAATAAGCTACTTCCTAAGTGCCGACGCAGTCCAAAATAGCACCTATTGGCCGATGCTGTTCGCCTCTTTATTTCTGCCAGGACGTAATTGATGGAATTGACCTGAGATCCGAGGTATACAAACTCATCAACTTGTTCGAAAGAGTAATTGCCAATTTGGAGAAAACTTTCGTTAATACCTCTTTGTTTACCAGCAGTCATACATTTGGTTTTGCTAGTGTTGACAACAAGTCAACACTTCCTAGCAGCATCATCAAGGGCAAGAAAGGCTTCTTCCACAACAGCTTTTGATCTCCCAATAATGTCGATATCATCAGCATATCCCAGGATCTGTACCATATGGTCAAAGATGGTTCCACTGGTCTGAACCTTAGATTCTCTCTTATACCATAGTGTAATAATTTATAAGTGCAATAAATCTACGGATGATCCGGAAAAGATTTTTATATTTTTTATTTAATGTTGACATTAGACGATAATTCTTAACTATGATAGGAAGAACGTAACTTTGTATAAATACGCCAATATTCGCTTTTATTCAAACGTCACACGTGTTTGAAACTGGAGCAAGGACCAATTCTTTATTAAGGAATGTTGTAAAAAAATATTTTTATATTTTTTAATGTCTTGGACACAACGCACACTATGTAATTTTATAACCAGGCATAGTTTTCATTTTTTTTTATCGTAATAAAAAGTAAGTCTGCTTATTTAATGATTTTAGTTTGCTTATTACCCATATTGCCCGGATTATCCGGGTTTTAGATTATCCGGATTGCCTTTGTCCCAGATAGCCGAGGATAAACGAGGGTGGGTCTTTTTACTTCCTTGTACGGAGCAAAGGAACTATTGTAATCGAGAAAATTTTCGATTTTCAGATTTCAGCATAAATATCCATTTTGACCATCTATAATCTATTTTGATTAGTTTCGTTGTTACCTCTGTACGTACGTAAGTTCGTATCTCGCATAACTAAAAACAATTAGCCGTAAAAAGATAACATTTTGTATTTAGGACTATTGTTAAATCTAGTTGTGAATCTCTCCTTTTGGTCATTACATGATTACCGAAAGTTGTACTTTACTTAGAGGTCATATTAGACTTTTATAAAAAATGATATTAAAATACAATGTAGAACATCTCAAATTTTGTAAATAGGACTTAACTTTCTACGGCTAACTGTTTTTAGTTAACTTACGTTCATACAGACGTAACAACGAAACTAGTCAAAATGGATTTAGGGATGGTCAAAATGGATATTTCCGTTGAAATCTGAAAACCGAAAATTTTTCCGATTACAATTCTTCCTTTACTTCGTACAAGGATTTAAGAAGACCCAGGAGGTTTTTAATGGTTATTAAAATTCAGTGAATAGTTTATTCTGATTAATGTTGAAGGAATCAAGTATGGTTAGCCAACTTTGTCAAATACACTTTTTTTTTTATGTTTAATTTAATTTTCAAACATCACCTGTCACCAGTAACTTCATCTAATATTTTGTAACAAATTTCTCATTCGTTCTTATTTCAATTCCCAGTTCCGCTGAGGTAAAGTACAGCCCTTTTAGGGTCAGTGCTGTAAAAGAAGATGGGTAAATTGCTGCTTCCAAGTAGCCTCATAAATTTAAATAGCCCTGGAAGCCCTCAGTTAATTTCCCGGGATCGTTCTAGGGCTGCAGTCTTTCAGGCCACAGCTGCCCTTTGTCCCTTTGTTCCCAATGGCTCTTCTATATCAGGCCAGTTCTGGTTAGTAGGTTCCCTCCAGGAATTCTATTCCAGGTGGATCAAAACTCGTGTGTGAAGCCCGAAATCGGTGGCAGGATCGTTTAACTGAAATATATTCTAAACTTGCTGAACCAGTTATTGAAATATCCAATCCGGACAACAACAAAAAAATGTTTTATGTAACTTGGTATAATTGGGCCCCGAAGGCGGAGTGGGATAAGCGCTTGGATGGGTGACTGCTCAATATGCGAGACAACTCTTCCAGGAATCAGGAGTGAGTTGTCCTTTTGATTTGCGGGAGGCTACTTACACTCTACCCCTTGTATCCTGAATGGGACTCGCGAAGTGGTTTTCCATCAACGGACGGTCTTTTTCGGTGAGATTAATCCCGAAGGTTCTAATCTGCCTGATGTTTGGACATAGGCCAATTTCTCATTCCTCTTGGAGCCGAAAGAAACAAACTTGTCGGTTATATGCTCCGAGCTGTAAAAGCTTTGTGCTTCCGAATGAAATAATTTTCTCTAAGAAGAAATTTCGCAAGGCCAAAAATCTTCATGGTATGTAGTAGAAGTATAAAAAAAAAAAAATAATAAAAAAAAAATAGTAACGAAGTACCATTGACATGAAAATAAAGATTCTCTTCTGCCTTTTAATTTCTTAGGAAGTTCTTATAGAATACATATATAAAGAATTATTAAAAATTCACGCCTTCCAATAGCAGAAAGGAAAAAAATCTGGTGTGGTGTACGCATCACACAACTTTCTCTTACCGTCTTATAATAATTATCTTTTTAATATAATCTTAAAGAGTTCACATAAACAATACTTGAAATAAACTCAGCAGCTTTCACTTCTTCACAACTTCTCCTACATAAGTACAATAAAACAATTTTAGTACGACAATTCTGTACACTATCTAGATATTTTATATTTACCAAGCTGAAAATATATTTTAAAAGTTTCGGTTCAGTTTAAATAATATAAAAGTAGAAATTATTAAGTTAATTTCCACTTTTGTATTCTTAAATTCATTATTACAGACGGTTTTGTTGACAACAGATTGGCGGATTGGAGGGAGGAGGTACGGTTGCATCCGTCTCCTTTCGGATGCGCTCTGTTATCCATCTAAGGTTTTGTAGTCCTCATAAGTTACTAAGATATTTTTGCTAATTCCGGACTATAAAATGCATGCTTTTTAACTTAAGCGCAAATAAAATTTTCTTTTCGCAATAACTTTTTCCCCTGCATTTTTTCGTTGATATACTGCATACATAAAAGTTAAACTGCTTTGAGGAGAAGACATTAGGCAAGTCTCATAAAAATCGTTTGAGCCGTTTTCGAGAAAATTGTAAAAAAGTGTAAAATCGATTATATAAAATGGCACCTTCGGTTAGTCGATTTTGACGAAAAAGTTGCTATAACTTCAGATGCATGTGCCTATCATAAATATGTACTTTCAGTATCGTACAACATTTCGCTTTTGAGCTAGGCTGTTCACATAAACACAGACCATTTTGTGAGACTTGGTTATTTGGACTCAGGAGACCTCTCAAAACGTGTATTTCCATTGAAAACTCGAATTCGAAAATTTTCGCGATCGCAATACTTCCCCTTACTATATACTTTGTATGTAGGTAAGGGAAAGTAATAAGAACCCGAGATAGGAGTGGAAGGGCAAACATATACATCCCTGCGACATTAAGGGCGAGTAAGAACCCTTTTGACCTTTGGCGATCCGATCGGATGAAGAGAGGCTTTGAGCAACATGGCTGTTTTAGAACTCAAAGGTTAAATTAAATGCATCAGTCAGCTGCGACAAGCGATTTTGTAGTAAACCGATCCTGAATTTACTTCCTACAACTATCTCCACTATTCGTATCAATTAATTCAGTCTAACAATAGTGAAATATAAAAACCTCGGTGATTTTTATTTTCCTAATATATACAAGTTATAAATCTGAAAAAGTATGCGAAGAGGGTAAACTAGGCCAGGCAAATAAAATTGCAGGTGCAATTTCCTACCTCAGGCTATAAACAATCTGACAAAGACCTCCTGTCTAAAATAGAGAGAGAATCATGCACAAATCGATGCTACCAAAGGAACCTCCTCAGAAGCCATATGATCATTGAGCATACAAGAATATTCTCTATCTGATTGGTAATTCTGGATCCTACTATCCTACTAAAATATATTATTAAGATAAAATTTCACATGCATCTTGAAAATGATGGAGAAAACATGACGAAGAATATTTTTTTTAATTTACCACAATCACAATCGAAACATTAAAACTGTCCGAAAATGTTTTTGGAAGTAAATTCGTTTATGAAAAATATAAAATAATATTAATAGAAAAGTCAACAAGAGACATAAATTAATAGTTAGTACGGATATATATATATAAACATACATATAGTGCACACGAAGCTCCGAGCCTCTGAAATACCGGTAAACAACTAACCGACTAAAAACAACTTGTATATGCAGAAAAAATTAAGCACATCTCACAGCAACAGTCGAAAAAAAAAGCACATCAACCAGAGTCAGTACTTCACTCCAAGACATCTAAAGATACAGTGAAAGAAAATGGAGGCGACATAATAACAGCTGGAAAAGGTTATATGAAAAACAGCTGATCGGTACGAAACAGAAAATAAAAATTACGCATAAAAAACAGCCAAAAATGTATTAAACGGCCATCAAAACAATTAAAATAATGAAAAGAAAAATAATAAATACGAAAGAAACAGTATTAAAATCCACAATAGAGGAAGGTTACGATAAAAAGCAACCGACCATCTAACACCACAAATAAATTAAACAAAAAAGGCAAACTAGTTCCATTTATTAATATATAGAATTGTTAATAGTTAGAGTTATTATTATTAAATCTAACTGGTTTACTTTTGTATTTAATTTGTGTGTGGTGTTAGCTCATCAGCTGTTTTCGATAATAATCTTCCTCTCCAATGCATTTTTATTTTTCATTCCATTTGTACCGATCAGCTGATTTTAATATTCCCTTTTCCAGCTGTTATGATGTTACCTCCCATTTAGGGTTGGAATATCGACACGCGATATATCGATATATCGGAGTTGAAAAACCTATATATTATATCGATATCTTAACATCCGATATATCGATATTTTACAACGATATATCGATCACATCATTTGCTAAACTATATTACAGTAGAACTCGGCAATTCATATCCCAGTAATTCGTATAGATTTTCTGGTCTCTTGAAAGTCTCCCTTTATTTCGTATAAAAACACTGCAATCCGGTTCCCCCGATAATTCGTATTTATTTTCGTCTTCCAAGTAATGTAAACGCCTTATAATTCGAATTTCCAAATAAAAAATCTGTTTAACTCTCAATCTTTTCAAGAGGAGAGGTGAGTAAGTGAGAGAGGAATCGTTTCTATGAATTTCCTATTTTTTACCGCCGATTATTGGAAATCTCAATACTTTACAATAATATTCTCAATACATTGATATCTCGATAATTCATATTTACCTTTCGAACCCTTGACCATACGAATTATCGATATTCTACTGTATTTTATTTTAAAAATTTCCTTTATTCGGTGAAACTCCAGAATCGTAATCCCAAAATGCCGGAGGTCTAGATTTTTAAGATCATCCAGGTCCTAAAAATTTACATGTCCTCTATTTTGGGGTTACCATTCTGGAGTTTTACCAGTAAATAAAATAATAAACAATATTTAATTACCAAATAATAATTAGTATTATTAGTAATTATTAGTAATTAGTAGATAAGATTTACATACAAATAATGTTGATTAATCCTATCTAAAGAAAAATTGATGATTTATATAAATGATGATGGTACTGAGATTTATATCAAATAAATTACATGCTTTTAGATAAATGTTTTGAGAATGCACAATATAGTCGGAAGAGTTATAAGATAAATAAAAATTTGAGAAGTTTGAAGGTTTCATTATTGAAAAACTTCTAGAAGACTATAATATATCAAATATGGCTAAAATTGTTCAAAATAAAAATATGTTATAATTTTTTTATTCTTTGAAGTATAATTCTTTTTTATCTTTTTTTATAATGATTCATGGCTAATGTAAATATTTTTTTATAAATAATAATCATTTTATTATTTTAAAACCTTCTTCACAGTTTATAATATTAATTGTATTTAATAATACTCATTTGATGCACGGTTTCTTTGCTTTTTCATCCATTTCCTATCGATATATCGATATTTTTTAGCGATTATCGGTGGATATCGATATTTAGTTTTGCGATAAATCGATATATCGAATATCGATATTTTCTTTTCGATGTTCCAACCCTACTCCCATTGCCTTCAGTGTGTAGATGTCTTTACTATTTATAGAAGTACTATTTCTACTTGATGTGTTGATGCCTGAATCGGCGAAAGGTCGACTCTTGTTGATATTTTAAGAACTCAAGGCTTCGCGTGTGAAATATTCTATTTATACCCTAATAACTTCTGTATTTTAATATTTTTTATCTAAATACTATTTTAATTAAACTTGAAAAGTTAAACGGCAGATAAAACTATTGTGACGGAATAGGACCCGTATTGGGCATTAAATAGGAGGCGGTGACATCGATTACGGACAGGACTTAAGCGGACTAGAGTCTCCTATTAAATACACGGAACGGGTCTGCTAACGGACTCTAGTCAAGTCAAATCCGTATTCGCTGTACCCGCAACTTAGTACTGGAAACACAGTACCAGAGAATCATTTATTCATACGTAAAGTACCTACCTAACAAATGTTTGAAGGGTTATTGGTTGTTCAGAAAATTAAGTAAAGACAGATCAGAGGTCAAAAAAGAGACAACACTCTTAAAAATGATATTCGTTTTTTATAATTAGGAAGATTTTAAATAGCAATAAATAACTAACTACCCAACGTTTCGCCAATTCAGCCGAAACCATCAGGACTGAAAAACTTAGATCACATAAATGCAGTCCAGAAACAGCAGATCTCACAACAAAAAAAATCAGACCAAACCAGGTTAACATATCATCATTACCATAAATCTAAAACATGATTTTATAACTAAATAAAATACATATATAATTTTATAACTAATTATAATCATTCCAACATGGTAGGTAAATAATTGTGAGGCAACCTATGTAAAGACTGTCTTGGTAGTATCTCATGGGTAATTTCGAGCGGTAATTGTTGCAAATGCGTTAATTACTAACAAAACGAGGATTCTTTTTGATCAATTTTAATCATATTATGATTTTTACTTCCTTGCAAGAAGTAAAGGAAGTATTGTAATCGCGAAAATTTTCGGTTTTCAGATTTCAACGGAAATATCCGTTTTGACCATCCCTAAATCCATTTTGACTAGTTTCGTCGTGGCGTCTGTACGTACGTACGTTCGTATCGCGCATAACTCAAATACGGTTAGCTGTAGAAAGTTGAAATTTTGTATTTCGGATTGTTGTATAATCTAGTTGTGAACCTCCCTTTTTGGTCACTGCTTAATCACCGGAAGTGGTACTTTACTTGAAGGTCATAATTGATTTCCTGTAAAATTATAAAAAATAATATGCAAAACTTCTCAAATTTAGTATTTATAACTTATATATTGATTTAAATAACATACTAGATTTCGGTCTAAATTGGAAAACCGGAAGCGGTACTTTTCTTGAAGGTCATATTAGACTTTCATCATAAATTATATTAAAATATAATGTAAAACATCTCAAATTTGGTAAATAGGACTTTTGTATCGATATGAATGTATTTATTAAATTTTAGTTAAAATTGGCGAGCCGAAAATGGTATTTTACTTGAAGGTCATAATAAGCTTACATCAAAAATTATATTTAAATTAAAAATCATACGTTTCGGTAATAAAGGTTACAAACACAATTTGGTTTTCAATCCAATTAAACATTTTTATTACTTGTTTTAAGTGTTAAAATTTAGTGTAAAATACTGGTTTTCCTCCCCATTTGTGTACGTGTGTCTCAAGAGATGGATATCGTGACGCCGAGTGTCGTTTTTGAGATACTGCAATCTTCGGAAACTAGTAACCAAATTCAGGATCAGTTTTTGAGCCACCGATTTATAGTTTAATAGGCGTACAATGAAGTCATGTGTTGTCCACATCAGATATTTTTTTTGAGAAAATCATAAGAGAAATCTTGAGAGTTATTCTCCTAGAGCATCCAATCGTGAATAACAGTTCTCAAGGAAAAATATCTCTTGGATAAGTGGACACTTAGCTTTAGTATCACGCCCTGTAAAGAGGTAATGTATAGACCATGTTTGCGAAAAACTCTTATTAGAACCAGCTTAAACACAACTTATTTCGTTAATTTGCTTATAAACATTAAAATACGCAATATATAATTGTATCAAATAAAATTTGCTATAATTGACAAGAAAGTGGCTTGCTACTTGCTACTTGCTACACTTACTAAAAGTGTAAACCAATTACGCTGTAAATTTTAAATGAATTAAAAAAGTTCGATGAAGAGTAAGTAATGTAAAATATTCCGTTTGAGGAATCCCTGCTTTCATCGAGTGAATTTCCAACTAACTTAATTCTTTAAGATATTGAACTTAAATCGATTGATGTTGCTACGGGACTTTTCGGGACCAAAAGTTCGAATTAAAACTTTATTAGTTGATATCCGCATGATGGTATAGAAGGGTCAATCTAATTAGGGATTGATAAATTATTTGCCACTTCTATAAATTTGTTTTATTGAAAACTAGTTTAGAATGTTATACATTCATCCTCAGTTCTAAAAACACACAAAAGATTCAAAAATAAGCAATTCAAAATATAGTTGGTATTATTATACATATTAAATTATATAAATCAGTAGTATAAAACATTTATGAATTATGAATTTAATTAAGAAATGAAATCAAATACATGTTGGTACTCATCAAGATTTAAATGGATTATATCAAACAGAAAAGTTTGTACTGGTTCCTTCTCGCATTGGCCATTTAAATGACCAATTAGATTGATCCTTCTATACCATCATGCGGATGTCAACTGAACATATTAAATTAGATCAATATAATTCAGTATTATAAAACATTTATGAATTATGAATTTAATTAAGACAAGAAATCAAATACATGTTGGTACTCACCAAGGTTTAAATTAATTATATCAAACAGAATAGTTTGTACTGGTTTCTTCTCGCATTGTACTAACAATGAACGAGAAGTAGGCAGGATGTTTTTAGGTCAACGGTTTAAGGATCAGGGTTTTTCCAGTAATGCCGGTGAGTAATTGGTTTTTCTGTTGATTATTTTTGAATTTTTTAGAACTGAGGATGAATGTATAACATTCGAAACTAGTTTTCAATAAAACAAATTTATAGAAGTGGCAAATAATTTATCAGTCCCTAATTAAAACTTTGTTACCTTAATTTTTTTTTTCTCGAAAATATAAATATAAAAACGCTCAGAAATTAATATTTTTTTTCGTTTTTTTCTAACATATCATGAAAATCACACATATAATTATTCTTTGTCTGGGGCATCGTTTAAGAAAATCCGCTCATAGTCAAATGGGAACCAGATAGATACTTCGGTGGAAAGTTTTGGTGAAGATCTGAAAATTTGTTCATTTATGTTTAATAGAGTGCTAATTACAAATTTCAACTTTTCTACCTCGAATTTTTCCCGAAAGTATAAAATTTTAAAGTTCTTAGTATAAAATGAATATATAAATTTATTTGAATATTACACGATTTTCAAGTTAGAAGTCAAAAATAAGAACGTTTTATTTATTTATTCTTTTGGGAAAAATTCGGGGCAACAAAATTGAAATTCGTGGTCAGCATCCGAAAAAAAAACATATTGAGCGAATTTTTAGAATTTCTTCAAAACTTTTCATTGATGCACCATTCTGGTCCCCATTTGGCTAAGAGCGGATGCCCCTAAACGATGCCCTTTACGAAAAAATCATAAGAAAAAAAAATGTAGGAAATTTATTTATTCTTGTTTAATTTAGTATAGATTGATATTCCTAAAAAAATGGAAGATTTTAATGCTATGTGAGAGGAAGAAAAACGCTGAAAATTATGACACAATGGTTTATTATTTCCAAATAGTCTTATTTCAAAAATACCTGGTCTTGTCCATTCACAGGACTTTCCGCATTGCTTTGGTTTACAGTTTAGATTATTAGATTATCTTTTAAATGAGCGTTTAGGGGGTTTCGGAAAAGGAACATTTGCAGAATACTTTATAAAAGATATATATCAAGTTCATCAAAGAAATAAAGCAGTGGACATCTATGGAGCAGAAATTTGAAGCTTTTCCTAAGATAATCGACAAGAGAGTGACGAACTGGGAGTGTTGAGAAGAAATTGTGTCAATGCAAGTCGGCTGAGATGGTTAGGACATGTGATCAGAGGATAAAATGGTACAGAGAAAATATTGAATGTGCATTTCAGTGGGGAAAGACAAAGAAGATAGAGGAACTGAAGAAGTAATCCAAGGAAGGATGAAGTAGAGAGATGCGAGGAAGTCATGAGGCTTACAGGCCGCGATGGCCTGTAGCGCCGGAGAATTAGTCTGCAAAGTTCATTACGTTATATCTCAGCTAATACTGGTCCGATTTAAAAGATTTTTTTTCCTTTTGTAGAAAATTTCATCAGCTTTCGTTTAAATACAATAAAAGCACCAAAGCGGACGGATTTTTTTTTAATTCGATATTTGGATTATACGTATCTTGAACCTATAACCTCAAATTTTGAAGGGGAGGGTTAAACTTTTTTTTTCCATGATCGATTATAAAGGTCTATTATTGAAAATAATAAACCAACATAAACTTTTTGTTTTTACAGTTTTTTTTTTTATATTTATAGATAAAAATTGAGGTAATAGTTTAAATTCGTAATCAGTACCCCAAAAAACATAAATGAGCAAATTTTCAGAACTTCTCCTAAACTTTCCAGATAAAAGTACCATGGGCCTTTTATTGGAACAACGGTCGACGGGCCAAATTCGAGGCCGAAACTCTACACCCAGTAGAGGTGGTCGACCGATCCATATTTCTCATCTCTATAGGGGGAAGAACAGAATAAAATAAATATTTTAACTTCAGTTAGATAAAAATGTGATAATCTATAAAAAAACAAAGTCAACAAAGGACCTGGGGGCAAAGATTTTAATATAAATACAGAATAACAAAATACAGAAAAAGATAATTTTTTATCATTGAATCATTAAGCGAGGTAATTACTGGAAATGAAAAATACCGTTAAATCATGTATTTTTTTTTCAAAACGCAACCGGTGTGCTTAATACACTTTTTATTTATGCAGAGCACTCTCACCCCACTTTTTTTTTTATCGTTGAGTAATTTATTTTCATCCTTTGTTCTCGTATAAATTAGAACTTTTTCGTTTCGCAGGAAATTAAATCTACGGCCTAATCAGAGAGATTTACAGAACGCATAATTTATTATGGCTGTATTGTTACTAAAGAGAAATAATAATTGAAAATTCTATTCGGTTTAGCTGTTTTGTCCCAAATTATTTCCGAAAAACTTTTAAACGGTATTCCACGAAATAGATACCATCAATAAAGGATACATTGGCTCTCATTTTGTCATTTTTACTTTCTTGCACGAAGTAAAGGAAGTATTGTAATCGCAAAAATTTTCGATTTTGGGAACCTCCTATTTTGGTTACTATATGATTACCAGAAGTCGATTGATTCTCTTCAAACATTATACTAAGATATAAAACGAAACTTCTCAAATTTAGTATTTATGATTTATATATTGATTTCAATAACATACTAGACTTTGGCTTAAATTGACAAACCGAAAGCTACTTGAAGCTCTTTACTTGAAGGTTATAATAAACTTTCATCAAAAATTGTATTAAAATATAATGCAAATCTTATCAAATTTGGTAAATAAGACGTTTATATCAATATTAATAATATATAGATCTTGGTTAAAATTGGTGAGCCGGAAGGGGTACTTTATTTGAAAGTCAAAATAAACTTACATAAAAAATTATATTAAAATTAAATACAGGGATCCTATGATTCGTTGATAAAGATTACAAACGCTATTTTTTGTTTAAACTCTAATTAAACAATTTTATTACTTGTTAAAATTTAATGTAAAATACTGGTATTCCTCCTCATTTGTGAGCTGAAGAAGTCTGCAGCAGAAGAATAAGATATAAGTTAAGTGGATTCTTCCGCTTAAAATGACGAACAACTGATTCCAATGCTTTGTCTAGTGATATATTTATTTGTAATGTTGCCACAGAACACGAAGAAATCTCTTGGGAACCTGTTATTTACTGAAAGACAACGACATATAATAACGGAATAAGACCTCCAGAAACAAGAGTGTATTTGTCTGTGCGTGTCAAAAGATGAACATAGCGACGCCATGTCGAATATAGTGACGTTTTTGAGATACTGCAATCTTCGGAAACAAGTAACCAAATTCAGAATCACTTTATGAACTACAGGTTTGTAGTTTAATAGACCTACAAGAAAGTCATGCGGTGTCTACATCAGATATTTTTTTATTTATTGTTTTAGCCTTAATTCAGTCAATAAAATGAATTAATATTATGAGATAATTATATATATATATATATATATATATATATATATATGTATATATATATATATATATATATATACACTGTTATTAACTTTTATTGAGGGATAATGAATGAAGGAGCTGCAAAATTAAGCTGACCCCTCCGGTACCAGTACTGTCCAAGACCCCCTAACTAAGAGGGGACCCCTCAATATCGTACCACCCAGGGTCTCGCAATATCTTACTGCTCAGTGAACAAAATCTAGATCCGCCTCTGGGATTAGAGCAGAGATAATAAAAATTACCTAAAAATAGCTCGGCCAAAGTAGGCCATAGTTTTGAGATTATCGAAATATTTTAATAAAATTGAATTTTTTAATAGAAACATATACGTTAATGTAAAATGCAACCGTTCAACTGACTAAAGTATTGAATTGTGTAGTTAAGAAAGTATTTACTAAAACTGTAACAGGTATATAACAGTTACGACAGTTTGAGAGATTTAGCGTAAACAAATTAAGAGGTATTACAACTTGAGGGCGACTAACGAACCATTTTGTATCCATTGTTACCTGCTTGGAGATGTGGCCTATCTGAAACTACCTTAGCTAGTTTAAAATTTGGTTACTTATTTATTTCAGTAAAGTATTTATTTCATATATTTTATCATTATTTGTATTTATTTTATGTAGTTTGTAAATATAATATGAACTAGTATACTCCAGCGAGAACTTTCGCATTAGATATATATTTTTCTGTTCCCTAATACATTCGAAATGTAAGCGATATTAGAGAAATATGTTGATTCCTATAAAGAATCACTTCCCTGAATATAATACGGTACTATAGATTCCTTTTCAGGCTCTCAGGAGCGATGTATTTGGATGAGTGAAATATCAAAAGAAAGGGAATTTCATGGAGAAGTGACGAATCCTAATTCCAATTCTCAAATTCTTACGAGGGCTAAAATAAAGGCGATGAAAAAACTGGGAGGTTTCCTCAAGTCCCGAAAATAACGGGATAAGTTGAGTTTTAAAAGTTTTCGACGCGGGCATCAAAATCATATACGTTCCTAGGGAACGTATTGGTTTCTTTGTTTTAAAGCTCAAAAACCTACCGTTTTTGAGATAACACCCGATATAGAGGGGTGCACGGGGCCCTAAGCTGCACAATCATTACAATTTATTTGTTATGCTCCGCTTTTTTGGAAAGGGCCTATTTTGTCTTTAGGTGAAGTGAAATATGACGATAAGATTTTTTCTATATTACAAAAAAAAAATTTTTTTTGATTTTACAAAAAAACAGAAAAAATCCTATCCTCATATTTCACTTCGCCTAAAGACAAAATAAACCCTTTCCAAAAAAACTGAGTATACCAACTAAATTGTAATAATTGTGAAGCCAAATGCACGAGAAAAACTGGGAGATCACTAAATCAGAGATTAAAAGAACATATACATGGAAATTACTGTAATGGAAGAAAGGTGGGGTAAATGTAGGTAATTACCTGTGCATATTAGGTGTTAATAAGTATATTAGCTACAAACACCCCACCTTTCTTCCATTACAGTAATTTCCATTACTAGTTCAGTGCGAGAACAAACCAGTACAAACTTTATCTGTTTCATAAAATCTACTTAAACCTTGGTGAGTACCAACATGTATTTGATTTCTTGTCTTAATTAAATTCATAATTCATAAATCTTTTATAATACTAATTTATATTACACTTAATTTAATATGTATAATAATACCAAAATGTATTTTGAATTGCTGATTTTTGAATTTTTGTGTGGTTTTAGAATTGAAGATGAATTCGGTATAACATTCGAAACAAGTTTTTAATAAAAATAAAATTATAGAAGTGGCAAAAAATGTATCAATCCCTAAGTAGATTGATCCTTTTATATCATCATGCGGACGTCAACAAAAAACTAAAATATAATTGGATGTCAGTTGGATAAATTGCTTTCAGTATAGGAGAAAAACAATTATAACTGAACTTGACACTAGACTAATTAAAAGTTTAATAATAAGAGAACTGGCTACATTAAATCAATATTTAAGCCATCAGGATTATTTCATGCAGCACGTAGCATTATCAAAGCTAAACCCAGTTTACATTTTAATATTAGAATTTAACTTTGGCTGGTTTTAAAAAAAAACGTTCATTTTTCAACCAGCTTACTTTTAAAAGTAAGTTCCAAAAATTTGATAAACAATTTTAATTTATCTTGATTCAGAGGGACACATGGCCTGTTTCTGAAAAAAATCTGTTTAGCAAATACTGGAAGGGGATGCTTAAATTAGCCACTTCAATAAACCTGCAATAACAATGCTTACGCAAACCTTAACTTCCAACATCTTTAGTTTGTGGCGGTTTAGAATTTATTTATTCCATTTATTACTATTTATCGAAGTACTAATATTATTCAATGATACATATTTATATATACATATTATATATATATATATATATATATATATATATATATATATATATATATATATATATATATATATATGGGGGTCGAGGTGACCGAGCGGGTTAACACACTCACAAACCCAAAGGTTGTGAGTTCGAATTCCGGCACCGGCATGAATTTAATTTAATTAAATTAAATACTTCAAGCAATTTATCCCGCCCCCCTCCCACCGGGTATGTGAGGCCCGTCAGGCTACTTGGAGGCAACTCACAAAAAGGCCAGGCGTAGGAGTGATGACACTACTCCGTGTACCTAAATTGAGTATCGCGGTGTGGTATGAATACCACAATTATTTTAGTTATGGTTTCAGTAGTAAAATTATAGCAACTGTATATTATCTAGTTGTATTCTTTTAGTTTAATTGCAAAATTATTGTATTTTATATATTATTTACTTGTATTATTTTGTTTAATTGTCAATATTTTCATGTTTAGTTTAAGATTCAATATGTTTGTTATTAATTTTTTTCTAGTTTTATGATTTTTGTTTTGTTTTCTTATTTTCTTCATACTTTATTATTTTGTGTATTTCTAAGTTTATTTTCTTTTATATATTTTTAACAATCAATGTTATTATATAATGTAACTAAAACTTTACTATAAAGGGAGTATTCCTATTGCAATGTGGAACTTGTAAGTTTTATAAATACACGACCCTGCCATAGGGTTACTATGGAAGGGAATTTTTTTTTTTTTTAAATATTTTTGGATATCTAGTGAAGACATCTCGATACTTTTTTGAGATCAAGAATAACTTTTGAAGGAAATGTAGGAATTTAAAATGTACTGAGAAATACATGGAAATGATATTTGTCTGTTTTATCACATTCACTGAGTTTAATACGATATACTTAATACTTGGCTTTAATACTTTAAAGCCAAATTTCAGATTTAATTTGAATTTTTATATAAATATATAAACGATCTCAACATAAAGTAAACAAATTAAGCTAAATGTAATGCAATTAACTACTGAAGCTATTTACAATATATATATATATATATATATATATATATATATATATATATATATATATATATATATATATATATATATATATATACCTACACACAAATAAATCATTAACACAAGAATACATTCCAAACGTAACTCCCAGTAGTTTTCATAAAAATAATTTTAAGAATTCTCAGTCCCAAGGTTTAATTAGATTTTTGATTCATACATGGGACTAAGAAATAATATATTGAATATCTATCTAAAAGTAACTATAAACTTGGAACTAAAAACAAAATCATTTCAAGTATGAACATAAAAAAAAATAAACAAATATGAAAAAATAAACACATTTTACGACAAAGCCAAACCTAAAAATAATAGCTGCGTGGGACTAATAATTATCACCGATTTAATAACATCATTAAAATTACTAATTACAACCAATCTTACATAATTAAAGTCCACAAAAAGTATGTTATATGCAACTCTAAAATGGCGGAAGACCTATACCACTGACTTAATTGCCCGATTGCCGAATACATGTTATTCACTATAAACAGCTGACTGAATAAACAGCTGACGAACCATTTATTAACATTTGCACATGATTCCCCACATTACAGTTATTATTATGAATAATTGCAACGAAAAAACACCGATTCAACCACTAATTCAATTAATGCGCGATTATGAATACTTTATTAATGTAATCAAAAGATTATCTGTTTGATGTTTGGTTTATTATTTTCAATACTGAACCTTTGTAATCTACCATGAATAAACAAATTACCCCCCCCCCCCCCAAAAAAAAAAAATTTGAAGATTTACTTTTCAAGATACGTAGAATCCAAAAATTGAATTTTAAAAAATTCCGTCCGCCCCCGTCTGCGCCATTTTACTGTGAATAGTGGGCAGATTTGTTTGAGATTTGGCAATAAAGTCACAGGTAAACCCAGGATGATCTTTGGAACTCAACATTAACATCCGTATATAAAGAGTTTTGGAATCATTAAAGAGAAACCATTAAAAAAAAAATAATCCAAATAAATTTTCAATATTTTTTTTTTAGATATATAACGATACGAAAATAATAAACCATTGTGTAATAACTAGTGATGTTTTTATATAACTGAGGTTATGTAGTGATTTATGAGTATAAATTTTTAATTTATTTATTTGTTGATTTATTTATGTTTTGAATGAGAGTAAACACTTATTAAAATTTTCTTTTATTTATTTTTTTTTTTAACTAGTATAATTTTTACATACTTTATCCTTGTATAGAAAATTATTTTTCAATTCTTCCTTATCTGTGTTCAGAATAATATTTCTTTCGTGTCGAATCATTTATATTGTTTAAACATATTTACTTTCAAATTTATTGAGATTTAATTTTTATTATTCACTATTTTTTAATTCATTTTTAATGGAAATTAGGAGATTATTAACTAATATGTTAGAGTTGAGACCAACTCTAATTGACGAATTTTCTCAAAAAGAAAACAATTATATAATTATAAACAAAAAAATTTATACTCTAGCTCCTAAAACCTGAACAACTATGTATCTCTATTTCAAAAGCCTATGACTAGTCAATAAAACCACGATAAATACCGAAATATATATCTCAAAAACATTGAGAGATATAATAAAAATAAAGGAAGATATTAGAATGAAAATAAGAGAGTAACTATGTAGTAATAACTAAAGAGTATTAGAGTAACTATAGATTAACTAGACAGCTGAATAGTTAGAAACTTAGCCATCAAGCGATTGTATGTAGTCAAACTCTAGTTTAGCTTACTTAGTAACTTGGATGTAGTTAATTATGATGTCGTCAAAGTAAACATCATGTTCTTAATCGATATTAACAGAGAAGTTAATAATTGTTAATTAATTAACGTTAGTTTTGGAGATTTAAGATTTTTTTTTTTATACATTAATCTAAATATATAGAATATTAATCTACATTATTTTTATTAATAAATATTACCAAATCTGTAATAAATAATTTAGAATATTTAGATGTAATTAAAGGAGAAGTTGATGTATTTCTTTTGTTTAACCACTCTCCCCCATCAAAATTTGAGGGTTTACTTTCAAGATACGTAGAATCCAAAAATGGAATAAAAAAAAAAAATCCTTCCGTCCTCCGTTCGCGGCTTGTTCCGCGATTTTCTTGAAATTTGGCAACGAAGTCACTGGTCACCCCAGGATGATACTCGAAACTCGACATTGCCATCCGTCGTTGCATTTCAAAACGGCGACCGATTACTTATTTTATAAGCCTATAATTCGGCCATTTTGATATATAGAGGGAAAATGTAAAATAATTTGGAATCAACATACCAAGACATTAAAAAAAATAATAATATATAAATAAATAAAAAATCTATAGGAAAGCTTTTGTTTAATTTTTTTTCAATCGCGAACCTTTGTTTTTTGCTCCTCCTCTCCCCCCCCCCCCTCCAAAATTTGAGGTTTTACGTTTCAAGATATGTAGAAACCAAATATCGAATAAAAAAAAACGGTCCATCCGCAAAAAAAAAAAAAAAAAAATCATCGAAAACGGAGCAGTATGAGATGTAGCGTACTGAACCTTTTTTTTATTAATTCCTCGTCGCTTGTGACCCTTGGTGTTGCTAGTCATCCTGTCCTGCGTCTCAATCTTCCAATCGCCTATTCTCAGCTTCCTCTCCCCACGAAAACGTGAAACTAATTTATGTTTCATGTCTTTATTGCCGTTTATAAAAAAGTATTATCGTTGTAGCCTAGTTCCTCGAAAAGAAGAAGAAGAAAGTTTTATTTACATGTGTACACTTTAACAATATTTTCAAATATTTTAACGTGATTTCGGATAACTTATCCTTAAAATCAACAAATTTGATTTTTGAGATTAATAATGTTTGAAAATAAGTGGTATCTCATAAGTGAATTTATATATATTGGAACAAAAAATCTACACACACAAAACAATATTAATAGTAATTATGAATGAATAATAAAAATAAATTAATAAAATAGGAAACTGAAGACAATAAATAATATATACGATATATATATATATATAATAAATCTAAAAATTTAAAGCTATAATTAAGTTAATGAAAACATAATAAAAATACGTAAATGAAAATTGTTAGTTTAACAATAAATGCTTTGTCCTTTTATGAGTGTATCGTTTGAGTGTATACTATAACATATGCTATAGTTACCGATCTCTTTTATCAGTGGGTTTTCACTGGCTGTTTTTTTACCAAAATATTTGGCAGTTTGTGATAAAATAAATTCTTGAATTAAGGGTATTTGTTGATTATTCTCATGCATAAAGCATTTCCTCAAAAATGTCTGCGACAGACCAGATTGAATAACATATTAGAGATTATTATTTTACAGATGATTTTGTATTGAGTTTTGAGTTTGTGAAACCGCGGGTGAAACCTATTCTAATATGATATAAGAAAATTTAGTTAATAAAAAGAAGTTTATTGGTAGCGCGAACACAGAGGAATTCGAACTTGGAAAGAGGTGAGGTATATAACCAAAAATGTCGAGTCAATTAATGCGGGGATGAAGATTATGGTAAATTAGGAAAATCAGAAATATTATAGTAATAGAATTTAATGTTGAATACTTAAACATTAAAAAAAAAAAGTTCTAGCTAAAAGATGACTTAAATCCCTATTTCTTTTCATCGTTTCCATACCTCGGGAAAAATATTTACAAGAAAGATTTTATTCCTGAAAGAACATAATAATGAATGGAAACTCATTAGGACGAATGCTAAGCTAATGAAGGGACAGTTTTACTTCTCTTTCATTTCTGTTTTCGTAAATTTTCTTTATCGTTCCTTTCCAACTTGTTATTATTATTATAAAATCATCTGGGTTTGACTTTTACAACAGGTGAGATTGGTATTTTGAGTTAATTGTTCATGACATTTACCAACCCGCATAATCAAACTGACAATAGACATTTGATTTGTTTATATTCAGAAACATTAAGCATTTCAGATAAATCTAATAAATTAAACAAGAAGGGGATTTTTAAATTAATAATATTTAATTGCCTAAATATAATATAATATATATAATATATATATATATATATATATATATATTATATATATATATATATATATATATATATATATATATATATATATATATATATATATGTATATATGTTTATATAGACGTCGTTTTTTGAAAAAGGCTTAAGCGCCAAAAATTCGAAATTTAGGTTTCAATTCATTTTTGGAAGTTAACATCACCTCTATCGATTCCCGCTCACGATTTATCCAAAAAAAAAGTTAAATGGCCTAAAAATTGAATACTGATGACGTAAGCACCATACGCCATACACCATAAGCCATACGCCTTAAGACAATAAAAGAATCAATCTCTCTCTCTTTCTCTGTTAATCCCTCTTTCTCTGTTAATCCCTCTTTCTCCCTCCCTCCCCTCTCTCTCTCTCTCTCTCTCTCTCTCTCTCTCTCTCTCTCTCCCTCTCCCTCTCCTCTCCCTCTCTCCCTCTCCCTCTCCCTCTCCCTCTCCCTCTCCCTCTCCCTCTCCCTCTCCCTCTCCCTCTCCCCCTCCCCCTCTCCCTCTCCCTCTCCCTCTCCCTCTCCCTCCCCCTCCCCCTCCTCCCCCCTCCCCTCCCCCTCCCCCTCCCCCTCCCCCTCTCCCTCTCCCTCTCTCCCTCTCCCTCTCCCTCTCTCTCTCTCTCTCTCTCTCTCTCTCTCTCTCTCTCTCTCTCTCTCTCTCTCTCTCTCTCTCTCTCTCCCCCCCCCCATTCCTCCCTCCATCTCCCTCCTTTCTCTTCCTTATTAATAACAATAATTTAAAGACATTTAAGTGGCGTTGGCAATGGTAGTTATAACGTTATCATTGATAACCCGTAAAGAAAAAAAATCTATAATTACGTTTTACAAAATAATAAAACAGTAAAAAGAATTAATTAGCTAAGGCACTATTTTAGATTAGAGACGGTTATTTGCCGTTTTGAAGGAAAATGGCTTAATCTTTAGAAGCCTCATCGAAAATCCAGAGAGGGGATCTATAAATTGTTATATTAGCCGAAAGCGCACTCAAGCGGGCCGTTTGATAAATGAAAATCCATTTTAGCCATTAAACGATCAGTCTCCCTTATCGGCAAAGCCTCCCTCCCCCCCCTCTCCGGAACGCTAAGATCAAATCCTTCTTTACGGTTATCCTCCATACCCTATTTCGAAGGCTGTGGAGTATTCGGTTCACGGGATGGTCTTAATTTTCCTGAAACCGCGAGGATTTGTAATAGAGGCGAAAATAATTATAGGAGAAAGAAATTTTCTAGATATTTCTAGGTATGATATATATCTTCTTCAATATAATTTTATTATTAATCCATTATGTATGTGATTTATACATGTATTTCTTACATAATTTATTATACCATAACGTTTTCGATTGGAAGCACCGTTTAGAAATTATAGCCGAAAAAACGAAAAATTCGTAAAATTTTAAGATTCTATAGCTACTAAATATTCTCCCAAGGTCACCTGTGTTAGAATTTTTTTTTTTTTTTCACCAATATAAATAAGTTAAAAAAATAAAAGCATTTACTCCACCTTTTGTACCATAGAATCCTGTTTTAACACGCTACTAACTGAGCTTTACAGCATTTAATCAAATTATAGTTTTTATAAATACTACTATGAGAGGAAATAATAAAATTATTTTATGAGATGTATAATAAAAAATATCTTCTAGGTGAGAACGTCATATTTCATAATACTTAACTAATACGTAACTAATTAAAACTAAAGCCACCATAGGAATGAGTTTTGGTTGACCGTAGATATACTTAAGGAAGAAGTTGGTCGGAGGGTACGGTCAAAAAGTAACACTTCAATAAGTAATACTTATTTATATTGTACCAACGTTTCGGCCGAAGTTTTAGGCCATCATCAGAGCAGAGAGGCGTGCAGTCAAGTGCCAACTCAGTTCTTGACAAACCTTCATACTTGTTGTCTGTTTAATTAATAGGTTTCATATATTTTACTATACCTTGTGTAAATAACGCATTATTTTAATTTCAATTAATTTTTACATAGTTATTATTTTCATTAGTTACTTGTATTATGCACTTTATTGGTTCATGTAATTCATAATCTTTCTTTCACTCTTTAACGCTTTCAATTTTACAGTATATAGTGTCATTTTTTTCTTTTTATACTTCATACTTTTTTATCTAACTTGTAATTTCTGTTTTTATCATTTTTTACTATTACTGGTGCTGCCTCTGTCGTTTTCAATGTTGTTATTTTATTTTTTATTATAGCCCTGATGATGGCCTAAAACTTAGGCCGAAACGTTGGTAAAAAATAAATAAGTATTATTTATTAAAGTGTTACTTTTTGACCGCACCCCCGACCAACTTCTTCCTTAAAGCCACTATATTAAAAAAAAAATTATATCATATTAAACTTACTTAAATTTTACAAATATAGACATTATTTTTTTACAATTTTTTTTTACAACACTTAAAAAAATATTTTCTTGGCACTTTATCATCCTGTGATGGTACTCAGAAAACTAAACTACTATTTGTTATCATACAAGACACGATACAGGAAAAATAAACGACCAAGCAAAATCTGTCGACAGAGATACACCGCGCATACAGAAGTTATCAGGTGGGTGCACATGTTGACACTGTAAACAGAAGAGCCAAGAGAAACCAATATTTTGCTTAAGAGCAAGAAAATAAGCGTTGTATTTTACATGTTTTACCAAGAGCATTTCCAAGGTTTGCTAAAGATTTGAAGTTTAAAATTTCAATTTAAAAAATCATTTTATTTGTTAATTGAAAATCTTTTTCAAATAGTACTAAACATAAAAACTTGGTAATAACAAGTTCCCAAGAGATTTCTTCGTGTTACTTGACAACATTAGAACTGTCCATGTCACTAGGTAAAGCATTGGAAATCGACGGTTTCAACATATTAAGCGGAAGAACCCGCTTATGTCTTAATCTCTCTCTGCAGACTTGTTCAGCTCACAAGTGTGGAGGAAAAAAGTATTTTATAGTCAATTTTAACACTTAAAACAAATAATAAATTGTTTAATTACAGTGGAAAAAAATCGCGTTTATAATGTTTATCACCATCTCTGTATTAAATGCCAATAAACCTTTTGATGTGAATTTATTATGACATTCAAGCAAAGTACGCCTTTTGGCTCCTTAATTTCAACCAAAATCTATTATATTATTTATATTGATATAAAAGTCTAATTTACTAAATTTGAGATGTTTTGCGTTAAATTTTAATATATTTTTTTATGAAAGTCTAATATGACCTTTAAGTAAAGTACCACTTTCGGTTTGCGAATTTTAACCAAAATTTATTATGTTATTTATATTAGTAGGTAAGTCTTAAATACTAAATTTAAGAACTTTTGTATTATATTTTAATATAATTTTTAATGAAAATCAATTATGATCTTCAAGTAAAGTACCACTTCCGGTAATCACTTAGCGGTTCCGGTTCACACAAATAAGATGGTTCCTGCTGGTTCCACGTTCAATTTTATTTTTCCGCTTTACGCTGGCCCAAAGCGACTCAATGGACTGCTATAATGGGTTCTACGAAGTTTTTACTATGGTTGACGGGGTTGTATTTGTATCGCAAACCTGGAAGCTTCTTTAGTACCTTGTAAGACTGCAATAAGATAAGTATCCCGGACTGTTGGAGTGCCGTAAACGCAGCTACTTCTGACTTTAAGCAACGACTTAGATTTATTAAATTCATTGTAAACGCAATTGAAAATAGGAGAAAATATTAGATAACTTACTCCAAATATAAAACCACATATGGTATAATAATAGCTATTACTTTTCTATAACAGATACTTTTCCTATTTAAAAATAACTGGCCTACCTAAAGTTAAAAAGATCCCAACCTTTTGATTTAGGAGCCTCAGCCAAAGACCCTATAAGTTTTGCTGTGACTTCAACAACTATCTTATTGAGATTAAAATATCTGGTGTAGACAACACATGACTTCCTTATACGCCTATTAAAATATAAATCGGTGGCTCAAAAAGTGATCCTGAATTTCGTTACTAGTTTCCGAAGATCGCAGTATTTCAAAAACGACACTCGGCGTAGCGACATCCATCTATTGACACACACACACACTCTTGTTTCTGGAGATTTTATTCCGTTATTATATGCCGTTTTCCATCAGTATGTAACTAGTTTCCAAGAGATTTTTTCATGTTCCGTGTCAACATTAAAACTGTCAATATTACTTGATTAAGCATTGGAAATCGACAGTTTCGACATTTTAAACGGAAAAATCCACTTTATTAATATCTTATTCTCCTGCTGCAGACTTGTTCATCTCACAAATGGGGAGGAAAACCAGTATTTTACACTAAATTTTAACACTTAAAACAAGTAATAAAAACGTTTAATTGGATTGGAAACCAAATTGCGTTTGTAACCTTTATTACCGAAACATCTGATTTCTGTATTTAATTTAAATATAGTTTTTGATGTAAGCTTATTATGACCTTCCAGTAAAGTATCCTTTTCGGCTCACCAATTTTAACCAAAATCTAGTAAATACATTTATATCGATATATAAATCCTATTTACCAAATTTGAGATGTTTTACATTATATTTTAATATAATTTTTGATGAAAGTCTGATATGACCTTCAAGTAAACTACCGCTTCAGGTTTTCTAATTTAGAGGAAAATCTAGTATGCTATTTAAATCAATAGATAAGCTATAAATACTAAATTTGAGAAGTTTTGCATAGTATTTTAATATAATTTTTGATGGAAATCAATTATGACCTTTAAGTAAAGTACCACTTCCGGTGTTTAAGCTGTGACCAAAAAAGGAGGTTCACAACTAGATTTTACAACAATCCTAAATACAAAATTTCAGCTTTCTACGGCTAACCGTTTTTGAGTTATGCGAGATACGAACGTATGTACGTACAGACGCCACTACGAAACTAGTCAAAATGGATTCAGGGATGGTCAAAATGGATATTTCCGTCGAAATGTGAAAACCGAAAATTTTTGCGATTACAATACTTCCTTTCCTTCCTTACAAGGAAGTAAAAATATATATCATCCATTTTATAAAATTAAGACTCTTAACTTGGACTGAGATCAGGGCAATAGCGGGGACTTTAAGCTTGTGTAAAATTTTAGATACATTTTATTTTTTAAAGTTACTATTTATGGATTATATTAAATCATATATAAAACGGTTTGCGCAAATGTTTTGACATAATGTTAAAAACAGATTCTAGTAAACAGAGTTCCAAAATGTAATGGTTATTATAATATGGCAAAGACTTAAATGTAGGGTTATTATAATATGGCAAAGACTTAAATGTAGGGTTATTATAATATGGCAAAGACTTAAATGTAGGGTTATTATAATATGGCAAAGACTTAAATGTAGGGTTATTATAATATGGCAAAGACTTAAAAAAAAAAAAATTATATTCTAGCATTTATTGTATTTTAATAATAATAATTAAGATGGGGCACAACTGAAGAGAAATAGAAAATAAATTCAAATATTCCATCGAGGACGTTATAGTTTTTCGGATGATTACGAGGTTGACAGAAACAGCCCACCCTCCTTTCCTCAAACGACCCTTCCAAATTCCAAAGCAAACACTCAAATATTTATAACAAGGTGGTTGGTTACCTTTATAACGATCTTCAAACACTGGCTGCTACAGGGGCCTTTTAATATCTTACAGTTCTATGACATTCTGCTCTTTCCGCATCTAATTGCTGGTTAAATATTGACTCCATTAAACTGTTTGAGGATCATCATATATCCATCCCGGTTAGTCTTGTATATAAAATAAACACATCCTTATATAATTTGTAGTACGCAGTGTTTTCTTTGAGGATTAGAAGTGAATGTATATTTTATTCCTTCGGGCTTCGCGTTATAAATTAGAGACCCGCCCGAGAAAAAAAAATGTCAAATTATTAATATGATTGATAAATTATTTGCCACTTCTATAAATTTGTTTTATTGAAAACTAGTTTCGAATATTATACATTCATCTTCAGTTCTAAAAACACACAAAAAATTCAAAAATAATCAATTCAAAATATAGTTTGGTATTATTATACAAATTAAATTAGATGTAATATAAACCAGTATTAAAACATTTATGAATTATGAATTTAATTTAGACAAGAAATCAAATACATGTTGGTACTCACCAAGGATTATATCAAACAGAAAAGTTTGTACTGGTTCCTTCTCGTATTGTACTAACACTGAATGAAAGATAGGTAGGATGTTTATAGGTCAACGGTTTAAGGATCGGGGTTTTTCCAGTAATGCCGGTGAGTAAACGGTTTTTCTGTTATAGATGGGAATAAATTTAAGATTGGACTATTGGAGATATTTATTTGGTCGTTTCTGGATCTGGATTGGATTTGAAGGATTTTATTATTTCAAGTGCTTCATATATATTTAATTTGAGGCTTATATATTAGATTGATCCTTCTATACCATCATGCGGATGCCAACTGATTATTAATATGAAATTGAAAGTTTTTGGAGAATTTGATAATACTTGTAAAGTCCTAGGAGAATATTTTTATTGTTTATTTTAAAGTACATACAGAATTCGTTACACAAGCCTATAAGTCCACACAGAATTTTAAGGACAATTTGGTCCAAATCCAACAGTCGTATAACAATAATACCGTAATTACATTACAATACTTAGTAGTTATAGTCATAGCAGCTGCGTCAAGGTAAAATAAAAATAAATAACTTATGTACGTACATAATCTCAAAAGTATACACAAGTAACCTAATATAAACATACGTTTGCGTACACATTTTTGCAATACAACACTATTTTTGATTCTTGATTTTTACATCTTATTCAGGAATAAAAATCTGCTAGAAGACATTTCATATTTCAATTAACATAAGCTTTAAAAATTACTCTTATACCCCAGTATAATTGAGTAGATCCAAGCTGAAGTGTAAACAGTTTTGAAGTACCAAACCCACATTGCAGTCTGGCTCAATCGACTACGGAGCTGTCTCGCGCTTATCTACGCTATCTGGTAATTAATCTGAATTTGCTTTCATAGACCAAGAGTGCTCTGTCATTTACCTGAAAGGGTAACTAGACACCTGTATATGTGTAGCTATTGTAATCATACTGGGATATAAGACTAATTTTTAAAGTTTGTTATTTATAGAAATATGCAATGTCTCCTAGCAGATTTTTTTAGATGTAAAAGTCGAGAATCAAAATACCTGTATACGTGCAGATCCGAAATCAGAACTGTAGTTAAACTACGATTTAACAAATCAAAAATATAAGATTTGCTTATTTATTTACGAAAGAATGCACGTAAAGAGATTAAATATCATATTAGAGATGAGAAAAACTATTGATTGAAATTATTATTTTAAACTAATACCCGATGGCTAAGAATTGATATCTTATACCTGCCACAAAAGCAGATTTAAGATTTTGACGTTATTAATATGTCATGTGTTGTTATTAATACGTCATGTCAAGACGTAATAAATACGTCATTATTAATAAGTTTCATGAAACTGGACGACATCGACTGATAAGACCTCGTATATATGTAGGCGAGACCGATATAAAAGGAAAATATAATATTGCGACATCTAGTATTTCATGAACAATAACTTTTATCGTGAAAATTAACAGAGAATATTCGAGAAACTGAAAAAAAAAACCCTCGAGTTATATTGATATGCATCCTTAGTAGCATGAAAATTTACACAAAAACATGGATAATTTTTAATTGCTCTTTAAAACAGTTATTTGTCCATTCTACGTGTGGGCCATTCTCGGGGCTAAAAATGAACAGAGATACAAGAGATATAGATATAAGCAAAGTAAACAGTCAGAAGTAACTGTAAATTGACAGGTAATAAAAATAATAATAGAGGTCTATATAATTTCTTGTATCTATGGTTTATTTATAGCTCCGAGAGCGGCCTGGAGGGGGGGGGGGGAAAGCAGGTGAATTAGACGAGTAAAAGTCGATAATTTAAAGTTAATTTAAGAGGCTAATTCCATTGTCAATACAAACATGAGTGTTTTCCCGAATGTAAACAACATCCACTTCGTATTTCGAAGAATCTCTCTCCGTTAGGCAAGCAAATGAGAAAATTTAATCCGTTTATTCAGTTAGGATTAAGTTGCTATTGAGTGTTGAGTTTTGTGGAGCTTTCTTGAAAAAAATTACTCTTAATTGATTAAATAGTCATGGCTACGCTATTATCCAGTAAGTAAACAAAATATCGGCGTCGTTTTTACATCCTTGTACGCAATAAAGAAAGTATTGTGATGGCGAAAATTTTCTGTATTAAGATTTCAATGGAAATATCCATTTTGACCATCCCAGAATCCATTTTGACTAGTTTCGTCGTGACATATGTATGTACGTTCGTAAGTGCGTATCTCGCATAACTCAAAAATGGTTAGCCGTTGAATGATAAAATTTTGTATTTGGGATTCTTTTGAAATCTAGTTGTGAACTTCCTATTTAGGTTACTACATGATTACCAGAAGTGGTACTTTACTTGAAGGCCATAATCGATTCCCTTCAAGAATTATACTAAGATATAAGATTATATTAAGATATGCAAAACTTCTCTAATTTAGTATTTATGATTTATATATTGATTTTGGTCTAAATTAGAAAACCGGAAACCAGGAAGCGGTACTTTACTTCAAGGTAATAATAAACTTTCATCAAAAATTATATTATAGTGTGCACGTGCACCTAACATTGTTGTAGATACTACCCACATTTTTAAATTAATTGAAAACCGGTTTTTTTATTCAGTTGACATCATTGGATTTTTTATTAACAATTAAAAACATATTATTATTTTTTTATTTCCTTGTACGAAGTAAAAGAAGTATTGTAATCGCGAAAATTTCGTTTGAGGAAAGGAGGAAGGACTGTTTCTGTCAACCTCGTAATCATCCGAAAAACTATGACGTCCTCGATGGAATATTTGAACTTATTTTCTATTTCTCTTCAGTTGTGCCCCATCTTAATTATTATTATTAAAATACAATAAATGCTAGAATATAATATTTTTTAAAGTCTTTGCCATATTATAATAACCCTACATTTTGGAACTATGTTTACTAGAATCTGTTTTTAACATTATGTCAAAACATTTGCCCAAACCGTTTTATATATGATTTAATATAATCCATAAATAGTAACTTTAAAAAATAAAATGTATCTAAAATTTTATTTTAAAACAAGCTTAAAGTCCCCGCTATTGCCCTGATCTCAGTCCAAGTTAAGAGTCTTAATTTTATAAAATGGATGATATATATTTTTACTTCCTTGTACGAAGTAAAGGAAGTATTGTAATCGCGAAAATTTTCGATTTTCAGATTTCAACGGAAATATCCATTTTTACCATCCTTGAATCCATTTTGACTAGTTTCGTCGTGGCCTCAGTTCGTATCTCGCATAACTCAAAAACGGTTGGCCGTAGAAAGTCGAAATTTTGTATTTAGGATTGTTGTAAAATCTAGTTGTAAACCTCCTAGTTGTTTTTGGTCACTTCTTGACCACCGGAAGTGGTACTTTGCTTGAAGGTCATAACTGATTTCCATCAAAAATTATATTAAAATACTATGCAAAACTTCTCAAATTTAGTATTTATAATTTATATAATGTTTTAAATAACATACTAGATTATGGTCTAATTTGGAAAAATACGGATGCGATACTTTTCTTGAAGGTCATAAGAAACTTACATCAAAAATTATATTAAAATATAATGTAAAAAATCTCAAATTTGATAAATAGGGTTTTTTTTGTCAATATAAATAATATACTAGATTTTGGTTAAAATTAGTGAGCCAAAAGTACTTTACTTGAAGGTCATAATAAACTTACATCAAAAATTATATTAAAATAAAATACAGGGATCATATGATTCGGTAATAAAGGTTACAAACGCGATTTTTTTCCCCACTTTAATTAAACATTTTTATTACTTGTTTTAAGTGTTAAAATTGAGAGTAAAATAATTGTTTTCCTCCCCATTTGTGAGCTGAATAAGTCTGCAGCAGGACAATAAGGTATAAGTCAAGTGGGCTCTTCCGCTTAAAATGTCGAAACCGTCGATTTTCAATTCTTTAATACAGTTTTAATGTCACGGAACAGGAAGAAATGTCATTGGGAACTTGTTATCTACTGAAAGAAACGGAATGAGACCTCAAGAAACAAGGGCTTGTGTGTGTTGTTAGGTGGATGTTGCGATGCCTACTGTCGTTTGTGAGATTCTGCAAAACTTGTAACCTAATTCAGGATCATTTTTTGAGCCACCGATTTGTAGTTTAATAGGCGTAACATGCGTTGTCCACATCAGATGTTTTTTGGTCGATAACAAAAGTTCATCATTGAAAATAATAAAACAAAAAGATTGGGAATATCTCTCAGTATAGTACAGGACTATTAATGATATTAATACCATGGTTTTGGCGCAATATGAAACACTTTCCCGCATCGCCGGTGTAGATGAGAGGCTTATCTACACGCTATTAAATTGTTATTCTTAAAACTATTTCCTCAGGATTGCCCCTTGTGTTATATTATTGAGGAATGCTTCTTGCGTTTCGCTTATATACCTATGAAACAGGCCTTGGCCTCCTGAGTTGTCAATTCCTGGCTCCTAGTTTTCTTGTATCTCTTTCCACTTCATCCTTTCTAGGATTATTTCTCTATTTCATCCAGCTTCTTAGTCTTTCTTTTTTCTTTTCTCACTGGAGTGCGCCTCCAACATTTTCCTCTGTACCATTTCACCGTCTAATTACATGTCCTGACTTTATTAATCTTCTTGCTTTGATACAGTTTCTATCGAATACTCAAAGTTTATGGCGATCATATTCAGACATTCGCCAAGTTTTTGCTCAATAGGTTCCTACTACCTACATTATTTGCTGAACTTTGTAAATACGTATTATAAATTATTCTCTTCATGTTCCTATGGAAACCGTTTCACCTTTTGTTAGTTATTAGATATCTCGAAAACATTCCATCTTTCTTGAAACATTCTAATACTCTTTTGAAAGATAATCCAATTGTCTGAACTATAAACAAAAGCGATAAGGAAAATTCTGTTAATGGACACACAAGATATTTTTGGAATATTACGAATTGGAAATAATAAACCATTGTGTAATAATTTGCAGCGTTTAATGCCGTACTCTTTCATCTGCATATACTATAATCTAACATAATATAAGAGTACGCATGATGCTATAGAAGGATCAATCTAAATAGGGATTGATAAATTATTTGCTACTTTTATGATTGAGTTTCTATTGAAAACTAGTTTCAAATGTTATATATTCCTCTTTAGTTCTTTCATACATATTAAATATGTATTTAATTATACATATTATACATATTAAATTAAATGTAGTATAAATTAGTATTATAGAACATTTATGAATTATGAATTTAATTAAGACAAGAAATCAAATACATTTTGGCACCCTCCAAAGATTAAAGTAGTTTATATCAAACAGAAAAGATTACATCGGTTTGTTCTCGCTCTGAATTAATCATAGAAATACTGTAATGAAAGAAAGGTTGAGGTGCTTGTAGGTGAATAGTACGGTTTAGGGGTCGGGGTTTTCCCAGTAATTCCGGTGAGTAATTTTTTTTTTCTGTTATGGATGGGAATAAATTTAAGATTGGACTATTGCAGATATTTATTTGGTCATTTAAGCAAAAATCTGGATTCATGTTTAAAATCTGGAATGTTTTATAACACTAATTTATATTACATTAAATAAACAGAATATTGGTGGATGCTGATCATAAATAAATCTATTATTAGGAATTGATAAATTATTGGCCACTACTTTAATTTTGTTTTTATTGAAAAGTAATTTCGAATATTATACATTCATCTTCAGTTCTATAAAGAAACAAAAATTCAAAAATAAGCAACTCATTTGATATAATCCATTTAAACCTTGGTGAGTGCCAACATGTATTTGATTTCTTGTCTTAATTAAATAAATAATTTATAAATGTTTTATAATACTGATTTATATTACATCTAATTTAATACGTATAGAAATACGAAACTGTATTTTGAATTGCTTATTTTTGAATTTTTGTTTCTTTTTAGAACTGAAGATGGGTGTATAATATTCGAAATTAGTTTTCAATAAAAATAAAATTATAGAAGTGGCAAATAATTTATCAATCCCTAATATTAGATATATTTATGTACAGCATCCACCAACAGTTTAAGGCCCAATTACAGTTGGTAAAATAAAACAAAACAGTATCTATTATGTCAAAATAACTATAAATACATAACTTTATAATACCTAGTACTTATTACAAAAAAATTAGCTGCCATATAAATAAAATTAAAAAAATTATGGGGTCCGTCATAGGCTATTTATATTATAATACAGTAACGGCGTACCTAAAGTACGAGTACATCTAACGGTTTTAACTCTTGAATATTCAGTTTAAACCTAAAAAGAAACCTATTATTTTTAATTAGGGATTGATAAATTATTTGCCAGATCTATAATTTTGTTTTTATTGATAACTAGTTTTGAATGCTATACATTCATCTTCAGTACGAAAAATACACAAAAATTAAAAAATAAGTAATTCAAAATACTGTTTGGTACTATTATACATATTAAATTAAATGTAATATAAATTAGTAATATAAAACATTTATGAATTTTGAGTTATAAAACATTTTTGAATTTATAAATCCCTAATTAGATTGATCCTTCTATAACATCATGCGGACGCCAACTGACTATTATTTTTAAATCTGATGATTATCAACCCACACATTTTATTTAATAAACATTAATTTAAGATAATGCATTTGTTTTGAATGATTGGAAACTGACAATGTTAGTAATGTAGAGATCGTCTACAGTGTTGATCACTCTTAGATTTTTTCAATGGAACTCACTAGCGGGAATCGAAAAAGGGCAGAGATGAGGTGTCCCAGTTTCGTCCCAGGCAGAGAAGGAAGGATGCTGAGATAACATCTTACTGAAAGGTGATGACCGACTTCAAACAAACCTATCAGTTTTGTAAACCTGGAAGGGACCCCTTCCTCCCACCCCCCCTAATGCTTTAACAACTTCATTCCTCATTGGAGGATCAGAAAAAAAAAATCTTGTCTTTATAATCTACATTCCTTTTAAAAAAAATATATTAGTTCAAAAGGAATTACTTAGTTATGATTTATTAGTTTATCAATAAACTTTTTATAATTTCGATATTTCTATATAAATTAAAAATAACACCACGAATTTCCATTTAATTAAGCTTATTAGTTTTCAGTTGACGTACGCATGATGGTACAGAAGGATCAATCTAATTAGGGATTCATAAATGATGTGCCATTTCTATAAATTTGTTTTTATTGAAAACTGGTTTCGAATGTTATACATTCATCCTCAGTTCTAAAAACACTCAAAAAATTAAAAAATAAGGAACAGAAAAACCAATTACTCACCGGCATTACTGGAAAACCCCTGATCCTTAAACCGTTGACCTATAAACATTTTACCTACCTTTCATTCATTGCTAGTTCAATGCGAGAAGAAACCAGTACAAACTTTTCTGTTTGATATAATCCATTTAAACCTTGGTGAGTACCAACATGTATTTGATTTCTTGTCTTAATTAAATTCATAATTCGTAAATGTTTTATAATACTGATTTATATTAATCTAATTTAATATGTATAATAATACCAAACTATATTTTGAATTGCTTATTTTTGAATTTTTTTTTTTGTGTTTTTAGAACTGAGGATGAATTTATAACATTTTAAACTAGTTTTCAACAAAACAAATTTATATAAGTGACAAATAATTTATCAATCTCTACTTAGATTGATCCTTCTAAGTATATATTCATCTTCAGTTCTAAAAACATACAAACATTCAAAAATCACAAAGACCAGCGGGAGATTAGAAACCATTAAAAAGAACTCATGAGGTAGCTGGCCGAACCATGATGGGACCACAGTCTATTCAACAGACAATTTCATTTTGCCCAGAAGAGGAAAATAATAACAAAAAGGAGGAAACCGGACAAATTTAGCCATTAAATATTTATCAAGGGCCAATCCCCTGAACTGCTGGATTAAATAGTGGGTCAGTCACTGAATAGAATCATGTTTGTCAAGATTTGTATCCTTCCCTTGGGGGGTACCTTCTGACCTTTTCACATCTCTATTTCTCATCCCACACACGAGTGAGGGTTTTTGAATGAATATAAATTCATCTGCTGTTTTCCTTATGGCCATTTGAATTTTGCTGAATGCGTAATGCATGACCAGAAACGTGCTTTGCAACAAAATAGAACTCTCATTATGTAATACACGACATTGATGGTTAGAATGATAGTAGTCTCTTACATAGTGACAGTTTTCTGTTGTGGCAGTACTGTCATAACAGTGAGGCAGTGCAGCAGTGTCCTTGTCTTCATGCTGACAGTAAACTGGTGTCAGTCAGCTGGGAAAATGGTGGATATAGAACAGCTGATTGAATATTACACTAAAAGAACAGCTGATGTAATGATTATTTTAACAAAGGCAACTCATTCATAAAAAAAAAAAAAAAAAAAATTAATAAAGTTTTTAATTAATATGCAAGAACAAAAGCTCAAAATGAGACATAAATGGAAAAAAAAAAAAGACGCCAAGGGTCTCAAAAATAACAGAAATAAATACAAAAATCACCTGTCAATATTTTGCCCAATCAGGGATCATCATAAATAAATCAAATATAAATAAAAAAACCTAATAAAGAACAAAATGCAGCACATCTCATACCCAGAGTCAAAAAAGTCACTAACCAGAGACAGCACCCCACACCAAGACACCCAGGCATATACTGAGGGAAAAGTGAGGTTACCTGACAACAGCTGGGAAAAGTCAAATTACAAACAGCTGATAATAAAACAAAATACTCATACTCAAAATCAAAAAATGCATAAAAGATCATAAAAATAAATTAAATAATTAAATAAGAAAAGATCAACCAAATACAAGCGGAAAGGGAAAGTTTATATGCACAGAAGAGGCAGGTCCTTATAAAGACAACAGTGGATACATTCCACAAAATGTATTATTATGGAAGAGCAAAAGCTCCAAATGAAACATAAATAATTGCGAGGACATATATGGAAAATCCAAAAAAGAAGTTGAGAGTCTCAAAAATAACAAAAATTAATTAAAAAATCACCTCTCGATATTTCACCAATTCATCATCGGGACAGTAGGAGCGAAATAAATAAAATAAAGAAAAAAAGCTGATAAAGAACAAAATGTAGTTAGTAGATCTCACATCCAGAGTAAAAAAAAAGACACTAACCAGAAACAGCACCCCACACCAAGACACCCAGACACATCCGCAAATTTCTATTATTTTTGAGACTTTCGGCTTCTTTTTTGGATTTTTCCATTTATGTCCTTAAAGTTTTTCATCTAAACTAAATTAATAAAAATAAATTTAAATACGAAATTAAAGAAATTTATAATAAATTCTAAGAAAAATAAATTATATAGCCTTTATTAGTCCTCATCTAAGAATTGAATAACGTCAAAATGTTGGACAAAATAAATTTTAAGTTCAGAAAATTAAAGCACATCAATATGTGAAAGAAACGTTTTACCGCACAGTCACCACCACAGTTGATAAGGTAAATAAGGTGCAGCAGTTCACTGTCAAAGCTTGTTACGTGGCAGTGATATGTCACCTTTTATCAACTATGTTGATAATGCTGTCATGACGACAACTGTTATATAGTGGCTGTACCCTTCCTACCGTCGTAAGTACTTCCTGGCATCCTTCCTCTACCAAGGCATACAATCCCGCCGTCCATCGTACATCTTCGACCTCCTTCAATTCAAATCCTCTGTTCGTACCCGTCATAACCGTTCTCGATCTTCAGATTTATATATAACGGCCCACCGATCCGCAGGTTTTGATAGATCTTTTCTTATCCGATCCTCATCGCTATGGAATACCATTCCTTCTTCCATCCGTTGCTCTAATACTCTTCCCACCTTTAAATCCCGTCTATTCAGTCATTTCATGCCCATGCAGTTCCAAAAGATTTGTAAATAGGTACTCCTTATTTTCAATTAAAATTTGCACCCAATTATGTATTAATGCATTTTTTTTAATTTTTATTATTAATATAAATTTATTCTCTTTTACTGTATTTATTTTTAATATAGTAATATTGTAAGTTTATTTTTATTCTAAACTCTCAGAGTTTATTTTTCCTTAAAGGTTTAAAAGTTATGTCATTATTATTTATTATGATTTCATTTTTTTTCTTATTTGTTTATTTATGCTATTATTTACTCAATATCATATTAATTTTTGTTCTACTCTAAGGCTATTAAGCTCTATTGATTTTACGTGTAATACTATTCTAAAGTGACATGTCCCGGAATAAATAAAGAATTTATTATTATTATTATAGTTTACACCATTGCTGCGGCAGTTACTACAGCCATAAAAAATTAGCATTCTGATCATTTTAAATTGTAAATCTGAGATCTAATTTAATAGTTATAGATTCTTCTTAGATGTATAGATAGATTTTTTTCCCCTGATGAATATGATTTAATGATATAATAATTAAAAAAATAAATGAAAAAATAAGCTTCTTTCTTTCGATTAGCTTAATGCCAATTTTACATATATTTTACTCATAAATTTAATCTTGGCTGAGTAGCTTCTGGAGTGAGACAACATCTCGGCGCCCGAGGTGATGAAAGACCAACCACTGTTGCTCAGGAAACTTTCGTTAATGAAATTTCATCCGAGAAAGTTAGTTAAATGAAGCGGCGGAAGACTATCAATTCATTTTTTATTGAAATGAACTTGTTTGTTAAGAAACTGGAATTAGCTAAATATAAATTTGAAAACAATCCGACTAAGAATTTTAAATGGAAGCCTAATTGCTAAAGTGAAGGGAGATAACGTGTTTTTCGGCTCTCTAAGTAAGTTATTCAGTCTCCACTGGCTTTAATCCTGTGATGCGGCTCAGAGAGAAGCGCTGGGACCTCTTTGAGTCTTGCCTTGTCATCTACAGGTGGAGAGCAGGGCATGGCTGGGAGTTTCCCGGGCAGAATGTGAATATGTATATATGTAAGGAATGTAATCTAGAATTTTCTTTATTTTATTCTATTTTCTTTATTCTCTTTATTTATTTTATTCTATTTTCTTTATTTTATTTTATTTATTTATTTTATTTTATTTTCTTTATTTTATTATTTCTTCTTTTGTTAACATTGTATATTTATTTATCTCCAGTGTCCTTTATTTTATCAATTTATTTTTCTTTATAATTATTTTATTGTGTAAATAGTTGTACATACAGCATGAATGGGTACTTCAGCCCTAATACTCATTACCCTTGAGTGTGGCAGCTTGTATTATGTTCAATAAATAAAAAAATTAAATAAAAAAGTAAGTTATTGGTTATTGTTAAGCGTTATTGGTCTGAAAAATTTTCTTGGGCATATTTTAGGCTATTGAATTGCCACTTGAATCGTTCTCGATCCAAAGAATTCGAATTTCCTTCGTGTATTTGATGGCTATTGTTGTTAGCCAGGTCACATAAGGTCGCCCCCCCCACCTATTTCGATTCCAGGTGCGCTCTTCACCTTTCTCACCTGGAAAAGCCCTACTTACAATTCCGGTTTATTGCAATGTCGCTGTATGATCCTACAATAGAAAGAACATGCATTGAGAAATTTAACATTTTTCACACCTTATGAAAAAATAAATTGTAAAAAAAGTCAATACCTTTTTTTACAATTAATAATACACTGAATTGACTCCACTAAAAAATAACAAAAGAACTGTCTTTGTTTTTTTATTTACCCATAGCACTAACCTATTAGGCTTATGTTTATTTTTGAGTTGTTGAGAAAAAAATATTTAATGCAATAAAATATTATTGCTGGTTTAAATATTTTAAATTAACCAGTCAAACATAATGATTTCTTTTAAACTATGGTTATAGAATAAGTTCCTAAAGACAACAAATTAATTGGTCTTACAAGAAATGATTAATGATTTAAAAAAATATAGAACCTATATTTAAATTTAAATAAATCTAAAATTATAATATTTGGAAAGGGGGAGGGAATTAGCGAAAAATGAAAAATGGACATTAAATAAATAACCAATAAAAAATTAGAAACTAGTGTAAATATTTAGGAACAGCCTTAATTCCAACCCTATTATTTACTAAACATTTTCAAGAAAAAATGGCTAAAATTATGTTCAGAATTAATATGTTATAGAAATATTTTCACATATAATTAATTGATTAATAAAACTAAATAAATTAATAACTATTAATAAATAATTAACAAGATAAGTTAATTAATTAAATGAAGCAAAAATCAAAGTCTTCAAGGCTCTCGTTAAATCGATAAATGGTTATGGCTCACAGCTACGGGAAAGTAGAGAAAATGAAGGTGTTGAAAAAATCCAAAACTATTTCATTAAAAATATATTAAATTTACCACGATACACACCAGAGTATATAATCCGTATAGAGACGAATTATCGCCCATATATGTAAAAAATATAAAAGCACATCAATATTATACATGTACAGCTATGTTATGGGTTTAGCATAACTCAACATATATAATTATGATGTACATTTATATTTTTTACATTTGTGGGCGATAATTCGTCTCTATACGGATTATATACTCTGGTGTGTATCATGGCATATTTTAGGATATTGGATTGCCCACTTGAATCGTAGATAATAGACTATCAAAAATAAAACAAATTATATCTATCTCTTTAGTAGTTCTTGTGGACAGATTTGAAGTCGGTTTTATTTATTTTTTCTAAAAGTTAATACTTCTTTCTTTCTATTGGTTTCATTATTGTTCTTATATATTATGCATGTGTAAGTTGATGATCATATGTAGTAAAATATTATATTGTAAAATAAAAAAATACTTTAACTCTAAAAGTTTTCATCTAATTCTAGTCAAATGTATATGGAACCACCCCCAAGATGTACTCTTTTGATTAAAAAAATAATCACAGAAATCGGTTTAAGACTGGCGAAGTTATTTCTGAACATACAAAGAACATAATGTCAAACAGTCAACCTCCTTTTTTGAGATCGGTTAAAAAGCCTGCATCTATAGTCTAAATAAAACAGACTTGATTTTTTTCTTGAGTAGCGACATCAAGACGACAGTATCCATTTCAGCAAGTCTTTCCCCTTAGCGCAGAAAGGCTTTACACGTACGAATCCAAAGAATGCCGAATCTCCTAGAAAGAAAATACAGGAGCTGCTCGCATTAAAAGGAGTTGAGCTCCGCAGTGAAACTTTTATGTAACAGATTTAAGCCGAATTCAAGAGAATTCGATTGGTCGTTGGTAGCTATGACATTGTTAGAGAGGAGCATTAAGCCAATAGACTTCCTGATCTGTTGGTCGGGCTCGCTCCTAACTGAAACGCTTTGTGAGGGCGGTCGTTCGTGAAGAGATTGATCGATCAACTTGAGCGAACTATTCCACAGTTAATGAAGAGATACCACAAAGGCATTTCTTGTGCGTGTGTGTGTATAAATAAATATATATATATATATATATATATATATATATATATATATATATATATATATTTACACACACACACATACATACACGGTGTCCCAGCGGACATGGATCACACCCAAAGCTTCTCCAATTCTTCTACAGCACACATAACTCAAGAATTTAAGTGGAATAGTTGAAATTTAATTTTTTTTTTTTTTTTTTTACGGATTTTGGCACAAAATGAAATTTTAAGACGAATTCATATCTGGCACATTTTTGATCCGATGCGACCCGAGTCACAATGATCATTCATGTTCATCCAAACAAATAGTTAAATATTTACATAATAAAGCAAATGAAATTTACTATTCGTCATTATTATAATTTGTTTCATATTTGAAAAGACATTTATGGGTAATAGTATATTAGAAAAAAAAATTACAATTTAAAAGTTTAGAAACAATTAGTGAAAACAGGTTGATGAGGAAAAATGAATATTATTAAAACAAGGAAAATGTAAAAATAATAAAATAGAGGAAAATAAAAGAAATGAGGAAAACAGGCAAAATGAAAAGAAATATCAATTAAAAAAAAAAAAAATCATGTGCACCAAAACTCCGTCATTAAGGTCAATATATATATATATATATATATATATATATATATATATATATATATATATATATATATATATATTTTTTGTATTTTTGTATTATATAAACTTTTCTGTTTAATATAATCCATTTAAACCTTGGTGAGTAACAACATGAATTTGATTTCTTGTCATAATTAAATTCATAATTTATAAATGTTTTATAATACTAATTTATATTACGTCTAATTTAATTTGATATGTATAATAATACTAAACTGTATTCTGAATTGCTTATTTTTGAATTTTTGTGCGTTTTTAGAACTGAATGTGAATGCAGAACATTCGAAACTAGTTTTCAATAAAAACAAAATTATAGAAGTGGCACATAATTTATGAATCCCTAATTAGGCAACAAAGTCACTGGTCGCCCCAGGATGATCCTCGGAACTCGACACTAGCATCTATCGTTTCGTTTCATATCTTGGCTATTTATAAAGAAAGACATTAAATATATATATATATATATATATATATATATATATATATATATATATATATATGTAAAAAAGCTTTTGGTTTATTATTTTCAATAATGAACCTTTGTAATCGACCAAGAAAAATAAAATTAATCCCCTCCTCCTCAAAATTTGTTGTTTTACGTTTCAAGATACGTATAATACAAATATCGAATAAAAAAAAAATCCGGCCGTCCAATTTTTTGTGGTTTTTGATATGTTATATAAATTATAAAATTTCCTACAAAATAAAAAAAATATACATAAATCAACCAAATCGGAACAGTATTAGCAGAAATATAGCGTATTGGACATTTTATACTATTTACCAATTTTATACCAGCTTCTCTGTCTTTTATTTTTCCTTTTCCCAGTGAAGTGCCCCTACGTCATTTTCCTCTTTACTGTTTAAGCTTCTATTCTGACCATATTATCCTGGGCATCTTAGCCTACTTGCTATAGGAAAGTCATGTGAATAAACTAGCCAGATATTTTTGAAATATAACTATTTGAAAATAATAGTAAAATATAATAATATAATAATAGTTATAATAATAATAATAATAATAGTAAATAATAGTATAAAATAAATCATTGTGTAATAATTTGTAGCGTTTTAATTCAAGTACAAGTAACTGTATTTTGATAATTAGTAAAGATGATATCAGTCCGAGAGCCGGTCTGCAAAATTTCCTACTGTTTACCTAAAACTTTTTGAAGTTATTCATGTCAATATCATGTTCTACAAAAAAAAAATGATTGTGGTTAGGACCACACACTGGAAGTGTAAACTTCTTTTTACAATGTGAATTATTTATATCACTTACCTTGTCAGAAGAAAACAAAACTAGAAAGAGAAGTGGGTTCTCCGGGCCTAAGGGCAATAGGGATAAAACCAGTGTGTTTCTGGGGCAATAGATCGCAGCACTGAAACACATAATCTTTGGCCGATCGTCACTTCTCACTACTATAATATTTTTAAAATTTGAAAAATGGAGTGAATTCAGCAACAAAAAATCTAGAGAGCTGCTATTTTAAATTATTTTTATTTTGCTTACTTATTGAATATTTTGATCACTTCTATGAAAAAAGAAAACATCAAATAAATGGCGGTATAACCTGGCCCGTAGTTGTGCATCGCGTATCCCGACAGATCTTGCCTCTTAGAATATCTCCGCAAATAATTATCTGATTTTGAAGGTTGACATGTCATTCGATCAAGCATTAACCTCTTTAGTTTTTAAAGTGGTCGTATTTGAAAAAACACAAGTCACGCGAGCGATGCCAACGGATAACTTTTAGAAAATCCTATTTTTCGCCATTGCCTTTCTTGAATTCATAGCTTCTCAAAGGATTGAGCTACAATTTTCTATGGCATATCGATTTAAAGAGGATTAACCAGGCTTCATTTTGGCTTACTCGCAATTTGCCTAGTCGTTTTAGTTTGCGAAAAAAAATAACCTAAAGATTCACAGAGGTAATTTCAGAATTCGTATTAAAATATTTGAAAAAGTGAAAGTGCTAGACCTATACTATGATGGAACGAAATGTAGTAGAGTTCTTCCTGTTTAAAACGGTATGCCTATAACAAACGTAGCTCGTTCCGTCAAAGACTTACAAGGAAAAGAACGGACGAAGACGTCAAAAGTCGTCGTCCGAGAGTGTCCTAAGGGCTGCTCACTGCGACGCATTATTACATTGTCATCCACTCCTAAGATATGTTCCAAAATTTAAGTCTCTAGCTCTTTGGGAAGATAATAAACAGATGAGAAATTGTAGGCTGGATTTAGGTAGGTTAGGGTGTGGTACGGTACGTGACGCGAGTTTACTTTTTTTACCCCATCCCATAAGTGCCTAACGGGCCAAAAGAAGTTTACACTTCAATAATACTAATCCATAATAATAGTACATACCCAGTAGTATTAATTTTCCTACCCCAATTTTTAGGATTAAAAAACAATAACCTAACAAAAGGTAAAAAAAAGAAAATAATCTAGCTAGGAGTATGTAAAAAAATAAAACAAAAATAGGTTGAACAACGGATCAGGGAAGCTCCAATTTCTCGCCGACGAGTGCACTATGTGGTTGTACCTGAGTTCTTTAAATAGAATACAATTTAGTGAGGCACGGGAAATCGAAAAAGGCAAATCTGATGGAGCCCTACCGATATTTCCGATATTTCCATATGCATAAAATATATAATGAATGAACCCGCTTGGGGCCTACCGTTTACAGCTCAATACTTATTCGCGGTTCTATTTATGCAAATAGGAAACCTATATCTCTTACCGTGATGAATAATTCAGTCTAAAAAAAAGTATATATTTACACTTGGGATAGAAAAAAAAATTACGAATCATGGCTTATTCTATATTTGTTCCCTAATCGAAAATATTTCTAATTCTTAAAAAAAAATCTATTACAATATATACAAAAAAAAATCCTTTTTAAAATGCTTTGTGGATTTTTAGTAATAATAGGGAATAATTGGAATCCCATCGGCTCTAAACTCCATCACGCTGATCCAAAATCCAATCACTCCAACTGAGTTTGGAAAACTGCACCGCTCAGTTATTCATAAAGTTTTTAGGCTGTACTACAGTATTAATAAAAATAAAAATTGTTAGTCAGTAAATGCAGTATTATTAAATTTTATTACATTCATTGATACAATCTAAATAAATATGTTAGGAAAATATCTGATGTGGACAACAAATGACTTCCTTGTACGCCTATTAAACTATAAATCGGTGGCTCAAAAAGTGATCCTGAATTTGGTTACTAGTTTCCGAAGATTGCAGTATCTCAAAAACGACATTCGGCGTTTACTTAATATAATAATAATATAATATAATTTTTGATGTAAGCTTATTATGACCTTCAAGTAAAGTACCGTTTTCAGCTCACCAATTTTAACCAAAATATAGTAAATACATCCACATCAATATAAAAGTCCTATTTACCAAATTTGAGATGTTTTACATTATATTTTAATATAATTTTTGATGAAAGTCTAATATGATCTTGAAGTAAAGTACCAATTCCGGTTAGCCAATTTTAACCAAAATTTATTATGTTATTTAAATCAATATATAAGTTATAAATACTAAATTTGAGAAGTTTTGCATGGTATTTTAATATAATTTTTGATGCAAAATCAATTATGACCTACAAGTAAAGTAACACTTCCGGTGATCAAGCAGTGACCAAAAAAAGGAGGTTCACAACTACATTTTACAATAATCTTAAATACAAAATTTCAACTTTCTACAGCTAACTGTTTTTGAGTTATTCGAGATACGAACGAACGTACGTACGTACAGACGCCACGACGAAACTAGTCAAAATGGATTCAGGGATGGTCAAAATGGATATTTCCGTTGAAATCTGAAAACCGAAAATTTTCGCGATTACAATACTTCCTTTACTTCGTACAAGGAAGTAAAAATGCATATGAAAATTTTTATTTAATATTAATTATTTTAATAAACATAAATACTAATTAAAACGAAATAAACGTTCTTTGTGGATTTATAATTTATAATATGCTTAAAATTTACAATATTTATTTTTGTTATTTTTTTTTTTTTAATAAAGATTGATTTATTAAATGTTGTTACTATTGTATAGGCATTATTTATATCCCATTAAGTCTCAAGAGTAATATTAAGCTGGAAATTGAAATATACAATACATAGGCTGAAATTATTATAAAATTCACTTTTAAGTATATTTGTGAGCATGAATCACATGTACTAGTAAATTTTTCTATAAAACTTTATTTTTCTTTTTTATTATTTTTTATTAGATATCATTTTTTATAGTAATAAATAACTAAGTACTAATTGGCTGAAGTATAGAAACTGTAGATAAACAATAACATGCAAATACTAAGCATATAATAAACAATCCATCCTAAGCAATATTGTCAGTTCATTCAATAATGCAAATGTCTTAATTCATAAATACGTTTACTTATAATATTATTCATTCTATTTCTTATATATGTACACATATATACAATTATACAATTTTACAAGTGTTATTTTCTGACAATATAATTTTAGATATAATCAAAATATAAGAATGATAATATTATTTTAATTGTAATTTCTGTTCTTTCTTGTAATACTTGTAAAATTGTATTTAATATCTGTATATAAGTTATTAACATTAATAATGTTTATTGTATTGTTTAGTCAAGCCAGATTCTATTTGTACGTAGAACTCCCCAAAGAAAAATAAAATTTCTATATTAACTAATTTCAACTATATAGGGAAGTTATTATAAATATAATAAATTAATTAGTGAACAGTACACTTCCCATAAAATATAAAACTTATATTTTTAAAACCACATTACTAATTATACGGTCATAATTAATAAACTAAATATAAGATAATTTAGGTTCTAAAAATTAAACAAAAGGCATATTAATTTAAATATAGAATATTATAGTAACATTAGTTTAAAACAAAAATAATAGCAAGTGTGAAGAGAATGGGTGGGGAGGTATCTTGACTATAGGATTAGTACAAAGTTCAATTTTAATGATAGTGTAGAGTATGTTACATGGACAATAAGGAATATTACTCCCCAATTTAACATCCTTTTTATATATTATAACCAGCCAAGATTTTGACGAAGTAAATTATACTGATGGCGGGACATTTGGGTAGATAATAATGTAAATTAAAGGTAATTAAACTATCTTTAATATAGTAACACATAGATATTGTTAATTAAGTTATAAATATTTGGTTTGGATTAATTGTATGTTGCATAGTGGAAAACTAATAACCTGAAGACGAATAAGGACTTCGAAACGTGGGTAAAAAATGTGGTTTTAAAAATATAAGTTTTATATTTTATGGGAAGTGTACTGTTCACTAATTAATTTATTATATAATATTTATTATATAATATTCTATTCTTATACACGTAAATGGACGCGTCGGTAATGGAACGGAGTGAGTCAGTGGGACTCTTGAAATCGTCTTCACTCCAAGCACTCCAGTCGCTCCACTCCATTGTTCCATTTGGGGTGATCATCAGAGACCGCATTTACATTTGAGTTTAATTATCGCTATGAGTTAATTATTAAATAACGTAAACTAATCTGAAGTTGTTAAATCATTAATGGGCTACCGCTGTTTTATCTCTGTGATTCATAAACTGTGCGACTAAACTAGCAGTAATCAATAAGACATAAACTAAATTACTCTTTGAAGCACATAATATCAAATAATACTAAAAAATTAATTAAAACATTTTTATTTTATTTTTTTTATTTTTTAATCTGGTACCGTCAACAAATCGTAAGATCTTCAATGCCTCCTTTATCAAAGCTCTGGTGTTTTAGGATTTATTAGCTGAAATCTGGAGAAATTTAATTTTGTCCAATTAATCCCCCTTAAAATGCTTGGGAGATGAAAAGGGGAGATGCAGAAGCATTATCAGTCAACGATAGCTTTAATTGGGATAAGCCTACTTTTATTAGAACCTGAAGAAGGACTTTTTGGGGCAAAGGCATCTTCATTATTATCAGTATCCTTTTCCAAAAAAATTTATTTCTTTTATTTGTTTAGTGTTTGTGATATTACTCACAACCTTTATCCTGCCATATCCTTGTACCTCAGTATGAAAGGCTCTCATAGAATTTTAGAAGGACATTGCCAAAGTAATTAGCTACTAACCAATTATGAAAATTTGAAATATTTTTTTGAGAATTTGCATATGTATGCAACAGAAAGCTCTGTAAACCATTGAACACTGAATAGGCTTATGGACGTCTGCCACCAACTATGGAGAGGGGCGGACGACAATTTTGTATTACTTGTTTTGATCTTACCGAAACTCGCCCGCGAGCATAAAAGCTGTGATATAACCGAAGATAAGTTAAATAACTTCGTTAAAAATATTTATTGTATAAAAGTTTTCATGCGAATTTAGAATAATGTTGTAAGGCGATGTGGAACAAGTGCGTAATTATCTCGTTAAATACAAACCTCGTAAGAGAGCTGCCTTTTACGGAGCATGAATAAATTATTTGCCACTTCTATAATTTTGTTTTTATTGAAAACTAGTTTCGAACGTTATACATTCCTCTTCAGTTTTAAAAATTCAAAAATAAGTAAATGTTAAGTAAATGGTGTTTGTAGGTAAGTAAGTTAGTAGGTAAGGTTCAAAAATAAGCAATACAAAATACAGTTTGGTATTATTATACATATTAAATTAGATGTTATATAAATCAGTATTATAAAACATTTATGAATTATGAATTTAATTAAGACAAGAAATCAAATAAATTTTGGTACTCATTAGATAGAATCCATTTAAACCGTGGTGAGTACCAACTAAATAGTAAAAGATACTAAATACCAAAAGACCAAATAAATATCTCCAATAGTCCAATCTTTAATTTATTCCCATCTATAACAGAATATCCAATTACTAACCGGCATTACAGGAAAAACCCTGACCCTTAAACCGTTTACCTAAAAATATCCTACTTACCTTTCGTTCATTGTTAGTTCAATGCGAGAAGAAACCAGTACAAACTTTTCTGTTTGATATAATGCATTTAAATCTTGGTGAGAACCAAAATGTATTTGATTTCTTGTCTTAATTAAATTCATCATTCATAAATGTTTTAAAGTACTGATTTATATAATTTAATATGTATAATAATACCAACTATATTATTAATTGCTTATTTTTGATTTTTTTGTGTTTTAGAACTGAGGATGAATGTATAACATTCGAAACTAGTTTTCAATAAAACAAATTTATAGAAGTGGCAAATAATTTATCAATCCCTAATCTAATTTAATATGTATAATAATAGCAAACTGTATTTTGAATTGCTAATTTTTGAATTTTTTTGTGTTTTCAGAACTGAAGATGAATCTTTAACATTCGAAACTAGTTTTCAATAAAAACAAAATTATAGAAGTGGCAAATAATTTATCAATCCCTAAAAATTTTACAGTCCTGTAAGTCGGACTTTGTAAAATTTAATTCGCAGTTGCCCCGTATTACCCTTCAACCTTTAAAAAATCTGTTATATAACTGTTATATAACGTGTTTTCGCATAGTGTGATCCCAGCTTAAGATATAGAAATCCAATCTGTACTTTGCCAATTTTGAAACATGACAATGGAAGAGGATTTCTAGAATTATTTCCTAGAGAAAGAATTAGGTATAGCCTAACTCGAGAGTAACACGAAGTCCGTAGTGTAATATACGAGAGCAGGCCATGTCTACGGTAGAGCTAGATGTGCTCTAGTGTCCTGAATAAATCTAGCCGAGAGGAGGGGGGCTCTAGTAGACAGCGAGGTCGAATTTATTGAGACCGATCCTATCTGGGTCACCGCTTCTCTTCCTGATTGTCCTCTTTCTCCTGCCTCATCTGTTTATTCGTTTTATATATTATCAGGGCGGTCCAGGATAAGGGAAGTCCTCGATTTAGACGAAGATGTCAGAAGGAGCTGAGGAAAGAAATAAATAAGGATACTTGTTTTCTCTTTGAAGAATTATAAACCTTATCTCGGAATAACAAGATATCCTGGAGTCTTATTACTAGGGATCGGATTTATATGTATTTACCTGTTTTTATTTTTAAGCCAGGTAAATCCTTCTTCGACATTTTATTTTACGTTTCATATAACTTAAAAGCAAATAAAGCATTTTTTATTTTACTTACTTGAAGGGCATTACAGATTTAGTCAACGAAGAAAATTTAGATTGAAAAATAAAAAAAAATTGAAAAAAAACAGATCTATTCTCTTATACGGGAAGAAGGAGTCGAATGTTAAAATTGACTATTTTAGCGTTTAATCTAATGTCCCTCTACTCGCTGACATAGTCCGTTCCGATTTAATAACAAGGAAGGATCTATCGGAGCCTTTATCGATGTTAAAAACGACTATTTTTGTTATAAGTACCTCTCGAAGGACCTATATCCTCGCCAAAACTAGTATTATTTTTTTAGAGCGTTGCAATATATGTATACATTTCCCCTCCTCCTCCCCCTTACCCGACCCACCCTTCCTTACGCGATTCCTAATATGCTTTTCGGGCCTAATAGCTTCAACGGGTATGAAAAACAGTTGATGTCCGCATGGTGGAATAGAAGAGGATCAATCTAATTAGGGATTGATAAATTATTTGTCACTTCTATAATTTTGTTTTTATTGAAAACTAGTTTCAAATGTTATACGAGTCATCTTCAGTTCATACATATTATATTAAATGTGATATAAATTAGTATAATAAAACATTTGTGAATTATGAATTTAAATAAGACAAGAAATCAAATACATGTTGGTACTCACAAAGCTTTAAGTATATTATATCAAATAGATAATTTTGTATTGGTTTGTTCTCGCACTGAACTAGCAATGGAAGAAAGGTGGGGTTTTATAGGTCAACGGTTTAGGGGTCGGGTTTTTTCCTGTAATTCCGGAGAGTAATTATTTTTTCTGTTATTGACAGGAATAAATTTAAAGTTAGACTATTGGAGATATTTACTATGTGATTTTTGCTTAAATGGCCAAATAAATATCTCCAATAGTCCAATTTTAAATTTATTCTCATCTATAACAGAAAAAAAAATTACTCCTCGGAATTACTGGAAAACCTCAACCCTTAAACCGTTTACCTATATACACCTTTTTCTAAATGTGATACAAGAAAGGTGGAGTGTTTGTAAGTAAACGGTACGGTTTAGGGGTCGGGGTTTTTCCAGTAATTCCGATGAGTAACTGTTTTATCGGTTATGGATGGGAATAAGTTTAAACTTGGACTATTGGAGATATAAATCCAATCCAGAATGTTGGTTAAATGACCACATAAATATATCCAATAGTCCAATGTTAAATTTATTCCCATCCATAAGATAAAAAAACAATTACTCAGCGGAGTTGAGTTTAAAAATTATTAAAAATCAAGATTTCAATACGTACCCAACCTTATGTTGGAACAATCCAAATGCCTGGAAACCAAGATTTAATGAACTTCTAATCTTTTACCGCTGGCTAAAAAATCAGAACATTTTTAAAATACATCAAAAAATCAATTGAAAATGTTATAAGTAATAACGTACATGTATTTTACCAAGGTGATATTTATTTATTTTGAAATTAGAAAACATTTCATGTACTATGCTGAATTAAAATTCTGATTTTATTAATTTGATAAGAATAACTTCCCATTGATATTTAACTTTATATTTCTCAGCGGAATTACTGGAAAAATCCCGACCCCTAAACCGTTTAATTACCCCAACCCACATTTATTCCATTGCTAGTTCAGTGCGAGAGCACACCATTACAAACTTTTTCTGTTTGATATAATCTACTTAAACCTTGGTGAGTACCAACGAATTTGATTTCTTGTCTTAATTAAATTCATAATTCATAAATGTTTTATAATACTAATTTATATAACATTTAATTTATTATATATATACTGAAGATAAATGTATAACATTTGAAACTAGTTTTCAATAAAACCAAAATTATAGAAGTGACAAATAATTTATCAATCCCTAACTAGAAAGTTTTTGTATATTGTAAATATTTTAACATAAAAACAAAAAAAATTAGAAAATTTTGAAGTACGAAAGAGCCCTACTTTAATGAATCGGTAATTCTAATTATATTTTTCGTGGATGTCCAAAGTAGATTCCCATACCAATTTTCATTTTAATATTCAGAATTTATCACATTTCTTGCATGTGTACTAGTGAATTTATTTTGTTAAATCTTTTCGAATGCTAAAAATCAAATAAGCCTCTACAGCACTAGTATCGAATACATTCGCGAATTCCCAATGAATTTTTCCCATAGAAGGTGATGCTTCATTTTATAATTGCAGTGGAAGGTGGAAACAAGTCAACCATTAGAGGTAACACCAATTATTTCAACAACCTTACACAAGGAAAATAAAAAAAGAAAAATAATGCGAAGATATTAATATTTTTTCAATATGCACATTAATTTATCAAAAGATAAATACGTAAATATATTAATATTGAGTAAAAATATGATAGACAGTGGAACCTCTATATATCAAAAATGAAGGTTCCTTGAAAAAAAAATCGATATATGGAAATGTTAATATATATAAAGATTGCAATTTGTCACCCTTTTAAGGCTAAAGACAATTACAGCTATTATTTAGGGTTAAAGAAGTACCAAAGGCAATTTTGGGTGTTAATTAAGTAAAAAAGGCAATTTTTTAGGGTAAAAGAAAAACAAAACTGAACGATCTATAGCACTTATTGGAAAAATTATACAACTTACATCTTTGATTGCAGATTTATTACGAATGTACATTTATAATTTAATAAGAACATGTATTAAAAATAGGCAAACATACATAAAAATTACTTTATTTTTGTTTTCGCGCAAGATAGCTTTTAATATCTATTTATGTATAATTCATCACCGAAGTCGTGTTTAGGAGCAATGTTCACAACAAGAGAAGCAAAGGTAAACTGAATTTAAAATGAAAAAGTTCACTCTATATTAGCAAAGAGATCCAGAGAATTTAGTTACTCCTGTGCTTCTTCTGAAACAAGATCTTCCCTGAATTTCCACTGCTTTTCAAACCAATGAAACATTTTTTTTTCTTATTTAATTATTACCCATTCTTATGTATGTAAACTAAGGGATCTTTTTGTTGACAATCACATTTTATATTTTTTTTAAATTGGAATTTTTTGTTCGATATATAGAAATTTTATTCGATATACACAATATTTTTTTCTAATAAAAATTCAAGGTTCCTAAAAAAAACTTCGATATGTAGAGATTTCCGATATCTGGAACTTCGACTGTATTTACCTTTACCTGAGGAGGCCGAAAGTCAAATCTATAATGAATAATGTCTTATAATGCGCTCAGTCTGCTTTCAGATTTTAGAGAGAGAACACGTTAAAAGATGCATTCCAGAGGCAGAAAAATGGTTAAATAATTAATTAAATGTAAATTCATGAAAATGTATGTAGTCAGTATTGGGTAATTTCAAGAACAAGTATGTTTCACTTTTAAATGGTTTAATTTCCTGTTACGAAGAACCCCTCCTTCGTATTCAGGAACACAACCAACCCAAGAAGAATTGGATTTTGCATAATTGTGTCTCTCGATAAAACATTTTCGGAAAGAGTTTTATAAAAATATATTTCAAAGTGATGAATTAAAAACTAACAATCTGAGAAGGAATTTCGGGAAAAATGTATAATCCCTCTCCCCCTCCCTATTTTATATCCAAAAAATAAAATGATCTATGAAAAGTATTTCTGTTCTGAAATACAGAGATCTGATGAAATGAAAGGAGTCATATCCTCATTGATGATATTCCTCATACCGAACACAAAGATGGAGAAGACGATATTATTCCGGAAGCTCGTTATTTTTTTTTTGTTGAATGAATTAGTTTTTATATTAAATAATTTAATTAATATATTATGATTTAATTAATTTTTGAAGAACAACTTCCCACTTTTATATAACTTTATATTAAATTTTGTTTTTAGTGAAAACTAGTTTCAAATGTTATACATTCATCTTCAGTTCATACATATTAAATTAAATGTAATATAAATTAGTATTATAAAACATTTATGACTTTTCTAATATCAAAATAAATGCATATCACCTTGGTAAAACACATGTATGGTATTTTTTATAACATTTTTAATTGATTTTTTGATGTATTCTAAAAATGTTCTGATTTTTTAGCCAGCGGTAAAAGATTAGAAGTCCGTTGAAACTTGGTTTCAAGGCATTTGGATTTTTCGTATAAGGTTCGGTGCCTATTGAAATCTGCATTATTAATAATGATTTTAACAGATTAAAATATATTTTAAATATTGTTCATTTCGCTTGATTTCATTTCAAAGTTGGTATTTCTGAACATGATTTTGAGACAATTATGAGCAATTTTCAAAGAAAAAAAAATCATATTTTGTATTCTACACAATTTTATAAATATGACAACAGACCTTTTACCTCTGATATATATATATATATATATATATATATATATATATATATATATATATATATATATATATATCAGAGGTAAAAGGTCGGTTGTCATATTTATAAAATTGTGTAGAATACAAAATATGATTTTTTTTCTTTGAAAATTGCTCATAATTGTCTCAAAATCCTGTTACAACGTAAATGAATTTATATGTTTTGAATTTTCAATTTCAATTATATAATTTATCAACGTTGGAAGTATGGTTGCACCATCAATCAAGCTTCTCCTACATATATTTCCATGGCCAAGCACACTTCCAACGTTGATAAATTATATAATTGAAATTGAAAATTCAAAACATATAAATTCTTTTACGTTTTGATAGATGAATACATATATTTCGCTAAGAGTAAAGGCAAGGAATAATTTTAAGGGGGGACAAGATCCTATTATATAGATACGGTAGAAGAATACAAGATTGCCTCGATCGACTCCCTAAAAGCATGAAAGGAGAGACCAGGGCTCGTGAATACCCCTTCTATTCCTCGTACTCCAAGTGGTTCTGTCGAGGCACTAACAAGATACACATCCGATACCCTGACACGAATGCAAAGTGGTGCAGGCCCCTTAAGTACTGAAGGAACTTCCCTCGTATACTCTTGCTTGGCGAACCTTCCGTAAGAGTTTAAGTACCGCCTATATAGAAGATTTTGAATATCCAAGTGTGGTTCTGAAATTCCGAGGAAAAAAAAAATAATTGTTACTTTTTAAATATTGAGCTTACATCACATAGCTGTGTCTCCATCGATCCAGAACCAGTCTTACTACCACGTTGTCACGGTTACAGAAATTTCGTCAAATCAAAAAATGATTTTGAAGATAATGATAATGAGCGTCTGGTAGAGTTTGCGAATCAATAAAATTAAATTAAAAATTTGCATTTTAAACGTAGCATGCATAGTGTAGTAAAGGAGGATGAAAAATAAATCTCGAGAAAATCGGTCCAGTTGTCTCGGGAAAAACCGAGGTCGGATTTTTTTTTTTATTCGATATTTGGATTCTATATATTTTGGAATAGAACATAAAACCTCAAATTTTGAGAGAGGGTTAAAAAATATTTTTTCTTGGTCGATTATAAAGGTATTATTTAATGTATTAAATTACGAAATTATATTTTTAGCATAAATAATGATTTTTTAAATTACCTATTCATACGGTGGGGAAATTGATACCTTTTGATCACCTAACTAGTATAACAATAATAGTATTCAAACATTAAAAATAATTGATTATTATCTTTAATTTTAAAAGAGTGTCTTTATAAAGTTATTCTCTAATAACAGTTTGAAATTATTCATTATTCGGGTCTTTTCCGTTTCGAGTACCGCAGTTACTAACCAGTGATTTATGTGATCACTAGTTTAACATATGATGCTAAAGTTTACGTTATTAATAATGTATGCAGTGACCAACAAAAATAAACATTTATATACATTGTTAAACCATAAAATAAATATGCACTATCCAAACCTTCAGGTTTTATTTGTAACTCCTTTTCACACCACTTAATTGTAGAATACTCGTTTGCCCAAGAATATCTAGACCGTAGTGACGTCTTAAATGGTAACTTATAGCCTTGAAACCACGTTCCAGTTCATAGAGGTATAGTAGTATAACATGTTCTTCTATACCTCCAAATTACAGACGAAACTCCCTTCATGGTGGGGCTCCATATCGTGACCATTTGGACACAGAATCCTATGAGGTATGACAATCTGATCCATATAATAACAAACACAACTATCCTCGGTATTAAAATCAGTAGCAAGTGTAGAGAAATTTATTTTACCCGAATTTAGAACTTTGTAGTGTAAACTTCAAATCAGGTAACGAGGTTACTTGAAAATAACAACAGATGTTTAAAATTAAGTATGCAAAATAATAGACATTATCACAGAAATCAGCGGCTAGTAACTGCGGTACTCGAAACGGAAAAGACCCCATTATTCTTATTGGTAAACTTATTATAGCTAAACTAATGATATTTTTTTATTTAGGTAAATATTGAAAAAATCTGACATTTTATTCTTCGTGGAAGCTTTACGAACACAAAAAAAAAATGCTATTTCACAAAATGTCTTTCTTTATCATATTGGAATAGGTATATACAAAAAAATGTGTACTCTATTGTAAGTGAAAAAAAGAAAAGAAACAGAAGTAATGAATCAGAAGAGTTTTTGAAACATACTCAGTTTCTAGTGATTCATTCATTCGTTTAATTCATTAATTCATTGGATGACCAAATCCTGGTTGGTCTCTGGCTTATCCTACCCACCGAACTGTAGCATTTGACAAATCCTCTGTAATCCAGGCGACCTTTGCATCCCGTCCCGGACCATATCAACTATTCATCCAACCTCCCAATATTTAATCCCACTTTTTTTTTCCCTCTCTCCCTTTTTTTTCCCCTATCACTGACCCAAACTAAATCTCATTTATGACTTTTGTCATCAATTTTATTTTTCCTTTGTTTTTTTTTTTTTTCACACAGATGTTTCAGTTTTTCATTTAGTTAGTTATTTTATACATATTTTCCCTTTCATACCTCTGTACGATGTGAGAATAGAACCTTTATGTGCCACCTGTTGAAAAAAAAAAATCAATATATCGATATTTTCTCCGATATTCTTTCTAGATATATCGTAAACGGCCATCATCAGGGCTAAGAAAAAACAAGATAGCAATAGATATAACAACAATGGCAGTTACTGGTAATGGTTATTATTAATGGTACTGTTATTATTATATCTATTATTATCTTGTTTTTTCTTAGTCCTGATGATGGCATACAACTTAGGCCGAAACGTCGGCACACGTTATAACTTTTTTCTTATTGACGCAACCTCCAACCAAGATTCTCCTACGTACATTTTTCACGGCCAACCATTGTAAGTGGTATACACTAAAAAACATGTCCGACTTGTTGTTTTATCATTGAGTCGAGGTACAGCGCCAAAACTAAATAGGCTAACTTCAAAGGCTTCTCTTGTGAAATTCCACTTTTTCGTATTATGGCGCTCTTCTTCAAAATTAATGATGTGCCATTATTTAAATCGTATTTCACGGCTTCAAATTTTTAAATGAGCAATAATTTATAATAGAGTCTGGGTTCGATATATGATTACTTATTATATACTTAATGAATTTAATCGAATAAAAATAATAAGAAGTTATAAAAACGTTATAGCTATTAAGCAAAATGACAGTATCATACTTATTAAGGTGGTTTAGATCAGATACATATATTATGCGACACAACACGTCATATAGTATTAATTTTTATATAATTTTCATTCAATAATAGCATTTTCATTGAATTATAATATTTTTTTATAAATTTACTATATGCGAATGTACTAAAACGGATAACCAAAATACATTAGTTAAAAGTCATAAAAGCATAAGCTTATAAGACTGAAATAGTTTTCAATTCAGATACTTAAAATATTTGAACAAAGGCAGGGAAGCGGAGTAGCTCAGCGGTAAGGCATTGTGTTGCCATGCTCCAGGTCCCAGTTTCGAGACCGGCTCTCGCAGATAATTATTTATTTTATTATCAGCTATGGATCGACCCTGTGGAGTCCGTGTACATCCGGGGGCTCACCCAGCCTCTATAAATTGGGATAAACACCTGGCGTTTGAGCGTGATCTGGGCCGTTCTTCTTGCACAACCGTTGGCCTAGAAACAGTACGGTTCTTACCAAGTACTGAATCCAAAGTCCCTTCATAGGAAGTAGTGGTAGAAGTTTTTTTGGACAAAGATAATGTACGTTTAAAATACGTATTGATTTTATAGAATAAAAAAATCATAAAAACCCAACGAAAGTTTTTAGATCCTGTTACAAAAGAATTTGAAATAACTTTTTCTTTCCATAATATGCATTCAAAAAAAGTAAAAACCAAATATGTAATAGTGTTCGTATAATGTGAAATTGTGATGTTAAAAATGAAAATAAATAATATTGTTAATATAATAATATTAAACAATATAAAAATTGTTAAATACAACAAATTATCTAATTTATTCTTTAACTTTTTTATTTCGTTCCAAGCGAACTCCTTTTTTTCATTCTCATAATTATGTTTATCTTCTAAATTATAAGGAAGAGTGAAATCTCTTGCATACTCTCTGACATTTTTAAGAAAATTTAAACTAGACGAACATTAGGTATATAAAATAAAAGTTTAAAATATATAATATAAAAGCTTTCAGTATTCGTAAAGATTGACCGACGGAGTGAACGTAGTCAGAAGAAAATCCCCACTATCCGACAGGTCCATGTCAGACATACTCAAACAGCCTCAGACACGTTTTCGAAAATGCCAGATCACCTTTTTCTGACATGCAAAAGACACGCTATACTTACTTCCTATTAAGCCCATTGAAGAATATTTGCCTGACACGCTTGATATCGTGTCGTATAATATAAAACCACCTTTAATGGCATCCTTTGTATAAATAAGTGTTAACATTTTTTACAAGAACAAAAGAGTGGGAAGAGAAAAGAGAATTTTTGCTGAACCAGTATCGACCCGACGCAGCAGGCAACAAAACCCCATATCTGATAACAGTTATTAGGTTTTACCTCCCATGTCGCTAAAAGCTTATTTTAAGCTCTCAAGGAAATTTTAGCCTCGAGATGATTTTGGGGCTTTATAGTCTCACCTTTTCGATATCCCGAGGAAAAGTTACATCTTAATTTTAGTAAAAAAAAAAACTGTTATTCTTAAAACCGATGGAACACCCTCCATCGGTTTCTGCACTTGGTAAGGGAATACTACTGTTTTTGGAATAACGGTTTTGCAAGGAAATAATCTGGCCAGGATCACGCTTAACCGCCAGACCTTTCGCCCAACTAACGGTTCCCACTTTATAGAGGCAGGATGAACCTCAAGATCTTCCGACTGGATCCGGTCGAACCATGGCTCAACACGAGATTGAATCAAATATAAACTGTTATTATTTTTGTTCAGTATTTAATGCCCCTAATTCGGGCCTAAATCACATTTTTTTTAAATAGGGATTGATAAATTATTTGCCATTTCTATAATTTTGTCTCTTTTCAAAGTCAAATTATCCTTGTGGAGGTGATATGGTTAGCATTAACATTCAACCGCCAGGTTTATCTCCTCAACTACAAGGATGAATCAAATATAGACGGAAATTTTTTTACCCGACTACGGCGTTTACCACAAAGTGGAGTAATATGTTTAGCCTGGCCGTGAGTAAATATATTACGATTTGTTTGAGTGAATATTTTGAAACATAGATAGATAGATTATTTATTGTATAAAGCAATACATGCTTGTTACATTATCTTGGCATTGGCCTGTGGAGTGATACATTAAATAATATTTATCATAATAAAACGTTACAAAAATTAATACATATATATTAACATATATATACATTTAAAAAAAAAATTTGTGAAAGAAAAAAGAGATAAATATACACATACTTCAGTCATCTATATATGCAGTTAATACAAGATACATATATATATATATATATATATATATATATATATATATATATATGTATCTTGTATTAACTGCATATATAGATGACTGAAGTATGTGTATATTTATCTCTTTTTTCTTTCACAAATTTTTTTTTTAAATGTATATATATGTTAATATATATATATATATATATATATATATGTATCTTGTATTAACTGCATATATAGATGACTGAAGTATGTGTATATTTATCTCTTTTTTCTTTCACAAATTTTTTTTTTAAATGTATATATATGTTAATATATATGTATTAATTTTTGTAACGTTTTATTATGATAAATATTATTTAATGTATCACTCCACAGGCCAATGCCAAGATAATGTAACAAGCATGTATTGCTTTATACAATAAATAATCTATCTATCTATGTTTCAAAATATTCACTCAAACAAATCGTAATATATTTACTCACGGCCAGGCTAAACATATTACTCCACTTTGTGGTAAACGCCGTAGTCGGGTAAAAAAATTTCCGTCTATATTTGATTCATCCTTGTAGTTGAGGAGATAAACCTGGCGGTTGAATGTTAATGCTAACCATATCACCTCCACAAGGATAATTATACAGATAACCATTGACCAAGAAACAAACAGTACGTCTTTACGAAGTCCTGAACTCCAGACTTCTTCATAGGTTATAGTGGTACTTAGTTTATTTATTACTAGCTAATGAAAAAATATCTAATGTGGACAACACATGACTTCCTTGTACGCCTATTAAACTATAAATCGCTGGCTCAAAAAGTGATCCTCAATTTGGTTACTAGTTTCCGAAGATCGCAGTATCTCAAAAACAACACTCCGCGTCGCGACATCCATCTATTGACAGATACACACACAAATAGGGAGGAAAACCAGTATTTTACACTAAATTTTAACACTTAAAACAAGTAATAAAAATGTTTAATTGGATTGGAAACCAAATTGCGATTGTAACCTTTATTATGCGTTTATGCGTTTAATTTAAATATAATTTTTGATGTAAGTTTATTATGACCTATTTTGGCTAGTAAAGTACCTCTCTCGGCTCTTCAATTGCAACCAAAATCTATTATATTATTTATATTGATATAAAAGTCTAATTTAAGAAATTTGAGATGTTTTACGTTGTATTAAACGAAGACTAATGAAAGTCTTATATGACCATCAAGTAAAGTACCGCTTCCGATTTTCCAATTTTGACCAAAATCTAGTATGTTATTTAAATCAATATATAAGTTATAAACACCAAATTTGAGAAATTTTGCAAGATATTTTAATATAATTTTTTATGGAAATCAATTATGACCTTTAAGTAAAGTACCACTTCCGGTGTTTAAGCTGTGACCAAAAAAGGAGGTTCACAACTAGATTTTACAACACTCCTAAATACAAAATTTCAACTTTCTACGGCTAACCGTTTTTGAATTATGCAAGATACGAACGTATATACGTACAGACGCCACGACGAAACTAGTCAAATTGGATTCAGGAGTGGTCAAAATGGATATTTCCGTTGAAATCTGAAAACCGAAAATTTTCACGATTCCAATACTTCCTTGTAAGAAGTAAAGGAAGTATTGGAATCGCGAAAATTAATAATTATCGGTATGAAGACATAATGGTGTTATAGGGAGGAACTCGACACTAGTAACCGTCTTGAGACGAAGCAACTATATTGTTTAATCAATGCCGGAAGTCGTGGAATCTGTTCGGTGTCACCGAATTGGTATTGAGGTTGTGAAATGTTGTCGCTTCCGATTGGACACTTATATCACCGCTGTGGCCTACAGCTGCTCTTGGATTGGCTGGAATGTCTCTTAGTTCCTTCGCATCCTTGCCCTTATTGGTTCAGATTGTGGCCATTTAGGAAGGCTATAACAGATAGTAGAGATTTTAACTTTAGGAAAAGATTATCAATGTATTAATTTATTTTATTGGATACATATTTTGGTTTATAATTTTCATTAGGGATTGATAAATTATTTGCCACTACTACAATCTTTTATTTATCAAAAACTAGTTTTAAATGTTATACATTCATCTTCAGTTCTAAAAACACACAAATATTAAAAAATAAGCAATTTAAAATACAGTTTAGTATTGCTATACATATTAAATTAAATTTAATATAAATTAGTATTATAAACCATTTATGAATTATGAATTTAATTAAGAGAAAAGATCAAATACACATGTTGGTACTCATCAAGATTTATATCAAAAAGAAAAATTCTGTATTGGTTTGTTCTTGCACTGAACTAGCAATAGAAGAAATGTGGGGTGTTTATAAGTAAAAGGTTTAGGGGACGGGATTTTTCCAGTAATTCTGGTGGTTAATTGTTTTTTTTTCTGTTATAGACGGGAATATATTTAAGATTGTACTATTACTAGTACTATTACTATTGTTGATCTATATATGTGTGCGTTCGGACATTGATGGTTGATTAGTTTCATAAATTTTCAAATTGTCTAAGAGTTTATATACTGGATTACGAAGGGGTTGATTGTGAACTGGAAGGGAGAATTATGGAGAGGTGAGAAGGTAGTTGGATGGATAAGCCAGTTTTAGTGGAGAGCCACCTGCCAAGATATTTAAATTTTTCACTTTGGGTAAGACTCCAATTTCCTAGTGTGAGGGAATCATAATCCATATTCAAAGCCAAATATTCTGTTTTTTGTTTGCTGATTTCTAGACCTCCCAATTTGTATGCTTCTAACAGTTTTCTTATCATTTAGGAAGCATCTTCCTCATCATTGGCTATTACCACTTGGTCATCAGCAAACTGAAGATTATAAAGGCATTCATTTCCTACCATGATTCCCATCTTCTGACATTTCCTTTTCCACTCACACAATACACTTTCAACATATAAATTGAAAAGTGTAGGGGATAAGGAGCAACCCTGTTTAAGTCCTTTGTTCAATTCAAATTCTTTTGATAAACCATCCTTGAGTTTTACTCTGGCTTTGGAACCTTTATACATCCCTTGTATTGCGTTGATAATATATCCGCTCACTCCTAATTTTGCCAGAGCACCCCAAAGGTTGCTTAGGGGTACAGTGTCGTATGCTTTCTGTAGGTCGACAAATACTAATAAAACTCCTCCATTGCAGGCTTTCTTCTTTTCAAGAAGCTGTGTAAGAGTAAAAATGTGGTCTATACAGGATCTACCTGTTCGAAAACCGGCTTGTTCTTCCGGCAACATCTCTTTACACTCTTCCATTAGTCTTCTGTTCAGTACTCTGCCGTATAACCTACTTATACTGCTCGTTATAGAGATTCCTCTGTAGTTAGAGCAATCCTTTTTTTTTCCTTTTTTATAAATGGGAGTGATATGAGCTTCCTTCCATTCCTTGGGGACTGCGCCTTGCTCCATACTCCTTGTCATAAGGTTTGCCTTATGCTCCTTGTCATAAGATTTGCCTTTTTTCAATTCGAATGGACCATGTTTGATCAGCTCAATTGATATATCACCAGGACCAGGCGACTTTCCATTTTTCATTCTTTTTAAGGCTGCTGTTAATTCTTCAACTAATATGGCTGCTGGAGTATCTCCTTCATATTTCTCCTTCTGCATCCTTTCTGTAACAAATTCTGGTCGTTCCTCCTGCAGTAATTTGGCAAAATATTCCACACATTGATTTTTCCTGTATTAGAGGTAGGTTTATTTTTTCCTTCTTCGGATTCTTAATGGATCTAAGCTGCTTCCAAGCCTCAGTGGATTTTTGACCGTGCATACATCGATCGATGCACTCGCATTTTTTCATCCAATAGTCATTTATGGCTTTTTTTCGCTGTTTCTTTACCTAATTTTATTTTAATTCATTCACTATATATATATATATATATATATATATATATATATATATATATATATATATCTTTCTTTGTTTCATTATTATTTGTGTATCTTGTTTATTGAGCCCTGCTGAAGACCTGCAAAGTGGGTCGAAACGTTAGTTCCTAATAAATAGTTTTTACTATTTGTGATCAACTTTTTTTTTTTTCCCCTCCCGGACCATCTCATTCCTTCTCAAGCATAAATAACTCGGTAATAAACTCGTATAACAATTTCAAATATGAATTATAATAACAATATGGGCTTTGAAACTTACCAGTTGATAAAATCACATTAAGAGCAGAGGAATGACAAAATTAGGTTCAAACTTGAACAAAGTTGTTTGCAAAGAAACTTGAAAGTGAAGTCTTTATCAAAGAGAAGAGAAGGCGGAACAGCGGTGTAATAGCTTCAGGAGGCACTTTAAAGTGGAACAGACGATTTTAAGCGATAATAAGTTTCTTTATCTCCACTGTCTGGGTTCGAGTCTATGAAATATTCCTGTGGCTATAGGGTTTCTTTATACTCACAAAATACTGGTGTAAAAATATACAATTCCTTTACTATGACTATAATAATATTTATATTTTGATCTCTTAATGCCCGTTTATAAGGTGACAGTTACAGCGACTGTCTTAGGTAATGCCATCGTGTGAACTGTAAGACAGTTATAGTGACAGCATTCACAGTCGTGGCGGCTCTGTCGCAATTTCAGATTGAGTATCTGTCGCAGCAGAGAAAGCTTCTGTCACGTTAATTGCCACATCTAAACGCCTTGACAGTAAATATTATATAATATTATCAATATTATCAAGATATCGATATTGTTAACTGATTTCAATATAAATATCGATATTTTGCTTTCGACATCCCATCCCTAGAACACAGCTACTATAGACAGTAACACAAACACACCACACCACAAGTTTTTATGAATCTTTGTTTCTCGAACCCACTGCCTTTGTAGAATTTGTTTATTTTATTTTATTTTTCCTTCTTTTTACTTACTTCTCACATAACTCAAAAACACTCAGCAGTAGAAAGTTAAAATTTTGCATTCAGAATTGTTGTAAAATCGTATTTTGAACCTCCCTTTTTGGTCACTGCATGATCACCGGAAATGGTACTTTACTTGAAGTTTATAATTGATTTCCATCAAAAATTATATTAAAATATAACGCAAAACTTCTCAAATTTAGTATTTATAACTTATACACTGATTAAAAATAACATACTAGACTTTGGTCTAAATTGGAAAACCGGAAGCGATACTTTACTTGAAGGTCATAATAAACTTTCATTAAAAATTATATTAAAATATATTGTAATACATCTCAAATTTGGTAAATAGAATTTTTATCCCAATGTTAATAAAATACTAGATTTTGGATAAAATTGTTGAACCGAAAGGGGCACTTTACTTGAAGGTCATAATAAACTTACATCAAAAATTATATTAAAATTAAATACAGAGATCATATGGTTCGGTAATAAACGTTATAAATACTATTTTTTCTCATTATAATTAAACATTTGTATTACTTGTTTTAAGTGTTAAAATTGAGTGTAAATTTTTTTTCCTCCCATTTGTGAGCTGAACAAGCCTCCAGCAGGAGAATAAGATATAAGTTCAGCGGGTTCTTCCGCTTAAAATGTCGAAACAATCGATTTCCAATGCTTTACCAACTGACATTGGCAGTTATAATGTTGTCACGGAAAACGAAAAAAAATTCATGGGAACTTGATACCTACTGAAAGAAAACGACTTATAATAACAGAATGAGAGCTTAAGAAACAAGAGCTTGTGTGTGTGTTTGTGTGTGTGTGTGTGTGTAGATAGATGGATGTCGCGACGCCTATTGACGTTTTTGAGACTCTGCAATCTTCGGAAACTAATAACCAAATTCAGGATCAATTTTTGAGCGACCGATTTGTTGTTTAACAGGCATACAAGGAAGTCATGCGGTGTCCACATCAGATATTTATTATTTTTTTGAAAAAATAACGGTTTTCGATTTACTATCGATATTATGATATATAAAATATACCATGTTTAAAAAATAAATCGATATTTTTCAACATCTTACATATATACGACTTCTCCTCTCTCAAGAATAAAGAGGAGGCAGTGAAGGGCATATCTCTGACGTACTTCCGTTATAATTTTCAAACTCCCGGAACAGATCAGCCTGGTTCTTGTCCCTATTTAACATCTCTTATTGTCATTCGGTACAGTCTTATTAATTTATGTACAAATCTACAATGGCATTCTACAGTATTATTCTGTCTATGCTATCGTAGGCATTTTTATAGAATAGGAAAATATGATGAGTCCGTATTTTGTGGTCTCTGTCCTTTTGCAAAATCTGGTCGGGATTTGCCACTTATGAAACCACACTGCTATTGACCAATAACCCGCTCAGTATATGATAGGAGCTTCTGATGTAGAATACTAGAGATGGCCTTGCAGCTGAAAAGTAAATCGTTAAAATATTTACTTGAATATTAGCAACAAAAATCCAACTGGGAGACCATCCTCTCAGGATCTCGTCTGCATTCGGAGGATCCTTAAAAATATATAAGGTTAAATTAATTATAAAACGCAATAGGCTTTACTAACAAAGCTAAATCGAATTTCATGGAAAAAAAAAAGACTGTACCGAATGACAATAAGAGATGTTAAATAGGGACAAGAACCAGGCTGATCTGTTCCGGGAGTTTGTAAATTATAACGGAAGTACGTCAGAGATATGCCCTTCACTGCCTCCTCTTTATTCTTGAGAGAGGAGAAGTCGTATATATGTAAGATGTTGAAAAATATCGATTTATTTTTTAAACATGGTATATTTTATATATCATAATATCGATAGTAAATCGAAAACCGTTATTTTTTCAAAAAAATAATAAATATCTGATGTGGACACCGCATGACTTCCTTGTATGCCTGTTAAACAACAAATCGGTCGCTCAAAAATTGATCCTGAATTTGGTTATTAGTTTCCGAAGATTGCAGAGTCTCAAAAACGTCAATAGGCGTCGCGACATCCATCTATCTACACACACACACACACACAAACACACACACAAGCTCTTGTTTCTTAAGCTCTCATTCTGTTATTATAAGTCGTTTTCTTTCAGTAGGTATCAAGTTCCCATGAATTTTTTTTCGTTTTCCGTGACAACATTATAACTGCCAATGTCAGTTGGTAAAGCATTGGAAATCGATTGTTTCGACATTTTAAGCGGAAGAACCCGCTGAACTTATATCTTATTCTCCTGCTGGAGGCTTGTTCAGCTCACAAATGGGAGGAAAAAAAATTTACACTCAATTTTAACACTTAAAACAAGTAATACAAATGTTTAATTATAATGAGAAAAAATAGTATTTATAACGTTTATTACCGAACCATATGATCTCTGTATTTAATTTTAATATAATTTTTGATGTAAGTTTATTATGACCTTCAAGTAAAGTGCCCCTTTCGGTTCAACAATTTTATCCAAAATCTAGTATTTTATTAACATTGGGATAAAAATTCTATTTACCAAATTTGAGATGTATTACAATATATTTTAATATAATTTTTAATGAAAGTTTATTATGACCTTCAAGTAAAGTATCGCTTCCGGTTTTCCAATTTAGACCAAAGTCTAGTATGTTATTTTTAATCAGTGTATAAGTTATAAATACTAAATTTGAGAAGTTTTGCGTTATATTTTAATATAATTTTTGATGGAAATCAATTATAAACTTCAAGTAAAGTACCATTTCCGGTGATCATGCAGTGACCAAAAAGGGAGGTTCAAAATACGATTTTACAACAATTCTGAATGCAAAATTTTAACTTTCTACTGCTGAGTGTTTTTGAGTTATGTGAGAAGTAAGTAAAAAGAAGGAAAAATAAAATAAAATAAACAAATTCTACAAAGGCAGTGGGTTCGAGAAACAAAGATTCATAAAAACTTGTGGTGTGGTGTGTTTGTGTTACTGTCTATAGTAGCTGTGTTCTAGGGATGGGATGTCGAAAGCAAAATATCGATATTTATATTGAAATCAGTTAACAATATCGATATCTTGATAATATTGATAATATTATATAATATTTACTGTCAAGGCGTTTAGATGTGGCAATTAACGTGACAGAAGCTTTCTCTGCTGCGACAGATACTCAATCTGAAATTGCGACAGAGCCGCCACGACTGTGAATGCTGTCACTATAACTGTCTTACAGTTCACACGATGGCATTACCTAAGACAGTCGCTGTAACTGTCACCTTATAAACGGGCATTAAGAGATCAAAATATAAATATTATTATAGTCATAGTAAAGGAATTGTATATTTTTACACCAGTATTTTGTGAGTATAAAGAAACCCTATAGCCACAGGAATATTTCATAGACTCGAACCCAGACAGTGGAGATAAAGAAACTTATTATCGCTTAAAATCGTCTGTTCCACTTTAAAGTGCCTCCTGAAGCTATTACACCGCTGTTCCGCCTTCTCTTCTCTTTGATAAAGACTTCACTTTCAAGTTTCTTTGCAAACAACTTTGTTCAAGTTTGAACCTAATTTTGTCATTCCTCTGCTCTTAATGTGATTTTATCAACTGGTAAGTTTCAAAGCCCATATTGTTATTATAATTCATATTTGAAATTGTTATACGAGTTTATTACCGAGTTATTTATGCTTGAGAAGGAATGAGATGGTCCGGGAGGGGAAAAAAAAAAAAGTTGATCACAAATAGTAAAAACTATTTATTAGGAACTAACGTTTCGACCCACTTTGCAGGTCTTCAGCAGGGCTCAATAAACAAGATACACAAATAATAATGAAACAAAGAAAGATATATATATATATATATATATATATATATATATATATATATATATATATATATATATAGTGAATGAATTAAAATAAAATTAGGTAAAGAAACAGCGAAAAAAAGCCATAAATGACTATTGGATGAAAAAATGCGAGTGCATCGATCGATGTATGCACGGTCAAAAATCCACTGAGGCTTGGAAGCAGCTTAGATCCATTAAGAATCCGAAGAAGGAAAAAATAAACCTACCTCTAATACAGGAAAAATCAATGTGTGGAATATTTTGCCAAATTACTGCAGGAGGAACGACCAGAATTTGTTACAGAAAGGATGCAGAAGGAGAAATATGAAGGAGATACTCCAGCAGCCATATTAGTTGAAGAATTAACAGCAGCCTTAAAAAGAATGAAAAATGGAAAGTCGCCTGGTCCTGGTGATATATCAATTGAGCTGATCAAACATGGTCCATTCGAATTGAAAAAAGGCAAATCTTATGACAAGGAGCATAAGGCAAACCTTATGACAAGGAGTATGGAGCAAGGCGCAGTCCCCAAGGAATGGAAGGAAGCTCATATCACTCCCATTTATAAAAAAGGAAAAAAAAAGGATTGCTCTAACTACAGAGGAATCTCTATAACGAGCAGTATAAGTAGGTTATACGGCAGAGTACTGAACAGAAGACTAATGGAAGAGTGTAAAGAGATGTTGCCGGAAGAACAAGCCGGTTTTCGAACAGGTAGATCCTGTATAGACCACATTTTTACTCTTACACAGCTTCTTGAAAAGAAGAAAGCCTGCAATGGAGGAGTTGTATTAGTATTTGTCGACCTACAGAAAGCATACGACACTGTACCCATACTAAGCAACCTTTGGGGTGCTCTGGCAAAATTAGGAGTGAGCGGATATATTATCAACGCAATACAAGGGATGTATAAAGGTTCCAAAGCCAGAGTAAAACTCAAGGATGGTTTATCAAAAGAATTTGAATTGAACAAAGGACTTAAACAGGGTTGCTCCTTATCCCCTACACTTTTCAATTTAGATGTTGAAAGTGTATTGTGTGAGTGGAAAAGGAAATGTCAGAACATGGGAATCATAGTAGGAAATGAATGCCTTTATAATCTTCAGTTTGCTGATGACCAAGTGGTAATAGCCAATGATGAGGAAGATGCTTCCTAAATGATAAGAAAACTGTTAGAAGCATACAAATTGAGAGGTCTAGAAATCAGCAAACAAAAAACAGAATATTTGGCTTTGAATATGGATTATGATTCCCTCACACTAGGAAATTGGAGTCTTACCCAAAGTGAAAAATTTAAATATCTTGGCAGGTGGCTCTCCACTAAAACTGGCTTATCCATCCAACTACCTTCTCACCTCTCCATAATTCTCCCTTCCAGTTCACAATCAACCCCTTCGTAATCCAGTATATAAACTCTCAGACAATTTGAAAATTTATGAAACTAATCAACCATCAATGTCCGAACGCACACATATATAGATCAACAATAGTAATAGTACAATCTTAAATATATTCCCGTCTATAACAGAAAAAAAAACAATAACCACCGGAATTACTGGAAAAATCCCGTCCCCTAAACCTTTTACTTATAAACACCCCACATTTCTTCTATTGCTAGTTCAGTGCAAGAACAAACCAATACAGAATTTTTCTTTTTGATATAAATCTTGATGAGTACCAACATGTGTATTTGATCTTTTCTCTTAATTAAATTCATAATTCATAAATGGTTTATAATACTAAATTATATTAAATTTAATTTAATATGTATAGCAATACTAAACTGTATTTTAAATTGCTTATTTTTTAATATTTGTGTGTTTTTAGAACTGAAGATGAATGTATAACATTTAAAACTAGTTTTTGATAAATAAAAGATTGTAGTAGTGGCAAATAATTTATCAATCCCTAATGAAAATTATAAACCAAAATATGCATCCAATAAAATAAATTAATACATTGATAATCTTTTCCTAAAGTTAAAATCTCTACTATCTGTTATAGCCTTCCTAAATGGCCACAATCTGAACCAATAAGGGCAAGGATGCGAAGGAACTAAGAGACATTCCAGCCAATCCAAGAGCAGCTGTAGGCCACAGCGGTGATATAAGTGTCCAATTAAACTCGGCCGGAAGCGACAACATTTCACAACCTCAATACCAATTCGGTGACACCGAACAGATTCCACGACTTCCGGCATTGATTAAACAATACAGTTGCTTCGTCTCAAGACAGTTACTAGTGTCGAGTTTCCTATAACACCATTATGTCTTCATACCGATAATTATTAATTTTCGCGATTCCAATACTTCCTTTACTTCTTACAAGGAAGTATTGGAATCGCGAAAATTTTCGGTTTTCAGATTTCAACGGAAACATCCATTTTGACCACTCCTGAATCCAATTTGACTAGTTTCGTCGTGGCGTCTGTACGTACGTACGTTCGTATCTCGCATAACTCAAAAACGGTTAGCCGTAGAAAGTTGAAATTTTGTATTTAGGATTGTTGTAAAATCTAGTTGTGAACCTCCCTTTTTGGTCACAGCTTAATCACCGGAAGTGGTACTTAACTTGAAGGTCATAATTGATTTCCATCAAAAATTATATTAAAATACTTTGTAAAACTTCTCAAATTTGGTATTTATAACTTATATATTGATTTAAATAACATACTAGATTTTGGTCAAAATTGGAAAACCGGAAGCGGTACTTTACTTGAAGGTCATATAAGTCTTTCATCAAAATTATATTAAAATACAACGTAAAACATCTCAAATTTCTTAAATTAGACTTTTATATCAATATAAAGAATATAATAGATTTTGGTTGCAATTGAAGAGCCGAAAGAGGTACTTTACTAGCCAAAATAGGTCATAATAAACTTACATCAAAAATTATATTTAAATTAAACGCGTAAACGCATAATAAAGGTTACAATCGCAATTTGGTTTCCAATCCAATTAAATTTCATGGAAAAAAAAAACTTTTTAAAAGCTTTTTGCTACATGTAACAAAATTGGCTAGTAAGAGCCGAGTTCATTGGCACAATATAGCCACTATTCATCCGTGTATGTCCACTAGTGCCACGATAATATCAATTCTCGAGAACGGAGGGGGGAGGGGGCGCTCCATCTGCAACACTACAAATTGTTTTAGGTCCTCGCCACCCTAGTCACGTGTGCTCGTGAAATGTATTCCAATACATAATACATGAGGCAATGAGGAACAAATGGGCCGAATTAGATTTAAATATTTCAAGTCCCTGGTCCAAGTCGAATAATTGACTTCCAGGGCAACTTCTGTGCCCCGTTTATTCCCATTTTCTATTATATACCTACCTCTGGAATTTCTGTTTTCCGCTTTACTTCAGTAACATATTCGGAATGATATTTCGGATATTAATAAAAGATATCTATTTACTCTAATACTTATTGTAAATAACAATTAAATAAATTTAAGTACCGTATTTAAATCACTTTTATTACAATAAAATATTTATTTATATACTACTAAAGCAAAAGAATTGATAAACAAAGTTCAAAAAGGGATATTTTTAGTAATTCTCTTATGTATGTATGGGCTTTCTTGTACGAGGCCACAAACGTAATCTATCATGTTCTCATTGTACTGCACCTAATAACGTAATTGGAAGATCATCACATCTTGGTACATAAGTTCTCCTTGTTCTTATCCCTAGGCAGCAATATTATCCTTGAATCGTCCTGAGAGAGCATGAACTTTAAAGGACATTCTACAGCCCAAGAGTTTAAGACTTATGATTCTCAGCTCTGTTTCCAAGAAACTCACGAACTACTCTTTTAAGGCAGTTCCAGGTTTTTTTTTTTTAGTCTAGGCAACGGGGGCCAAAAATTACTTACTTCGTTGCCTTCTACAACCCGGGGTGGGTCTTTGGCCCCCTCTAAGAGCCTCCGCCATCCAGCTCGGCCTCTCGCCGCCGGCTTCCAGTTCCGTTGGTGAATTGTGCTCATGTTACTATCTATAGCGGCTTTGTTCAAGGAATGGAATATTGAAAGCAAAACACTGATATTTAAAGTCAGCTGTGAATGGACTTAATCCAAACAATATCTTAATTATATCGGCAAAGAAAAATAGATATTATAAAAACAATATCTTAATTATAACGGTACAGAAATATCGATATTATAAAAACAATATGTAAATTGGGGCATATCGGGCCAGAGATATGAATATGTGTGTGTTCCTTTAATAGTTCCTTTAAAAAATTAAAAATATCGAGTCCCTATATACCATCGATATTAAAATTTCACTATCCAAAACCGAAATTAAAAAAACAAATATATATTACATTACTCATATTGGTATAAGAGTCTAATTTACCAAATTTGAGATGTTTTACATTATATTTTAATATACTTTTTGATGAAAGTCTAATGTGACTTCAAGTAAAGTACAACTTCCGGTTTGCCAATGTTTACCAAAATCTGTTATGTTGTTTATATTAGTATGCAAGTCTTAAATTCCAAATTTGAAAAGTTTCGCATTATATTTTAAAATAATTTTTGATGAAAATCAGTAATGACCTTCAAGTAAAGTACCACTAAATACAAAATTTCAACTTTCTACGGCTAACCGTTTTTGAGTTATGCGAGATACGAACGTACGAACGTACGTACAGACGCCACGACGAAACTAGTCAAAATGGACTCAGGGATGGTCAAAATGGATATTTCCGTTGAAATCTGAAAACCGAATATTTTCGCGATTACAATACTTCCTTTACTTCGTACAATGACCTTCAAGTAATGTTCGACAAATAAACAACTATAAATACTTGCGGTGAAGTGTGTTCATGTTTACTATCTATATTGGGTTTGTTCAAGGAATGGAATGTCGAAAGCAAAATATCGATATTTAAAGTCAGCTGTGAATGAACTTAATCCAAACAGTATCTTAATTATATCGGCAGAGAAAAATCGATATTATAAAAACAATATCTTAATTATAACAGTACAAAAATATCGATATTATAAAAACAATATGTAAATTAGGGCACATCGGATCAGAAATATCAATATATGTGTGTTCCTTTAAAACATTAAAAATGTAGAGTCCTGATATATCGGAATATCGGCATGTTTTCAACATATCGAACTAATATTTCGATATGTTCAATAACTATTGATACGATATGTTTTTTCTCTTCTTTTTAATATAGAAACAGAGGCGATTTTGAGGATATAGATATAGGAGAAAATAGGTTTGAACACGTTGAGAAATTTAAGTATTTGGGGTCTGTGATTACTAGAAAAAACGAAATTCAAGAGGAAATAAAGGCGCGGTTAAAGGCGGGAAATGCTTGTTATTTTTCGGTGTCAACATTACTTAGGTCGCGCATTTTGTCCAGAAACTTAAAACTTAGAATATACAAAACTATTATCTTGCCTACAGTTCTGTATGGGTGTGAAACGTGGCCGCTAACCTTGAAGGACGAACAACGCCTTAAGGTATTCGAGAATAAGGTACTGCGTAAAATATTTGGTCCGAAAAAGGATGAGTCAACTGGAGAGTTTAGGAGATTACACAACGCGGAATTGCGGAGCATGCACCCTGTTAATATAATCGAAGTGATATCATCGCGACGGTTGAAATGGGCTTGCAAAGTTGTTGGGCTCAGTAACGAACGAATTCCTAAAAAGTTAATAAACGCTGAGCTGACTGGTAAACGTCCGAGGGGTAGACCGAAACGTAGGTGGGAGGATAGTATTAAGAGTGATCTAATGAATTTGGGTTTGGAAGGTAGTCGGTGGACCGAGATTTGTAGACAGCGATTGGTGGTATCGGCATCGAACCTCCGGGTTCGCTAAGCCTTTTATTATTATTATTATTTTAATATTAATAACAACGATATTTTTATTGGTATATCGAACAGCAATTGCGATATGATTGAAATCGATGTTTAAATTCTCAAGGCTCTTTAAAAGATTAAAAAAATAAATAAATAAATATCCATATTTTTTCGATATATTAAAAAAATATCGAAACGATGTATATCGATATATTTTTGCGGTATTAACATCGCTATACCCGCCTTGCATTTCCATCAGAAAACCATCTTAAATCTCCGTATCAATGGCCAGTTTTACTCCGTAAAGATCCAGTTCCAGTAAGTTTCCAGTACTATTTCTAGACTATACCACTGTATAGTGCAGACTACATCGCGAGAATGGAAGCCTGGTTCCTTAAATCCACACACACCGCCTAGTTATTCAAACGTTGGACAGGTATAGTTTTTAAAATATAAACTAAAATTGTCAAGGCATGATTCAAGACGATTTATATAATGAAAATTTATTTGTTAAAATATAAAATAAAAATAAAACAGATTTTTTTTGTTGATCTGTGTAATAACAATTTATTTTTTTTTTTATAAAGAAAAACAAACATAAATATTATTATTTATAAACTTTATTAACAGCGGATTAATTGTTTTCACATAGCATCACAGATTTTCCTCTAATGTGTATTTTATTAATGTGCCTATTCTAACACGTGAAGAAGTCCGCTTTTTACAGTTTCAGAAACTGCTTTCCAAAGAGAATCTGCCATAATCTTTACTTAAAATGGATAGAAATGAGATCAAATTGGTTTATATATATAAAAAAAAAAGTTTTCTAATCTTTAACTATATTTGCCATAATTATAATAACATTTTGCTAAAGACTATTACCTACATCACAAGAGAAATATTCAATAATCATAACCAATATAAATTTAATATTAAATCCAGCGTTGATTGGCGTACTTAAATAAGTTGGAATATTCTGTTTGATTCGTAATAATAAAGTTGAAGCTTTTCTTTATCTTTGCCAAAGCAACCCTACCAAGTTTCCTTAATATAACTTTACCAATTCCAGAGTCTTGTTTAAAAAGCGATAAGAGTATAATAAACAAGACTTCTCGGAAAATCAAATAACTTTTATTAACTCACTCAGTTGGATTGTTATGTTTCCATGTTTGTTGTATTGATTCCAACAAAGTTGACCTCTAGTAGGATTACGTTATCTATAAACACTGGCAAAGTATTTTCTATATTATAATAACTAAACATAATCAATAAGTTTAAATAAAACGATCAAATTACTATTGGTACGCGACCGGCAAGTAAGGTTTTAAATTAAAAAAAAAAAATCAAATTCTATTTCTGTGATGAATGATTTTTTACTTCCTTGTACGCAGCAAAGGAAGTATTGTTATTGCGAAAATTTTCGATTTTCAGATTTCAACGGAAACATCCATTTTGACCATCTCTGAATCCATTTTGACAAGTTTCGCCGTGATGTCTGTACACAAGTTTGTCCGTGCGGATCTCGCCTAACTCAAAAACGGTTAGCCGTAGAAAGTTAAAATTTTGTACTTAGGATTATTGTAAAATTTAGTTGTGAACCTCCTGTTTTGGTCAATGCAAAACTTCTCAAATTTTGGTATATAATCCATACATATTAGTGTAAATAACATAATAAATTTTGATTAAAATTGGCAAACCGGAAGTGGTACTTTACTTGAAGGTCATATAAGACTTTCATCAAAATTATATTAAAATACAACGTAAAACATCTCAAATTTCTTAAATTAGACTTTTATATCAATATAAATAATATAATAGATTTTGGTTGCAATTGAAGAGCCGAGAGGGGTACTTTACTTGTAAAATAGGTCGTAATAAACTTACATCAAATATTGACATTAAATACAGAGATCGTTTGGTTTGGTGATAAAGGTTACAAGCGCGATTTTTTTTTAAAAGCGTTAAAATTGAGTGTAAAATACTTTTTTTCATCCACATTTTCGAGCTGAACAAGTTTGCAACTGGAGAATAAGATATTAGTTAAGAGAGTTCTCCGCTTAAAATGTCGAAACCGTCGATTTCCAATGCTTTATCTAGTTGACATAAAATAACGGAATGAGACCTCCAGGAACAAGAGCTTGCGTGTATGTCTCTTTGTGACAATAGATGGACGTCGCCATGCCGAGTGTCATTTTTGAGATACTGTTATCTTCGGAAACTAGTAACCAGATTCAGTATCACTCTTTGAGCCACCGATTTATAGCTTAATAGGCGTACAAGGAAGTCATGGGGTATCCACATCAGATATTTTGTATAAATTATAGTTATTAACTGATTCCATTACGTATCATCAGACCTATAGCCTCACAATTAAAGACTCCTCTCCAACTGGTATCAAGGGCCTCTTATCTCCAAATCTACATCTCCAGTACAAATCCAAAGCCAGCGCCTCCATCCAGAAATCACTGCCTGTTCTTTACCAAATATTCTTACGATACACTCTACAGGGTTGTTCTCGATAAAATTACTTAGTAACAACCAAGGACATTTTCAACACCTTAATTTGCCCATATTTCCTCCTCGGCTATCCTCATGGTAACCATTAATAAATTTTAATCAATTGTGATTCTCTTCCAGTTCTCAATAACTTTATTAATAAATACTACAAGGATATAAATGGAAAGTTACACACACGAAGCTTTGAATCTCCAAAATAACGGAAATACGACTAATCTGTCGATACTTCAGACGTCATCAGAACAGATAGAGAGAGAGAGAGAGAGAGAGAGAGAGAGAACAAAAAAAACTCTAGGTGTGAAGATGAAATGCAGCTCATCTCACATCTGAAATCCAAAAAGAAACAAACCAGAAACAGCACCCTACCCCCAGACATCCATACACACATTGAAGGCAAAGGGAGGTTATGACAACAACTGGGAAAGACTAGAGAGAGAAATGCTTTATTAACAACAATGCTGCCCAAATACCTTGGGTTGCTACAAGCAGAGTATACTCATCAATCCACTGTTAGACATAATATATATATATATATATATATATATATATATATATATATATATATATATATATATATATATAAATTTATTTTTTTTCCTTCATTTAAATTCTAAATAAATTATTCTTATCGCTACATTACCACATTATATCTATTCTATATTATATCTATATCTAAACCTTCTACGTCTGTAATATATTCCTTACTTCTCTCTTTCAGCGACTATCACTTGAAATAATCCTTTTTTTTTCTTTTAATTAAGAAAAAAATAACAAAAAACTAATAGCTAATAAAATAAACTACTTACAAATTAATGAAATGTTCACACCAAAGCATCAAATTAGTACAAGAAGTAATAAATAAATGAAAAGATATGGATAAATACCACTGGCAACAACTATACATAAAGAAAAAATAAATAAATAAATAAAATAAAAACAGCTGATCATAAAAAAAAAAAGTTGACCAAAAATGTACAAAAGACTATAAAAATAAATCAAATAATAAAATAAAAAGAAATATAACAAGTGCAAAAGAATAAGGAAAGTAAAAATGGAGAAGAGAGGAAGGTTGATACCAAGAAAACAGTGGGTATATATGGCTATTCTACAAAAAAAAAAGGGGGAACTGTCTCTGGTTGGTGTCTTTTTGGACTGTGGATGCTTAATGTGACCAGATGCCCCGCTTTCGGTAGGACAGTCTCGCTTTTAGCCAGTGTCCCCAAGATTTACCGTGGGACGCGTAAATGCCCCTCTTTGAACGGTACAATGGAACCTCAATTATCCGTCTCCCCAATTTTACCATTATTCTCCCTAGTTTTTCTAGTAAATTTTGGTCATATCTATAAATTCTGATTTTTTACATAAATTCTTCATCGTAAAAAATTTGCTATCTTATTTTAACTTTTTTAGTTTTTCATCAGATTATTTTCGTTTTATTGTATTTAAAAAAAAAAAATCATTTTTGTATCATATTAATTTTCATAGTTATATACGTAGAGTTAACACATGGCATTGGCCCAGGAAGTATTAGTTATTAAATAGGGTTTATAACCCAGGAAGTTATTGTTTTGCTTCCTACTTATCAGCTTTGGACAAGTGTTATTTCCTTAATCATCCCCTCTCCTATTGTATGTATAAAAGCCTATCTGAAATGGACAGATCAAACAGTATTAGAATGTAGTATTAGAATAAGAATCAGAATGTTAATTAGAATGTAAGGTAGAATAAGAGAATGTGAGACAGTACACTCTCACTATGTTAGCTTTGAATCTAGTAGTAATATCTTTAGTAGAGTCTATCTGTAGTTAACACTGTCAGTAGCTCATTATTTATATTATGTAACTTGTACACTGTTTAATAAAGTATTTTCTAAGGCTTTCACTCATCGACTTTGTTAATTGTAGTAAGGTCCATAAGTTTCCGGCCTGGAGAAGAAAGAAAGATGAAAGAAAAAAAACTGGTGTTATTGTTTTTCAATATATTCTTCTCCAAGTTCTACACATTTAATACAACGCTTAGGGAATATTTCTATAGCATGAAAAAATGGAATATGAGAACTGTCCTCGTTCAAAGCCTTTTATACGCGGATGACATAATCCTAATAGCCGACACAAAGACCAAACTACAACAAGCTCTGGTAGAATGGGAAGAAGAGTTGCTCAGGAAAGGGATGCAAATTAACACCTTCAAGAGTAAAGTGCTGGTTATGGCGAGGGAAGAACAGGAAGATGTCCAACTCATCTGCAATGGCGAGACACTTGAGGTAGTGAAGGAATATACCTACTTAGGGACCGTAATTAGTAGCTCGGGTAAGATAGACGCCGAAATATCAAACAGAATAAGTAAGGCGAATCAAGTGTATTACCAGATTACTAATATCATTATCGGCCACCGAGAAGTAGATAAGAAGACCAAAATGCATGTATATAAGTCTGTTTACCTACCTACACTCACCTATGGAGGAGAAAGCTGGACGACACTGGACAGGCACTCTAGTCGCATAACGGCAGCGGAAATGAGGTTCCTTCGCAGATCTGTTGGGAGAACTAGAAGGGATCGCATTAGAAAGGAAAGCATTAGAGAGCAACTAGACGTTACAGAGCTTAAAACCACTCTAGAAAGACGGCAACTCCAGTGGTTTGGTCATGTCTGCCGGATGAACGAGGACACGAATCCTATAAAGGTATTAGAGGCTCGACCCACAGGAAAGAGACCACGCGGACGCCCCATTATTACGTACTAAGAATATATCCAAAGAATTGGAAGTAAAAGAGGCAAATCGCTCAATGAGATGAAGCGGCTAAGCAGGGACCGAGAGGAGTGGTTACGCTGGATTGAGGCTCCTCGACGCTAGCTAATGGCATAAGAGGATGATAAAGAAGAAGAAGAAGAAGAAAATAATTCTTCCACAGTCCTTCGCAGCGGCCTTAGAAATCAATGGTGTGTGGACAGGGGCAGTGTCGTGAAGAAGCAGAGCACCTCTGCTCAACTTCCCCCGCCTTTTCTCTTTGATGGCGTCTCATAAGCGGTGAAGTAGGGCTGCACAATACTCGGCATTCACTGTGGTGTTCCTTAAAATCAATCAAGAGTATTCCTCAACAATCCCAAAAATTGGTGGCCATTACCTTTTTTGTCGACTGCGTGACTTAGGCCTTTAATGGAGGTGCTTCTCCTGGCCTACTCCATTCAATAGACTCCCTTTTGCTGAGTTTGACATAGTATAAAACCATTGTATCATCCCCAGTTACAATTGAATCCAAGAAATTTTTTGGGTCGGCATTATACCCGACAGCTTCCAATAGGTGGCCAGGAGGAGGGTCGTAATCCAGACTTTCTCTCCCTAACTTGAAAAATTTTTCCCATTCTTTTACAGTGGAATACGAGGGGGAGTACTCCCCATACAAACCATCCAAGCGCTCTTTAATTTGCGCAGGAGTAAGGCCCTCTTTACACAAAAATCGATCTAGAACATTGTTAAAACGCACAGATTCCTTCAAGGTTAGATATAGACTGACAGGACTGAGGAATTACGGGTGATGGGTATGGAGAGTGCAGGCATAGACATGCTCGGGGAGGGGGAGAGGGGAGGCAAGTTTCAATCTGCTTGAAGTTGGGGAACAAGGGCAGGCCAGAAACTTATGGACCTTACTACGTATTTTATACTTAATGATACCTGGCTTGATTCCAAAAATATGGATAAAACGGTTTCATCACGTCAACCATTAGTTTATTTTTGCCACCAGCATGATATTTCTAAGCTATCCACTCTCGGACGCTCAAACATTTAGGATTATAACTTTTCGGGATTTGCCTGTAGATGTGTTGTTTATTGATTTTTCTTGAAATCCGATGTAGTTAAATTTCGAGACTCTCTCTCAAATACACAATTCTTGTAGTCACTGTTAGTTTGAGTAGTCTTATGCTATCTTCAGTGGAAATATATATCATATTATTTTCGTTCACCATGAGACCTATCAGCAAAGTGACTTTTGTGGATCGAGAGCTTTGTGAGGGGATGGAGGAAGTTAATTCAATTGCTTAACATTTTTTAATAATCAAAATTCATGGTTTCAATTTCTGCCAAAATATCTGATGTGGACAACACATGACTTCCTTGTACGCCTATTAAACTATAAATCGGTGCCTCAAAAAGTGATCCTGAATTTGGTTACTAGTTTCCGAAGATCGCAGTATGTCAAAAACAACACTCGGCGTAGCGACATCCATCTATTGACAATCAAACACACACACACAAATAGGGAGGAAACCCAGTATTTTACACTGAATTTTAACACTTAAAAGTAATAAAAATGTTAAATTGGATTGGAAACCAAATTGCTTTTGTAACCTTTATTACAGAAACATATGATTTATGCATTTAATTTAAATATAATTTTTGATGTAAACTTATTATGGCCTTCAAGTAAAGTAGCGTTTTCGGCTCACCAATTTTAACCAAAATATAGTAAATACATTCACATCAATATAAAAGTCCTATTTACCAAATTTGATATGTTTTACATTATATTTTAATATAATTTTTGATGAGTCTAATATGACCTTCAAGTAAAGTACCGCTTCCGGTTTTCCAATCTAGACCAAAATCTAGTATGTTATTTAAATCAAGATATAAGTTATAAATACTAAACTTGAGAACTTTTGCATAGTATTCTAATATAATTTTTGATGGAAATCAATTATGACCTTCAAGTAAAGTACCACTTACGGTGACTAAGCAGTGACCAAAAAGGGAGGTTCACAACTAGATTTTACAAAAATCCTAAATACAAAATTTCAACTTTCTACGGCAAACCGTTTTTGAGTTATGAGAGATTAGAACGTACGTACAGACGCCAAGACGAAACTAGTCAAAATGGATATTTCCGTTGAAATCTGAAAACCGAAAATTTTCGCGATAAAATACTTCCTTTACTTCGTACAAGGAAGTAATAAACTTATTCTACATTAAAAAATAGTTTTTTTTTTTAAATAGAAAGTGGTTCTCAAATATTTCTAATCTGAATACAGCCCTCTTGTCTTCGGTGTTTCGATACAAAATTCTTATAAAATATTTAAAAAAAAAAAAAAAAAAAAAAAGGAGAGAAGTTTAAACTGTAGTTTTTAAAATATACCGATATCGCTTGAGACAACTTGCAATCAGCACGGAGTTCGGAAACTCTCCGAGGTAGGAAATTCTACCGAAGTCCAGTGAGAAACTTTTCCAATCCAATAACAGCTTCGGCATTGACACCGAGGGAAAGCGGATCATAATATTGAACGTCTTTCGAAGAAAACTTACAGGGATTGCTTTGTCAAACCTAACAGATTACAGGGAGAAAAATCAGTTCATGTCACATAAATCAATAAAGCAGAAGTTTTCTTTAACAAATTATCTACATAAAATGATAAATTAACGAATCATAAAAGTTACATTATATGATGCCGTTAGGAAAGAAAAAATACACAAATAATTATAAAGTTATTTTAATGTATGCCAACGTTTCGGCCCAAGTTGTAGGCCTTCATCAGGACTAAGAAAAAAAATATCACAACCAGTATGAGAATATAAAAGTAGGAAAACATATGAATATTATTATAATATATGAAAAATTGTATATTTGAATTATGAAAAAAAAAATTAATGGATGAATATGAGATGAATGATGTAGTAGAATACATTTTTGTCTCTGAAACTATTTATTTATTGAGTAATATTACATTCTATCTCAGCACGGACAATTGCAATAGTGATAAAAAAATCATTAATATTAATATAATCGTACCATATTTAAAAAAAAAAAAATTAAATAATAACAAAATAAAAAATAAACTTAATACAAGAAATGATAAATAAATGCAACATCTTAAACACAGACATACTTATATACACTGGGAAACCGGCCAGGCTTGCCCCACCACATAAACGGAATACATAAAAATATATAATGAATTATCATAATTCATCATATGTTTTTGAGAGGTCATCCATTGAATCCATGACTACCTTAACGGTTTCTCACACCTTGAATCCCTACAACTTTGTTTTTAATCCGGTTATTTTACCTATGATAGTACTTTAATCAAAGTTCAGAACTTGCCATGGGGAATCCCGTCGCTCCTGAACTTTCCAAAACTATCCTTAATAATCTTCTTAATTCTATAATTATCCAATTCCCAAATGACATTCTCTTTCAAAAAATATGTCGATGGCCTCCTACTCGCCATTAATCCTGATGAAATTCCTGATATCCTGTCTGCCGTTAACTCCAGACGACCCCGCTCTCCCTTGACCGTTGAATGAGGAAAGAACAATTATCTTTATTTTCGGGACCTCCTCATCATAAGAAACCCTAAAAACACTATATCCACAGACTCTATGGCAAGAAAAAAATATTGCTTATATATTGCGTACACTAATCCCGTAGTTGCATAGCACCTGGTGGCACCTAACTCCGAAACAACTTAATATATCCTGAAGAAAAAGGGAGGAAACGTGAGCATAGCTCAGAATTTTCTTATATAATAAAATAACTAAAACATTTATCTGAAGGCACTCGAGCTGGAGTATAAGAAGGTAGGGGAGAAGAAATAGTGAGGACAGGCCTGGCATGAATAAAAAAGGATGAAGGGAGGATTTGGACGGGACCACATCTCTAGTTCCCTCCTTCCAGCTCACTCATCGCTGGAGAAAGTCACCTTTATCCACAGAGAAAATCTTCACCGACTCTGCTTTAAGATGCGCTCAACTCTTTAAGCTGGATGTAAGGGGTAACTTACAGGCATGGTGTTTTCTCGGTAAATAAATACCTCAAACTAAAGAATTTTTATTATAACATTTTTTACTATTCCTATTTAATATCTAGTAAAGTATAGCAAAATTAAAAAAAAAAAATCTATACCCATTCCATTAAATGATCCACAATTTAAACAATTTCATGAACAGGATTAATATACTTGCATATAAAAGAAATATTCTAAAAATAAAACTTTTTTTTTAATTTACTTTTTTTTTTTAAGTTTTTACCCTAAGCACTCGATTAGAAATATCTGGTCAAATTAATTGGATAAAATAAAAAGTCACATTAATTTCTGTAGAAAATAAAGAAATTTATTGTAATACAAAAATAAGCACATAGACACAGAAACAAAATATATAAATATAAATATATATATATATATATATATATATATATATATATATATATATATATCACATGCCTACTTAAATCCATACGCCTCACAGGGTTCAGCCAAAAATATGCACTTAAAAAAACTACGATGTTTTTGCTGTATTTCGAAGATTTAAGAAAATAACGGAAGTTCGTAAATCGTACGTAAATAACATAATTACAACCGAACTTACATCAACCAACTATCGACAAACATATTAGAGACTATCACTATATTAGAGATGTTGAAAAAGTATCAGTATATCGATATATAAAAAAAAATTAAAAAAAAAAGAATAGAAAACATAAAAAGTCTACAAGGACGGCGGATTAAAAAAAACAAAAAACGTTCATGTTGCTATTTATAGTGGCTGTGGATTCTAGGAATGGAATGTCGAAGGCAACATATCGATATTGATATTAGTATCGGCTAACCACATCAATATCTTAATTATAACGACCCAGAATTATCGATATTTCAAGATATTGTTAGTTCTTTTATCAAAATAAAAATAAAAAAAAAATGAGAAGGAGATTAGGAGATAACCTGCTTTTTATTATTTAAAGTCGGCAATAAATGAAATTAATAAAAACAATATCTTAACGATATCGGCAGTGAAATATCGATATAAAACAAATAAAATCTTAATTATATCGAAACAAAAATATTATAAAAACAATATCTTAATTATATCGTGCTAGATAAATGGATGTTATAAAAATAACATCTTAATTATAATGGCACAGAAATATCGATATTATAAAGACAGTATCTTAATATCAGCACAAAAATATAGGTATGTGTTTGTCCCTTTAAACGATTAAAAATATCGAGGTCCGGTATATCGAAGTATCGATATATTTAACTATTATTTCGATATATTAAAAAACAATCGATACGATGTATATCGATATGCACATCCCTAGACTATATAAATTATGTGAGTTTATGTATTTATTTTATTATTGTAGAAAATGTCTTGTTTCTTATAATTCGCTCAAGAATTTAATACAGAAAACAAATAATTTCTGATTGAGGAAAATGTAACTGAACTCCATTTTTGGTTGAGGTTGAATCAATACTCATGATAAAACAAAACAATGCCATGGAGTAGAACATTAATAAGGATAAACGAAAAAGGAACGCGGATAAACAATAGAGATTGGTTGATCCATTTGGTTATCCACGCCCCGATATTAAATCCTATTTTTTAATTATAATGTGTGAGCAATAGGGAAGTTACGATATTAGCCGAGAATATTACAGTTGACTCGCTGGGAATTATCCACCATAACCTGCATATTAGTTAACTGAGTAGATGTTTATTATTATTTATTTGTTAATTTTAAATATATTTATTACTATTATCATTTCATATTAATATTTATTACTACGGCCATATAACCTGTCTGAAGATTACTGCTCAATTGAGACTTTCCGTGAAATACGCAATCACATTTAATGTCAATTCACACCAATGTACATTGGACTCCCAGAAGCCTTGGCCTTGTCCAGCCTCCGAAGGAACGACATTGGAGGATTGGTATAATGTTTTATCAAGTTGTTCCCCGTAACAAGATGACGGAACCCGATATATGCCAATGTTGGATAATATCAGTCCAAATTGTTTCTATAAAATCCTAGCAGCACCCACAAAAATGGGTCTTCAATTTTTATTTGTATATATTACCCAAAACCTGAAACATAGATCTGGATAGCTACCTTTTACATATCGACATTGTATTTTTAAAAAGGCGTACCTAAGCCCCATTTAGCAAACTTTATAGGAAGCACATGAAACGATTTTTCCCCAAATATCAATATATTTTTTTTTTTAATTTTATTCCTTATTGTGCTGAGTATGAATTTATTAATCTGGCAAAACCATTATAATTACAATATATTTTAAAATATTCTAGCACTGGTTATGGCTAGAGTGACGACTGAGAGTCGTTAGTATTTGGTGCTTACGTAATCAATATTCGATTTATTGGCCAGTTACAATTTTTTTTTTTTTGTGAGCGGGAATCGATAGAGGTGGTGTTTACGTCACAAAGCAATTGAATCATAGTGTAGTTTTAACTGAATGGTTACTAATTTAAATTTTAGTATCGTAAGTAATTATATTAGAATATTTTTTTTAAATATGCATAAATGTTTTTAATTATGAAAAATATAAGTAACACGCCCAGCTTCATTTTCATTATTAATTTATATGAATGATTTTTATTCGAAATTTTTGTTGTATATTAGTATCTACATCTGCTATATATATATATATATATATATATATATATATATATATATATATATATATATATATATATATATATATATATATATATATATATACAAAAATAAATAAATATATTTTTATTACTATTCCTATTCATCCTTATATTTTTATTTATTTATTATTTCTGGTACTTATTTTGATGCCTAGAAGTGCTTATCTAAAATGTAAAAACTTGATCAGTTTTTTATTTTAACATTTTTGCATTTATATAAAAACATTATTTTAAATTATGAAATAGTTGAGGATCACTGAAAAAGAGAAATATGGGATGAATTACAAAGTAATAGAAGGTTTATGGCAAACGAAAGGGGGGAAAAAAGAAGAGATATAATATAAGTAATCCAGTGATGATAATAATATATGTAGAGCTAAAATGAAATACAAAAATAATATATATGCAATAAAAAAATTATTATGCAACTCAATGTATTTGGACAGCATTATCTGCAAATAAAGCGTTTGCTCTATAGATCGCAAAAAATGACTGTACCCAGGGCCGCCTTAACCATTGGGCTAAATGCTCCCGGGGCGCAGGCCTTTTAGGGGCGGCAATTTTTATTGGTGCTATATTTTTTTGTTATTATTAGTTATTTATTTTATTCAAAATCTTTTCATGATGAAATTAACCAAATAACCTGTTTTAAATGAAATATAAAATATTATATGCATACTTTACGAAGAGGGGGGCGACGAATATCTTAGGACGGCTCTATACTATACCTATAGCAGAGTTGGGCATAAATTAGTTGTAACTAAATAACTAAAAACTATAACTAACTTAGTTGTAATTCTGTTGAACTCACAACTAAACGATTAGTTGTTATTCGCCGAAAAAGAGCTAACTTTTATAACTAATTTAGTTATCAGTTGAAATGGACAACTAATTTTTTTTTTAGCTATGAAATATTAGTTGCAATGGCGATTACAACTGTTTAATTTTATTCGTATTTAACGAATAACAACTAACAACTAAATAAGTAAATTATTTTTTTGTTTTCATACTTATCATTTGCTTTCGTTAGCTGCTTATAAGTGCTATATCAACTTGAGATAATGTGCTGTGCCCATTGATAATTAATTCTATTTTATTTTATTTGTGAAAATAATTATTTTAGTTAAAATAACGACTTTTGAAATAATATCGATATATTTTGATGGCATTTTTCGTTTATTGGATAATTGATATTCACAGATAATTTAAAATAATTCAGATTTAAATAAAAAAAATAAATATATATATATATATATATATATATATATATATATATATATATATATATATAATTTACTTTTATTTTCGACATGTGAAATATAATATAGCGGTAATATATGGACTAATATATCGATAGTTGAATTAAATAATATATAATAATAATTTAATATAATATTCAATAAAATCTAATTCATAAACAGTGAATTGAATACAACCATATATGCATGGTGTAAAAATTATGATTAACAAAACATTATAAACTAATTCCCGATCAGTTCCCAAATTTATCCAATAAGCATTTTTCAAATTCTGCTGTTTTTTATGGATTCCTTGAATTTTTTATTTCTCCCTCTGTAAATAATGTTATTATTCAATATCGATCAGAACTATAAAATTATATTCAATTATAATATTATATAATTATAATATTCAATCCTTCGATGAAAGAATAACGTAGAACGGGTGTTCATGCAAGATTCGCTTTTATATGATAAATTACCTTTTAAATCTTTATTTTTTAAAAAAATAATTTTTTATCTTTTTCTTATTTTTTTGTTTTCATACTGCTTATAAGTGCTATATCAACTTGAGGTAAAGTGCTGTGCCCATTGGTAATTAATTCTATTCTATTTTATTTGCGAAAAATAATTATTTTAGTAAAAATAACGACTTTTGAAATAATATCGATATATTTTTATGGCATTTTTCGTTTATTGGATAATTGATATTCAGAGATAATTTTAAATAATTCAGATTTAAATAAAAAAAAAAAAAAAATATATATATATATATATATATATATATATATATATATAAATTTATTTTTTAAAATTTATTATTTTCTTTATTTTTGGTGGGGAAAGGATGTGCAATTCATCGATTTGGTGATCATTCATTAGTTTTTTTTTAATTTGATATCGGAGCATTTCTAATTATTAGTTTAAAAAAATCGTCGGTATACGTATCGTTAGTTAATTTAGTTTTCAAGGAGGCTATTTCCAAATATAATATCAGATTTTTGGTCGCGCATGCGCATTTCTATTTTCTGTTTCAGTTTTCTTCTTCGTTTCCACCAATATAGGGATCGTTCATTATGTTTTAGAGTGCTCTGATTCGTTTTTTTTTAAACGAATTTTTTATGGAATATGAACATTTCGATTTACTGTTACTGATGAAGTTTTCTATACTACAGGGATCGTTTATCAAGTTCACAAGGAAATTTATACGCTAAAAAATTTCAAATGTAATGGAAATTCAAAATGCGTATGCTTGATAAAAAAATCCAGTTCAATAAGCGGAATCAGAAAACTTCAACAGTTACAGTAAATCGAAATACACACGCGCGATCAAATATTCGATAGCAAATACGAAAATATAGTCTTTGAAAACAATGCCTATACCAAAAAAATTTAAAATGATATTGTACTTCGAAATGTGCATGCTTGATAAAAAATTCAATTAAAAAAAAAAGGAATCAGAAATCTCGAAAATCTAATGAACGATTCCTTTATTGAAGAAAACTTCAACATTAACAGTAAATCGAAATACGCATGCGCAATAAAAAATCAGATAGTATATTCGTAAATAGCAATGCTCGTTGCCGAACAAAATTTCAATAGTGAATTCGAAATTAGCAACTTCGAAAAATTAACGAACGATTACCAAATCGATGAAATCAACACCTCCTCAAAAAAAATATTAATATAAATATTTACAAATAAATAAACTTTTTTTTTTTTCAAAACTTTTAACTAGTTGAAATTAGCACTGAATTGCAATTATCTAATAAATGAAAAAAAAAGTCGAAAGAATATATCGAAATTATTTCATTTCAAGTCATCATTTTAATTAAAACAATTATCTTTAAATAATAAAATAGAAATAATTTATCTCCGGTTGGGTCACAATTCATAATGGCAAAATTTACAATTATAATGGAAAAAGTTACCTTTGAATTGGAAAGGGCTACAATTGAAACAAAAAAGACGACCGTTATTTGGAAAAGGCTACAATTAGTTGACTTGGAAATGCTATACCTAGAATTTGTTATTTGTGAATAAACCAATAACCAGTCCTAGTATGTGCGGACATCCGTTAGACTGTCTGTTAAGTTCTAAAGATCATAATTCAATATATAAACATAATATTAATTGCTAATTGTAATTCGGCAACTACGGATAAAACTGATTAGTTTTAAATTGCCTAGGAAAATTTATTTTTCACGACTAAAAAAATTAGTCGTCCATCACATAATTGTTCAGAAATTAATTACAGAACAGTAATTAATAATTAAATCATTTGCATTTTAATTGCAACAAATTTAATAACTATTAGTTATCTATTTACAAATTTAGTTAACTAAAAAATCAGTTAACTAATGCCCAATTCTGATCTATAGTAAGATTCTTAAAGTTGTGATGGAAAATAAATATACCATATTTTAGAACGTTTTAATTCGGCTTCTAACATCCGATATTTCTATAAATTAAAGAAGTTGTTCGCGGGTGAGTGTCAATGAAAAATAAACTAATAAATGTAACTTATTTATAGTGTACAGACGTTTCGGCTGTTGTTTGAATAGGCGCTAGCCTCTGTACCTCTGTACGCCTCTCTCCCCTGATGATGGCCAAAAAGTTAGGCCGAAACGTAGACACACAATAAATAAGTTACACTAATTAGAGTGTTTTTCCTCTCCCTCTCCCTCGGACAACTTCTTTAATTTCATTTACGCCCAATAAAACTTGTTCCAGTACTACTCCGATGTTTCTACAAATTGTTTCATTAGTTTGACATTTTTTTCATATAGTATAAATTAAAACTGTTAAGAATCCAATTAGAAAAGTATGCAATACTCAACAACTATGGTAGTTAAAGATTAAAATTCAGTGGATGTCCTTTTTTTTTCTTCGTTTTTTTTTTTTAGAGCTATTTTAATCCTTCAAGCCGAAAGCCAGAAGGGCCCACGATCCATGAAACAAAAGTTTAAATTAAAGTAATCACAGGAAACTTGTAAATTAGCACTCTAACTTAATTACATGATTTGTTTTAATTATCTCTAATATCTATATTCGTGAATCCTCACTTCGAAAAATAGTTTTAATAAAATTTATATAAGTGATGTGGCCGACGTGGATCTAATGGCACTATTTTTAATTGAGTTTGAAGTACATGCTCTATGGGTTTGCTCAAGCTATGGCCGAATGGTATATTGACTCAACCTAGATTGGATTTTACACAGACTTCGTATTTTTCTATCCAGGAGGTTTCTAAAAGGTGGGACAACAATAACTTACATTTTGAAGGACTGTATCAAATAAACCAATGTTTCTAAAAAAAAAAAAAAAAAAAAAAGGTTTTATTCTCAGAAAATACATTAAAAATTTATTTATTTCGGTGGATTTTAAAAATGACATTTTCCAAATTAATTAACCCGTAAATGAAACAAATTTCGGTCACCCTTCGATCTACCCTTAATTCTGGCGGAATAACTGTGAAGTTTTGGAAGTGCACTGTGGGCGACTAAGGTGTCATCGGTCCTTACTTTTTTGAGGAAGGGAGTGTGCGCACCGACAGCTACGTGCACATATTGGAGCCTATCCTTCACAAGATGAAGCACACATCTCGACGTTCGCTTGGTGTTTTGAGGGAAATGTTCTCTTACAGATTGATCTCTAAGAGGTACGACATGGCCGAGATTTACAAAATGTAATTTTTAAAACTCAATGAAATAAAACTATTTTCAATATACTTTATTAAAATAAAAACAGTTTTTTCTGTTTTTAACAGCTCTTCAATATATGCCAGTTATTTCTGCCCTACCCTGGATATCGAAACTTTGAGTTTCTCATAACTTTAAACTATCAATTTAATTGATAGCTTAATGTTATGAAAATAAATTTATTCCCAATTGATATAGGTAGATTACCAAACTCAGTCTCAATTAATTATATTTTATTTTATTTCATTGTGAGTAGCTTTCGGTGTCCAACACCATATTCATCTCTGTTTAAAAACATCAAGATTAAAACAAGCCAATTGTTATACTATTAGTAATTGCCATTAGGGATTGATAAATTATTTGCCACACCTATAATTTTTTTTTATTGAAAACTAGTTTCGAAAGTTATAGATTCATCCTCAGTTCTAAAAACACACAAAAAATTCAAAAATAAGCAATTCAAAATATAGTTTAGTATTATTATACCTATTAAATTATTAGATTAATATAAATCAGTATTATAAAACATTTATGAATTATCTAACATTTATAATTCATAAATGTTTTATAATACTGATTTATATTAATATAATTTAATATGTATAATAATACCAAACTATATTTTGAATGAGGATGATTGAAAAAGGAATGTGAGGATGAATGTATAACATTGGAAACTAGTTTTCAATAAAACAAATTTATAGAAGTGGCAAATAATTTATCAATCCCTAATTAGATTGATCCTTCTAGACCATCATTCGGATGTCAACTGTAATTACTATTGTATAATATGATGATACGTATAATGAATAATTGGTTTGTTTTAATATTGATGATGTTTTTTAAATGGAAATGAATATGGTGCTGGACACCGAAATAAAATAAAATATAATGAATTGAGACTGTGTTTGGTAATGTACCTATGTAATTTGGAAATAAATTATAAAACAGTCTACCTACAATTCCGAATAATTTTTTATTTAAATCGCTTTTAGGGAGTATGGATACCCAAAATAGGACTAATAAAGCGAACCATTTACAATACTTTTACTTTAAGTTGTTATAGAGTGAAAAGTTTTCTTACTAAGATTTCGGTTGGGAGTTTACTCTCATATTCCTTTGGAAGTGAACTTGCCACTGAAATAAATGCTCAGTTCTCTTTTAGGTTTAATAGAAACTGAAATCCAATGTTGTTTTTACGGTTAGTCCTTCAATTTTGATTTGAAAGTTGGATCAACTAATTGAGAAGTTTTTCAATTTAGCTTTTCCACTTTTAGAAAATTCTTGAAGCACATTACTCCTCTACTGAGAGGGAAACTTTGTCAAAGCACAACAATTTCCAACGGCTTTGTAAGAGATTTCAACGATAAAGGGGAGAAACGAAAAAAGTGGTTTAACATGTATTTGAAAAAAGAGAAATATTTTTAAGACTAAGGGGTTTCGATGATTTTGATTCTAAATTCAATATAAAATTCATATCTCTATTACGTGATTCAGTTTAAGGATTTAATTTCAGAATAACGCTGCGAATATTTCTACATATTATATTATTTTATTTATTTATTTATTTTTTAATATTTATTTATTGAACATAATACAAGCTGCCACACTCAAGGGCAATGAGTATTAGGGCTGAAGTACCCATTCATACTGTATATACAACTATTTACACAATAAAATAATTATAAAGAAAAACAAATTGATGAAATAAAGGACACTAGTGATAAATAAATATACAATGCTAACAAAAGAAGAATAAAATAAAATAAAATTAATATAAAATAAAATAAATAAATAAATTAAAATAAATAAAAATTGTTTACGATTAACAATACAATAAGTAGAACTACGGCAGTTATAATAATAATACAAAAAAAGAGTTTTGTCGAAAAATATTGAGAAGAGCGAAAAGAGAAGTCAAAATATAATTAAAAACATATAAATTAAAACAATTCCCGGTAATCAACGAAAATATTTTATTTTTAAAAAGTTCTCCGGCTTAGCTGTATGAAGGGTTGAAAGCTTTAACCCAAGGAGAGAGCAAAAATATGCTGTTCTGTTAAAAAATAAATCGGGACATTTTATTATTCTAATTTAGGTTCCTGTGATACTAAAAATCATAGTTTAAAAACATTTTATTAATTACAATAATTTAATTAATATCTTTTAAGAGGATGCTCAATCACCGATTACAAAATCTTTAGAGACAACAAAAGATCCCTGGCATGTTAAAAAATCTAGTAGAAAACTGTCGTTAGCAAAATTAAATCGTAAGTAACGTGGAGAATGTATTTTTTTATTGATATTGGCAATGGACAATAATTATTTCTTTTATTTCTAAAATAGTTACTGAAATTTGCTAATTTGTTTATTATAGATTTGATGAATATAATAATACAGATTATCTCTATAATAAAACCTTTAGGTGCTTCTGACCGTGTCCGTCGTTTATACCTACTAAACCCTCACAGCCGTTCAATAATGCGTACAGCCCGTTGCGCTTCTAGTTTTAAGCTATCAATAGAAAAATTATGAATATTTGATAGTGAATATAGAGAATACCAGTTATCAACTTTATTGCGGAGGGGCTAAAAATAACTTAATAAATACATTAAGGCTAAATAAATATTGTGTTTTTATTAAAATGTATCAAAGTAGGAAGATTGATCATCCTTCAAACTTCTAGCACCTTTATTCATTGATTTCACGTTTCGGGCATGCGTCCTTTATCAAAATTAATTTTCATAATAAATTATTTTTCCTTTATAGATATTTTATAGGCCAGTTGACGGTTCATTTTTTTTATCCTTAACTATTAAGTTGATGAATATAATAATAAAATCCTCACATTATTGCGTGCAGCCTGTTCCGTTTCTAGCTATAAGTTATATCATTAGAAAATTTATGAGTACCTGATAGTGAATATAGAAAATACCAGTAGTCGACTTTACGGTGGAGGGACCAAAAATAAATAAATAATTAATATATTTGTTGGCATATATTTATTTAATATATATATATATATATATATATATATATATATATATATATATATATATATATATATATATATAAATATATATATATATATATTAATATATTCATTTATTTATACTAATATATTTACAGTTGCCATCCGCATAATGGTATAGAAGGATCAATCTAATTAGGGATTGATAAATTATTTGCCACTTCTATAATTTTGTTTTTATTGAAAACTAGTTTCGAATGTTATACATTCATCTTCAGTTCTAGAAACGCATAAAAATTCAAAAATACAGTTTGGTATTCTTATACATACATCAATATATCGAAATACCAAATTGTATTTTGAATTGATTATTTTTGAATTTTTGTGTGTTTTTAGAACTGAAGATGAATGTATAACATTCGAAACTAGTTTTCAATAAAAACAAAATTATTGAAGCGGCAAATAATTTATCAACACCTAATAATATATTTACATTTTTTATTTTTATACAAATTAATATTAATATATTTATTGTATGCATGTTATATAATTTTATGTTTTGCATATTACTTGGATCAATTGTAAAATTATTGCATCTGTATATTATCTAATTGTATTTTTTAGTTTAATTTTAAAACTATAATATTTTGTATATTTGGTTTAATTTTCAATATTTTTAAGTTTAGTTAAAGATTCAATATTTTCGATTTGACTTTTTCTTTTTTTGTTTTATGATGCTTATTTCGTTTTGGTGTCTAATTTTTTCTTCATACTGTTCTCCTCATGTGTATTGAATTATATGTTATGTTAATTATTTTATTATTATATTATATATGTTATGTTTATTATTTTATTGAATGATATGCTATGTTTATATTTCTTCAACAATCAATGTTATTATTATATAATCCAACTAAAACATTGCTATATAGGTAGTATGCCTATTGTAGCATGGAGCCTGTGCGTTTTATAAATACACGACCCTTTCCATAGGGTTACTATGAAAGGAAAAAAGAGAAAAAAAAACTATTAAGTTCAATTCACTCTAATACACAACAACCGGCCAATAATATAAGTAGAAAGGAAAAATAATTTATTAAGAAAATTAATTTTGTCAAATCTATAAATAAAGATGTTAGAAGTTTTAAGATTAATGATCAATCTTCCTGCCTTGATACATTTTAATAACTTATTATAAGCCTTCATCGAGAAAAGTATCTTAATTATGTTTTTTTATTTTATTCTGGTGATTCATAAAAACATATTTTATCAGCTTCGTAATAAATATTTGTTTAAGTATTTAATTAAGAAAAAGAGCTTTACATTACAGATAATTAATCGGATTAAGTGCAGTATAAGTTAAGCTGTTAAGGCGAGACAATGCTTGCAAGTGTGCTTGAAAAACTTGTTAGCTGAATGGTGTGATGGCCGGAACTTTTAATTAAGCCGAATATTTGCATACTTGATTCTCTGAGGCATAATAACCATTTCGCTTCCTCAACAGAACAAGTAGGCTTTTGCAACCAAGATTGATTTAATAATAAACCTCGTTTAAAATAAGGTCATCAAACATTTTTTCTTGCTAAATTTTCCATAAAAAAAAAGAATAAAATTTATCTAAGGAAAAGTTGGTTGGGAGTACGATCAGGAAAGAAAAATACACAGATACGTATTAACTTATTTTAAAAAGTGCCGACGTTTCGGCCTGAGTTTCACGCCTAAAGCTGAACAAGATAACAACTAGTATGAAATGGAAGAAAGATAAGAAGATAGGAAACAGGAAGATAACAAATTATGAAAATTACAATGATAAATGAATATTGTATATCTCAATAATAAAAAATGGAAATTTATATGATGAGAGATTAATGAAAGAATAGGATACGAAAGATATATTAGAATATATAAAAATGTATAAGTAAAAATAACTACATAAAAACAATATTTAAAGGATACGAGGGTGTTACAACAGTTTTTGGATGACAAATTTTTTTTTTTCAGCGTTATCAGGTGTCAGCGGTATACATAATTAAATAAAGGATTAGTCAAAGTAAACAAAACAGAATAAAAATTAAAAAAATAAAAGTTAATAAAACATAGAATAAGTTTTATTAATATGACAATTTTTTCTTTCAGCATTATCAGTGAAGTTTATAAAATGGAATGAAAGGTAGAGACAGTTGGTATACATAATTAAATAAAGGATTAGTCAAAGTAAATAAAACGTAGAATAAAAATAAAATAAAAAAAGTTTTATTAAAATTTCATTATAAAGTCTACACATTAAAATTAGTCTACAAAATATAGGCCATCATTGCCAATTACTTTAACCAATCTTTCTACCAGAAGTTGAATTTAGTTTTCCTTGGTTTTTAAGGCGGAAAACTCCTCAGATCCTGATTTGACATTCCCGTTGTTTTTGAAGTGCCAGCCTTACAACAAATGTGCCATTGACCTTCAAAGACCAGGGCTGTAAGGAGGGTGGGGTAAGATGCTAACCACCCTCCATTTCTGAGAATCTTTCTTTGATTAAGAGTGAACGATGGGAAGGAGCATTGTCTTGCTTGAACATAGCTTTAATATGATTGACCAAAGCAAGGGATTCCTCTTTTAAAACTCTATATGCTCTTTCGAGTCGATCACTCTAAAGCTAAACGTCAGTAGCCCTGCGTTGTTCCCAGAATTGAACCGCCTGAACCAAAACCTTCCATCGCACAAATTTCCCCAGCAGCTGCCTTCGCACTTAATCCTTTTTTCAGTAGTCCGTCAGAAGAACACGACTGACAATTTTTTCTTCCAGCATTATCAGTGAAATTTATAAAATGGAATGAAAGCTAGAGATAGTTGGTGTACATAATTAAATGAAGGATTAGTCAAAGTAAACAATGATATGCATTCTTTACATCAGTGTTGATTAAGGATTCAAATGGAGACTTTAATGCCAGCAATAATTAATGCACAAAGACTTATGTAACAATCTAGTATTATAAATATTAAAAAAAAAAAAAAAAAAGTGGGAGTTATATTTCAAATTGTAGAATATTCCTTCGATGGTTCCTTATCGTAAATTTAAATAATTCTAACAAGAAGATAAAAAGAAAACTAATTCCCAATTCTAAGGTTCCAAATGTACCTCGAGCGGCTACTGTTTTATTTTTAATACCAAGTTACTCAACTTGGTTGTTAAATCTCAAATTTAAAACCGAAAATCCGTCAGAAATACTTAAAATTCAAATTAAATTAACTTGTTAAGAATTCAAATTAATAATATACAAGACCCTTCTGGGAATCCTGTCATTCCGGGTAAGGGCCTTCTTAAGTTATTTTGAGAAGGCTATTTCAGTATAAGCGGATTTGTTTCTCACCGTAACAAGAATATTTTATTTACCAAAAATAAGCTTTCTTTTTATATTTTCTGTTAAAAGATACATTTTTATGCTCAATTAAATTTATTATAATTTAATTAATTATATAGTGCATTAGCTAGTTAGAAATGGTAATTGAAAAAGGGATATCTACAATAAAGTTTTTCCATCCACAATATAGAGATGTCTAGTTCACCGTAGAATTAATTGTAGGATAAGTTGGTGAGGGGGTGCGGTAAGTGAAGAAAAATACAAAAAAGAAAACTTATTTAAATGTGAGCCGACGTTTCGACCTAGGTTTTAGGCCTTCATCAGGGCTAATAAAAACAAGATAACAAAATAAATGAAAAAGGATTACAAAAAAAACCATTATAACAAAAAAAAAATAAGAAGATAAAAACAGCAATAAAAGATTGTAACAAACAGTAATATAATAAGATCACAGCTAGTAGGAATGAAAATACTCGTATATAAAGATTATTGCGATAAAACAAACAAATAATGAAAATTTAAATAATGAGAAAAAAATGAAAACTTATGATATGTATGATATACTATTACTATAAAATACATAAACTAAATGTAAGTATATATATATATATATATATATATATATATATATATATATATATATATATATATATAATCTTATATATGTAATATAATACAATATTATATGTGTGTGTATATGTATGTATTGAAACTTAAAAACATAAAGGAAACCCCGAGTAGATAAAGGAGGAAATTGAGAAACTGGGGATAAGAGAAGAGGACTACCAGGACAAAGAGAAATTTAGAAGGATAATACTTGGAAAGAAGGTGCTTGCGGTGGAGAAGGGAAAAATAGGGGAAGGAAGGAGATGGACAGAGGAACGTAGAAGAGAAATGGGGAAAAAGATGAAGAGAGTGTGGGCTGAATGAAAGATGAAAGCCGTGAACTGATATACGCGCGATCCTTAGCTGTCCTTTGTCGCGATATATAAATAATATATATATATATGTATATATATATATATATATATATATATATATATATATATATATATATTTTTTTTCATCTTTTCCTTACATGGTAACCCCACATAAGGACCGTTTATTATTTTTTACATGCTCCATGCCTTAGAGGCATACTACATGATTGGTTTGATTTATTAAATTTACATATTTAGTGGTTTAATACATACATAATTAGTGGTTTAATTGAAATAAAAACAAAACTAAATCAAACAAACAAAAATAAAAATAAATAAAAATGAAGTATAGCCGACAAGAGATCACCTACGCTGCCCATCTTTGGTCAGTGAGTCAAAGTCTATATTTTTAATAAATTTCAGCAAGTCTGTCTTGAATTTAGAAAACAAATTTTGTTCTGTTTCAGGCCATTGTCCATTTCTGAGAATTATACTTTTAATCAAATGAAAACGTTGTTTGTCAAATAATTTACAATCATAAAGTATATGTCTAAAATTTTGGATTTGTCCGTCTTCTTCGCATAAGTCTGTTTGTATAATGTTGAACCGTTTGAGATATTGTTTTGTGTTTCCATGTTCTGTCAGTAGTTGCGTTAGTTTATAATCATTACTGTGTATAGTTCTGTAATTTTGTGATGTAATATGAGGTATAAATCTGTGTAAGCTAGGTGATTTGGTTGAGTTCACCCATATTTGATCCCATCTTTTAACCAAATCATATTGTAGATCCCTCTTTATGTATGAAAGCGGTACTTGCCGCTTCTTTAGCAAGGTAATCGGCCCGTTCATTACCCTCAACCCCTGAATGTGCCTTTACCCATTTAAGAGTCACTGATTTCCCTATGTTTTGAAGCTCTATTAAATTTTGTCTAATTTGGTCAGTCAAATGGTCATGAATGTCGGAATTATTTACAGAGTCCAGTAAGATTTTGTTGTCTGTATGTATAGTGATGTGTGTGTTCGTTAGTAGCGGGTCGTTACTGATGTATTCCGTCACTTTTAGCACAGCAAATTTTTCTGCCTGGTTATTCGAGCAATAGGATTCCAATTTGTATTTTTGTTCCACGTTGCTTCCATCTGGTGCTTGGAATAACCATGCACATCCAGTATTCTCGCTGTCCTTACTACCGTCTGTGTAAGCATCAGTGTTTTCGGTGACCTGAGTAGCACATTGTGATCTAGTCCATAAATTTGCTGCTGGGTGTAGCCAAAACTTGCAGTCAGTGATTCTGTCCATTTTGTCTAGTATCATGTCTTTATAACCTGTCTTTCCTTTACTAATGTTAAATAAGGTCGTACGTTCGTCAATTTTTAGTTGGATTGGCAAAAGTCCTGTCAATAGAACTGCGGCCTCATATGATAGGGTATGAAATCCCTTACATATTTTAATTGAAATTAACCTTTGAAGCCTCTGCAACTTCAACAAATTTTTCTTACGTTGTACATAAATAATATATATTTATACACATATATATAATATATATAATATATATATATATATATATATATATATATATATATATATATATATATATATATTATTTATATATCGCGATTATTTTTTGTAATGTTGATTAATTTGATCATGACATTTTATATGCCACATCATTAATTTTGATAAAGCTTTGATTAGATACACTTTGATTATTTTTTTGCATACACGTAAATACATATTTTTGTTCATTTCATTATATGCATGTGACTAATTTAAACAATTTATATGTACTTTATGACACTGGTCTTTTCATTATGCACATACATACTATATTTATATAAATAAACAAACATGTTTTTTTTACAAAGTTGTTGTTTTAGATCTTCCTTTTCCTTATTATATATAAAAAAATAAAAAATAAATTAATTTATGTATATATATATATATATATATATATATATATATATATATATATATATATATATATATATATATAGTGTGCGAGTACGTGAATTTTGATTATCCGAACCACCACTGACAACATTAGTTCGTATAATCGACGCTCTACTGTATATATATATATATATATATATATATATATATATATATATATATATATATAAGAGTTATATTTTTGGAAGGCTATTTCGAATTTAATCCTAAAAAAAAATCTTATTTATTATTTTGCTATTATTTTATATTTTATTATTCTTTTGAGGGAAATTTGGAGATGATCTGTTTCATAATATTTAAATCCTGCTGTAAAACAGTATCTTAATTGAAACGGCCCAGAATTGTCGATATTCAAAAATAATATTAATTTTTTTATTAAAATTTAAAAAATCTAAACGAATATAAAGAAGAAGGAAATGACGTTTTATAAAAAAATATATTGATTATATCGGCACAGAAATATTGATACTATAAAAACAATATCGTAATTATATCATATTAATATAAATATAATATCATAATATCGATATTAAAATTTCAGTACTGAAAACCGAAATTAAAAAATAAATGGACCGCATGTTCAACAAATAAAGAACTATAAATACTTTTGGTGAGGTGTGTTGGTGTTGCTATCTATAGTGGCTGTGTTCATGGAATGGAATGTCGAAAGCACAAAAATGAACTTAATCAAAACAATTTCTTAATTATATCGGTACAAAAATATCGATATTATCAATACAATATCTTAATTATATCGGCCCAGAAGTATCGATATGTGTGTAGTCCTTTAAAAGAATAAAAATATCCAGGTCTGATATACCGAAATATCGATATATTCTTTTATGATACATCGAAATACTATTTCGATATATTCAAAAACTATCGATTTGATATATACTGATATTTTTTTCGATATTCAAATCCCTATAAAGCACCTCAATGCCACCTAATCTCATCTGTGAGATATAAATACTTATGTATTATAAAAGTCCTATCCTCTAACGACACTTTTAAAGTTTTTCCTTTTTTTTTTTTTTTTTTTATTTCGTATCCGGAACCTAATTTCGCGGAAGGAGCTTGCTACTCTTGCCGCTCCATTTCTTTAGAAAAACTTTTAGTTGATTGCTTCTGTAGCCAGCAGCTGTGAACTTCCTGGGTTGTTATATTTCTTCCGCCGAGGTAACATCTATAACGGAATTACTACGAAATCCAAACTCCCGTCAAGGAAAGAAAATTTTACAGAAATACAAATGAGGAAAAAAAAAAACTTTATTTATATGAAACAATTATTTCCGCTATTCGTTATTCGAAATATTTATTATTTGTTATTGGTATAATAAACGTTTTATTTGTTTAATCCTTTTATTTTTATTTTTTAATTTGAATTAATATCTAATATTTATTCAGAAATTTTCGATTGAAATTATATATATATATATATATATATATATATATATATATATATATATATATATATATATATATATATATCATCCATTTATGAAGATAGAGAACAACACATGACTTCCTTGTACGCCTATTAAACTATAAATCGCTGACAATTTGGACATTTTAAGCGGAAAAACCCACTTAACTAATATCTTATTCTCCTGCTGCAGACTTGTTCATCTCACAAACGGGGTGGAAAACCAGTATTTTACAATCAATTTTAACATTTAAAATAAGTAATAAAATTATTTAACTAGAGTGAAAAAAAAATTGCGTTTATAACCTTTATCACCGAAACATATGATCTCTGTAATAAATTTCAATATATGTTTTGATGTAAGTTTCTTATGACCTTCAAGTAAAGTACTCCTTTCGAATCTTCAATTTCAGCCATGATCTATTAAATTACTTATATTGATATAAGAGTCTAATTTACCAAATTTGAGATGTTTTACATTATATTTTAATATACTTTTTGATGAAAGTCTAATAAGACCTACAAGTAAAGTACAACTTCCCGTTTGCCAATATTTACCAAAATTTACTATGTTGTTTAAATTGATATTTGAGTCTTAAATACCAAATTTGAGAAGTTTTGCATTTTGTTAATATAATTTAATATAATTTTTGATGAAAATCAGTAATGGCCTTGAAGTAAAGTACCACTTCCAGTAATCATGTAGTGACCAAAAAGAGAGGTTCACAACTAGATTATATAATAATCGTAAATACGATATTTTAACTTTCTACGGCTAACCGTTTTTGAGTTATGCGAGATACGTACGAACATACGTACAGAGGTCACGACGAAACTAGTCAAAATGGATTGAGGGATGGTCAAAATGGATATTTCCGTTGAAAACTGAAAACCAAAAATTTTCGCGATTACAAATATATTTTTTTTTTTTTTTACTGTCTGTATCAGGAGTTGGAAATTGTCTGATCTACATTCATTATCTATTCGAAACCAGTGTTATAATCCTAAAAAAGTAGCCAAGTATACAAAAAAAAATTTGTTATTATAAAATAATTTTTAAATTAAATAGTATTGTCATTTTTGTGAACAAACAAACTTCCCTTAAATTATCTTTATTTATTTTCTAAATTAATATTTCTTTACCCACACACAACCAACGTTTCGAAATACTCTTCCATCTTCTTCCTTTCTTCTTAACTATGCTATTTTTTTCTATTATAAAATAATTAGCAGCACTTCCTTAAAGTCCGTTTTTTTCCATAATATATTATTTCGTCTACTGTGTCCACTATTAATTTTTTTAAAAAACATTATTGCACTAGAGAGTTTCTCCTAAGACTAAACCGATGTCACACTCACATTTTTTTTTTTTTTTGACACTAAACGGCCTTACAGACCACGCGAATATCATTTCTTCCTAACTCTCCCCACACATTCCCCCCTCCTCCTCTCTTCCCACCTCTTCTTCATTCTTTCAGACTGCAATCTTCTTTCTTCCTCGCTCCATATTCTCCCCTTTCTCACCTCTTTGGCACTCACAAGGACCTTCATTTTCATTAATTTTTCCCTATCGAAACAGTCTTGACTTGAGATCCCGAATTACCCCGTTTCTTCCTTTATCTGCTTGATGTACCCTCCAGCCCCTTTATATCCCACATTTTCCCAAAGATCTTCCTATTTATTCTGTTCGGGTTCATCCTGACCATATCACCGTAGAAGCGCAGGCTCCTTAACCTAATGTCCGTTTCCAGGTCATCCATTTCTCTAGATTTTATAATATAAAATAATTTTTTTTTTTTACCCTAACGTATAAAATTTGCACTTGAAAAATCGATATAATTATTTGGATATGATAAACCATTGAGCAATACTTTGCAAGGTTTTATTTTTATTTTGTATAATGATTTCACTTAAATTAGTAGAGTATTAAAAATTTAAAATGCATTACCAGAAAAATCGTGTATTTCGAGTTATGAGGTTCGTGCAGGAAATAAGCGATATGTAGTGCACTTTATGCGTTAATAAGAGCTTCTGGTTCTAAAAGTTTTATTTTAAATGATTTTTTTGAGGTTTTCAATTAATTTAAATTCATCTCAACACTCGTGGAAATAAATTATGTCGAGTTTTTAAAATTGTATTTAACTTTAAAGAGGACTCGATAGAATGTAACTTTTAAGAGGAGTATAAAACTTAAATTACCATATAATCTGATGAGACTGATAAATTGAACCGAAGCAGTAACTCAGCCCGATAAGAAGACAGCCTTTCCTTGCGTTTTTAATTTGGAAACTTAAACTGAGCCTGGCCATCGGGCTTGGAATAGCTCCTTGCAATTAGTTTAATGGAATCTCTAATTCAATTTGAATTCCGAGCGACGCCGTGCATTCATTACAGCCACCCTCGGGCAGTCTGACATCTCCCGTTGTTGCAAGATCTTGCATTCACCTTGCTACCACACTCCTTCTCCCGGCGAGAGTGGGTAATATTGTGCCGATAATCAAGTCGCGACGCCAAGGTTCGATAAAAAAAAATAATCCAAAACCTTTCTACTTACTAAACCATCAAAAATAAAATACAATTATATCTCCTGTTTATCAAAAAAAAAAATAATTGAAGTTCGGACGCCACACAATTTTAAGGAAAATAGTGAAACACTAAAAGAAAAATTCATAACAAAAAAAAACCAAGGAAACATGTACCAATAGATATAAATTAAAACAATGATAAAATAAATTTAACAAAAAAAGAAATAATTATTTAATCGTCTTGCACAACAAAATAATTTCATTAAAAATTCTTACAAAGACCCTTAAGTCACTTTAAAAAAATATCTGATGTGGACAACCCATGACTTCCTTGTACATCTATTAAACTATAAATCGGTGGCTCAAAAAGTGATCCTCAATTTGGTTACTAGTTTCCGAAGATCGCAGTATCTCAAAAACAACACTCGGCGCCGCGACATCCATCTATTGACACACACAAATAGGGAGGAAAACCAGTATTTTAAACTAAATTTTAACACTTAAAACAAGTATTAAAAAGGTTTAATTGGATTGGAAACCAAATTGCGTTTGTAACCTTTATTACCGAAACATATGATTTCTCTATTAATTTAAATATAATTTTTGATGTAAGCTTATTATGACCTTCAAGTAAAGTACCGTTTTCGGCTCACCAATTTTAACCAAAATATAGTAAATACATTCACATCAATATAAAAATCTTATTTACCAAATTTGAGATGTTTTACATTATATTTCAATATAATTTTTTATGAAAGTCTAATATGACCTTCAAGTAAAGTACCGCTTCCGGTTTTTCAATTTAGACCAAAGTCTAGTATGTTATTTAAATCAATATATAAGTTATAAATACCAAATTTGAGAAGTTTTGCAAAGTATTTTAATATAATTTTTGATGGAAATCAATTGTGACCTTCAAGTAGAGTACCACTTCCGGTGATTAAGCAGTGACCAAAAAGAAAATCTAGTATGTTATTTAAATCAATATATAAGTTATAAATACCAAATTTGACAAGATTTGCAAAGTATTTTAATATAATTTTTGATGGAAATCAATTATGACCTTCAAGTAAAGTACCACTTCCGGTGCTTGAGCAGTGACCAAAAAGAGAGGTCCACAACTAGATTTTACAGCAATCCTAAATACAAAATTTCAACTTTCTACGGCTAACCGTTTTTGAGTTATGTGAAATACGAACGAACGTACGTACAGACGCCACGACGAAACTAGTCAAAATGAATTCAGGGATGGTCAAAATGGATATTTCCGTTGATATCTGAAAACCGAAAATTTTCGCGATTACAATACTTCCTTTACTTCGTACAAGGAAGTAATAATGATAATTAATAAAATTAATTTAATTATTAAAAAAAAAAAAGATACCTGCCGGAGGTAGCTTCGAACTCAGGGCCTCAGTGTGACTCTATATTCATACAACCACTAAACCCTTTGAGAGACGCAGTTCACATGAACATTCCTAAATTTTTCATGGCAAAATATAATAATACCAGGATAATATAATAAACGAAATAAAACAACTTGTTTGGAAAAAAAATTATACATAAATCTTTTATTAAACAAAAAAAAAATAAAAATATTAAAAACAAACAAAAGAAACTGTTCCAGCCGGACTCAAACAAAAACAAAATTATTATCCTTAGTTTAAAGTATAAAAGAAACAAAAGAAATAAAATACAAATCTGAAGATGGGGCAGTCAGTCCTAGTTTCTTGTTTCTTCCTGTTCTCCGTTGACGCCTTTTTTTTCATCTCCTTCTCGGGAAATTCGCTATACGCTCTCGTATGACGCGAAACTCTAACGCCTTGGACGCACGCAAGAAAATATCTGGTTAAACCGTAGAATAGAAAACAAATTCACTTCACAAAGTGCACTTCGATCAATGTCCCTCTTCTCTCGTCACTTGTCTGCCCCCAGCTGGCGAGATCTCTTCATATCGCACAGCTGTTTTGGGATAGTAATTAAATTTATTACGTAACTTAAAACTATTTCTGATATTACGTCCTCACTAAGTCTCTCAATAGTGGTTTGTAATAATTACAATTTAAAAAAAAATAATAAAACAATAAGCATAACGAAATTTCAACGTAACAACCTCACTCGCCTAGGGTCCAACTGGAATTGTAGTCGGTTCAGTAGAAAACGTCTGGTGCATTATAGAATCTCGCAGAATTTGATTTAATAAATATAATAATGAAAAGAATAAATGCCAGTTGCAGTCTATAGCAAATCTATGACGAATTGAAATAGACAAATCTATTGGCTAATACGAATCTATTTGAAGAGTCTTTTTTACTCTGTGACAGAAGGTTTTCTGACAGCAATCCAAAGTCAGGCACTAAAAGTCCCCATAATCCATACTAAAAGCCCCGACTGTGGAGGGTGGGCGAGGGATTTGGTGGAGCTGTGGGTGAAGTTTAAAGGCATCTTTTTTGTTCTATTTTCTTAAATATCTCGGAAACTAACAACTTTGGCCAAAGACATTATATACCATACACATATAAAATTAAAGTAAATAAAATATTACAAAAGAAATAATCCGATCATTTTTTTTTTTTTCAGTAGTTTGGGAGATGAAGAGGAATTGAAAAATTTCGCAATTAACACATAAAAATAAAATTAGTTGACGTCCGCATGATGGTATAGAAGGATCCATCTAATTAGGGATTGATAAATTATTTGCCACTTCTATAATTTTCTTTTAATTGAAAACTAGTTTCGAATGTCATACATTCATCTTCAGTTATAAAAACACACAAAAATTCGAAAATTACTAATTCAAAACCCACTTTGGTATTATTGTACATATTCAATTAGGTGTAATATAAATTAGTGTTATAAAACATTTATTAATTATGAAAGGTGGGGTGTTTATATTATTACACCCCATCTTTCTTCCATTGCTAGTTCAGTGCGACAACAAACCAATACAAACTTTTCTGTTTGATATAATCTACTTAAACCTTGGTGAGTACTAACATATATTTGATTTCTTGTCTTAATTAAATTCATAATTCATAAATGTTTTATAATACTAATTTATATTACACTTAATTTAGTATGTATAATAATACCAAACTGGATTTTTAATTGCTGATTTTCGTATTATTTTGTGTTTTTAAACTGAAGATGAATGTATGACATTCGAAACTAGTTTTCAATAAAAACAAAATTGTAGAGTAGCCTCTCGCACACCTGCTTCCGAGATTATCCGAGGTCTTCCTCTAGGTCTTGTTCCCTCCACTCGTGTCTCGTATGTAAGAATCTAGCGGTTCTTTCCGTGTTTATTCTGAGAAGGAGCCCAAACCCACCAAAGTTTATTTTCCTCTAGAGAGATTTCCACTGGATGTACCTCGAGGTTTGACCTCATTGTTGTATTGAGGATCCTGTCTTTCATCTTCTGCCCTTCAGCCTTTATCAGGTACCTCATCTCTAAGGTGAGGTTCCATGACTCCGAGGAGTAGGAAAGGATAGGCAGGAATGTAGTCCTGTAGAGGGACAACTTCATCTTTTTGGTTACCTCTCTTCTGTAGAGAAACCTCTACGAATTGAGCGGAACATTCTCCCAATTGCTCCCAGTCTTTGTGACACCTCTCCGTCGATACAGCCGCTTTCATTGAGCAAGGCACGTAAATATATGAAATCTTGAACTTGATACAAGATTTGCCAGTTCAACCTCAATATTCTCATTACTCGGTGGGGCTATCTTCCTACAATTAACTAAGTCGATGCGTGCAAGTCTTAAAAAATACTTTATTAAACAGAGTACAAAGTTACATGATATAAAATAGTGAGCTACTGACAGTGTTAACTACAGATAGACTCTACTAAAGATATTACTACTAGATTCAAAGCTAACATAGTGAGAGTGTACTGTCTCACATTCTCTTACACTCTAATTCTTATACTGTATCTTACTTTCTAATTCTGCGTTCTGATTCTGATTGATCTGTCCATTTCAGATAGGCTCTTATACAAACAATATCAGAGGGGGTGATTAAGGAAATAACACTTGTTTAAACCTGATAAGTAGGAAGCAAAACAATAACTTCCTAGGTTATAAACTCTATTTAATAACTAATATTTACTGGGTCAATGCCATGTGTTAACTCTACTCTCATGCTGTTTCTTTTCCCTGGATTGATATCCATGTTAATGCTTGTCAGCTCTTCTTGTATGATATTTACATTATGCTGTATGCAGGTCCTTATCATTAGCAGCGAATATGACGAGGTCATGGGCAAATGCGAGCGTTGTATAGAAAGTAGGCTGCAAGTTCCTATATCCAAGTTGGAAGGTCCTCAACCTAGATTTAGCTCTCATCATGCTAAGCAGGACCAATATTAACACTAGAGGACTCAAACTCCTTAAGAGGTGTGGTTGCCAGTCCTTACAATGTTTCGTGTCTTGCGAAAGAGATTTCTGATAGCGAAGATCGTGCCGATATCTACTTGTCTTTCAGACAACACTTGCTCTTACTCTTTCGAAGGCCTTTTCCAGATCTGCAAAGCAGATCGAAAGCTATTTTTCCGTTCTCGATGGAACTCTCTATAACCTTCCTCAAGGTGAAAATCAAGTCCTGTGTACTCCTCCAGTTTCTAAACCAATATTGTTCCTCTCCGGTCTAGCAGTCTACGACTTTTCTAATCCTTGTTTCTAGAATTCTGGAGTAGAGCAGGGATATGCCTCGGTGGATATTGCACTCCCTATTGCCTCCCTTCTTATAACTTGGCACAACCACAACTATCTTCCAGTCCTTCCGTATCCTTTTCTTATGCCATATCAGATTCAAGAGATAGAGAAATATTCCTTCACCCTTGATGCCCATGATCCGCATCATTTCGGACGATATTTCATCCAGTCCTGGAGACTTCCCAAACATCATCTTGCTATAACTTTTGAACGGTTAAAAATTAAATTTTAATCTACTTTAATATATTCTTAAAGGAAATTTAATACTCAACAATTTATTTTCTTTTGAATTTTTTGTAGTACGATGGGCTGAAGAGTTAGCTAGTCAAATAAGGCAAAAAATCTGAGGCAAAATTTTTGTTGTATTTCAAGCACGGCTAACTCGGAAACTATGCAAGATAGCAAAAAAAAAAAATGAATGTAGTCAATATTATGGCGCATAGTTTCCGAGATATGAGCGAAACACCGAAAAAAAGATCTTCAATCTTCAATTTCACCGCATTAATATTTTCACACGAGTCAGGCAACGGATTAGAACCGCACCTTGTAAAACCGCATAAGTGTGAAACGGGCATGTGGATACGAGGTATCTGGAAGGCACATTATTCAAACAGTAACGGTTGTGTGGAAAGTGCAAGATAAACAAACTATCTTGCACTTTTTTGATAGTTTGTTTCCAGAGGATTACTGTACTAATGTAATCATCGAAAAATGTTAAAACTAGTCTAAGATTCACACATAATAATCTTCAGAGACAGTCATAAAAGTTGGAAGTGGAATAAGATTGAATAAATATATCGACAACTCGTTATACCTTATCTTACCCAACTCGATCCATCGTCAATCGGAAAATAGCTATCTACTGTACGATTAAATGCCTCCTTTTATAGAAATACAGAAAGTAGCTCATCCAAAAAAATGGAATATCCCAAGTCAATATAAGAGTGAACTCTGGCGATCAATCCAAATGGAACGATGGAGCGGAGCGACTGGAGTGCTTGGAGTGAAGGAGATTTTAAGGGCCCCACTGAAAGGCACTCCATTACATTGTTTCATGTTCATTTAAACACTTATTTTAAGATAATTACAACTTACAAATATTTCAATGTACACATTAAGACAACTTAAGAATTAATTGGATATAAATAGTAACTCAATAAGAGCAAGAACAATAAATTATTTAATCTTAAACCTCTCCAAAATAATAATAATAATTATACAGATCATAAATAGCGGAAACTTTAAACATGAAACATCATAAATCCACAAGAAATGTTTATTTCAATTAAATTTATATTAATATTTTTCAACTTAATTAATAGTAAAAATATTTTTAAAAAATTTATCATTCATATCCATATTTTTGAAACATATTTCTTGTAGCCATATCGTAAATTTTATCGATACTGTTCAACTATGTAGGCTCGTTGTCGGTTAGAGAGATTGAATTTTGGTGAGGCATTGTGAAGTTTAGACCCATGGAATTCCAGTTGATCCATCCCATTCCCAAAAATTGACACGATTTCACACTGACGGTGATTTGATGTTCCATTTGGCGTGGAATGGATGGAACGTACCTAGTAATCATTAGTGACCATCTGAACACAGAATATCGCCCTTACAATGTCCAATTATCAAATATGCAAAAATGCGATTTTCATATTCGTCATTTTGAAAGGCTGTAATTGTGGGACGCCCATGAATCATAACAGCTCAAACATCACATCATAATGAGGTGTTAAGGGAACAATTAATGCTTTCTCAAAGTTGTACGTTCATACGATAATAGCAAGCGATCAAAGATCAGTTTCAACCTGATTACAAAATCAAACACAAATATTAGATAATAGATAAATGGATACGTTTATTTACGATACCTAAATGAACGATTCTGTAATTTTTAATATAGCCAATTATAACCAATGAGTATGATTCGTTTGTTGAGGTTTTTTTTTCATAAACATAACAATTAAAACTAAAAAAAAAAAATCTGATGTGGACAACACATGACTTCCTTGTACGCCTATTAAACTATAAATCGGTGGCACAAAATGTGATCCTAATATCTCAAAAACGACACTCGGCTTGACACACACAAATGGGGAGGAAAACCAGTATTCTACACTCAATTTTAACACTTAAGACAAGTAATAAAAATGTTTAATTGGATTGGAAACCAAATTGCGTTTGTAACCATTATTACCGAAACATATGATTTATGTATTTAATTTAAATATAATTTTTGATGTAAGCTTATAATTACCTTCAAGTAAAGTACCATTTTCGGCTCACCAATTTTAACCAAAATATAGTAAATACATTTACATCAATATAAACATCCTATTTACCAAATTTGAGATGTTTTACATTATATTTTAATATAATTTTTGATGAAAGTCTAATATGATCTTCGAGTAAACTACCGCTTCCGGTTTTCCAATTTAGACCAAAATCTAGTATGTTATTTAAATCAATATATAAGTTATAAATACCAAATTTGAGAAGTTTTGCAAAGTATTTTAATATAATTTTTGATGGAAATCAATTATGACCTTCAAGTAAAGTGCCACTCCCGGTGATTAAGCCTTGACCAAACAACTAGATTTTACAACAATCCTAAATACAAAATTTCAACTTTCTACGGCTAACAGTTTTTGAGTTATGCGAAATACGAACGAACGTACGTACGTACAGACGCCACGACGAAACTAGTCAAAATGGATTCAGGGATGGTCAAAATAGATATTTCCGTTGAAATCTGAAAACCGAAAATTTTCGCGATTACAATACTTCCTTTACTTCAAGGAAGTAAAAAAGAAGCCGGAGAATTAGTCTACGAAGTTCATTACGCTATATCTCTGCTAATACTGGTCCGATTAAAATGATTTTTTTTTCCTTTCTAGGGAATTTTATCAGCTTTCGTTTGAATACAATAAAAGCAAATTTGCGGAAAAAAATATTTTTCGTTTTTTTTATTTTATTTTTTATTTTAATTTGAATGCCTTGTTAAGCTGATTTCAAAACACCTTACATTTTCCCTCTATCTTTATAAATGACAGAGTTATGGGCATATAAGATCTTTTATCGGCAATTTTAAAGATTTTTTGTTTTTCGTATTTTTTTTAATGCCTTGTTATACTGATTCCAAAACACCTTACATTTCCCCTCCATCTTTATAAATGGCTGAGTTATGGGCTTATAAGATCTCTAATCGGCCGCCATTTTTAAACAAACAGACGGATGGTAATGTCGAATTCCGATGATCAACCTCGGGGGATCTGTGACGGTACCGAATCTCAAGAAAATCGGTCCAGCAGTCTCGGAGAAAAGTCTCGGACGGTGTACGGCATGCAGCAGACGGCAGACGGACGAATTTGTTTTTATTCGATATTATGATTCTACGTATCTTGAAACGTAAAACCTCAAATTTTGAAGGGGGAGGGGGGTTACAAAAATGTTTTCTTTGGTCGATACCAATATTATAATGCAATGATTTGTAATTTCCAAATATCTATAAATCGAAAATATCCATTCAAATGACTCAGTTAAATAGTTGAGGAAAAAAGCCGCGGAAGGTAGATGGATCGACTTATTTAAATCGATTTTTGGGTTCTATGTATCTTGAAACGTAAAACTCCAAATTTTGAGGAAAAAGAGAGGATTAATTATCTTTTTCTTGGTTGATTACAAAGGTTCACTATTGAAAATAATAAACAAAGAAATAATTAATTTAATTTTTTTTTAAATCAAAGATAAAAAAAAAAATTACCATTTCTTTTTGTCATACTCCTCACTTTCATTATTAATACTTAAAAAGACGGTTCAATTAAAAGAATTTACCTTTTATCTTATAATTTCTTTAAAGCCCATTTTCTTTCCTTTAAATAAAAAAATTATTCGTCAAATGATATAAAAATTCTTTTCATTATAAGGATGTTAATGAGTTGGGCAAAGCTTTGTTTTTGTCATTACTTTATGAATATAAAAATAGGAAGGTCTCCTGTGAAAGGGATGAAAGTCAATTTTCTCCTGGGCACAAAGGAACCAACATTTTTACCTTTTCGTTGATATAATTAAAAGTTAATTACTTCGATAATAGTATAATTATTTTTCACAATTGTAATTATTATTAACATTACAAGATTCATAATTATACATTAAATATCTCGGTTTTATCCTGTACAAAAGATGGATCCGAACCAATGATCCAGGGGAAATGTACATGAAAAAGGATGTTGCCTTACAAGACAAAAAGGTGTTGCCGAGAAAAAGATTTTGATTTTTTAACTTGTATATATTGAGGCCATTATGGAAAAACTGAGTTTCCCAACAAAATTTCCTTCGGAAGAACTTGTTTTTTGGCTTAAGAACCTAGAAATATTTGGACTTTTTTTGGATTATTCAAAATATCTCGACATTTTATTTTTTAAGAGAATAAAATTCTTTACAACTTTTATTTGCTTAACGTTTTAATACATGCAATACCAAGCGCGCTACCGAATTTCCAAAATAAGGTAATTACTGAACTGGAGGCCAGAAGATTTTCTCTTTTATATTTTTTGGGATGTTGGTTACGAATTTCAACTTGTAAAATATAATAATAATATAACTTACGAAGAATTTTAACCGGAAACATGAAACAAAAGCAAATAAAAATGTTCTTGTCTTTTTTCTTATAATTTGGAAGCCACATATTATTCCAATAAATTCTGAAATGTATACTAAAATAAAGCTGAGTAAATTATCTAATTTTTTTGTTAACCGAATTATAAACGTTTTGTATTGTAATATACAAGATCAACATCTTTTTACTGTATCTTAGATACATTTTAAGGTTTTTCTGATTCGTTATTTTATTTTAATTTAACCAAATTTTTCATATCTGTCCATCATTGTGATGGATTTTAATTTTTTAAAATGACAATTGGCTACCAAGAAATCTCCACTCAAATTCGGAGTGGTTGCGGCTTTATCACTCTCAGCCTCCCCTGGCTTTTAATATCAGTGACATGACTGATAATCTTGGTATTCTTTTGTTTTATTTTTATTCTTATGTTGTTTTTTATTTACAATTTTTATAAATCTATGTCTCATAGGTATAGGACACTTTCTCTGAAAGTGGACTCAGTGTACTTTTAAAAGTATCTAACCCTGTTACAATTAGTCTAGCACATAGTTACTATACCTCTGGTTAAGCAAAAACCCTTAAAAACAAATGGGTAATAACCCTAAATTGGTAAAAGATGAACATAGTGTCCAATATATATATCTATATATATATCTATATCTATATCTATATATATATATATATATATATATATATATATATATATATATATATATATATATATATATGCCCTCATTGACACCTTATTACTATATTAAAAAAAATTATAGATGTATTTCTGTACCTCGGAGGTATACCTATAGGACCTATGTTCATATTTTATATATATATATATATATATATATATATATATATATATATATATATACATATTACTCATTATATTTGATGCGACTGATTGTAATACTTAACAATAAGAGAAAGAATTTGAATATAATATATATATATATATATATATATATATATATATATATATATATATATATATATATATATATATATATATATATATATATATATATATATATATATATGTTTGGCAGATAACTTTACAGAAAATTAATATTTCAGGCCATCACTAGGAAATATGCCTAACCATTTGTAACCACATTTTCCTGTTTTTAATTTATTACTTTATTATATTTAGGTTTGAATATGCTAATGATGAACTGTTTTATTTTTACTCAACATAAATTTTCTTATCATGGTTATTATCCTGTTATTATTTAATTTTATATGTATTTATTTCCACTGTAATTTTTTTATTTATTTTTTTCAATTATTGTAATTTCTTTTAATGTCATTTTGGTCATTTTTATTTTATTATTACTATTTTATTTTATTTATTCAATTTATTTTATTATTTAGTTTGTATGGTATGAATTGTTTTTTACAGCCCTAATACCTATTGCCCTACAGTGTGGTAACTTGTATTATTTCTCAATAAAAAATATTTTAAAAAATAAATAAATATTACTCACTATTTTTTTGCATAGAAGAAACCAATACAAAGTGGATTAGCTACGCTAAATGCAAAAACAAGCTACGTTGCTAAATAATTATAAAATTAGCGATAAATGGGCATTAGAGAATTATGTAACTATTATTAAGTATTTAAAAAATCAATTTAAAAACATTTAAATTAGATTAGATATATAATAAGTAAATATTAAAATTAAGAGAAACTAAAATTTTACTAACAAACAATACAATCCACAACTCACCCAATATTAAAATATAATTATATTATTTTTCTAATTATTTATTCTAAATTTCACCACCATCTAAAAAACTCATAATTGTAATTAAATATATAGAAATATATAAAAATACAAGAAATGCGAAATGAACTGCTACTTCACCTTTAAAATACGTAGAATATTGATATTGTTATGAAATTTATAATCATGGTGGTGTAGCAAAAAATGAATAAGTAAAAAAAACTACAAAGCTAAAGGAAGATGTTAGCTCAGGCAAAGAAATATAACGAAATATTATCGGAAGTTTTTTTTAAGCCTGATGTAGGCAAGAATTAAGTTAGTGACTAATAAAAAAGGCGGTGAAAGAAAACGAAAAAAATACAAGAAATAAAAATTCAGTTGAATTTTTTACTGAAAGATGGCTTTACTAAAACCGAAAAAAAGATACCCCTTGGCACAAATAAAATAATCGATGTTTTGTTTTAATTTTGAGGGAACCTAAAAGCACTAAAAAAAAAAAAAAAAGAAAAAAAGTGGCCTCCTGATAAATGAGATGAAGTGAATAAAACTGAGCACGTACTCATCCCTCAAAAAACTAAGTAGTTGCTCTGGTTCGATATGAATAAATAGAAGTTACACAATGAAATACTTGAATACTCTTTTATTATTTATTTAAAACCGATTTTCTTTCAAAACTAGTTTTTTTTATTATTATTTTACAATTCTTTTAATTACTATTTTACTAAGCGTATGGAACACGTAACCACAAACATGGGTTGATTATTGATTTGGAGTACCTGCTCGCCTTTTGAAGTGAATAAAACGTGAAAATGTGAGCAGGTACTCGGTAAAATGTTGAATATACGAAAGGGTAGATCGGAATTTTACTGAGTACCTGCCCACATGATTCATATTCTCATATTATTCAATTAGAAAGGTGAGCAGGTACTCCGACTCAATAATCAGTCAATATTTGTGGAGAATGTGCTCCATACACTTAGTAAAATAATAATAAAAAGAATTGGAAAAATGATAATAAAGAAAATTAGTTTTGAACGATAATCGGTTTTAAATAAATAATAATAGAATATTTAAGTATTTCATTGTGTAACTTATATTTATTCTCATCGAACCAAAGCACCAGATCAGTTTTTTGGGAAATGATTACGTACTCAGTTTTATTCACTCATTTATTATTTATTATGGTTCTCAATACATCATGAATATTATTAAATAGTTGTGCCCCGCGGGCTGACCCGCGTTAAATTTGTATTGACCCCTAGAATACAAAATGACCTTTCAATTAGTAACCTATTATATGTTATTGTTGCAGACATTTTCGATGAACAGGATCAAAACGACAATAACTTTTTATAAACAGCAATAAAGTTTTACTTAAATTATTTTCACGCTTTCACACACTTTTTTTTACATTTATCCTTCCATTTTATTTACAAAATAACGTTTTCATACAAAAATTTCAGTTATGAAAAAGTTTAAATTAAAGAGAAGTTGGCGGAGGGATGCGGTCAATGAAGAAAAACACATTAATAAGAGGAACTTACTTTTTTATTATAGGACAACGTTTCGGCATAAGTTGCAGCATTTAGTAAGGATTAAATAAAAAAAAAAAAAAGGATAACTGCCATTAGATTATTAGCATTTAATAGTATAAAACATAGAAATAGGTAGGTAGGATATGTTTTACCGACTTGCCCTTAAATTACACCTATGGTCAACTGCATTCACACCAAAACTAAAACGTTTATATCGGCAACTTGGTTCCACGAGTATGAAGTTGTCATGACAATGAAACGTACGGAATTTATTTATGGCTAAATCGAACTGGTAGTTTCTGAAATTAGCGCAGTCAAACATCCCAACTCTTCAGCTTAATAAAATAGTATAGACGTACTTACAGTGTAATTTAAACGTTGTTTACTGTTCTTAGCTCATGTTATTGTTAACTGTTCTTAGCTCATGTTATTGTTAACTGTTCTTAGCTCATGTTATTGTTAACTGTTCTTAGCTCACGTTATTGTTAACTGTTCTTAGCTCATGTTATTGTTAACTGTTCTTAGCTCATGTTATTGTTAACTGTTCTTAGCTCATGTTATTGTTAACTGTTCTTAGCTCATGTTATTGTTAACTGTTCTTAGCTCATGTTATTGTTAACTGTTTTTAGCTCATGTTATTGTTAGCTGTTCTTAGCTCATGTTATTGTTAACTGTTCTTAGCTCATGTTATTGTTAACTGTTCTTAGCTCATGTTATTGATTCTTACCTTTGAACAATTATATTCAGTAAATTAATAAGAGTATAAACTCAGAAAAAGAAGTAAGAGTATTAGGATGTATATGGAGGATACAAAAATAAATAAATAGAATTTAATGCAAGACTCAAATATCTTAAATACTAGTAAATAAGCAACAACATAAATGTTTCCAATGTAAGGCATCAGGATTGAAAAACATAAAATTCTAAGCATAAAGGCACATAATTTTTTTGTTTTTCTTGTTGGTCACTAAACACCATGAATTCGGTCGCACGATAGGGTCATTTTACAGACATAAAATGGTCATGGGCATACCGGCGATAATTTTATAAATAAAATAAAATAAATTTTCAAATGTTAAAATTTCAAGCTCGCACACACTTTAAGGCCTAAATTAGACATTAAAAGAACTAACATTATATACAGGACAAAAGGAACTACTTCATTTTCCAATTAAAATAAATATTAGGCTACTATAAGGCTGGTGTGGCAAAACTAAATTTCTCTCATAGCTTCTTTCAGCGTCAGATTCAGAAATGTTTTTAAGGCTCCGTCCTAAAAAAAAAAAAAGTTTTAAAACAGGTCTTTTCCACTAAAATTACAGAACTGGTTTCGAAAAAATTTCGAGAAGAAATTATATTATTGATTACATCATTCTATAAACTAAGAAGAATATTTCAACTAACCAAATAAACATGGTTAAACAGATGTATATTTTTAACTATTTCGAAGTAATACACAATATTTGGTTAGTCTTAATACTTCCTTTGTACGCAGGTATGCCGGGTTGAAGTGTCTTTATCTTACTTCCCGACGGCAACATATCCTTGGTATCTTTCGTTTCCAAGTCCTTAAAACCAAAAACCTCCCTACATCCTTAATCCTCCCTCATCCTACGTTCCTCTGTTCACTCTCTAAATACAAGATTTCATCCTCTTGATTTACATATTCCCTCTTCTAGAACTGTTCCCTTTATCCTCCGTCCTTCCTCCAGCCTCTTCTTGGAATTCATACCCCGTTTCTATTCGTCAATCCTCCTCCACAATTTTCACTAAAGAACTCCTATTCCTCCACTTCAAACCATGTAACACGCGATGTAAACAATGTATTTCTGTTATAACAATCACTACTAGATAATTGGCAAGTGTCCTTTTGCCAACCTTTTAGGTCAGGCAAATGTACATAAACTCAAAACAGGGTAATAAATTAGAGAACTTCTATTCCAGAATAAAATTATTTTTTCAGTATATTTATATCGACGTCGTGTAGAGTAGGAGTTTATAAAGGTGGCAAAAATTTTATAATTAAAATATATTTTTAAGACGTCTAGTCTAAGGCCAGAGTGACGACTAGGTGTCGTCAGTATTTGATACTGTCATCAATATTAGATTTTTAGACTATTTTCAATTTTTTTTTCGATATATAGATGACGTTTATATCACATAATCGATTAGAACCTAAATTTCAAATTTTTGGCGCTAAACCATTTTTCAAAAAACGGTTTGGTCATTTCCATCTATTTGAGAGGCTCATTTGTTCTTTTTGGAATTTTCTCTAAAATAATTTAGTGACCAATAAAACCGATCAAACAAAAACTAATTTTACTGATTCAATATTTTATCGTGTAAAGATAAATTTTAAATATACACTAAAACTGAGGAATATTATTTATATTAAAGGTGAATATATCCACTTCGGGAAAAAAATTATTTTCGAAAAACAGTTAAAATTATTATGGTGATAAATATCATGAAGATAAGTAAAATTTTTATTCAAGAGGCTACTTTGCAATAATTATATCACCGGTCCCATGTTAAACTTAGGAATTTGAAAAATTGGATTTTTTGTTATTTTCTATAATACTTCGGTAGATACAGCCTGTAGTAAACCTGCGAATTTTTTACGGAATTAGAAATTAATGAAAACGTTTGAAAGTCTGAAGCTTCCATGTTAAACTAAGGAATATGCGTATTATTATAAAGATAAGACAATAATTACACATGAAACTAGGAGATAAAAGAAATACAATACTAACAAAAAAGTATAAATAATCTAAATAAACAGAAGAATGTAACAGTTGTTTTTACTTCCTTGTACGAAGTAAAGAGAGTATTGTAATCGCGAAAATTTTCGGTTTTCAGATTTCAACGAAAATATCCATTTTGACCATCCCTGAATCCATTTTGACTAGTTTCGTCGTGGCGTCTTTACGTACGTACGTTCGTATCTCGCATAACTAAAAAACGGTTAGACGTAGAAAGCTGAAATTTTGTAATTAGGATTGTTGTAAAATCTAGTTGAGAACCTCCCTTTTTGGTCACTGCTCGATTACTGTGGTACTTTACAAGAAGGTTTCCATCAAAAATTATATTAAAATACTTTGTAAAAATTTTAAACTTCGGTAGTTATAACTAATATATTGATTTAAATAACATACTAGATTTTGTTCTAAATTGGAAAACCGGAAGCGGTAATTTACTTGAAGGTCATATTAGACTTTCATCAAAAATTATATTAAAATATAATGTAAAACATCTTAAATTTGGTAAATAGGACTTTTATATCGATATGAGTGTATTTACGATATTTTGGTTAAAATTGGTGAACCGAAAAGGGTACTTTACTTGAAGGTCATAATAAGCTTACATCAAAAATTATATTTAAATTAAATACATAAATCATATGTTTCAGTAATAAAGGTTACAAACGCAATTTGGTTTCCGATCCATTTTTATTACTTGTTTTAAGTGATAAAATTGAGTGCAAAATACTGGTTTTCCTCCCTATTTGTGTGTGTGTGTGTGTCAATAGATGGATGTCGCGAAGCCGAGTGTTGTTTTTGAGATACTGCGATCTTCGGAAACTAGTAACCAAACTCAGGATCACTTTTTGAGCCATCGAATTATAGTTTAATAGGCGCACAAGGAAGTCATGTGTTGTCCTCATCAGATATTTTTCTCCTGAAAAGGAATGATTTTCACATTCGTAAGTTTACCATGGGAATGAAGATATGACAAGGGAAAAATCAAGTTTTAAAGGAAATTAAATAACTTTTAGATGTAGGATTAGTCAACAAATAACTTTTTATAAAAAGTGGATATATTAATTTTTGATAGAATGCCAATTGATGACGGCAACGTGAACAATGTATACTCCCCTAAAATGTATCAATAATAACATAATAACAGTTTCACATGAAGGAAGTTTAACTATTGATAACAGCATCCTAAGAGGTCCTTCATAACAACATCCAAAGAGCTCCAATATTATCAAAACTAAGCTCGCTACACATTAACATTCTATTGGACGCTTCCAACTTGTAGAACCTACTCCAATTCTCATTTGAAACCATGTACGATAATGGATGAACTTTCTCTTTTGTCCTTGGAAGCCTTTAATCAAAGCTGTTTTACGTTAGTTGACGTGATGAGAACCCAGTCAGTTCTAAGAGAATAGTTTCTAGGACTAATTCCAGCTCGGGATGGCATCCTTTCAAACCATCCCTTACTGAATTATAGAAGACCTTATGTTTAATTATTTTGTACAAAATAATTTATTGCTTAAATTTAACAAGCGCTAGTATTTAATAATGTATTTTTTTTTTCAGATGGCAGCCTTGTTTGTACAATTTAATAGTTCATTTTAATTGGTTAACTTTCGTCTAGCGGTTAATGGATATTTTAGCCTTTTTTACAAAATTAATTCATTAAAAAATATTATTGTTGGTAATGTCAGGAAAGAAACACACAGTAAGGTTCAATAGTGATTTAATGCGTGTCGATGTCCTTTGTAAGTTGTGTAGGCCTTCATCAGGACTAAGCGATACAAAAGTTGACAATGGTTTATTATGACTTATCATAATTTATTTGTTAAAATTATTATTAATTATTAATCAAATTATTAAGTGTTTAAGGTCAAAAATGATACAATAAGGAAAAAGATGGAAATAGAAAGAAACATTCTGGAAGAGATGGAGAAAAAATGCCTAAAGTGGTAGAGGCATTTAAAAAGAATGCCAGAAGGAAGTCTACCAAGAGCACACGTGGAAAATAGTTGGAACAAGAAGGCGAGGAAGACCAAGAAAAACCTGGGATAATGAAGTGGAGGAATTGCTGATGTGACATGGTCTACGAGAAGAATGGACCTTGGGTAGAATAGCCTGGAAGGAGGCCGTACAAGATTTAGGTTGAGGAAACCCACTGCTTTAGAGGAAACCCACTGCGTTAGTGGAAAATCCATTAAAAAAAGAAAAAAATTAAAGAAAAGAAAGAGAGCATTATGCAAAGGCAAAAAAAATGTTTGGTTTTAGGCTTTGGTATGATGTTGATTCTAAAATACTTTATATATGTTTTTAGTATAAAAGAAAAGTACATAATTGGCAGAGAAAAGAATAAATATATAGCATACATATAAAGGAAATGAAGAGTTAACATATGAATAGTATGAAGTAATTATTGAAGATAAACTCACACAAAATAAAGAAATAGAGTAAAAAGCAAAACATAAAGAATGAAAGATAAACATTTTTATGATAAATTAATTTGTGAAGGGCAACTTCCCATTGATCTTTAACTTTATATTTAAAAAAAAAGATTTTTATATTATTGCCTTTGAAGTTTCGAAAGTACTTCTTCGTCATCAGGATATTTGCTTTGTTTAAATTACATAATTCCCCATGTCCCAACATCTGTACAATTTTACTTCGTCAATTCTTGCTCGTTTTATTATAAAAATTATAATAAATTAATTTGTGAAGGGCAACTTCCCATTTATCTATAACTTTATATTTAAAAAAACAAAACATTTTTATAACATTGGTTTCGACGTTTCGAAGTACTTCATCATCATCATCAGGATATTTGCTTTCTACAATACAACATAAACTATTAAATCCACAAATATTAATACCTTAATTAACAATATATCTTGTTACTAATTAAAAAAAAAATGTTTTATTACCTTTAAAATATATAATTCTCTCCCCATGTCCCGACATATGTAAAATTTTACTTTGTCAATATCTTGCTGACAACAGGGATTAGTACAAAGTTCATTTCCAATGATATTACAGTGTATGTGACAAAGATGGAAAAGAAAAGTTACTCCCCAAATAATATTTTACAATGAAACCAGCAAGGTTTGACGAAGTAAAATTTTACAGGGATAGAATTATGTATTTTAAAGGTAAGTAAACATTTTTTTAAAATAGTAACAAGAAATAATGTGAATAAAGGTATTGATATTTGTGGATTTAATAGTTTATGTTGTATTGTAGAAAGCATATATCCTGATGACGAAGAAGTACTTCGAAACCTCGTAACCAATGTTGTAAAAATGTTTTGTTTTTTTAAATATAAAGTTATAGATCAATGGAAAGTTGTTCTTCAGAAATTAATTTATTATAATATATTAACTTCCCTAGAAATTACAAATTATTTAATATAAAAATTATCTGGTGAGTGACTTTTCTTTTACATACTTGCCATACACACTGAACAAGAAAAGAAAAGTCACTCCCCAGATAATTTTTATAATGAAAAGAGCAAGGAAGTAAAATTTTACAGATGTCGGGACATGGGGAGAAAATTATGTAATTTAAAGAAAACAATGATCCTGATGACGAAGAAGTACTTCGAAACGTCGAAACAAATATTATAAAAAAAAAAAAATTTTAAAATATAAAGTTAAAGATGGGAAGTTGTCCTTCACAAATTAATTTATCATTATATTAAAATTAAAAATTATTTAATATAAACATTTTTTTTAAAGCTATTTTGTTTTACTGTATCTCTTGTTGGATGAACTAAAAAAAATAAGTAATCATGTATTTAAAATAAAATTTTTACATCATTTTAGTTTAACACTAAGATTTGTAGCAGTTATATCTACATTAAAAAATAATGCCATAACTCAGAGAAGGAGGAGTGTAAGATAAAGTTGAAGCGGTGTGTTTGATACTCCTCCAGCGCTAACTGCTCCCAGGGCTGGAAAGGAACTATTTTCCAGGCAAACTCCGATAAGACAAGAAAGTCATCGGGACGGAACGAGTTAGAGGAGGAAGTTTGGCCTGGTTGTGGCCCCAAGGACAACTTGGTCCCCCCAGAGAGGAACCCCCTCCCCCTCAGCTCATCAAATTCAATGCTCCACCTTCCATTATTGTCGTAGTCCCCCTGTTCTAGGGATTCGGGGCACTTCTCAACTGTCCAGAGTCAGGGGACCGGCAATCCCAGAAATACTTACTCGGAAGGCCCGCCGACAATGTTATGGTCTTCTGTTAGATGATATACATTATAGATATCACTAAGAAATATCTTGATACTAAATTATAAAATTATATTACAAAAAAAAATATTACAAACAATAATTAAAAAAAAAAGAAAAAAATAAATGAATTCACTCCTTAAAATAAATTACAGGAATGACATAGTGAACCAATTTAATTTAACCTAAATATTTTTCATCTTCATAATGATAATGGTAGCCATTGTTTGTGTCCCTTTGGATATTTACATTATACATTATTATAGCTTATATTTATATATAATATTATTATATTTTACACATTAAATTAAGATGCTGCCGTATTTATAACTTTATATCTTTATGTGTGTGTGTGTGTGTGTGTGTGTATATATATATATATATATATATATATATATATATATATATATATATATATATATATATGTATTTCGATGGATAATTGATTTCTATGGCACAAATTTCTTTGGCGGCCTTTACGCTTAAATCTTTTTATCATTAGCGTCTCAAAAAACCGCGAATCAGGATATTTTCTTGTCATTGCATGTGCGTTTTAAAAATATAAATGATCCCATTTACAAGGAATTAGGAATTAAAAGTCACAAGGAATTAAAGGATTAGTCAAAGTAAACATTGACATAAATAGTAGGAACAAAAACATTCTTATAGGATATTTACCAGTTTGAATTAAGGGTTGTTTTGTGGGGGAGCGTAATAACCTAGTATATAATATATATATATATATATATATATATATATATATATATATATATATACATATATAGTCAATTATCCATCGAAATACTGCCTCACAACCCAGATCAGGTCATCCATCGGTCGTTGATGATGACGTTCTTCTTGAACGTGTGAACCAGGACCCACATGCAACTACTCGTGATTTATCGGCCGTAGAAAAGAAAAAAAATCATTTAGAATCATAAGTAAAGGAATCACCGAAATACGGGACAATCGCGTCCTGTGATGGAGATCGGAAGGACAAAGAACAGGTAAAAAAACCGGACCCTCCCAGGAAATACGGGACAGGTGGCAACCCTGATTGAGCATTATGGGCTAACCACCTTTGAGGGCTGGTAGTTACTAAACCTTTATTGTGACCAGCTAGACGGAGTTTATGCAGTTGTAAATGCAAAGTACCCAGCTTTGGTCAACAGGAACCAACCCATTTTGCAACACAACAATGCCCCTACACATCGTTCTCGTTTGACCAAGAAAAAATTATCGGAACAGCAAGGAGTAAACGTTTTGCCTTATTCTGCGTATAGCTCAGATATTGCACCATCAGATTATGGTTTGTTTGGTTCAATGGCTCATTTTTTAAAAGGACGAATCTATGATAATAAGGACGTAAAAGTTGGATGTGATGAGTTCTTTGCCTCAAAACCAAAGGAGTGGTACCGGCAACAAATCCAATACTGCCAGAAAGTTGGGTGAAAATAGCTGAAAATAATGAACTTTACTTGAAGAGTAGTATTCAATAACGTTAAAAATATATAATTTGAAATAAAGTTATACTAATACAAGGTCATTTGAAACAGTCTAGTATATATCGATGGCCCATTATTTATGTCTTTTTTTATATATTGCTTTGATTTTTTATATATTTTTTGATATATTACTTTTATATATGAGTTGATATATATTTAGCTGATAATATATTAGTCTGTATATAGGGAAGACATTGGACCATCGAGGATGATCATCCCAAAATTATGTAATATTATGAATAAATATGAATTACTTACTTTGTCCTCTAAATTGGATACCTTTCCAAGGGCCTGATTTGTGGTTACCATTATTTAATAATTAACCAAGATAATGTTCCTACTTTTAAGTTTAATAATAATGCTAATCTAATTTATTGCTATCATACTTAATGAAATTTATTCAAATTAATAATGGGCATGGTTACTAAAGAACAATCTCCTTCCGAATATTTGTCTTTATTCGTCAAAATTAAAATAATAAACTGTTAATCATAGAATGATTCAGACTAGACCTGGCCATTAACTGTTCTAACATAAATCTCTTATCTGGTGTTGATGGTCCCTCAGCATCTCTCCATCGGGTTCCCCTGCATATCTTAGGTCATGGAGTCAAAGTCAGAGCATCAGTCATCTTCAGAGGGAAGATCTAGTAGTTCTCCTCCAAGTTCAGCCCTCAAGCGAGATCAGCCAAGAAGTCCTTTTTTTCGTTGCCTCCTCCGCTTCAGTCCCCCTTTCTTCCTTGTTCTCCGAAGAGGGGGTCGAAGACGTTGTTGGTTGGTTAGATTCCCGGTACCGGGAGACACATTTTCCATGATTGATCAACCAGTTTCATAGAGGGAAAAAATTCCGGGATTTCAACGGATGGCTCCACCCCTTGTCAGGGGTGGTCCGGTCTCCGCGAATCCATTAGTATATCTTAATATAGCTCTAATCGAATTTCGTCCTTCCCCGGACTCTAAAGTTTTTTTCGGTACGCCAGTCGGAATCGCAGGCTGACAGGTTTCCTAAAATTGATTAAGTCTTCCAGGACGGACCACCTCTCGCCTTTGTCACACTGCCCACTTTTCGGTAGGTATTTAAATTAACTTATTTCTTATATCAGAGGGTAAAAGCTGTGGTTGCATCTGTCATCGCCTGTCAGTTACCTTTCTGCCTACCTGCTCGTCCCTTATCTTTTGTTCGCACCTGGTGCTTGTTATATATTATTAAGGATAATATTGTACAATATCAATACATATTAATATAGTGTATAAAAAGGCATAAGCGCCATTAAGCGAAATCTGCAGAAAACACATGAAAAGTTTTTTATATATATATCACTATGAATACAATATGTTTCTTAAAAAATGTATTCTTTATTGTGTACATTGGAGTTTTTGAAGGTGGAAAAACATTTGTAATTACAATATATTTTTAAGACTTCTAGCATTGTTCGAGGCTAGAGTGACGGCTGAGAGCTGTCAGTGTTTGGTCCTTACATAATTTATTCAATATATTGTGAGCGGAAATCGATAGAAGTGATGTTTACGTTTCATAATAAATTTCCATATTTTGGCGCTAACGCTTTTTTCAAAAAACGACGTATATATATATATATATATATATATATATATATATATATATATATATATATATATATATATATGTATGTATGTGTGTTTACACACTGGACATAGGCCTTCCCACAAGGGTTTTATAGTATTTCTCTCATCCCTGTAATGCCTTGTTTAATTTTAATTTGACCCATCCCATCTTTTTAAAGGTCTTCCTATTTGTCTTCTTAATCGATGGGGGTCCATTGTCGAACTTTGAGAAACCATGAAAGATCTTTTCTTCTTTTTCTTTCTTCTAACCAGATGTCCAATACGTTTCCATTTAAAAAAAAAAAAAAAAAAAATCATGTGTTAGATAGCATCATTCACATAGATTCTCTTACTCAATTCTTCATTCCCTTCCTTTTTTTTTATACTAAACATATTCCTTTCCTTATACTAAACATATTCCTTTCTATTGTGCTCCGCCTTTTGCAAACTCTAGAGCTTTTGTAAATCACCACGTCTTACTCCCAGTAAACATGCAGCTATTGAAAACATATTTTTTATCCAATGCATTGGAAAATTTCCTTTAAAAATAATTTTTCAACTCCGATACTTCTTCCATGCTAGTGCTGTTTTTTTTTGTAGCTCTATTTTTGATACTTTTTTTTCTGTGAAGAATACGAGTTGAAACATGTATACAATTTTGCTGATGCATTCAATCTCTTCACCTCAACTGTTCGGTATCAGGGGACTGGCAATAATAATTATAATAATTATTTGGAAAGCGCATGGTAATTATTATGGTCTCGGGATAGATTATATCAATCATATGAAATACCATGGTCCAATAAGATTATACAAAAATAATTATATAAAAGAATAAATTACGAGAATGATGCAGTGGCCCAATTTAATTCAATCAAAATATTGCACTTCATATAATAATATTAAATATAAATAATAATGCTAGTATAAAAATAGTATAACCCGGAAGTGCGATGCTGATATAATCAATAGCTACAAGCATATCCGTTTCCACATATGCCAGTCAAAACCCAGACTTCTCACCTATTCCGCTCAAAGATTTTTGAGTGTGTTCATCATTTTCTTACAATAACATTCCATCAAGGGCTAGTAAGGCATCTGTTACTTAGGGAAAGTTACTCACAGATATATTGGTTGAATAACCTACCCACTAATCACATGTGATTTAATGTTCAACGTTAATAGGTTACAAATTAATTGTTTTGTGTAATACGTGCGATTTGCTTTGAATAGTTTTATTTATGTTAAGTACTTTTCCATTTGAGTTTAAATATGATTAAAATGTTAAATTAGTGTTAAATGTTAAAATTAGTGTATTTTCTTAATATTTAATTTCACAATGTAATTTTGGTTTTCTTTATTAATTTATTACTTCCTTGTACGAAGTAAAGGAAGTACTGTAATCGCGAAAATTTTCGGTATTCAGATTTCAACGGAAATATCCATTTTGAACATCCCTGAATCCATTTTGACTAGTTTCGCCGTGACGTCTGTACGTATCTCGCATAACTCAAAAACGGTTAGCCGTAGAAAATTTCGTATTTAGGATTATCATATAATCTAGTTGTGAATCTCCCTTTTTGGTCACTGCATAATTACTGGAAGTGGTACTTTACTGATTTTCATCAAAACTTATATTAATATATTATGCAAAACTTCTCAAATTTGGTATTTAAGACTCACATTTTAATTTAAACATCATAATAAATTTGGTAAACATTGGCAAACCGGAAGTTGTACTTTACTTGAAGGTCATATTAGATTTTCATCAAAAAATATATTAAAAATAATGTAAAACATCTCAAATTTGGTAAATTAGACTCTTTTTATTTAAATAATTTAGTAGATAGGCTGAAGCCCAATTACAGGTGGCAAAACAAAACAAAATACTGTCTAATACAAATATAACATTAAATAACAAATTATAAAACAAAATAACTATAATACCTACCTAATACCAATTTAAAAAATATAAAATAAGTTAAAAACAATGAAGTGCACAAACTATAACCAACTTAAGATTATTTCCTTAAATAATTGTATTAATAAAAAATGGTAAACCTTTGGAATTGCTAGTAACGACCGTTAAGAGGTCTAGATTTTCAGACCAGATTATACTGCGCATGCGCAATTAAATCCTCAAACCGACGGATCCTTCTCAGTTGGAACGCTGGTGTAGGGTTAGGTCAGACTTCCCACCTTTTTACGAAGGGGTATTGCAATGCTAAGAAAACTCTCTAAAGAGGAAAAAGGTTAATTTGATCCATGACCAACTCATTAGGGTTATGCTATTAACAATTTCGATCCAAGGACCAAGTCAGGAACTACGAACCATCATAAGCCAGGGAGCGGAAGAATGGTAAGCCAGAGGTGTAGTAATGATAAACGATTGCTGTCAACAATTGGCACATCCGGATTCGTTGAAATCGCCTTTTCATTAGAAAATGAATGCAATTTTCTAAAAGTTCATGGATGAAAATTTATTGATCCTTAGTTTTACACATAATATTAAGTTTTTTTTTTTATAATATTTGATATATATAATATAATATTTGAGTATTTTTTTCACCACTTGGACTAAACTTCCCAGATCCGAAGCTAATAGAACGTTGAAGAGATTGGCCATGATATTTAATCTTAAAGATGGTGTAGGAAAGAAGGCGGTGGGGACAAGAGATCTATTCGGTAAAAGTCGAGAAGTCTGACCTAACCCTACACGACTAGTCCTAGTGAAAAGGATCCATCGGTTTGAGTTTTTAATTGGGAATGCGCAGTGGGTGAAAGTATAGTCTGGTCTGAGAATCTAGACCTCTTCAAGATCCTTATTAGCGATTCCAAAGGTTTACCGTAATTTAAAAAGCCATAGATATGAAATAACCTAAGCGTTATTAATGTCAGGTTATGAGGGTAACAGCAGCGGCCATCTTTGTGTGAGTAACTTTCCGTAAATACAAAGAATCTTTTACATTTTTGAAAAAAATACGACTAAAATGTAAAAAAATATTTCATGTTAGTTAATATGAGAAAAGTAGACATGAAAAATAGTAGACGTAATACTTTTAAGAATGGGAAAAATATTTATGGAATGATGCCTAAATCCAACAGTTGGACTTAATTCCCAGTTCTGTATTGTTGCTGAAGTATCTGGAGTTCAAGGAGATATTAATATAAATTATAATTCATCTTAAATCATATAAATGTATAAACATAGTTAAATTATAAAAGAAATTTTAGAATCATTTCAAAGTTATCAGTAAAATGTTTTTCATTCACGAATTTTCTTGATGAATCCGTAGGATATATATACATCATATCATGTTTTCTCAAAATTGAAAATTATTTTTATTTAAATAATTTGAATATCTATTTAATTAATCGCCATATCCAGTTTGGTGTTTGTTTTTAGGCAATCTGTTGGATTTAGACATCATTTCATGAATATTTTTCCCATTTTTAAAGTATTATTTCTACTGTTTTTAATGTCTACTTTTCTCATATAAACCAAAATGACATATTTTTATCAAATATCTACGAAAAATATAACGACTTTTCCGATCTTGATAAAAAGAGAAACAGTACTTCTATATTTTGCAAATAAATCAAGATATAAAATTTCAATAGATTGCATTTATTTAAATAATTATGTAAGGAGTAAATGGAATAATTAATTAAACCAAGCAAGGATCGCAGAAAATAACATCAATAATTTAACTATTTTTTAGATTGTAATGTTATCGCGTCCTAGTTAGATGACAAGCGAGAACAGGCGAGGCAAAAACCATCGTACAGATAGAACAAACATCGACCACGGAAACAACAAAAACTGGAACTTGCCCTCTAAAAAACAAACACCAAACTGGATATGTAGATTAATTAAATAAATATTCAAATTATTTAAATAAAAAAATAGTTTTCAATTTTGAGAATAGATGATACAATTTATATATATATATATATATATATATATATATATATATATATATATATATATATATATATATATAACGGATTCATCAAGAGAATTCGCGAATAAAAAATATTTTATTGATAGTTTTGAAATGATTATAATAATTTTTTTGTAATTTAAATTTTTTTATAAGTTTGTATGATTTAAGATAAATTATAATTTATATCTCCTGGAACTCTAGATACTTGGGCAACAATGCAAAACTGGGAATTAGGTCCAAATGGCTTCCGAACCAAATGGAGAGTGAACAATACCTAGCTCATAACATTCACTACATACCTGAGTGTCAGGAACGCAAGAGCTGTATTTAGTCAGCACATGCACGCAGTTCAGTTGGAATACAATCCAGGGGTACTTTCCAGAAATTTCTACCGGAATAATTATAAGTCCTAATTAGGCGAAAAAATAAAATAATAAATATCTGACAGGGACACCTCATGACTTCCTAGTACGCCTATTAAAATATAAATCGGCGTCTCAAAAAGTGATCCTGAATTTGGTTACTAGTTCAGAAGATAACAGTATCTCAAAAACGACACGCGGCGTCTCGACGTCCATCTATTGACACATACAGACATATACTAATAAGCTCTTGTTTATGAAGGTCTTATTCGGTTATTATATGTCGTTTTCTGTCTATATTACTAGAAAAAGAAATGGAAATTGGCAATTTAACCATTTTAAGCGGAAGTACCTGCTTAACTTATATCTTATTCTCCTGCAGGCTTGTTCGGCTCAAAAATGGAGAAGAAAACAAGTATTTTATACTCAATTTTAACACATGAAATAAATAATAAAATTGTTTAATTAGAGTGGAAAAAAAATCGCGTTTATAACCTTTATCACCGAAACATATGATCTCTGTATTAAATGTCGATATGCCTTTAGGGGGGAGGGAGGGAGGGAGAGAGGGCTGAAGCAGAGGGAGTGGGAGAAGGAGAAGGAGAAGGAGAGGGAGAGGAAGTGGGAGTAGGAGAGGGTGAGTGAGAGGGAGATAGAGTGGCAGAGAGAGAGAGAGAGTGGGAGATGGAGAGGGATATATACATATATATATATATTTTTTTTTTTTTTTACGTCGCTACATTTGGACATTTACAGCGGTCCCATTCGGATCAAATGAGCTGAAATTCGTTATGGGTATGACTCTTTTCCAAGCAGAACAAAACCATAGAAGTGTGGATAAGTTTCAGACAAAATTACCGTAAAAATTTCCAAATTATTTTTCGTGGTTTTTAAGGTTTTGTGGATCTCTATAGCACCTCCCGATTGATTTAGAGGGTTGAAAATTTGAATTTGAATTGGGTTGATGTTAGAGAAGAATGTTTTGGGTATTTTAACTTTTTACTCGCACCCCTGCTATTTTGATATTTTTAATTTTATATTTAATTTACTATTAATGATAATTTAAAATACCACTTCAGTGACGAAGCTCTACTGTTCACGTTTTTTTCTTTTTTTCTGTAGCTAATAGTTACCTGAACTGGCGAAACGTTGACTGGTTAGTAATGTGCTATTTAAGAGACTTAAGGCCTTGTTTTGGAATCTTCCTAACAGTAAGTATTGTCTCTTTGGTTTCATTTTTTTCCTCGAATTAATTATTCAGGTTTACAACAATGTATATCTCCCGTTATGGGGATATCCCTAGCTATTCAGAACCGTATAAATTAGTGCCTCGTTCCCCAGATAATAACAATGCCCGAATTCAGAGAATTTCGAGATGAGAAGGCTCATTAAGAGGTGAATGGTAGGACATAAATCCTCTTAGTGTGTTCTCTTCCAGCAAAAGGCTCCTTGCGACCTCAGTCTCTTGGTAATAAGAACCTCTGAGGCTTAAATAGCTTTTGTCCCACCGCACTGAGGATATGGGGAAAACCAAGTATATCGACAAGGGTACTCTGTAACTAAAATACAGTGTTCTTTCTTTCTTCGAGATTACAATGGCGCTGTAAATGATAATAAAATGCTGCGAATTATTATCCTACAATAGAGAGCTCGTTCCTCTGAAAGATTCCTTTTTTACAAAAAGCTTGACAGAAGTCTGTCTTTAACTTGGTAGGAGAGAATCCAAGGAAATTAAGGCTAAGAGATCTTCGCTGGTTATTTAAAATTCGTGGCGAACTCCTGTGCTTGAACTCTGTTCCATTCAATTCTAGGGAAAAAGAAAATATTGAGCATTTTTTGGGAGAAAATGTACAATGCTATCCGTGATGCGTGTTTCTTATATCGCCCGCCCTGTACACTGAGAGAAGGATTTGCTCTCTCTTTTGAATGAACCGAGTCTGCAGCTAATTAAGTTCACATGCCATGCCTGGATTATCGTTGGCGACTGATTCAACAGTTCAACGTTTGAGTTAGTCTCTTTTTGATTAATTTTATTTTTGTATTAGTACGTAAGTAGAACACATTAATTTCTAATCACCTCTTTTATATTAAGTTGACATCCGCATGATGGTATAGAAGGATCAATCTTATTAGGGATTGATAAATTATTTGCCACTTCTATAATTTTGTTTTATTGAAAACTACTTTCGAATGTTATACATCCATCTTCAGTGCGACGGTTAGGAAGGAGGAACCAGTACAAATTTTTCTGTTTGATATAATCCATTTAAATTTTGAACTGAAGATGAATGTATAACATTCGAAACTAGTTTTCAATGAAACAAATTTATAGAAGTGGCAAATAATTTATCAATCTCTTTTATTTTTATTTATTTTGTTTGTATATGTATATATATTTATTTCTTATTTTTATTTTTTCCTGTACTGTTGATCTGTGTGCGTTCAAATTTTGATGTTTGATTAGTTTCAGAAATTTTCCAATTATCTAAAGTTTGTATCCTGGTTAAGAAACTGTTAATTGTTAACTGGAAGAGAGAATTATGGAGAGGTGAGAAAGTAGGTGGGATGGATAAAAATAAATAAAACATAGAAAAAAAAAAAGAAGAAAATGTGTAATTGAATAAAGACGAAAATGCTATGAATTATGTGTATGAATGAAAAAAAGAAAGAAATGTAAATGTATATATATATATATATATATATATATATATATATATATATATATATATATATATATATATATATATAATCCACTATGGATTGATCAGTACGCTGTGTATTATAGCAACCCAATATATTTGGGCAGCACTGATTTTCAAATAAATCATTTCTCCTGATCACTATAAATTGTATTATTTATTTTTTCTACCCTTGTAAGACTGTTACTTTTTTTTTGTTGTTTTGTAACTAGTAACCTAGACCTCCAGCAGACGGAATATTTCCATTTCTGTAAAATACTTGTTCTATTTGTAAAAAAAGAAAAATACTTGTTCTATTTTGTTTCTATTTGTAACTGTAATTTTTTGAAATCAATAAAGTATTATTATTAATATTATTATTATTATATTTATATTCCTTTGTTCTCTCAGATTCCTGGAGTTGCATCTACATCCCGGAAAAATAATCAAGGGAATTCAGATGATTTCATTTATTTAAAAATTTTCTAACAATCCTGCAGGTATCCAGCAGAACTGCCTTCTGGGCTAATTTTAATTTGTCTAGATCCAGGCCAAGGTCTTCCGTACCCTCTCTTGTGCTTTTGAGTATTAGTCCATTCGAGGAAATGACTAGTGGAGTCACCACCACTTTTACAAGATGATAAAGAGATTTCAACTCTATGGCAAGTTCTTGATACATCCTAAGTAGCCTAGTAAATTAAACGCTATAAAAAAAGTGGTAAAACCATGGTCTACATCATACCGCAGCAGCCGCAGAGAATAGGCCACACTGGGATCACACACTCACACCTTATCATAACACTGCCACCTCCATCATGCCAATATTGTAGCCCCATTCTTATGGTTAGACATTTTTTTGTGGGATGCATTCACTATATTCCTACAATAAATAGAATAGGACTGACCTAAAATGTAAAGCCAGCCATTACGGTCCTACATATAGGACTACTTTCCAGGACTACACTATATATCCGACTACCATTGGATTGTGAATGGGGCTGTAGGACTACATCGAGCGTGTAGGATGTTTGTAGGCTTCTCCGATCGTCCTATAAAGTTTCCCTCCCTCATAACATCCTACCGCGTTGGATCGCGAGAGTTATCGTCCAACAAACCCCACTTGTTTATTACTATGTCATTAATTGTTATCAATATTTCTTTGCTATTAATCAACAACTGCCAGGTAGGGGTTTTCTCCATAGATTATGGTTTTTTTACTCTATTTTATACTAATTTTTTTTTCTTTGTTTTTTTGTATTGACGACTAAATGTGTTTAAATGCTAGCCATTCCGGTCCTACATATAGGACTACTTTCCAGGACTACACTATATATCCGACTACCATTGGATTGTGAATGGGGCTGTAGGACTACATCGAGCGTGTAGGATATTTGTAGGCTTCTCCGATCGTCCTATAAACTTCCCATCCCTCGCACCCCCCTCCCTCCCTCCCTGACATACTACCGCGTTGGATCGCGAGATTTATCGTCCAACTAACCCCACTTGTTTATTACTACGCCGTTAACTGTTATCAATATTTGTTTCCTATTAGTCAATAACCAGGTAGGGAGTTTTCTCCATAGATTATGTTTTTTTTTACTCTTTTTTATGTTAAATTGTTTTTCTTTGTTTTTGTATCTACTACTAAATGCGTTCATCATTTTTATCTAATTAGAAACTAATAATTAGAATAATAAGAAAAAAATTGTTTTGAAAACTCATCTTCAGTAATTTTTTTTTTTTATTACTTTATTTTACACATCTTTCCCAAACGTGCAGTGTAATAAACTAATGAAAATATATTAGCATGTCTAAAATCGCTTATTATAACGTCACTGTTGGGACTCAATTAAAATATTAAATAAATAATGTGATTGAACCTGAATGGTGACAATTTTAAACTAATAATTTTGGATCCAATTTTCGCTAATTAAATTTTCATCTCTAATTTATCTTGCTTTGTGTTGTTTGCTTTTAATCATTAATTTCAACTGGTATAACTAATTTAAGTTATATTGGATTAAAGTAATATGAAAATGTATAAACCTTGTAAATAAAAACGTACATTTTTTTTATCATTTATCCTTATCTTATACTAGAGGGATGATTTTATTATACATTCTTAAGTAATTTTTATAATCCTTTCGATCTATTTCATTTAACATTTTCAAATCACTGTAATTTATTCGGTTAATAAATATTTTTTCCTTTTTCCAATAACGCCATAGAAAGACAAATTGCCATCGTTTTCCTATTTTTTAAAATATTGATAAGCGATGAGTAAATGTTAGAAATGCTGATCGGATCCCTTGTAGGACCGTGAGTGGACGAATGAATCCAATTGTAGTCCTACAACATAGTCCTACAAAGTTGGACCGTGAATGGATAGCGTTAACGACAATGTAGCTTCAGTGATATTGGTATTTAAGTTCTTGAAAGCACATCGCGTCTTGTCTAAATTATAGCATTACAGCACTTTCTACGGGTTTTTTCATTATTTATTTATATTTTAATCATCTATTATTGTTTTCTATAATACAGACCAAATATGTTCAAAATTTGAGTAATTCAAACAAACCATAGATGTTAATCACCTAAGGGTTTCGCGCATATAAACAAAAACAAACATGAAAATAAAGGCTAAGCGGTACAAGCCATAGCAAAGACGTTCAGGGTCCGGCAGAGAAAAGGGATAATTTATTTATCTTTATTATTATTCCTGTAAATAAATATAGTTGGTCAAATAGAAAATGGATTTTAAAAATTCTGATTATTAATAATTAAGAAGAATAGTAGTTAAACAAGTTGATAAAGTACGTTGTAACAACGACCGACGTTTAATTTATTTCTATATTTATGTTTTGAAAAATTGCTTTACATTGTTTTGGTGGTTTACAAGTCCGTGTGAAAAGTTTTTGTACAAATTCAGTTCTGGATTCCCCTAACGGCTAGGATTGAAGAGGAGTGGGAATCTTCCAATTTAATGAAGCTCTGGACGCTTCTATTATTCCATCAGAATATCGCCCCTGGCATTTTCATTTAATTGCTTCAACAATTACTCTATGGTGAGGATAAAGGGAGGTTTTAATAATAAAATATTCAACAGAAGCAAACGGTATAGTAATATACTATAAAAATATCTGATGTGGACAACACACGACTTCCTTGTACGATTATTAAACTATAAATCGGTGGCTCAAAAAGTGATCCTGAATTTGGTTACTAGTTTCCGAAGATCTCAGTATCTCAAAAACAACACTCGGCGTCGCGACATCCATCTATTGACATAAACACAGACACTCTTGTTTCTGGAGGTCTCATTCCGTTATTGTATGTCGTTTTCCTTCAGTAGGTAACAAGTTTCTAAGAGATTTCTTCATGTTCCATGACAACATTAAAACTGTCAATATCACTGGATAAAACATTGAAAATCGAAAATTTCGACATTTTAAGCGGAAAACCCAACTTAAATAATATCTTATTCTCCTACAGCAGACTTGTTCATCTCGCAAATGGAGAGGAAAACCAGTATTTTATACTCAATTTTAACATTTAAAGTAATAAAAATGTTTAATAGGATTACTTTATTACCGAAACATATGATTTTTAATTTAAATATAATTTTTGATGTAAGCTTATTATGACCTTCAAGTAAAGTATCCTTTTCGGCTCACCAATTTTAACCAAAATATAGTAAATATATTCATATCGATATAAAAGTCCTATTTACCAAATTTGACATATTTTACATTATATTTTAATATAATTTTTGATGAAATTCTAATATGACCTTCAAGTAAAGTACCGCTTCCGGTTTTCCAATTTGGACCAAAATCTAGTATGTTATTTAAATCAATACACAAGTTATAAATACTAAATTTGAGAAGTTTTGCTTAGTATTTTAATATATTTTTTTATGGAAATCAATTATGACCTTCAAGTATAGTACCACTTCCGGTGATCAAGCAGTGACCAAAAAAGGAAGTTCACAACTAGATTTTACAACAATCATAAATACAAAATTTCAACTTTCTACGGCTAACTGTTTTTGAGTTATGCGAGATACGAACGTACGTACGTACAGACGCCACGACGAAACTAGTCAAAATGGATTCAGGGATGGTCAAAATGGATATTTCCGTCGAAATCTGAAAATCGAAAATTTTCGCGATTACAATACTTCCTTTACTTCGTACAAGGAAGTAAAAAAGTTGTAGTATTTGTTAAATTATAACTAATAATAGCCCTCAGTCGGTAAAAGGAAATAATTACGTATAATTATTTTCATTTATACGATATACAGAATCGAGCAGAAATAACTTTTTGGGTTGTAAAAAACAAACCAATGTCTCTAGAAAAAACTGGTTTTATTTTTAAAAAGTGCATTGAAAATAGTTTTATTTCAGATGATTTTAAAAATTACATCTCATGGACGGTTACAGTACTTTTTTGAGGAGGAAAATTATACAATTATACAATGGAATGATTAATTAATTAATTAATATTATGCGTAAGTAATTCCCTACCTAGCAGTTGTTGATTAATAGGAAAGAAATATTTATAACAATTAATGACATAGTAATAAACAAGTGGGGTTGGTTGTTTCAGAGGGTTTTAAAAATTACATCTTCTAACCGCTCCGTATTTTTTTGAGGAGGAAAATTATACAATTATACAATGGAATGATCAATTAATATTATACGTAGGTAATTTAATTGTATATGCCTACACCTCCGAAATTTTATCAAAACTCCATGTATTCTTCTAGTAGTAACAGCAGACGCAGCTACTGCCATCGTGTAAACTGTAGGGCAGTTGCTTCCATAACAGCATTTAGGATCGTGACCTGATAGTTGGCAGTAGCTATAATGACAGTGACAGCCACTGCCACGTTGACTGCCATATTTATACATCTTGACAGTGAACTGTCGCACCTTGCGTAACCTATCAAGCTGACCTTACCTAATAACCAACTGTAGGTTTCGATTAATTTTTGAAATTCAAATTGATTGTATCCAACGTTTTGTGACACCGGAGGAGAAGTAGAAACTATATAATTTAGTTTCTATGATGAACTATAAATTGCTAGTGTTCAGCTAGCTGTTCTAAATCCGCCATTTTAATAACTTTCAGCGCGTACAGAAGGGCAGTGCCGCACTATCTCACTGTCAAGACAGAACTACCACGACAGAAAACTGCCAACGAGGCTTTAGAAACAACCGATCAATCTTATATAAAATGCTTACAGCTAAAAATCAATAATTAATTACACCCAGGAATAACCGTTTTTACTTCCTTGTATGGAGTAAAGGAAGTATTGTAATCGCGAAAATTTTAGATTTTTAGATTTCAACGGAAATATCCATTTTGTCCATCCCTGAATTCCCCCAATATTTCACTGGAAGATCATATTTGATTTCCATAAAAAATTATGTCAAAATATGATGCAAAACTTTTCAAATTTGAAATATATGACTTATATATTGGTTTAAATAACATACTAGATTTTGGTTTAAATTGGCAAACCGGAAACGGTACTTTACTTGAAGATCATTATAAACTTTCATCAAAAATTATATTAAAATATGATCTAAAACATCTCAAAATTGATAAATAAGATTTTTATATCATTTATTATTTTATATAATTAAATAAATAATAAACTAGATTTTGGTTAAAATTGGCGTGTCGGAAGGGATACTTTACTTGAAGGTCAACTGAAATTATAATATTGGTATTACGATATTTCGGAGGAAAATATCGATATATTTCTTTTTTAAGATATCGATACTTTTTCAACATCCCTAACGTGTAGCTAATGTAACTCACTGTTGAGAAACTTGGAAGCAAACACTGCAGAGAGTTAGATGATAATGATGATGATAAACTCTAATTAAAAAATCTTATTACTTGTTTTAAGTGTTAAAATTGAGTGTAAATACTTGTTTTCCTCCCCATTTGTGAACTGAACAAGTCAGCAGCAGGAGAACAAGATATAAGTTAAGTGGGTTTTTTCGCTTAAAATGTCGATTTCCAATGCTTTATCTAGAGATATAGACAGTTCTGATGTCAACGAAGAAAACTCTTGGGAACTTCTTACTTACTGAAAGAAATCGACATTTAATAACAATCCAATGTTCAGAAACTAGTAACTGGTACTGGTACTGTAGCCAAATTCAGGATCACTTTTTGAACCACCGATTTATAGTTAAATAGGCGTACAAGGAAGCCATGGTATCCACATCTAATATTTTTTTGACTTATCTGTAGAACCACGTTTAAAAATCTTTGAAAACGTTATTTCATGAGAAACTTCAATAATAAATAATTAAGTATTAAATACTTAAAATTATACACCAACTCATAAAGAAGATTTTTTTCATATTTTAATGACGTGCCTTTGAATGTCTTAAAGTGGAATTCATATTAAAAGGTGAAATTGGATCCTATGTTTTTCCTATTACATATAATAAGGGTAATAGTATATAAATAATAAATAAATAATAATATAATATAGATAAGATAATATAGATCTATAAGCATTATATATATAATAAGAAATAATATATAAATAGAACGCTAATAAGGGATAGCATTCCAAATTCCAATTAACAGAAATAATACCAAAGCAGAAGATAAACATTGAAAAAATAAATAATACCCAGACATTGAATATAAATACCAAAACAAACTTTGTAATTACAACTAATTGAAAACGTATTCTATTTTGTAATTACAACTAATTGAAAACGTATTCTATACTAAACAAACAATATTCGTTTAATTAAAATGTGTTTAACATTTTGAGCAATATTTAAGAGGAGGATGCATATAAAACATTATTACTCTCTTATTCAAATAAGAGAATCTTAATTGAATAATCTCAAATCTGAATAATAAAATAATCTTATTTGAATTTTAAAAGAGCTAGTTAATTGCTATATTAATGGATTTTAAGTTTTATCTTTAAAGCGTATATTACAATTATATTTTCTCTATTTTGTTTGTATATTTTATAATCGCTGAAAGTTTTATTTTATTCAAGTATAAATATAAATATAATATATACTACCATACATTATTATGTTTTTATCTTCAATATTTATGCTTGAATAATTATATTGTAGTGCTGATCTGTAAATACAAACATAATAATATACTACCATATATTATTATGTTTGTATCTTCAATATTTATGCTTGAATAATTATATTGTAGTGCTGATCTGTAAATACAAACATAATAATATACTACCATATATTATTATGTTTGTATCTTCAATATTTATGCTTGAATAATTATATTGTAGTGCTGATCTGTAAATAAAGCTATATTATTATTATTATTCTCTTATTATTATCAGTTGTTGGCTATGAAAATCAGATTTTTTTTTGTTTCAGATTCATCAAACATCCTAACTTTTTAAACTTCTGTAACATGTTAGCTACAATAGAAACATATTCTGGGTCTTTTTCATTTCCCAAGAACTTTGTAACGACTTGCTTGAACGATACCCATGCTTCTTTCTCATTTAAGGTCATTGTGGATTCAAAGTTAACATCAAACATCATCACAAAAGTTTTTTCATCGTTGGCCTGTGTTATTTTTATTTTGTACATATTGATAAAAACAGTTTATAAAATAAATATAAATATTACGCAATAAGCCAAATTATTTTTCTCAATTTTTAATTATTAAGTACTTATTAAGGAATTTAAATGAAATTTTAGTTTCAATTTTATTAAATAAAGTGGATGGCGAAACAAAACGAACTCATCAAACTTAGTCCAAGCAATTCCAAACCTCATTTGCAAGAAAAAAAAACTTTTTCTTGGCCATGATAGATTCTCGACTGGTTAGGATATTTTAGCAGTCTGTTTTTCAAATAAATCTAAACTAATTTTTTAGATGTAAAACTTTTTTCAATCTTCTCTAATATGAGTTTCAGAATAGATGGAAATATCCATCTAATAATACATAATAAACTCCTGGACAAAATTAGCGCATCACTTCCTTTTTTCAAAATTATGTGATACATATACAACAGCCTCCCATATTTGTCCTTAGAAATTTATAATAAAGACCATTTATAGTAACATGAACAAAATTAGAATGGCAAATTAAGAAAGATAGGGTAGGAAATTTAAAAAAATCAAGAAAACGTTAAAAGCAATTTTAATGAATCGAATTCACAAAGATGGAGTCAATATTAAAAAATGTTACCCTATAGAGTCAGTTTCTTGAAAAAACCTCCTCTTGCTTTTCTTACTGCTTCCAGACATCTTGGCATTTACCGGATGACTCGGGCAATGTCCTCTTGAGGGATGTTATCCCAGTCTTCCAATATTGTGGTTTCAAGTTCAGTAATTGTTATTGGGGGATGATTCCGAGCTCTAATACGCCTCTTCAGCATATCCCACACGTGCTCTATAGGATTAAGATCCGGACTTCTTGCAGGAAGAGGTAGAGCATTACTGTAAGTAATAAGTTACCACAGCAGCAGTATGCGGTCTCGCATTATCTTGGAGATAAAGACAATTTTTCCCAACAAATGGTGCAAACGGCCACATCTGTCACATACCTTTCGGCAGTCAGTGAATCCCTGCGTATTATGCGTATCTCTGTGCGGGCTTCCAAACTGATGCCAGCCCATACCATTACAGAACTTCCTCCAAACGCAATTCTGGAAGAAATGGTACAGGCAGCAAAGCGTTCTCCTGGGCGTCTTAGCACTCTCATCCGACCATCTGGAGAATGTAAAGCAATCCTCGACTCATCACTGAACAAAACCGCTCCCCAATCATCGATGAAGTCTGGCTGCTCGATGCTGTTTGGAGAGCAATGGGCCAGTGGCAGGGCGCCTGGAGGTCAGATTCGCTTCACTCAGGCGTCTCCTTATTGTTCGACTTGAAATCATCACGTTTCTGGAAGACTGAAGTTCATTACGAATTTGAAGACTTGTTTGGGACCTCTGCCTTAAGGCCGTGAGCGATATGAACCGGTCATCTCTATCTGAAGTAGCCCTTGGCCGACCTTGTCCAGGTCTCCTACTGTTGCTCCCAGTCTCCCTGAATGGATGGAATATGCGACTAACCGACGATTGATTTATTCCCAAGCGTAAGGCCACTTGCCTTTGGGATAAGCCTTCATCCAACGGTGTCAATGCTCTAACTGCAATTTCTTCATATCTATCCATATTAAAATTTCAGAAAACATAATAAACATAAACTTGAAAAGACAATGGAAAATGAAAAATTATCTCTTTGATGGTAAGCTGCAATCTCAAAGACATGGTCCGAATAAATACTGAATAACAATATTGAGGTAATTTCTTCTTTTAACTTACAAAGATGAAAATAAGGATTAAGTAGGGATAATAACTAACAAAAACAACAACAGTAACAACTAATTGCTGATTAAAGCGATTTCATTTAATTCCAATGAATAAGTAAACAAACAAATATGAAATACAAAGTGATGCACTAATTTTGTCCAGGAGTTTATATATAATATATAATAAATATATTTGTTTTGGTTAATAGATTTAAAATAGAACAGTATAATACAACAAACGAGTAAATAGAAACAATTGAGTAGAAAAAAAAGAAAATAAATATTAATCAAATACAATAAATCAATAACTTTTAATATTCAATTACTATCTGTTATTAGATATGAAAATCAATTTTTTTTGTACATTTCGGGAATGGAAATAATTATGTGAACAGTGGAACTCGCGAGACATCTAAAATCTGCTCTTTATTTCAGTTCAAAATGCCGAGTTGAAACTCTTTTCAAGTTTCCATATTTTAAAAAATTGCTCTATCGCACAACGTTTTTGGGAATGTCTGTATTTTAACAGATTTTCGATAATACGGTGCCAATAAAAATACCGTTATCTAAGATCGGAATTAAAAAATTAAAATCTCTACTTATACGTAGTTTTTCTTCAAGGAATATCAATTCAAGGAACATTTATGCCATGTTTGAAGAAAATCGAAGGGCACATTTGGTCGTAATCGCGTAACAGACAGTAATAAAAAAATACCAAACGGTCGAGTGGTGTGTTACAACCTACACTTAGATATATATCTTTTTAATATAATTTAATATTGAATTAAAATATTTCAAAATAAAATAGAATATAAAATATTAGTAAAACGCTTAGATCAAACTGTATCTATTATCAGTTTATTTTATTTTAAAAATCATGTAAGTTCCATTCCCCTATACTAATAAAATATAAATCTACAACATAAAAAAACATTAATTTTTTCTTCGAGTAACAGCATGGAAAATAACTGTTATTTCTTAACTGTTAAACAGCTGATTTATTCTGTTATTTTTAATTAACAGTTATTACCACTGCTGTTAGGAATTAACAGTTTTAACTTTACCTAGCAATATTTGAAACAGGGCTTGTATTTTCTACCGGTAGAAATACAACTCTATACACACAGATGTAGGTGTATATTTCATTTAACAGGCTACCGCGTGGCAGCACACCACGACCTCTGCATGTCGGGCCGCTCAAGTAATTAATTAAAGTGGTACTTCTGGGAAATGTCTTGACAGAATGACAGCTTGCGAGCACTTCTCACCACATTAACAGTCAGAAGGGGTGGGGGTTGTTGTTTTGGGGAGTTTGATATACGCGTGTCCCAGGCATTTTGTGGTATAATTATAGATAAGATACAATCTCCTTAACGTAGCCATACAATGTTTCACATCTATATGAGGAAACTCTACATTAATATGTATATAATTGGTTAATTTTTATTAATGAATGAGAGCTAAAACTCAGAAAAAGATTACTCTTAATCATTAAAAGGTTCTAAAGCCAAGTAACAGTAAATAACTGATAACGTTTCGCCAATGCAGTCATCATGAGGACAGAACAAGGTAACGCTACAGATCGCACATCTCACCTCTTCAGTCTATACATGACTATCATATACTCAATATGTTATTACAGTGTATACAAGAATATATCACCCAGTGAACACACAATCCCCGAAAATTATTTAATTTAATTGGTTAACATTCATAAAAAAAAATACAATTGTATATGCAGTATATTCACGTACCTTACAATAATTTTACTATTCTATTAAAAACATGACAACATCGATGAAAATATCAACACATTCATAACAAGGTCAACAGAGTTTATAAGAACATATTATGTTTAATATCCTATATTGTTTCGATAAGAAGATTAATTTTTTTTTCTACATATATAAATTTTCCTTGTATAGAAAAGCCGCTTCTCCGGGACAATGGGGCCGATTGCTATGAGATTTGGCACCAATGCATCAAGCCACTCCAGGATGATCATTGGAACTCGATATTACCATCCGATATTTCATTTCAAAATGAGATTGCTTAGAAATTTCAAATGTCAATATCTCGGCGATTTATGAAAATAAAGGAAAAATATAAAGCATTTTTGGAATTATTATATTTAAGACTAAAAATTTTTTTAAAAATAAATTTGTAATCTCTTGAACGGATGAACTGATTTCGTTGATTTTTTTTTAAGTCTCCGAAAAAAGTGTTTTTAATAGACTATAGCACCAAAACCAATGTTTTTTTTTATTATAAGCATTTATAGGGTAATGAAATTCCCAACAAAACAAAAAAAAACAAACATCGAAACCGTACCAGAATTAGAAAAGATATAGGGCATTGAAGTTTGTACACCTTGTATATCCATTTTGACTATACCTGAATCCATTTAGACTCGTTTCGTCCTGACGTCTGTTCGTACTCATAAACGCACAACTCAAAAACGGTTAGCCGTAGGAAGTTAAAATTTTGTACTTGGAATTTTTGTAACGTCTAGTTGTTAACCTTTCTTTTCAGTTACTATATGATCGCTGGAAGTGGTACTTTACTTAGTATACAAAAATTATATTAAAATATAATGCAAAACATCTCAAATTCCGTATATAACACTCATATATGAATAAAAATAACATACTTGATTTTGGTTAAAATTAGCAAACTTTAAGTGGTACTTTACTTGAATGCCATATTAGAGTTTTGTCAAAAAATTATCTACCATTCCCGCAGATACTATTGTTGGTGTGGATTTTTCGGCTAACTATCATATATTTTGTTTTTATCTTAATTTACTTGCAAAGCCGATCTGCTCTGCTTCTCTTAACAGAGTCTTAGCGAGTCTCAATATCCTCTTCATTGCTTCCAAGGTCCTCTTCATGTCGTCCGCGTACGCTAGGATTTTACGTTTCATTCCGATGTCCATCTCCATTTTCGCGTGATATTCTAATCACCTTCTCAAGGGCTAAGTTAAACAGCATCGGCTAGAGTCCACCCCCCTGCCTCAGGCCTGTTCTAACTTTAAAGGCTTCAGACACATCTCCGTGTATCAGGAATCCGCATTTGGGGTCGTTTGTACACGCTTTCGTCAATCTCACCAATTTCCCGGAAATGCCCAGGCTCAGTCATAACTTTCCATAGGCAGGTTCTACTTCCCGTCGTTTTTCGAGTACCTGTTTTAGGATGAAGATCTGGTCCAGCGTGCTCCTTCCTTTTCTGAATCCTGCTTAGGTCGCTTATTATATTTTCATAGCAGGGATATATCCGGTTTAGCAGGATATTGGTAATTATTTTATAGGCAGCCTGAAAGAGCATGTTACCACATTTACACCTGTTCCAAGCCTCTGGTATCGTTTCCTCTTCCCATATTTTTTTCGATAGACGGATTTTTCCATTATCGAAGTGTTGTATAACGTATATATATATATATATATATATATATATATATATATATATATATAGGTATATACACGTTATACAACACATTTTAATATACATTGTAAATAAAAGCAACATAAAAGTAATCTAAAATCAAATTATCTCAAGTTTTAATAAACACATTCTTCGTCAATTCTCTATGTTTATGTTAAAACTATATAATCACTATATACTGTACTGATTTAACTATAAAAAACACGTCAGCTGGCATTCAAAACCAACAAGTAAACCATTTAAAATCAACAATCAAGTCCCTGTATTAAAATAAATAATGAATATAACAACTATAGTAGATGCTGTATAAACAATATACTACATAACAACAACAATTAATAAAGCACAAAAACATTCCCCAACTGTAATTTCATCTTTCGTGAACTAACTATTTGAGCTCTTTGCCATGTGGCTTGTTGTACATGCTCGTAGTTACATAGAGCTTTCCAGTTGGCACATCTTAATAAGCTAAGTAATTCTTCTGAACAGATCCGCCGCCTAAAATATTTTTTCTTATCACTATACATATAAATAAAATTTTAAATAAAACAAGAAAGAAGTGAATAAGTAAATAATGGAAAATTATCTAGCAAATTAATATTTTTCATACTCACTATACATTTAAATAAAACAAGGAAGAAGTTATATAATAATAAAAGTTATAAAAATATAATTTATATAAGTTATAAAAATTATATATATTTTTTATTTTTTTTTTCCTGTTGGCACTATAGACCATGGAGAGATATTTTGCCGCGCGATGTGGTCTTCTTGCAGATATTTTGTCACTTACGGGAGCAAAGACAGCCTGGAGGAGGTCGCCCAACCTCACGTTACTACAAAGCCAGGCTTTCATGGTGAAGCGGCAGGCTAACCATAGCTCCATAGCCAGTCCATTTAATGACAGACCAGCAATTTAATTAATTAATTAATTCAACAGGCTAAGTTATACGGCTATAAAATGTTAGCGTCCGGAGCGAAGCCTATCACCTGAAGGCTTCCCATTAACAGTTCAGATTTACGACACGTCGAATTTATTGCCAGCGGCGCCGAGCAGTCGATTTCGCCCGATCGAGCCCGAAATATCACCAAAAAAAAAATTTAACGATTCGAGGTGCTTCTGGGAATAGTGAATAATGATACCCATAATTCATTGAATGATAAATAAGTCGAGAAAAAAAAATTAAAGCCCTAGAAAGGTGTAGCTGTGAGTATTTTACTCATATCTGGAAATAACATCTATTAGAGTAAGTAAAAAAAAAATCTGATGTGGACAACACATGACTTCCTTGTACGCCTATAAAACTATAAATCGGTGGTTCAAAAAGTGATCCTGAATTTTGTTACCAGTTTCCGAAGATTACAGTATCTCAAAAACGACACTCGGCGTCCCGACATCCATCTATTGACACACACACAAATGGGTAGGAAAACCAGTATTTTACACTCAATTTTAACACTTAAAACAAGTAATAAAAATGTTTAATTGGATTGGAAACCAAATTGCGTTTGTAACGTTTATTACTGAAACATATGATTTATGTATTTAATTTAAATATAATTTTTGATGAAAGCTTATTATGACCTTCAAATAAAGTAACCTTTTCGGCTCACCAATTTTAACCAAAATATAGTAAATACATTCATATCGATATAAAAGTCCTATTTGCCAAATTTGAGATGTTTTACATTATATTTTAATATAATTTTTGATGAAAGTCTAATATGACCTTCAAGTAAAGTACCGCTTCCGGTTTTCCAATTTAGACGAAAATCTAGTAAGTTATTTAAATCAATATATAAGTTATAAATACTAAATTTGAGAAGTTTATCATAGTATTTTAATATAATTTTTGAAGGAAATCAATTATGACCATCAAGTAAAGTATCATTTCCGGTGATCAAGCAGTGACCAAAAAGGGAGGTTCACAACTAGATTTTACAACAATCCTAAATACAAGCTTTCAACTTTCTACGGCAAAACCGTTTTTGAGTTATGCGAGATACGAACGAACGTACTTACGTACATACGTACAGTCGCTACGACGAAACTAGTCAAAATGGATTCAGGGATGGTCAAAATGGATATTTCCGTTGAAATCTGAAAACCGAAAATTTTCGCGATTACAATAGTTCCTTTACTTCGTACAAGGAAGTAAAAATGACCTTTTGAAGGATTAAATCAAGTTTATTTTTTTCTTACAGAAAATTTCTTTAAATTACTTTCGAAATTCAGTCCATTATGTTCTATGGTTAGTTGCCATATAGAAGCTGTTCGATTCCATCTTGGTACCACTCTTTGGGTTTCGACTGGAAAAAGTCTTCTACACCAATTTTTACCTCCTCCAATGTTTGAAATGTTTTCTTCTTAAGAAAGTGAGCCATTGCTCGGAAAAGATAAAGGTCTGAAGGGATGTTGGGTGGCTGCGGTAGAACTTCAACAGCATCCGTTTCAGCATGTTTTCGGCGGCATATTTCCAAGTGACGTACAGCGAGTCCGATTCAGAATCTAACGGGAAAAAAATCTGGAACCTATAATATTTATAATGAAATATTTTTCTCTCATCCAGACTAATTTATTATTAGGGATTGATAAATTATTTGCCACTTCTATAAATTTGTTTTATTGAAAACTAGTTTCGAATGTTATACATTCATTCATCTTCAGTTCTAAAAACACATAAAAAATTCAAAAATAAGCAATTCAAAATATAGTTTGGTATTATTATACATATTAAATTAGATTAATATAAATCAGTATATAATTAATCTAATTTAACATGTATAATAATACCAAACTATATTTTGAATTGCTTATTTTTGAATTTTTTGTGTGTTTTTAGAACTGAGGATGAATGTATAACATTCGAAACTAGTTTTCAATAAAACAAATTTATAGAATTTGCAAATAATTTATCAATCCCTAATTAGATTGATCCTTCTATACCATCATGCGGATGTCAACTAATTTATTATTGTCAAAAATGGTCTTTAATTGATTTCAAAGCCATGATTCTGTCTGAGACCAGTATATTTTTGCTACTTCAAACAAAAAAAATTATAATGACATATCACTTTGGCCTAGATCACCAATTTTTTTTTCAGCGTCAGCTATTTTCATAATATTAATTTAAATAATATATTTTAATATTTGGAAGAATATTAATTGTCAATAATAAGATATGAATATTCCATACCTTCCGTACTATGGTTTTATTCAAAGCACGACAATATTACACCAACGTTTCGTGGTTTTGCCCCAACGTCGGGATTTAATTTCTAGAACAAAGCACTGTAGGGTCTCTGTCAGTTTTCCGCTCAACTCTGTTCTAATTCTCTGCACAATTCTGGTTATCACTGAGTCCCACCTTTAATTCCATTTAAATAATTAGCTGATAAATAATAATTATTATTATCATTATGTTATTTACCTCTGTCTTTTTACAGTTCACATATATATATTTCTAATTTCATTTTACCCCTGATGAATATCCACGTCTTTGGGTCGAAACTTAAGGCTTTTACAATAAAAAATCATGAATATTATTTAACTGAGTACTGAATATCTGGAATAAGAAATCTATTTTTTTTCTCAAAACATTTTATCAGATCAATCAAGCACATTTTTTTCTTCTAGAAAGTTGTTAAAATGATAATCTGTTGCCTTTAATGTTTCAATCAATTCCCGTTTCAAAAACTCGAGTTTTCTACCTGAAACGCAATTCTTATTACTGCTTTTAAACGGGTGATTAAGTTTTAGATATTTCCTAATTTTACATGCTGCTAGAAACAATGAATCAAAATTTAAGTCGCATCTTCGTGTACATAAAAAGTTATAGATTAAACGTGATGTCATTTTCTGTTTAGGTGGACGTTGTTGAATGATTAGATTCTGAGAGTGTAAAATTGCTTGAAATTGAAAAAAAAAAAACAAAAAAAAAACAGCATTAGCATTTACTCCTTACATTGCATTCAATCGTGAAATAGTAAAAAAATAACTACAATATCCTTATACTATTTACTGCTAACAGACTGAAAAACTAACTTATATGCTAACTATAAAAGAGTTGAAAAGGTATAAGAAGTTAATGGCTTACCAAAGTTAAGAATTGTATTGACATTAACCTTGGATTATTCTTGTATTTTATCGCTTATTAACAATCTGCCTAATGGTACAAACAGGTATTTCATTATAATCTCAAACTTCGTTTTTGGACTATTGTCCCGTTAATTAATTACCTTTTAATTAGGGATTAATCCTTCTATACCATCATGCGGATGTCAACTAATTACCTTTTATACAATTCTGTACATAATTTACCGTAAAATTCATATTTTTTAAGTTATGCGCAAATAAAATATTCATTTCATCATAACTTTTTTTCCTGCATCTCCTCGGTGATGTACTACATAAATAAAATTTTAAAGGCCTTCATGAAGAATAATTTAGGCAAGTTTCATCAAAATCGTTAGAGCCGTTTTCGAGAAAATCGTAAACAATTGTAATATCAATGATATAATTACTATTTCCGGTAAGTCCGATGCGCTGTGTCTTTGCTATTATTGGTCGGATTTTGATGATTCTTTTTTTTTTTTTTTAGATGATTTAATTACCTTTTATACAATTCCATACATAATTTACCATAAAATTCATACTTTTTAAGCTACGCACAAATGAAATATTCTTTTCATCATAACTTTTTTTCCTGCATCTCCTCGGTGATGTATTACATATATGAAAAGCCTTCATGAAGAATAATTTAGGCAAGTTACATCAGAAATCGTTAGAGCCGTTTTCGAGAAAATCGTAAACAATTGTAATATCCATGATATAATTACCATTTCAGGTAAGTCCGATGCGCTGTATCTTTGCTATTATTGGTCGGATTTTGATGATTCTTTTTTTGTTTTTTAGATGATTTTATTACCTTTCATACAATTCTATACATAATCTACCATAAAATTCATACTTTTTAAGCTATGCACAAATGAAATATTCTTTTCATCATAACTTTTTTCCCTGCATCTCCTCGGTGATGTATTACATATATGAAAAGTTTAAGGCCTTTATGAAGAATAATTTAGGCAAGTTTCATCAAAATCGTTAGAGCCGTTTTAGATAAAATTATAAAAATGTGTAAAATCGATTATATCAAGTGGCACCTTGGATTATTCTTGTATATTATCGCTTATTAACAATCTACCTAATGGTACAGGCAGGTATTTCATCATAATCTCAAATTTCGTTTTTGGACCTTTGTCCCGCTAGATTCACAATCGGCCACGCTGTGCGACGTTCGGCTTGCTGCAAGGTAAGCTAAGAGACGATTCACACCTGACTGTGACGAACCAAGTTCGAAGGATAACTTGTGGGATCATCTTCGATAGCGTGTCGAGCCTCGCTGTCCACAAGAGATGGTCGCCCTGAGCCCGGCTGCTTTTCCAAGATTTTATCGCTACTTTCAAATTTGGCGAACCACCTCCTCACAGTCCGCTCATTGAGGTTAGGTCCCTCTTCAACTTCCCGTATCAAACGCGTGGTTTCCTCTTCCATTAATGTCGAAGAATTCCTTGAATTTCATACCTCAACATCACTTTGATTGAAAGAATGCCAAGAAAGTATAGATTCCCACAAAGAGACACTATGTATACTAAATGATTCAGTATAGTATCAGGATTGAAAAGATACAAATAACAACAACAATAGAATTAATTGAGATTAAGAAAAATAAACTTAATTTTAACCTGTGAGACGGTCATTTTTTTTTTTTTACTCACGTGAATATATTCTAATCCTATTTTATCTTATTTGTTTATAATTTTGTCTACCTTCCCTTTAGCCTTTGTTATTGTTATTCTTTAATGTAAATTATCCCTCCGAAACCCAATTCAGTTTAGGCCTCGTACGCACTTGTAACAAACTGCCGTTCCGTACCACCGATCCGAACATTATTTCGAAGAACAAGACAGCGTTCCGAACATCGTTCAGTTAACAAATGCCATTGACTCAGGAAATATTTGTTGTTAAATAATGTTTACAACTCAGGAAGTCACCGTTGTCCTTCCTCGTTGTCAGCATTATTACAAGTTCTATTTCCTTGATCATCCCTTCTCTTATTGTATGTATAAAAGCCTATCTGAAAAGGACAGACATAACAGTAGCATAAGCAGTATCATAATGTTAGTTAGAATGTAAGAATCAGTATTAGAATAAGTATTTAGAATGTAGGACTAGAATAAGAATTAGTTTTAGAATGTAGCAGTAGCTGTAGCAATAGCAATGTAGTAACCAGTAATCTAGAATGTAGTCTTAGAATAAGTATTAGAATATAAGATAGAATGTAAGGTAGAATAAGATAATGTGAGACACTCTCACTATGTTTAGCTTTAAGTCTAATTATAATATCTTTAGAGTCTATCTGTCACTCAGTAGCCTCATTATGTATATATATATATCACGTAACTTGTACCCTACTTAATAAAGTTATTTTTTAAAGCTCACACTCATCGACTTTGTTAACTGTTCCGTTAGAATTGGATACGGGAAGGCGATCGGGAGAATCGAGCGTTCTTCTGAAGTTGTGGTCGAGTTCTCGCCCCCGTATCAATCATGGCATCTCAGCAGCAAGTGGAAGCAGCCGGGTACATTTTGATTGATTACCTTTTGAAAAAGGAGAAGAAAAAAACGTGTTTGTGGACAGCGAACTTATATTCAAACCGGGAACAATTTGGTGGGAGCAGCCTGTTGGCTGAGTTTAAGTTCCAGGAGGTCAGCGGCCTGTATAAAAATTTTACCCGGATGCATCCGACGGATTTTGAATTCTTGCTAAAGAAAGTAAGTCCGAAAATCGCGAATCAGGACACGACATTTCCTGGAATACCAGATGGACCTTTCCTTATCGTCCCGGAAGTATTTCAAGTGATAGTGGAAGAGTTACTTGAAGACTAGATCCCGGTAAGTATATTGTTATTAGCATTCTAGCATCTTGTTTAACATTAAATCTTTATATTTAGCATTCAAATTTTATTATTTTTTTTTCTTAAGCCTTACTTTCTGAATCCCAAGTTAATTTGTTCGCCCATTTTAATAACAGCGGAATATCAAAATCGTATAAAGTTTGTTGTAAAAGTTATTCGTAACATAAAAACATTAATAGTTGTTTTAAAATGTTTACTAACGACTGGAATGATGATCATTGTACATTTTTAGATTTTATGGATGTATTGAAAACTTTAATATTTTTCTTCAAATAAAAAAATTGATAAAAATAAATCTTATTAAAATGAATCATTACAGAAGTTACTCAACAAGCCGTTGGGAAATAACGTACCAATTATACAGGAGCCTAAGTTTTTTTTATTCATTAATGAGATTAATATTTTTCATATTATTATTCATTGATCGTATGTTATTATTATTTTTGAGTTTCCAATAAATATTATTAATTTTTTTTTGCGATCCCGTCCACACTAGTCTCACCCCGTTTCGAGCATTTCATTGATGCGACGGTGAAAAACCGCCAGCGAAGCGGCCTCAATCCGTTCTTCCGAACATTATTTATTTGAAGTTTTGCCGCCCCGATCCTAGATTTGTTCGGTTGAGAGGAACGGAACGGCAGTTTGTTGCAAGTGCGTACGAGGCCTTAACTTTGCCTTGCAATGAACAGTGGCGTAGCTAGAGTAGGGCGGAGGGGGAGGTATTTTTAATACTTTTTTTCCTTTTTTTTTTAGGTTCTGAAAAAAATATTTATTTTATTGGATTTAAGTCGTGCATATATTCTGCAAAATTCTTATTTTCTCGTAAATTTCGAAACTTCCTAACTAATGAAATGTGAAAAGTGGTTAGAAATTTTATATTTGCTGGATATACGTACCTGTCCTAAAAAAATATATTCTTTTTTTGATAAATTAATCTTTATTCTGGGACATTTATTTCCAAAGGATAAGAAAAATGGGCAACTCTAGCAGCATTCTTCTGGTTGCATTATTGCAACTTAATTTTAATTTAAAAGAGAAACAATAAATAATTATATAAATAAAAATATAAAAACTGCTAATGTTACTTACATAAGTAAATAAAAATGTATTCTTTACATTTATTCGGAAGATTGATCATTGAAAGGATGGAGAAACGGATTGTGTTTAAATGAGATTAGGGTGGAAGCTTTTCGAATTGAGAATAAGGATAATTGAGGTAAGGATAATTAAGGATAATTGAGGTAAGGATATAGCACGAATGATGAAGGATTTTTCAAAGTAAGGAGTTATCTGGGAGGGAATTTATTCTTTATTGGATTTAAATCGATCATAGGTTTAAATTAGCAATCGTGAAATAATGTGTATGATAAGCAGATAGCAACTTACGATGTCGATCGATACAATTAACGAATCGATACTTTCCTTTCAATACCAAGTAGTTTTGGTATCTATACCACTGATTCAGTATTCCTTTCGATATCTTAATGGTATCGAATATTTGATTTAGATGCTTGAATGAGCGCCGGTAACGATACTTTGTCGGTATCTTATTTCCCTTGCAGCACATAATCTGATATAGTGGCAGGGGGCGGCAGAGCTGGAAATAGGAATTTTCCCGGGGAGGGCAAGCACAATTTTGCCGTCCCTTCTTTCATCCCCCTCCAATAAAGTCAACAGTATTATAACAGTACTTTATTTCGAAATAAATTTCATCATCTCATAACAGTAACTCGTTTTAATGACTGAATTAAGGCCGTAATTTACATAATAATCTTTTTAAAAAATTTTGACATTAATCGTTTAAATTTATTATTTTGTACACATTGATGAAAATAGTTTTTAAAAATATGCAATAAAATAAATAATACGCAATTATTTTTCACATTTTTAAATTATTAAGTATGGAAATAAAATGAAATTTCAGTTTCTGTTTTATTAAATAAAGTGGAGGGCGAAACACAACGAATTCATCAAACTTAGTCCAAGCAATTCCAAACCTCATCTGCCATAAAAAAAAGTTTTTCTTGGCCATGATAGATTCTCGACCGGTTAGGATATTTTCGCAGCATGTTTTTCAAATAAATCTAAACTTATTCTTTAACTGTAAAAGTTTTTTAATCTTCTCTGATATGAGTTTCAGAATAGATGGATATTTATTTGTTTTAGTTAATAGATATAAAATACAACAAACAAAGAAATAGAAACAGTAGAATACAAAAAAGAAAAAAATACTAATCAAAGACAATATTTAATAATCATTAACTTTTAATATTTAATCAGACAATAATCTTTTCTAAAAATATTATCACAGTTGAGCTCCCACTAACAATAAGTAACATACAGATCCTCAGATTGAAGCTCCAACGAAAATTATTGATAACTTAATAAAAACAGTGAACAAAATTACCGGATTACAAGGCATTTATTTCCATAATAATTCGAAATAATGTGTAAATGAAATTATTTGTTACATTTAGAAAATTAATAAACTATATGAATAACTATTAAATTTCTCCTTGACTATAATCAACTTGCAAATTGATCGGAAACAAATAAATAAAGGCAAGAAAATTCTCTTAATATATGCGAACAATGAAATGTTAAATACTTTCTGCACTTAACCTAACTATTACATAGTTATATAATAATAAATAAACAAATATCATTAGGCCAGTTAATCTGGGACCCTGGTTGGAAGTTAGTGTTGGAAAGCTGGAAATGGTTTTAATCTGTTCATTAGACGTCAGACAATCACTACTATATATTATTATAGTAGTATAGATCCCTTTTCCGGCTCTCAGGAGCGATGGATTTTGACGAGTGAGGTATCAAAAGAAAGAGAATTTCACGGAGATGTGACGAATTCCAATTTTGTTTCTTAAAATCTTACAAGGGCTTAAATAAAAGTGATGAAAAAACTGGAAGGTTTCAAAACTTTGACGACTGAGAGTCGGCGGATCGAGACGGGATAGGTTGGGTTTTGATTTTGAAGCGGGCATCAAGATCATATACGCTCCCATGCAGCGTATTGGTCTAGCGTTTTAAAGCTTAAAAACCTTCCGTTTTTGCGATAATGCACACTATATGTCCGTACGGGTCTCATGTCATCTTGCGTACGTGCCGTTGTCATGGCAACTTTATATCAATTTGAGCCTGTTTACAAAAACTTTTAATGAGTTGGAAATTAAATATTGTTTCTCATGTCCAATCCTAAAGGGCACTGTAGAATATGAAAACTCCTCATAGAAATTGTTATAACTGGATCTAATTGCCTAACTGCTAAATTGAAGAGATGTTTTCCGGTGGGGTAAGCTAATTATTAAGTATGAACTGTAATTCCAACATTGTCATTACAAACTATGTAACTTCACCAAATGTGTGTGTTAAATAAACGTTTTTGATAATATAATGTTTACTCGAATCAATATGTTTCCCTAATATCGCTTATACTTCTAATGCATTAAGGATAGATATCTAATGCGAGAGTTCTCCCTCGGGTATACTAGTAGTAACTTAATTTCGCACCGTTCTAAGTGGTGAGCCAAGGCGAGGGGGGTGGGAGAAGCCCCAAAATGTTCGGACTTTTTTCAGTTTTTGGTCTATAACATTTAAACGGCGCACCCTAGTGAAAATGTTATTATATTATAAATTAAATAATATTAAATTCTGCGTAAAATGAGTACCTAAAACGTTCGATTCGGTTTGAAAAAAGAATCAAAGAACCCCCCAGTTGAGACCAGAAGTAACGAAAATTTTCAGTATGCCGGAGGAAAATTTTGGAGTTGTTCTGAAAATTTGTTCGTTTATGTTTTATAGGATACTGATTACAAATTTTAACTTATTTTTTATTTTATTTATTGTTTGGACGCTCCGTCTTGAAGGGAACACGATTCGATATTATGAGAAGGAATGCATAAATTAATCATTGAGCAAGAGCTCTCGGAGCAAAGTTTTGGGAAAGATTTGAAAATTTGTTCTGAACATCTGAGAATAAGTTATTGATTACGAATATTTTCTTCCAAATTTCTTATTTATTTATTATTATTAGAAGTAAATTTGATTTTCTCAAATTGATTTTTTCCCATTCAAAAGAGTCTGTTATTTTGCGATGGCATCAACACCATCTAAATAAAATAAAATAGCTATAGAATAATGTCAAATACAATTGGACGGCATTTAGTATAAGGGAATCAATCCAGAAAATATGAAAAACTGAGTTAGGAATCGGAAGCTGTAAATCCGAAATACCGCCCAAATTGGCTCAGGCAAATTTAAAAAAATTAAAAAGGCGATTAGAGAGGCGGGGGAAGGGAGAGGGGTACAGCTTGCTGCAAAGGATTAAAATGCCCGCAATCCGACTCCAGCACTCAGCCCATGATCCTTTCAATATTTACATTAACCATTCCTATGCAAGCACCAATTAAAAAATAAGTTCCTACTATAATTGAAATAATAAGTTCCTAATATAATTCATATAATTAAAATATAACACAGTTTTACAGACATATAAACATATCTACTATCTGATACTAATTTTAAATAAAATGATTTATAATTAGGGATCTACATATTATTTGCCACTTCTATAATTTTGTTTTTATTGAAAAATAGTTTCGAATGTTATAAATTAATCTTCAGTTCTAAAACCACACACAAATTCAAAAATAAGTAATTCATAATACAGTTTGGTATTATTATACATATTAAATTAGATGTAATATAAATCAGTATTATAAAACACTTATGAATTTAATTAAGGCAAGAAATCAAATACATATTGGTACTGACCAAGGTTTAAATGGATTATATCAAACAGAAAAGTTTGTAAGTTTGTGATAGAAGAGGCAAATAATTTATCAATCCCTAAGTAGATTGATCCTTTTATAACATGATGGGGATGTCAACTGAAAATGATTTCTGAGTTAGTTGATTTTGAATTATTTAAAATAAAAATTCACTAATGTGGTAAAAATAATATTTTAACGTCCAAGTTAAAAATTCTCGTAATGGTGACTCAAATTATATACTTGCAATGTCTTTTACATAATACCTTGAAGTGACTGGGAGATGAAGATTAAACTAATAGATATCGAGGTAGGTTTTTGAAAAAAAGCATAAGCTCCAAAAATTCGAAATTTAGGTTTCAATTGATTATGGGAAGTAAACACCACCTGAATCGATTCCGCTCAAGATGTATTGAAAAAAAAATTACGTTAGCAGCAAATACTAACGACTCTCAGTCGTCACTCTGGCCTGAATCAGTGCTATAAGCCTTTAAAATAACCTGTAATTATAAATGTTTTGCCAGGTAAATAAAATCCTATTCTATACAATAAAGAATAAAATTCTAAAAAATATATTGTTATTTGGAGAAAAATTGTTTCATGTAAAATTTGCTAAATGGCGCTTACGTGTTTACGACATCGATATAGTTTCACTTCGCTAAAATAAATAATTAAATGTAATCATTTTGTTAAACACATTAAAAACCATGCGTTCTTATCGTAGCTCATTCGGCGAATCTTACCGCCCATCCTGACAAGCCCAAGCTCGTCAACAAGTGGTTCCAGCTCCAGGTAATTCTTGGGTATTGAATACGAGTGCACAATGCGGAAGGAAATTATGAATGACATCGTGGAGCAGGCCACGAGCTCTGGAGAACTCTTTAGACGAAAATGTACCTTGCAATTCAGAGCAAGGAGGGTTTTCGGTAGAGCTAATCCCAATCCAGGCGGTGACGCTAAATCTCCTGGAGGATGAAGATCCGTAAGATGTGGGTTAGAAGGACCCGCCTGGTTGCTGAAAGCAAAGGATTTAAGAAATAAGCCAAGGTTGCTGTAGCTTGGGACCAGACATGAAAATGTTGACTCCCAGCTCTCGCATAGTTTGTAGCATGGAACACAACAAGGCTTCGTCTCCTGTGGCTTGGCCTGCCAGACTCCTTGGTGATGTATAACATAACCTGCAGAGTGATCATACAAAATAAGATCAAGCCGCGATGAACTCGACATACTTGACCTAAAGAGGCATACTTGAACAGAGTCAACGGAGGGCTATCGAGCGGTTGAGATCTGGCACGACTCTGGGGTCTCTCCTAGGTAGCCTAGCGACGTACCTGCTATCAGCAGTGCGGGTGTGCATCCGCGTGAATATTGCCTCGAAATTAATTAGGGCATTAGAGGGCATTGCAAATCTAACTAATTGAACATTGAAATACAAACAAAAATTAAATATTAATATATGTAACTGTAATCTGAACATGAATATACAAACATAGATAAATATATCACAAAAATAAAGACGTCGAAATTAATAACTGCAGTTAACAAATGCCATTGACCCAGGAAGTATTTGTTATTAAATAAGGTTTACAACCCAGGAAGTTATTGTTGTCCTTCCTGGTTATCAGCATTAAAACAAGTTCTATTTCCTTAATCATCCCTTCTCCTATTGTATGTATAAAAGCCTATCTGAAATGGACAGATCATGCAGTATCACAATGTAGTAACCAATATCTATAATGTAGTATTAGAATAAGTATTAGAATGTAAGATAGAATAAGGTTATGTGAGACACTCTCACTATGTTTAGCTTTAAGTCTAGTTATAATATCTTTAGAGTCTCTCTGTCACTCAGTAGCCTCATAATATATATATCATGTAACTTGTACTCTGCTTAATAAAGTTATTTTTAAAGCTTACACTCATCGACTTTGTTAACTCTGCGAATGTAGACAACCATGAATATAATCCGCAGCAACAAATATAGATAAATAAAGTGAGTCAGTATCTGAATAAATTAATAAATCAGAATGTGGTGACTATAATAAAACCTACACAGACGTATATAAATAAATGATGAATTTTCTAACAAAAACTTAGATAGATTGACAACCCGAACGGATGACTAACATGAATTTTAAATCTGCAAAATGTAAACAGTGACATATTTAAAATATAAGCATAATAAAATAACAAAGAGAATGCCAGAGCTGAATCACGGTCACTTGAATTAACCATGGAATATAAGACGAAATAATAATCATTGTAGGATCAAGTGGCGCCAGTAACCAAGAAGAAAGGGTTAGAGCGGTCTCCCAATTAACAACAAATGGCTCCTCCCGTCTCTCTAAGCATAACATAGACTTCGGAACTGTTTTTAATAATATCATTAAATTGTATAATAGTTAACCATACAATAGTGCATTAATCAGATGGTTATTTAAGTCATTAAATGAGACGGGTATAACGTTCATGAATATTTCCTCGCCCGGGGTAGCAAATATTTAATACTGGGGGCACGTGCACTCTTTATGACCGGGAAACCTCCTTCTTGTATTTTTAAAAATAAAAAGTTATTAATACTCGTGAACGTGAGATAAGAAATACGCCAATGTTAGTATAGTTTTATTGATCATTAAAGTTTTATCCCTGAAGGGACAATTATCGTTAATGTGTTAGTGGCTTTTTATGATTAACTTAATTAAATATATTTGTCAACAGAGGTTTATGATCAGGGCTCATGTTATGAAATATGGCTTATCTGAATAGATGTCGCCTTGAGGACCCGTGACTTGCTTCGGCTTCCCGCCTGTGCCCCGCCGAGGATAATGAGGATCAGGAGCTGATTATAGCGACAGCTATGGCTTCGGAAGGCCTCTCGAAGTGATAAGCACTGGTGAGGTGGGGCTTAATCCTTAATCAAGAGAGAAGGGTCGTCTAGATGCCGCGTCTTCGATGTAGTGCGGCCACCGTCGCTATGGAGGGTGATGAATATGAGACCTGGGGTTCCTAATATATATATATTAGGGGGTCGAGGTGGCCGAGCGGGTTAACGCACTTACTCACAAACCCAAACGTTGTGAGTTCGAATCCCGGCACCGGCATGAATTTAATTTAATTAAATTAAATACTTCAAGCAATTTATCACTCCCCCCCGGGTATGTGAGGGTCGTCAGCCTACTTGGAGGCAACTCACAAAAAGGCCGGGCGTAGGAGTGATGACCCTACCCCGTGACCTAAATTTGAGAATCGCGGTGTGGTCTCCCATGTATGAATACCACATCGCGCGGCCAAGAATCTCCACGGTCTATAGCGCCAACAGAAGAAAAAAAATATATATGTGTGTGTGTGTGTGTGTGTGTATGTGTGTGATATACGTCTCTGGTCTGCTTCTATGTGAACTTATCTTTCTCTGTTCTGATGATGCCTTAATAAGCAAAAGTTTCATCACTGTTATTTGAGAGACTTAATGTTTTGTTTTTATAATATTCAAATAATATCGTAACAGTAATCTTCGTCCTTTTTTTTTTTAATTTATTATTTTCTTTCATTAATTAAAATATTTATCTTTAATTTGAGTTTTATCCACGCTTCTTATATTTTATCTTTATATAACATTTTTACTTCCTTGTGCGAAGTAAAGGAAGTATTGTAATCGCGAAAATTTTCGGTTTTCAGATTTCGACGGAAATATCCGTTTTGACCATCCCTGAATCCATTTTGAATAGTTTCGTCGTGGCGTCTGTATGTACGTATGTACGTTCGTATCTCGCATAACTCAATAACGGTTAGCTGTAGAATGTTGTAATCTTGTATTTAGGATTGCTGTAAAATCTAGTTGTGAACGTCCCTTTTTGGTAACTGCTTGATTATCGGAAGTGGTACTTTACTTGAAGGTCATCATTGATTTCCATCAATATTAAAATACTATACAAAACTTCTCAAATTTAGTATTTATACTTTATATATTGTTTTAAATAACATACTAGATTTTGGTCTACATTGGAAAACCGGAAGCGGTACTTTACTTGAAGGTCATTATAAACTTTCATCAAAAATTATATTAAAATTAATTAGAAAGATCATATGTTTCGGTAATAAAGGTTACAAACGCGATTTGGTTTCCAATTCAATTAATCATTTTTATTGCTTGTTTTGAGTGTTGAAATTGAGTGTAAAATACCTTTTTTTCACCCCATTTGTGAGCTGAACAAGTCTGCAGAGCAGAAAAGATATAGTTAAGTAGGTTCTTTCGCTTGAAATGTCAAAATCGTCGATTTCCAATCCTTTATACAGTGACATTGACAATTCTAATGCTGTCACGGAACATGAAAAAATCTCTTGGGAACTAGTTACTTACTGAAAGAAAACGACATACAATAACGGAATGAGTCCTCCAGAAACAACAGCTTATGTGTGTCAATAGATGGATGTCGCGACGCCGAGTATCGTTTTGGAGATACTGCAATCTTCGGAAACTTGTAACGAAATTTAGGATCATTTTTTGAGCCACAGATTTATAGTTTAACAGGCGAACAAGAAGGAGTCATGTATTGTCCACATCAGATATTTCTTCTTTCATTAATTAAAATATTTGGCTTTAATTTGAATTTTATCCACGCTATTTATATTTTATCTTTATATAACAATTTTTATCTTTATTTTGTAATAGCTTCACAGATAAAGGAGGGATCTATTAAACAATATTTGCAAGAGGAGTGGACAAAAGCAACACACCGACCTCGGACACAAAGACCGCGACCGCCCACAAAACAAGACATGATTTATGGGCACAGGTCAATACTGGCTCATACATCAAACCCTCATCTATCGCCCTCATCTTCATATCCCCACCGTTAGCTCCATCTTGTATTTGAATAATGCGATAAAATAAAATAATCATATATTTTTAAAATACCATCAATAAGCATATTCATAAACACATCAATATCGTTTTAAATTGAACAAAAGCTAAACATGCATTCAGAGATTGAATTTAATTCTTATTTTTCTCTCTCGGTGAATAAAAGTTCAGATATAATTTTATATTTTAAATATAAAAAAAAAAAAAAATCTATGTTAACATTTAATTATTAGTCCATGAATAAAAAGGTTTTTCAAATATTTTCTTGATTATAAATATTGTGACTTCACGTATCGATTTATTTTAACATTTCGAATATCATTGATATTTAATATATTGATATCATTAAAAAATCGATACGTTTTTCATAAGCAGCACCTTCGACAACCAGATAATAGATATCAATATCAAGAAAATCCGAAATGTTACAATTAATCTATTCATGAGCGTCTCATATTATAATGGACAGTTTTTTTCATAATCAGTACCTTCAATAAACCAATAATGTATCTCAATGTCGAGGATATCCGAAACGTTAAAATAAATCGATATGTGATATATTAAAATCGATATTTGTTTCATGATCAGCGCCCATGGTAACCAAATAATGGACCCCAATATCAAAAATATTTTAAAAATCTTTATATTCATGGCCTAATAATAAAATTTTAACATAGACTTTTTTTATACCGACAATATCCAAATAAGAGATGGTGAATCGAGTAAATAAAAAATTCTTGATATTAATGGCATTTTTTCTACTTTACCCCAAGGATACAATAGTGTTAAATTATATATTTCTTTGGACGTTTCGAGGATACGATGTCCCCATCTTCACTATGTAATGTTCCAGTATTGTTGGGTGAGTCAATTTATACACTAGAAGAGGGGGACATTGTATTCACGGAACGTCCAAATAAATATATAATTTAATATGGTTGTGTTTTATTGTATAAGTAGTGGAAGAAAATTTATGTAATGAAAGATTAAAGATAATTAACTAATTGGATAGATAGGTAGACAAATAAGTGTGTTTTATTTACATAATTCTCTTATTATGTAACTTATTACATAATTACTTACAAAACATTGTAAGTAAGTACTTACAAAACACCCAATACGAGTATCGGCATGGATATACCGTCTGCTAGCAAGTTTGTCTACGTGAATGGACGAAAAAAATAATAATAAAAAATAAAAATTTACATTTTAGATATCTAACAATAAGTAACATAACATAAATTATGTATATTATATAGTAACAATCTGAACTTCGTTTCTCACTAAGAATGAACTGGGCTAGGCAACAGTAAATATAAATAACTAATTAATCAATAGCATTTATTTTTAGTGTTATTAGGGTGATTATTAATTAAAACGCATCATTCTCTCCACAATTCTTTGTTACCAGATCGTAAGCAGGTGTAAAAGACAACAAATAGTTCCAAGTCGAGAAGATTCAATATAATCGATTAATATAACAGCACAAAGCCATCCAGGCTACATCAAACCAAACACCACAGCTGGCGAGAGATCTCTAATTGATTTGGCACTGAAAGATATGGAAAAACTAACTGTAAAATAATAATATAGAAAATAATTATTAACTGAAAATGAGAATCAACTTAACCTAAAGAAGAAATAAAATAATTGCTACAGTGGCAAATCTTTTTTACACAACCTCTTTGCTACCTGTCTGCTATGCGGTGTAACCTTCTATAGCTTCATTCCCGTCACATGTTATAGTAATGATTATTTTAATTAGAAGTATGAACAATTCTTCATTTTAAATTATTTTATTCAATTTTGGTTTATTATTTTCAATAATAGACCTTTGGAATCGACCAAAGAAAATTTTTTTTGGTTTATTATTTTCGATAATAGACCTTTGGAATCGACCAAAGAAAATTTTGTTGTAACCCCCCCTCAAAATTTGAGGTTTTACTTTTCAAGATACGTAGAATCCAAATATCGAATAAAAAAAAATCCGTCCGTCCGCCGTCCGCGGCTTTTCTCCGAGACTACTGGACCGATTTTCTTGAGATTCGGTACCAAAGTCACAAGTCACCCCGGGATGATCCTCGGAACTCGACATTATAATCTGTCTGTTTGTTTCAAAATGGCGGCCGATTAGAGATCTCATAAGTCCATAACTCGGTCATTTATAAAGATAGAGAGAAAATGTAATGTGTTTTGGAATCAGCATAACGAGACATGAAAAAAAAAAAAAAAAAAAATTGAAAAACAAAAAATCTATAATAATTGCCGATTAAAGATCTTATATACCCATAACTTGGCCATTTATAAACATAGAGGAGAAATGTAAGGTGCTTTGGAATCAGCATAACAAGGCATTAAAAGAACAAAAAAGAAAAAAGAAAAAAAACGAAAAATAAATAAATCTCTATCTGTAAATGCTTTTGGTTTATTATTTTCAATAATAGACCTTTGGAATCGACCAAAGAAAATTTTTTTGTAACCCCCCCTCAAAATTTGAGGTTTTACGTTTCAAGATACGTAGAATCCAAATATCGAATAAAAAAAAATCCGTCAGCAAAAATTTTTAACGAAAATCCCTACAATACGAACTAGAAATCACCTAAATCGGACCATTATTAGCTGAGATATAGCTTAATGAACTTCGTTTTTATTTTTTCCTGGTGAAGTGCACATCAAATATTTCCTCTGTATCATTTTACATCACAGCCTACTTGCATTGACGCAGTTTTTTTAATTAACTCAGTTCGGCACTTTCACGGCGAACATCTTGTGACAAGCTTCAAATTTCTTTTCCTTTGGTACCTACTGCTTCATATTTTTTACTTTGACAGAATAGATATTTTTGTGGAATAATAAACAAGTGGAATAAATAAGTGGAAATAATAAACCATTGTGTAATAATTTGCAGCGTTTTCATTCCTCTTATCCACCTTCATTACTCACAACCATAGTTTTCAAGATGGAATACGTTACGGATTTTTCGTAACTTCTTTATCCAATACTAATTTATATTTTCTTCATTGCTTGTTAGATAATTAATTATATCGTCGACGCTCAAGCCAAAGTAAACAAGTACAAAAGCGAAGCGATTTGCTACCTTTTGAATATAATTAAAAAATATGCTATGCAAATTTGCCTTCATCATCTCTTCATAAAGTTACGTTAGCACAGGTAACATAGTATGCATTTGTTTGACAAAATCTTCTGTTAAGGGATTGATACATCTTCTGTTATTCAATTATTATTTATATATTTATATTTTTGTTGTTGTTTTTTTCGGTTTGTAAATATTTATTAGATATTTTAGATATTAAGTTTTAATTATATTTTATTCATTTATTATAAGCAAAAATTTTTATAGATTAGAGAGTTTTTAAATTATGCTTATTAATAAATTATGTAGTAATGTAATAGGTTTATCAGGGTTAATGTTTAAAGGTTAAATTATATGAAAACCGCTTGGGAAAAAAAAAGAATAATAGTATATATATATATATATATATATATATATATATATATATATATATATATATATATACTTTTATTATATATTACAAATATCTTAATTATTCTATATTCTTATAAGTTATACAAATTGTCAATATGATGATATGACGATAATATGCTGTGTATAGCAACCCAATACAGTTGGACATCACCTCTTTGATAATAAAGTGTTTCTATCTTATGGTTTTTGTTGATTTAGAAAACCGTCATTTATTTTTTCTCCTAGGATCCATTAGAACGAACACCGGGGCACAAGTGACAATATTTTTGGATGTAGAATCATCAGAAAATAAACTGTTAAAATGCCGTTTAGACATTTACTGATGCATCCCCATTATAAGCGAATAATAATGCATATGATTTCATTTTTAAATTATATTAAAAATAATTTTAATAATAAATTCAATTAAGTTGGAATAATAATAATGTTGCTCATGACATTGTTTATTCTTGAACCATTGTAAGCTGGACTGTCTTAAATAAATAGAAATATGTTTTCCACAATCCTAAGTACCGGAAAATATTTTCGGAGGAAATGTTAGAAGTTGACTAGACGGGGAAAGAACTCTGTTTTTCAGAGTAAGTACTCTAATGACAGGAAAGCTTCCCCTGGCAATAAAGCCAAAAAGGAAAGAGCCCTTAGCGGCTGAGGAGTTCTCCGCTAAACGATCCTCGTGAGTGAAAAAAATGGCAGCCATTTTCCACCGCATAAAATTTTCTCCATGGGAGAGCGAGAAGGAAAAGCTTTGATGAAAAACTGACCATCACCATCCATCGATGGAAGAAGTTAAAAGCTATATTCTTCGAAGGGTTCTGAACTTTACAAAATGGAGGATATGATACAGAACTAGCTCCATAAAGAATAGTAGCCTGTTTAGTGTAACTAAAATTCTCTCTTAAGTCCAGTTGTTTTAATTCCTAACTACATTCTCAGCAGTCTAATATCAATGTCTTGATTTGTTAAATTGTATTCACTCTGTTTCACCCACTACGAAAACGATTGAGCCTTTTGAATATGACTGATAAATAAAAACAATTAGCACATATATAAACATATATTCGGAACAACTAACTATTGATGACTAATAATTATAGCGGCCATCTTATAGCATCCTTTCTTATTCTCGTATTCATACCGAACTTCGTTTCCGGTGGCGTAGCTAAGTCAACTGGGGCCCGGTGAAAACTCCATTACTGCCGAATCCCAGAACCGGAACTAGAGGCTGCAAATTTTGAGTTTCTTCTTTTTGATAGTTTTGGACTTGATTCAGACAATAAAACGAGTTATTGTTATGAGATGATATTTAATTAGGGATTGATAAATTATTTGTCACTTCAATAATTTTGTTTTTATTGAAAACTAGTTTCGAATGTTATACGTTCATCTTCAGTTCTAAAAACACACAAAAATAAGCAATTCAAAATACACTTTGGTATTATTAAACATATTAAATTAACTGTAATATAAATTAGTATTATAAAACATTTATGAATTATGAATTTAATTAAAACAAGAAATCAAATACATGTTGGTACTCGCCAAGGTTTAAGTAAATTATATCAAACAGAAAGGTTTGTATTGGTTTGTTCTCGCACTGAACTATCAATGGAAATCAGGTGGGGTGTTTCTGGGTAAACGATTTAGGGATCGAGGTTTTTCCAGTAATTTCGGTGAATAATTTTTTTTTTGTTATTGATGGGTATAAATTTAAGATTGGACTATTGGAGATATTTATGTGGTCATTTAAGTAAAAATCTGGATTGGATTTGAAGGATTTTATTATTTCAAGTGCTTCATATACCTATATAATTTGAGACTGTTTTCAACGTGATGTATTAATTTAATTCCTGAGTCTTTGATGAATTTATGTTTTTTTTCTCATTTAAATGAAACAAAATTATTGAAGTGACAAATAATTTATCAAACCCTAATTAGATTTATCCTTCTATACCATCATGCGGATGTCAACTGAGATGATATTTATTTCGAAATAAATTACCTCAAGTACTGCTATAAGAGTGTTAACTTATATTGGAAAGGGATGAAAGAAGGGACGGCAAAATAGAGCTTATTCCCTCAGGCAAAAAATTCTGTTTTCGGTTCTGCCGGCCCCCTTCCACAATTCCAGATTATCTGCTTCCAGGAAAATACGATACCGACAAAGTATCGATACAGGCACTCATTTAAACACTAAGATCATATATTCGAACCATTGAGATATCGAATGGAATATTGAATCAGTGATATCGATTCCAAACTACTTGGTATTGAAAGGAAAGTATCGATACTTTACTTGTATCGATCGGTAATGTATTGTACACATTATTTCACGATAATTAATTAAATTAAATTAATTAATTAAACACCTATGTTCGACTTAAATTCAATAAAATAAATTTTCTTTTCGGAGCCTAAAAAAGTAGGAAAAAAAATTATTTCCCTCTTCATGCGGCAGCTCCCTTCGCCTTACCCTAGCTACGCCAAGTTCGTTTCTATTGGCTGAGGAGAGGGCAGCCATTTTGGTTCTGAGTTCTATACAAGCTTACGCTGCCTGTATCTTATAACCATTTAGTTTTCCTATTTTACTAGAGATATATCAGTTTAGAAATTTAATTGTGTTGTTTTATTATAAAGTGACAGGTGTGATTTCCTCTTGTGAACTTTTAAAATCATGAATAGGCTTTTTATTGTATTAATTTTCCGTTGTAATTCAGTGGTGAAGAAAAAAAACATTAAAATGAAGTTGGAAACTATGTAACACAACATCCTCAGAACTACAATTATAGTTTACAATAAATAATTAATATTTCTCAATTATTAAAATAAACATAAATTAATTTTTATACAGTATCATTGTACCTTCAATCTAAATAATTATTTACCTTTTTGACAGCACATATATTCCTACTGTCATTCCGGTTTGCATCAGTTTCTTCGTCTCTGTCATTGTAGTATATTAGTATCAATATGTAGTATGGGAAATTATTTTATTTATTTCTGGCCCTACTTATCAATTATTGTCTCAAACATACAGAGATTTTTATAGACATATATGTATATATATATATATATATATATATATATATATATATATATATATATATATATATATATATATATATATATATATATCTTGTAAATACCAGAAAAATATCAGATTCGCTGAATTCATTCCAGTTTGCGAAATAAAGGCAATATATATTCTTATATTTAAAGAAAATCGATTTTTTTTTTTTTTTTTAAAGAAGGAAATTAAAAGACTAATTATTTATTTATCTAGAGCTTGATGAGGAAAAAGATTGTTTCGAAACGCGTAGCAAGTTTTAATTAAAAAAATTTTGGTTGGAAAGTTTAAAATTTGTAATATATTTATTAATATATACAAAAACTTCTATTTTACATTTGGAAAAGAATTATGAATGACAATTAAATAGAATTAATCAAATAAGAACCTAGTTTTTTTATACAGATAAAAAAAAAAAAATTGAACATTGTTACTATAAGTCGTGTATGTATTTAATGTACGTATAATATTTATACATTTAATGTTCGTATAATATTATAATATGTATAATGTAGAATATTTAATGTATTTAAATTCACTCCAATAACTTTTTCTTTTATTCATTAGTTTAATTTAATTATGGAATTAGTTCACAATAATCTCAAATGAAGGAAGGTTTTTATAAGCATTATTTGCTTGATTAATATTCAGACAGCCATAATAAAGCATAAACCCTCTTTATATGGAATAACATTGTTTGCCTTTGTTCTGTCGTAACGAAGCCTTATCAAGCCCCTTTCACAGCCCAATGAGCCAAACAAATCGAGGGAATTGAGGTATCTCTATCAAATGGCTTTCTTTTATAGACCTCCTTTTTTGTATATTTCAAGCTTCATAAAATTAATAGAGAAGTTACCAAAAATAATAAAAACTTACGTTGCTAATAATAAAGTATTTTATAAATAATTTATTTATAACAAACGCCTACATAATAATAATAATAATATATATATATATATATATATATATATATATATATATATGTATATATATATATATATATATATAAAATTTTTATGTGGTAAATGTTGCCATTGGGTGGAAAAAGCGGGTGTTAGATAGGTACTAAAAATACTTAGATTTTTACCATTTTCAAATTTTTTGATTGATGTATTTGTTTAGAGAATGCATTGATTTGATCATGATCATAACGTAAGTTATTTTCTAAATATTTGCAATGAATTAAAAATTTAGCTTTTTATTGTTTCTGATTTTAATTTTGAATTAATAAATGATTCTGGTTTCATTATCTTATTTTATTTTAAAGTATTAAGTTGTATAAAAACCATGAAGTGAAACCTAATATATATATATATATATATATATATATATATATATATATATATATATATATAAACAAATTTTATAAATGATAAGTAATTAGTATCATTAATAAATTTATTAAAGATTTTTTATAAAAATAGAACAATATTTATCACACAAAATGATTTTGTATGATATTAAGGCAGAGATGTGAAAATGAGTGTGGCGCACTAAGTGCACCACGCCTGCTATTGAAATGGATTTAAACGCTCCTACAGGAAGGTTAAACCACAGACACAAGAAGCATACAATGCCTGAATTGGCGATTTATCATGTTTGCAGTGAATAAGAACATGGAGAACTAGATCTAGTTCATTAGAAGATAGCAATTTCATTTAGGCTACCGGAAACGAGCCAATGAAGTCGATGTTTACCTCCCTCCGAAGAGAGAATCCTCTTTGATTAAGTTACTTCCCTGTTTGTTAGAGGGAGGCGTCAGCTGGAGGGGGGGGGGGGATAAACGCCGATGAAATTAGTCTCTCGAAAGCCGTTAAGAAAATACCGGGAGCTTTCAAGATAATGCAGTTGTCATCAGAGATATTTATGTTCTCTCCAGAATATTTATTAGTGCATCCGGGTCGATATTAAGTAAACAATGATTGGGGTCATAGTAAAACGTTATCGTCAACCCAGTTTCAGTTTCTTTATAAGATGAATTGGTAACTTAATTAACAAGAACAAACAATTGAAATTTAAAAAATCTAGTGCGCGCATCACACAATTTTCACTAACCACCATATTTGTAATAATTTTTAAAAGTTTCTATTCAGTTTCCAAGGGAATGCTATTTAGTTTCCATGGAAACGTTTAGATTCCACTAAATAATATTAATGTATAAATCATTATTTACAAAAATTACACAACTTAATACCTGAGATGTTTATTTTTATAAAATCTTTATTAGCTTTCCAACGGTATATTGTGCATTATATTACTACTCTTATTTCCAGCAATTTGTTTTTAATCTGGGAAAATATTTATTCTTTTCTTCTCGTTTAGTTAAATAGAAAATTCTTTCAAAGTTTGTATTTATCCATTTTTCATTAATGCTAACAATGAGAGAAGGTTCATTATTTAAAATAAACAAAATTAAAGATGCATTAGAGGAAGCCATTTTGATAATCCGACATTTTAAGCGGAAGAACTCGCTTATATCTTATTCTTCTGCAGCAAACTTGTTCAGCTCACAAATGGGTAAGAAAACAAATTATTTTACAGTCGATTTTAACCATTAAAACAAGTAATCAATCAAAATTTAATTAGAGTGGAAAAAAAATCGCTTTTATAACCTTTATCACCGAACCATATGATCTCTGTATTAAATGTCAATATACTTTTTGATGTAAGTTTCTCATGACCTTCAAGTAAAGTATATATATATATATATATATATATATATATATATATATATATATCATATGTCATATATATATATATATATATATAGCCCCTTTCGGCTCTTCGATTTCAGCCAAAATCTATTATATTATTTATATTGATATAAAAGTCTAATTTACCAAATTTGAGATGTTTTGCATTAGCTTTTAATATAATTTTGGATGAAAGTCTAATATAACCGTCAAGTAAATTACCACTTCCAGTTTCTGAATTTTTGATGAAAATTAATAATGATCTTCAAGTTCCACTTCCGGTAATCATGCAGTGGCCAAAAAGGAAGATTCACAACTAGATTTTACAATAATCTTAAATACAAAATTTTAACTTTCTACGGTTTACCGTTTTTGAGTTATCCTTTACTTCGTACAAGGAAGTAAAAAGGACAAAAGCACTTTACTAGAAGATTCCATAAAAAATAACCTTGAGCCTCACTAATAGTATGTATTGACGATGCTGATGTTTAATGGGAATATATTTCGACCAGTGGTAAATATCAAATATCAATTATTTAATAAATAAATATTGTTCTTAGCATATGGGAAGGTTTATATAAAGGATTGTTAGTCCGAATCGGTCGGATTTTCAGAAGTCGGAAGGGACAGAGCTACATATTTGAACCGTATCGAAGTTTTTCCGAATCACCAGACCTCTCGGAAGGGCGGGACAAAGAACGAAAGCTATAAAGATAGGACAGGCCCGGAAAGTCTGAGACTTGCCCGCATAATACAGAATTTTGAAGCCTATGACGCATCCTTACAATACAAGGGAAATCCGCCTAAGAGAAAAAATACTTTAAGAAGCAGAGAAGAGAAAAAGGGAAAGTCTGTCGAACAAGGCCTGAAGAGAGAGATCGAAGATTTACTTAATATTGGCCACTGAGGATCATTCCGAATGGAGCGATGGAACAATGAAGCGGAGCGCCAAGAGCTTAGAGGTTCCCACGACTTCAAGGGTCATCACTGCACTCCATTGTTCCAATTTTTCCAGACAGAAAAAATATTTCAAACTCCTAAATACAATAAATCTAGGCATTAAAAAGAAACATTATTTCTGAACATAATGAAAACAATATTTAAATCTAGGCATTAAAAAGAAACATTATCTCTGAACATAATGAAAATAATATTTAAATCTAGGCATTAAAAAGAAACATTATCTCTGAACATAATGAAAATAATGTGGACCAAAGATGGCACATCTCATTCCAACAGCCTAATAAAGACTAGATAAATCGAGATAACTTCATAACAATTCAGCATATACTTATAAACATATAATGTCTAACCGTTTTGGAAATTATGTGCTATACCTATTTGGTTAGTATTTTTTAGAGTGCTGATTTTAGATGTGCTATCTATAGTCTGTGTTTATTTGATTATATGTTTATGATAATCATGTGTATTTAAATATACAGTGATTTACTACTCGGGAGACACAAGGATTTGTTTTGGAATTTAATTTTATCCTGATGATTGATTATCTTTCTTAATTTATTGATAAAAAAATCTTAATGTTATTTTATATTTCAATATGGGAGATTATTGAATTATACTGATGCCTGTTAAACAATTAGAACAAAATTATATTTTTTCATATCCCTATTTTGGACAATAGATGGTGAAAAATAAACAAGATCTTGAATGAAAATTATCTATACATAAGTAAAAGTAGAATTCAAAGATTACAGAGTTTAAAATCAATTAGAACCAAATTTAATTTAATTATATAGAGTAAATAAATATGTTTTAAAATATACAATATTATAGAGGGCTTATTTAATGCAACCTTAACGAACAATTAATACGTTTGGTATTAGCAAACTAGCAACTCTGGAGAAAATTCCTCATTCAGAAACTTAGTAAACAAAAAGGAGAGAATTATATCAAGTTTTAATGAACTGAAAAAAAAGAGAAAAAAATGCACTGTTGCCATGAAAGAATAAGAAACTTTTAATGGCCTTGTTATAAATACGGTCATTATGAAAAACTATAAATAAAAGAAAATTTTAACGACCGGTAAGTTTATCTCAAAGACTTATAAATAATAAGAAACTTAATGATGCCTGAAATATTTTTAAAAAAGAAGTTGTTAAAATTTCTTTTATAAATCATGGGCAGATTTAAAATTTAAAACTTCTTAATTACCAAGGATGCCTTTATGTTTTTGCAACTGCTCATAATCATATAATTTTTAAATGTGAATTTTTGTTATTTATTTATGAATAATAAGACGATGTAAAAATCATCACCCAATGGATAATTTATCTATATTTTTAAACATTATTTAATCTGAATATTGTCATGGAGAAATGAAAATAGAGTTAGATCAAGTATTCAGTGAAAAATGTTAGTGAGTGTTTGAGTGAGAAAGACAATCGATACATAGTAATATCGATAATAAAATTTGAGTATCGAAAACCGATATTTTTTTTCACAAAAAAAAAGAGAGATAAATATAAAACAAAAAATTGTACAAGGAGGGCGGGGAGGGAAGGGAGGGAGGGGGGGGGGGTCAATAAACAAAAAATCATTAAAACTTGTGGAGTAGTGTGTTCATGTCACTATCTATAGTCAGTTGGCATTCGCATGATGGTATACAAGGATCAATCTAATTAAGGATTGATAAATTACTTGCAACTATATTTATCTGTAATTTTGTTTTATTGAAAACAAGTTCCGAATGTAATACTTCAGTTCAAGGTTTAAATAAATTATATCAAACAGAAGATAAAGAAAAAAAACAAAAAAAAAAACTGATATTTATTTAAAAAAAATGAGAAAAAAATATAAAATTTCTTATCTATTTAAACATTGAACTGAAGATGAATGTATAACATTCGAAACTAGTTTTCAATAAAAAAAAAGTTATAGAAGTGACAAATAATTTATCAATCCCTATCTATAGTGGCCGTGTTCTAGGGATATGATGTCAAAAGTTAAATATCGATATTATTATTATTCATATCAATATCGATTAACAATATCAATATATTGATAATATCGGCGCAAAAATATCGTTAGTACTTTTATAATATTAAAAAATATATATTCTATACGAATTAGAGGAAGGCTAGGATATAACCTGTTTCTTATATAACTGGTTTCTTTATATTTAAATCCTGCTTGAAATGAGCTTAATAAAAACATCTTAATGGAGGGAGTTTTTCGTTGACCGTATATGTATATTTAAAGGGAGAAGTTGGTTGGGGGGTTCGGTCAAAGAATTACACTAGTATAAGTAAACTTATATATTTTGTGCCGACGTTTCGGCCTAAGTTTTAAGCCATCTTCAGGGCTAAAAGGAAAACAAAATAACAGCAATGAAAAAAGACAGAGGCAGTACCAGTAATATGTGAAAAATGATAAAAACAATAAAAAAAGATAAAAACGTGATAAAAAATAAAAACAATTTTTTTACTGTTACTGGTACTGCCTCTGTCTTTTTTCATTGTTGTTATTTTGTTTTCCTCGGCAAAAAAAAATATCGTTAATTCTTTTATCAAATTAAAAAAAAAATAACTTTAACGAATCGGAAGGGGATTAAGAAATAATATAATTCATAAACAATAAGTATATATTATAATAATCCATGGATACATGCTTGTTGAATTTTATTACTTGTATATTAATTTTTAGAATAACAAAACAATTTATTTTTCAAAACAAGTTAGTTTCAAATTCTCTATTTTTTTAAATATTATATATATATATATATATATATATATATATATATATATATATATATATATATATATGTATAATTTTAAAGGAAATTTGATATTAGTTTAATTTATGTATATGTAGTTGTAAGTGACCTTTTGTTTATAATGATGAAGTTACAGTTTTTGTTTATAACTTCATCGCTCTCCCAATCACCACCTTTTCTTGCTTATCCTTTCAGAGCTATTTAAGCCTCCTCAATCGTCTGCCTACATCTTCCAAAAATTATAATAGAATAGAAAAATAAACTTTATTCTGGGACTAGGTCCCTTAAGAATAACAAGTATGTGCAAGTAAAAAAGAAAACAGAAAAAAATGTCTGGCCAAATACTACATTAATAACAGTCAATTGATATTTACAATAATCTCAATTATAAAACAAAGTAAGGAAAAGGAAAAAAAAAAAAGAGCATTCTTCTAATAAAAAAAAATAACAAAAAATAAATATAATTGTACTGACAAAAAAATGAAAAGAAAAAACAAAAAAAAGAAAGAAAAACAAAGAAAATTAAAATATAAAAATAATGAAGTAATCCAGAATTAAAACAATTAATCACAACTAAACAGGATTTCATGATTGGCGGATATAAATAATGAAGTGATTATCAGAGTTGAAACATTGTTTGATAGTTATTGCATCATCTGCGTATGCCATTATTTATAGTGATTGGTTCATAATCGTACCGCTTCCATATAGATTTGCACTCTTCACAACCTTGTCCAGATCTAAATAGACCAAGATGGTGGCAAGGACATCTTCCAGCCTTAGTCCATTCTTTATTTCCATGGGTTTGGACAATTCGCTCATATCATAGGCGTTGTCATTGCCATTGCATCATATACCGTGGATCTGTACATCCTTATTGTAGTATTTTCAATAGGGTTACAATAACAATTATATTTATAATAAAAGGTGAAGAACTTTCTTCAAGATTTCCCTCGCCTGGACAACAGCGGGTTGGTGGGAAAGCTAGCAATAAGCAAAAAAGAAAAATATTAACAACAGCATGGGCAATGTTTGAAAAAAAATTCAAGAAGTAGAAGAAACCTCGGGATTTAATAAGGAATTTCTTTTATTTTAGGTGCTCTTCTTGACCGTCACCCGGACTATCTTCTTGAAAAAAAAAATTATATGAGTTTTCTTACAACAGCTTGAGGCAGATATATGATGTTTTTTTCCTGAAATAACGTCGTACTCGTAGTAATTTTTTTACTAATACTGAAGCCTATCAAAAAATAATATATTGTATTCATTTAAATGTGTTACTGTACCATTTTGACCATTCCTGAATCCATTTTGACTAGTTTCGTCGTGGCGTCTGTACGTACGTTCGTATCTCGCATAACTCAAAAACGGTTAGCCGTAGAAAGTTGAAATTTTGTATTTAGGATTGTTGTAAAATCTAGTTGTGGACCTTTCTTTTTGGTCACTGCTTGATTACCGGAAGTGGTACTTGAACTTGAAGTGGTACTTGAAGGTCATAATTGTTTTCCATCAAAAATTATATTAAAATAGTATATAAAACTTCTCAAATTTAGTATTTATAATTTATATATTGATTTAAATAACATACTAGATTTTGGTGTAAATTGGAAAACCGAAAGCGGCACTTTACTTAAAGGTCATATTAGACTTTCATAAAAAATTATATTAAAATATAATGTAAATTATCTAAAATTTGATAAATAGGACTTTTATATCGATATAAATGTATTTAATTTATTTTGGTTAAAATTGGTGAACCGCAAATGGTACTTTACTTGAAGGTCATATTTTTTATCTTATAATTGTTTTCTATTTTTTAAAATGTCTTATTTTCCTTATTTCAAAACACCTTTCATTTCTCCTCTATCATTTTATATCATCGAGATAACGCCTTATGACATATCAAATCGTTGGCTATTTTGAAGCTAACAAACGTATATAAGATTTTGAGTAATTCTCATTTCAGAATTTCAAGACTTTTTTTTTTTTTATACTTTCTTCTGATATTAATTCGCAAAGAACTGGTTTTGTTGAACTTAAGTTTGAATTTATGGGGATAAATTAGTCTAGTAGAAGAGTCTGGAATTTCCAGAATCCCCATTAGTCTAACGCCAACAGACCCGGACTAGGCGATATTTCTTAAAAGCTGAGCCATTGACGAATGTTTTCAAATCTTGTTAATAAAATAGTGAGAAAAACGTTTTACACTTATCAAGGAATGAAAGGCTGAGCTTTTCTTTGACTAAGTCCCTACTGTGGATGAAATTGACGGAACGGAGATTGGCCAGGCCCCTTCGGATATTAAATTCCTTCCTATCTAATCTACTCTTAGCCATTATAAGCCAGTTAGAGTCTTTTGGGATTAACAGTCATTTCCTATTGTAGAACTGCTTCAATTTGATTATCTCGAATTTCAGGTAGATTTGCAGTTCTCTCTGCAATATTTCATAGTATATACTCGAAATTTCAGCACGGACTATTCGCCTGGATCTTACAATACAATAACGCCTATTTAGCGTCTTCTAAAGCCGGAATAAACATTATACAACTCGCATATATCCTGAATTCCGAACCAAAAGTTCTGTTTTGTTCCCTATTCGTTTTACATAAACTACCCATCGCCTCAACCAGATTAATGTCTCCATCCCGTAGCAGATAGAGCCACAGAACAGCATTACTACCAGATATATTGTTGCTATAAAGGAATTTCAGATGTACAGAAGTGTATAAAGTTCCCATAAAAGCCAGTAAGTTGGGGAACCTACACGAGAACTAAGTCTGTCGTGACAAAGGGTTGTCTTCTATTGTAGGGCAAACTTATCAGTCTTCAGAGGGCTAGAGCATTGTCTAATACCGTTCTCGAAGCCATTGGAGGCTTAAAAATTTATAAACTAACATTTACCAAACACTAATATAATACATCAAGGGGAGAATGATGTTTGCTGGCTTTGTGCACGTTCCTGATGGATTCGATACTTATTTTGAGATAACTTTTTACTTACCCACCAAGTTCACAATGCTACTTTTTTATTATTTGAAATACGCGTAATTGTCCAACCTTTACATTAAAAAGAAGTAGAATCTATAGTACACCAATGAAATTCAGAACTATTATATTAAAAACGCTATAAAATATTACATGAGTTGACATCCGCATGATAGTATAGAAGGATAAATCTAATTAGGGATTGATAAATTATTTGTCACTTGTATAATTTAGTTTTTATTGAAAACTAGTTTAGAATGTTATATATGCATTTTCAGTTCTAAAAACACACAAAAACTCAAAAATAAGCAATTCCAAATATAGTTTGGTATTATTATACATATTAAATTAGATTAATATAAATCAGTATTATAAAACATTTATGAATTATGAATTTAATTAAGACAAAAAATCAAATACATGTTGGTATTCACCAAGGTTCAAATGGATTATATCAAACAGAAAAGTTTGTACTGGTTTTTTCTCGAAATGTACTAACAATGAACGAGAAGTAGGCAGGATGTTTTTAGGTAAACGGTTTAAGGGTCAGAGTTTTTCCAGTAATGCCAGTGAGTAATTGTTTTTCTGTTAAAGATGGGAATAAATTTAAGATTGGACTATTGGAGATATTTATTTGGCCATTTAAGCAAAAATCTGGATTGGATTTGAAGGATTTTATTATTTTATTATATTTAATTTGAGACTGTTTTCAACGTGATGTATTAATTTAACTTCTGAGTCTTTGATTATTCTCATTTAAATTAATTGCAATTTTATTATCTCTCTTATTATTATATGCACGTATATGTTCCTTTAATCTCTGATTTAGTGATCTTCCAGTTTTTTCCGTGTATTTGGCTGCACAATAATTATAATTTAGTTCGTGTACTCCGCTTTTTTGGAACGGGTCTATTTTGTCTTTAAGAGAAGAGAAATATGTGGATAGGGTTTTTTCTTTTTTAAATGCAGGGTTTAATCCTAGTTTTTCAATTCATTTCCGACTTTGGTGGATATAGGGCCGTAATATGGAATCAAAACATAATGTTTCGGGGTGGGCCTATCTTCGAGGATTGTTGAATAGATATCATCAATTGTCTTTTTTTGTATTTGTTTTTTATTATTTGAATTACACATAATTGTCCAACATTTACATTAAAAAAGAAGTAGAATTTGTAGTATTCTTTGAAATTCAGAACTATTATATTAAAAACGCTATAAAATATTACACAATGAGTTGAAATCCGCATGATGGTATAGAAGGATCAATCTAATTAGGAACTGATAAATTATTTGCCACTTCTATAATTTTGTTTTTATTAAAAACTAGTTTCGAATGTTATACATTCATTTTCCGTTCTAAAAACACACAAAAATTCAAAAATAAGCAATTCAAAATACAGTTTGGTATTATTATACACATTAAATTAAATGTAATATTAATTAGTATTATAAAACATTTATGAATTATGAATTTAACTAAGACAAGAAATCAAATACATGTTGATACACACTAAGGTTTAAGTAGATGATATCAAACAGAAAAAGTTTTGCTCAAATGACCAAATAAATATCTCCAATATTTCAATCTCATCCTCCAATTTATTCTCATCCTTAACATAAAAACAATTACTCACCGGAATTACTGGAAAAACCCTGACCCCTAAAACCATTTATCATGTACATTACTCCTAAACCCTGGCCCATGTACCATTTACCTACAAACACTCCACCTTTCTTCCATTATAGTCATTTCTATTACTAGTTTAGTGCGAGAACAAACCAATGCAACCTATTCTCCGTTATATCGGAAGAGCGGGGAGACCAAGGAATATCCCCGTTTCGACCGCTTCGCTGCCGGACCCACGAAAGCCACTTGGCGAAATTAGAAATTACTGAGTGTTACTAAATGTCTATTTTTATACTTTATATTTATACATGAAAAATTAATCTTTTAAGAAATAATATAACTTTGAAATTATCCCTTTTAATATCAGACTCTGTTTATTATCAAACATTAATTAATTAATTTGTAATTATTATAAAACCTACTAAGCTTAGTGAAACTAATTAATTATTAATAAAAAAATTATTAAAAATAAAAAAATAATATGTTAGTATTGAGTTGCAGACTGTAATAAACTTCTTCTGTAATAAACTTCCTCCCCACGAAGGAACCCAAAAACATTGAAAAAATTCAATAATAATAAGTAGGGGCCGAATTTATAATATACATATTTTCAAGCCTTTTAACTCCTTCTTCGACATTATCTTTTACGTTTCAGGTAATTTAAAAGCAAATAAAGTATTTTTTATTTTATATATTTGGAAGCTATTACATATTTGGAGGAGATATTACATATTTTTGTCTATATTTAGTCAAAAAAGACAATTCCTAATGTAATAAAAAAAAATGGGATAATAATTAAAAGAAAAGTATTTATACTATAAGTATTTTAACATTTTATTAGCATTTCATATATGATTATATAATTTTATATTATAAATTTTAACATGTAATTTCGAGAATTTTGGGATGGGAAAGCGTCCCATGTGCATGAGCCGGAAAATCTAATTAGATTTTCCACGATAGTCTGAAGTTTTTCTCTATCCAACTTTACTTTTACTATTCAGAATATGCTCCATTCCATGTCGAGACGGAATCTTTTTGCGGAGAATGCGTAATTTTGGTAGGCTTTTTTTATAGCTGTTGAAAAAAGATGGCATCAAGTCAACGATTTGGGACATCACGGCATATTTAAACAACCTTACACCAGAAAAATTATGTTAAATTATTCATATTATACGAATTATGTTTTCTATATCCACATTAATTTATAAAAAAAAAAAAATAATACCTACATTTCTACATATCTTAAGTTTTATTTCACATATAAATCAGGCCCATTAGATTATTTTATAATTTTAAATGTCACTAGAAAACAATTGGAAGATTCCAAAACACAAAGCCTCAAGTCTCTAAAATACCGGCAAACATATAACCAGTCAACATTTCGCCAATTCAGGCATCATTAGGGCATACACCAAAAAATCACATCTACAAAGATCAAATACAGCACATCTCACATCAATCGTCCAGAAAGACGCATGAAACTGGGACAGAACATCAATCCAAGACATCCAATGACATACTGACGACAAAAGGAGGTAACATAGCAGCAGTTGAGAAGGTTATATTCAAACAGTTGAAACAGAAAACAGCAAATACACATAAGAAAGCAACTAAATCAGGCCTGAACAAAAAAAAAATATATACATTATATTAGACTTCTAAATATGTATGTATCTTCTGTGTATGTTCTTTTTGTATTTATATATATATATGTATATGCAAAACTGAATAAATAAAATAAAAGATTAAAATAAGTAAAATGCATAGCAAGAAAAGGTTATAATAAAACACAGCTGATCAAAAAATAAATAAAACATAAGAGAATCTAGTTGGATTTATTGAATTTTTTAAAATGTATAACATTTCAGAGTAAAATTGATTCAAATTTCTACTATCATTCCAGTAATTAATAGCAATTAATTACGCAAATTCTGTAGAATGTGCATAGCCTCAAATATTTTTCTCTTTCAGCTATTCATTTCCTTATGAATCACTATAACCTTATTAAAATCAAAAAAATGTTTCAAAAATTTTGAACATGTTCATTCGAATGTTCTTGCAATCGTATTATTGATTGATGTCCTGATGATACCTGAATTGGCGAAACGTTGACTGGTTAGTGTTTGCCGGTATTTTAGAGACTTGAGGCTTTGTGTTTTGGAATCTTCCAATTGTTTTCTACCAATTAATTTACGGCTCTTTTATGTTTATTTCTTAGTATTTGTTTTTGTCTGCTTTTTCCAGGACTGTATAGTAATATTTCTCTGCATTAGCTTTTTACATATGGGCGTATTTAACTTTTTATTTTACATGAAAATCCGTTCTCTAGTAATGGGTATATTATAATAATAGGAATAATTATTTTTTTACGATTTTAAATATCTGATAAAAAAAATGAGAATACCAATAAAAGTACAGTGGTGAGAAATACAACTATTTGCAATTTTCCTGCTGGACAGGTTTAATCAATTCTAGTTTGGTTGATTGGATATCAGAGCCTGTGCGTGGGAAGTACTATTTTAAAAGCGCAATCATAATTACTATGCAAGCAGGGAACAGGAAAACCTGGTTTGTCGATTTTTTCTGATTGGAAATTTAATTGCTTCCAATAGTTGCTTCTCCGAAAAGGATTGCCATGTATCTATTACATCCACGATGACCATATACCCTGAGCTGTAATTCGGAAACGGCGATCCACTCCTGGTTGAGGAGGAAGTAAGATTAGTAATTTTTTACCAATTATTAAAAAAAAAATTAAAAATAATGTCTAAGATCAATGTTCTTTTACTATATCTTAGATACGTGTTAAGCTTTTTCTGATTCATTATTTTATATTAATGTAACCAATTTTTAATATTTGTTTACTACGGTGATGGGGCTCGCCCCTATATTGAAACTGTAGATTTAAAGTAAATTTCAAGGATTCAAGATACTTCAAGATACTTTTTTTTTTTTCAATAAATAACCCTGGCATCAGCTGTTCTTTTAGTGTAATGCTCAGTCAGCTGGTCGACATCCGCCATTTTTACAACTTCCACAGCTCCCAGCTGTTAGATAGTAGATAAGGCCACTGCTATATTGCCATACCGTGATGATAACACTACCACGACAGATTACTATGTAACCATAATAGTAATCGAGGTTTCAGATCTTTATCGGCTATAAATACATTTTCTCATAGTACACCAATCTCGTCGACACCCGAAAGGCAAGATAGGTAGAAAATACAAAACAATAATAAAAATAAAGTAAACTTTAATGGTAAGTAAACACACAAATAAGAAAAAACTTATTATAAGTGTGCCGACGTTTCGGCCTAAGTTTTAGGCCATCATCAGGGCTAAGAAAAAACAAGATAAAATAGATATAACAACAGTGGCAGTACCAACAATAATAAGAAAGTTAACAAATAGTAAGATGAAAAAGTATAAAGAAAAATATGTCGATCATAATATGTTAATATTAATGTGAAAAAACGCTGCAAATTATTACACAATGGTTTATTATTTCCACTTATTTATTCCACAAAAATATCTATTCTGTCAAAGTAAAAAATATGAAGCAGTAGGTACCAAAGGAAAAGAAATTTGAAGCTTGTCACAAGATGTCCGCCGTGAAAGTGCCGAACTGTATTAATTAAAAAAACTGCGTCTATGCAAATAGGCTGTAATGTAAAATGATACAGAGAAAATATTTGATGTGCACTTCACTAGGAAAAAATAAAAACGAACTTCATAAAGCTATATCTCAGCTAATAATGGTCCGATTTAGGTGATTTCTAGTTCGTATTGTAGGGATTTTCGTTAACAACAAACAGACGGATTATAATGTCGAGTTCCGAGGATCACCCCGGGGTGACCTGTGACTTTGGTACCGAATCTCAAGAAAATCGGTCCAGTAGTCTCGGAGAAAAGCCGCGGACGGCGTACGGCGTACGGCGTACAGCGGACGGCGGACGGACGGATTTTTTTTTATTCGATATTTGGATTCTACGTATCTTGAAACGTAAAACCTCAAATTTTGAGGGGGGGTTACAAAAAAATTTTCTTTGGTCGATTCCAAAGGTCTATTATTGAAAATAAACCAAAAGCATTTACAGATAGAGATTTTTTTATTTTTCGTTTTTTTTCTTTTTTCTTTTTTGTTATTTTAATGCCTTGTTATGCTGATTCCAAAACACCTTACATTTCTCCTCTATGTTTATAAATGGCCAAGTTATGGGTATACAAGATCTTTAATCGGCAATTATTATAGATTTGTTGTTTTTCTTTCTAAGTTTTAGGCCATCATCAGGGCTAAGAAAAAACAAGATAAAATAGATATAACAACAGTGGCAGTACCAACAATAATAACAAAGTTAACAAATAGTAAGATGAAAAAGTATAAAGAAAAATATGTCGATCATAATATGTTAATATTAATGTGAAAAAACGCTGCAAATTATTACACAATGGTTTATTATTTCCACTTATTTATTCCACAAAAATATCTATTCTGTCAAAGTAAAAAATATGAAGCAGTAGGTACCAAAGGAAAAGAAATTTGAAGCTTGTCACAAGATGTCCGCCGTGAAAGTGCCGAACTGTATTAATTAAAAAAACTGCGTCTATGCAAGTAGGCTGTAATGTAAAATGATACAGAGAAAACATTTGATGTGCACTTCACTAGGAAAAAATAAAAACGAACTTCATAAAGCTATATCTCAGCTAATAATGGTCCGATTTAGGTGATTTCTAGTTCGTATTGTAGGGATTTTCGTTAACAACAAACAGACGGATTATAATGTCGAGTTCCGAGGATCACCCCGGGGTGACCTGTGACTTTGGTACCGAATCTCAAGAAAATCGGTCCAGTAGTCTCGGAGAAAAGCCGCGTACGGCGTACGGCGGACGGCGGACGGATGGATTTTTTTTTATTCGATATTTGGATTCTACGTATCTTGAAACGTAAAACCTCAAATTTTGAGGGGGGTTACAAAAAAATTTTCTTTGGTCGATTCCAAAGGTCTATTATTGAAAATAAACCAATAAGGAATATAGAAGAATATGTTAATAAAGAATAAATAACGTTGATAAAGTATAAAGAAAAAAGTGCTAATCGTAATGCGAATAATAATAATAACGAAAGAAAAATATGTTAATGGATAATGACAAAAAAGTTATATGAAATTATTCTAAAAATATAGATATATAAAATATAAAAAGAAAAATAAATAAAGTAAATGGAAAGAAAGATATAGTAATATACGTGAAAAATACCAAGTATAATAACACAAGATGAAGATTAGGATTAGGAAAATGAAAAGTATCTCAAGATAATAAGATAATATAAGTAATGTAAATGATTTCTATGTAAGATACAATTAAATACAGAGAAAAATGCATATAAAAAATAACAAAGTAAATTTTAGTGGGAAATTAAAAGTTACTTTTAATTTAATTTTACGTATACCTAATTTAAAATTAAGAAAATCAGCAGAACTGGTTTACACATAAATGACTATAAAACTCGAGACAAGAGCTAAATTTAAATATAAAAATATTAAGGGTGTTTATAATCTCTCGTTTAGCATGCTAAATCGTGCTATTTGTGTTATTCATCTAATTTCATAAACAGCATGCTGAAAATCACAATTAGCCCAGTAGAAATAGTTCAAAAAAAGGAGTTGGGTTACAAAAGATGAAGTTATTTTGATTTTCAGGTATATTTGGATTTTTTGCCCCTTCTCGTGAAAAAATTAATTTTTCGACATCCCATGGGTGCATCTTGTGCCTTATCCGCCATCTTAAAAAAAAAAAAACGAAATGAAAAAGTACTTTTTACAGTTTTTCCTTAGTAACTTCATAAGTGCATTTTAGGTAAAAAGTTGTTATTACCAATTTTAAAGATCGTTACATTTACCGTATGTTTCATACGTAACGTGTTGGAAAATTAGAAATAGACAATAAGATGCGGGGCCGTGAAAATCTGCAAAAATGACAATAAAAAAAAAAAAAAAAACGCAAAATGATAGATATATCATTGGTTTCCGCGTAATAACTTTGGTACAGTTTAGTGTAAAATGCATAATAACCAATCTTGTAGAGGATTAAATTTCAAGATTAACACAAAATATTAGTAAATATTCTTAACTGACGCCAAGAAATATTGAAATAATATTTCAGAGAAAGTTGACTGGAAACTGATAAAGGCACCTTCTGTTCAAACTAATATTCTTGAACGCAATATCATCTTTAATCCAATATCTATGTAATATATAGCTGTACTTCTTGAGATTCATCCAAATTCTGGAGAAAATTAAAGACCCAAAAAATTTATTTCTCATTTCTTAAGGATTATTCGATGTTTTCACTGGATATTCCAGCAAAATTAATTACTCTGATGTACTATGCATAAAGATAAAATAAAAAACTTTATAAATAAATACCAACGGAGTTACACTTTCTCGTAGAAAATTCCTTCGAAGAACATTTCCTGTGAGTTAAAATAGTAAGTTTTCTTCTTTACAGGATTCTGCCATGGCGGGTAAGTTTTAATAAGCAGAAGTGGACTTTATAATTACTCAGGACTTAATCCCGTTCACGGTCCCAAGGAAAAGATTTTCGTTCTTGAACAACTTTGTAATTCTTTTTTATAGTCGAGTAAGGTTAGATTTATAACACACCAAGTAATAATTATTAATATTTATGAGGCGTAAAATCATCTTGTTAATTTTGCTGTGATAAATAGGGAGTGGTACAAGGCGAGAATGGCTAACCATAATTTATATATATATATATATATATATATATATATATATATATATATATATATATATTCATTTTTTAAATCCGTTGCATTAAATTCATATCTGCCTGATTAAATATAAGTCAACAAATGAGAGTTATGATAAAATATGACTTTAGGATTGCCTTACACATCCTCTTGGTATGAAGATATTAAATGTGAATTGACTTAGATCTGACCCATTTAGCTCCTCTCAACGATCATATTCAGAGTTATAACCGATAACTGATCAATGAGGTTAAAAAATGGCTGTATGTATGTATTTTAATTGCTCATAGGATTAAATAGTTGATTCCCTGATTATTGACTGGCCTAATGCCTGATCCTGAACGCTGCTGGGGCGAAATTCTTCATTCGGGACCGGCTGGGATTGATGTTCGTCTCTGTAGAACGGCTGTTCTTGGTCCGTTGTAGAGATGTGGATATCGAAACAATATATCGTTATATATTGTTTCTATATTTTTTTTCAATATATCGAAATAGTAGTTCGATACATAAAAATATCGATATTTTTTTTAACCTTTTAAAAGAGGCTTAGGGATTTAACCATATATATATATATATATATATATATATATATATATATATATATATATATATTGTTATGTATTGAGGATACTGGGATTGAAGGAAATAATTAATAATCATAATAGTAATTAAATAAGGAATAAATTAAAGATATGCCACCCGGTTCAGTAATATCAACATTAACCAGTTTCTTTTTCGTACAAAGGAAACTGTAGGAGGTCGGCCGTTTTACCTGGAGGGTGCTGTTCAAGACCGCCAATAGGCCGCTTAAGGTAAGCGAAAGTAAGAGCACCATAAACCTAGAGATAGGCCAGGTCGACATGGTGTAATAAAATCTGCCGCCCAAGGTTTTAAGTCCTTTGAAAATATTCTTACGGCGACAGCCAATAGGATGTCCCAAAAGGAGAGTGTGGAACAAAATTCATCAGTTCAAGAAGAAGAAGAAGGGGAAACGGTATAAGAGGGCGGGAGAAAGATAGTTCGAGAGAGTTCTGGAGAGAGAGTTCTAGGGAAAATGAGAGTAGTGTAGTTCTTGAGAGAAGCCACATCCCTACAACGGACCAAGAACAACTATATCGCAATAGCAGTTCGATATATCAATAAAAATATAGTTATTTTTAACCTTTAAAAGAAGAGAAAAAGGGTTTACACTGAATTGAAGGTTAGGCAGGGGCTGTTGTTATAATTTTTTGGATAAGGCAAACTAAAAAAATTTCCCAACTATAATAAATATTGGGTCTTATGCAGAATACAGGCACCAGTGATTCAATTTTAACAATAAAGGAAAAAATCATATATTTAGAATATTTAGATTGGAGACATGAAATCTATTATGCCTTATCAAATCCTTCCAAAAAGAACTTCGTTATTATATTTCTTCCGCCATATAAATTCACATAAATAGCACTCAAGATGACTCCTAGTGGATTACATAAATATAAGATGACTTCTATTTTTTTACGCCTTTTAGCAAGAGCCCACAAACCTTCTAGAGTATTCGTGTGAGCTCCTGTTTCTGGGTCACGTAATGGTTAACACAGTCTGGTGTTTAAATCTGTAGGTTAGGAATACTACTGTAGCTTCTTAAGATAACTACTTAAATCGCTTGTGCCCAGATTCTGCATAAGACCCTAGATATTTTATTTTACAATATTAAACATTTTAATTTTCTCGAATATTTTATAAAATATTGTAATTTCTTTTGTATTTGAACTTTTCATTTACCTGTTGCGAATGTTGGCAAAACAACAACAAAAATTTCTATTCATACACAACATTATATCAATAAAATCTCAATTTCTTAATTGAAAGGGATGTGAATATCGTGAAAAAAATGGATATATCGATATTTTTAATCTTTTAAAGGGGCACACACATATCGATATTTCTGTACCGATATAATTAAGATATTGTTTCTATAATTTCTATAATTAAGATATTTGTTTGTTATATAGATATTTAAGAGACGATATAATTAAGATATTATTGGAATAATATCGATATTTCTATACCGATATCATTAATATATTGTTTTTATAATATCGATGTTATCAAGATATCTATATTGTTAACCAATATCAATATCGATATTTTGCTCTAGACATTCCATCACTATATAACACAGTAACTATAGATAGAAACCGGAACACACCACACAAAAAGTTTTTATGGTTCTTTGTTAGTCGAACACGCCGTTTCTTGTAGATATTTTTTTTTTTATTTTATATTTATTTCTCTTTTTTTTTTTATATGTTGGTTTTCGATACTCAAATTTTAATATCGATCAGATAAAAATCTCGATAAATTAAAAAAAAAAATGATATATCGATATTTTTTTCAACATCCCTAGTCCATGCTATCGGTGATGGCAGATCTTGAAATATTAATTGCTTACAAATCCTCATTGTTTTCGAAGTGCCTTTTAAAAAATACCCACACATTTAATACATATTAATATTCTGAATTCTTAAGAATTGATAGCTTTGTAAAATTCTAACTTGTAACATCTGTTTCGACTCATTTAAAATTATATTTACATAAGAAATGCAATGTTTGAATAACGAATAGGGAATTCATACCTTTTTTGAGAGTAAAAAATACACTGCTGCCTATTTCCCTCCTCAAAAATTAGAAATTCATTCAAGAAACGTAGATCCCTTGACAAGATTAATTAATTTATTTATTAGGCGTATCTGAATATTTATTAATAGAATGAAACACCATGACACGTTCCTAGAAGTAACGAGACCAACATAGCGAAAGTAATTCCTCGAAACAACTTACAAATTACATTAATTAAATATACATTACATTAAATTTGAATATAAATTCCTTATATTACTTTTAATGCAACAGATAAATTATATTGCAATAATTCAAGAAATACAAAATGGAAATATACATCAAACATATTTTCTAATCAATGAACGCTTTAATTTCAAAAATTCTCAAACATTAAAAAAAATAATACACAAATTCAAATCTACTAAAATAATTTTAATGGTAGTTATTTTTTCAATCCATGCTTAACTCGTTAGTTATAAATTTTTACATTACACAAAACATTGAAATGTAATAATTAACCACAAATTAATAAATTATAACTAGCATGAAAACTGAAATTCTTTCTCGATCATATACACCGATTCGTCGAAAATGTTAATAGCATTTTTCAATTGACCGGTGTAAACAGTAGGCATCTTTTGTTACATGTTAGTAACAAATATTTTATTAACATTGTTACTAGGATTGTTAACAACATTTCATTGACCGGTTTAAACGGTAGGCATTAACATTTTGCTTATAACATTTTTGGTAATTATTTCGGTTTAAGTCCACCTTAAAAATTAAATAGAATGTTTGATTGTAATATATCGTCGTCGTTTTTTGAAAAAGACGTAAGCGCCATTTAGCAAACTTTACAGGAAATACATGAAACGATTTTTCCCCAGATAACAATTTTTTTTTTTAATTTTTTTTATTGTATAGAGTAAGAGTTTATTGATCTGTCAAAACCTTTATAATTACAATATATTTTAAAGGATTCTAGCACTGGATTCTGGCCAGAGTGACGACTGAGAGTCGTTAGTATTTGCTGCTTACGTCGTCAATATTCGATTTTTAGACTATTTCCAATTTTTTTTTGCGGTATATCGTGAGCGGGAATCGGTTGATAGGTGATGTTTTCGTCCCAAAATCAATTGAAACCTAAATTTCGAATTACGTCGATATTTTCATTTGTAAATATATATTTAATAGCGATTTATTTCTCTTAATTCCGTTTCGTCCTTGAACTATACTTCTATAATAGACAAATACAAGAGATCTCCTTCCGTGACCCAATGCCACTAAATCCGGCCCGAAAAGAGTAATGTTCTTGGCTGACATGCTTAAGAAAAGGAAAGAGTTTTTGCGCATGCGTAAGCGAAAGTTGTTGATGGAATTGAATAAAATTGAAACTGAACTGTTTTTTACAGTAATCCCCAACTTTTCTCTAACTTTGAGGCAAATCGGAGCCTTTTCGAAATATAGATCTGTCAAGGAAAATACATTTGCGCATGCACAAGCGAAAGTACTGCATGGAATTTAATAAAATTGATATTGGACCATCTATGTACCAACCCGCACAATCCCGAAAAATTTCATGGATTAACGGTAATGGTGTTATGCCGGTCATATGGATTTGCGTACAGTCAGAGACGAGCCCAGATTTGTTCCTTGATGTCTAAACTGCAAAACACGAATGGAAATTTTCTTCCAAACTTCCTGCATGAATATAATGTATTCCTTCTTATGTATTCTTATCTCCGAGAGTGAGGTAGCAAAAAAATGAATGAAATAATATACACACAAATATTATATAATATTATGTCTCTATACGAGTATAATGCAATAGATATACAATTAATTACGTAAACAATATTTAAAAGGATTACACTAATTGGATAAGCAATTAAATTAATTAATGCTAAACAACGCATCAACGGTACATGTATAAGGTTTCCCGTTGAGCAGTAACAGCTTCGAAGATAATTAAAAATCAATCGTAACATTAATTAAAAACTAATTGATTAATTATTCCTGTTGGTAGGAGAGGGGGGGGGGGAGGACTCCAATGGTAGCTCAATTAATCACCCTTGTAATTTAACTCCTTATTTAAATTTGTAGCGAGTGGGATTTATTAGGTATCATATTCGGCAGATTAAACACGCTTCATCCATATCCCAGTCCAGGTATTCTGTTATAGAGGCACCATTAGGGATATAAATATCGAAGAAAAATATCGATATGTATATATATATATATATATATATATATATATATATATATAGTTTCCAAATTTATCGAAATAGTATAATAGTTCGATATATGAATGAAAAATATCGATATTTCAAAATATCAGTCCTCGAATTTTTTAATCTTTGAAAGGAGAAGGGTAAGAGAGTTTACATTGAATTGAAGTATTATATTTATAATAACTTTATTTAATAGAAAATATTTAATATTTATATATTGCCTATCATAAAAAAAAGTATCAATTTGCAACACAAACACACCACACCACTAGTCCAGCATGTTTGTTCTGGTTATTTGGTTGTCGAACCCGCCGTCCTTATAGACATTTATAATTTTTTGTTTGCTTATTAGTTGTTATTTTCAACAATATCGGTATCGAATTAAAACTATCTCATAAAAATATCAATATTTCGATATTTTTCCGACGTCTCTAGGCACCATTAACTCAAACGAGAACTGTTATTCAACTTGAAATAAACCATCAATTAATCATACGACAACCAAGAAACCCTTGTTGTTTTCTTTAACGAGTAAATAAACTTTCTAACAAAGTGTTCCGGAGTAAAATCATTTCTTGAAGAAAATGTATATAGGGAACTAACAAGGAGTAAAATGTTCACTTCTATTATCACGTCAAAGAATTCCTTTCAATTTCGGGAATAACCAACATGGAATATAACAAAGGGAAATTGAATGCTCAGTTAATTGGCATCAGGTCAAGTAATTGGCATCAGGTCAAGTAATTACTGAGAGAATATTCTTTTTTTTTTTATTTCAACTGAGTAAACTCATTTAAAACATGCGACGAAAAAAGTTTGCTGTCGAGTTCTGTTTAAAGAGATGTATTCGAGTGATTAAATTGAACGTTCAAGAATGACTCGCTCATTCTCTGAGTAGTGTTTAGTCATTGATAGTGTACAGAGCTCCAGAGGATTACCTGTCCAGCTATCGCCTACAGATAAGAATATTTTCAGTTCCTTTCTTTTTTATTTTACTCTTTTCATTGGTTATACATATATTTTTATTAGAGGTTATTCTTTATTTTCCTTATTTTATTTGCTATTGGAAGTAGTTAAAAAATATATTGGGAAGTTAAAATGGATGAGCTATTTTTTAGCTCAAATAAAAGAAGAAAACGAGGTCGGATAAAAACTCCACCAGATCCAATACAATTAAATGAAATTGTAAACATTGTACCCACTTATTTATTAATAAATAGAGAAGGAGATGAGGGGTTTCAAAAAGTGTCCCCATTTTTAATTTATAAATTTATTAATGGTTTGGTAGGAGATGTGAAAAACGTCAAGAAATTACGAGACGGAGATCTACTTATTGAAACATATAATGGCAAACAATCAAAAAAGCTTTTAGACTGCAAAATATTTGCAGAGCAGTTTAATATATCAGTTAAACCGCATTCGACACTGAATTACAGTAAGGGGGTTATCAGATGTTTTGATCTGCAATATTTAGATAAAAATGAAATAATGGCCGAATTGAATGGGAAAATTAACGATATCCAAAGAATAAAAATAAAGATAAATGGAAACGAAAAATTCACCAACTCATATATAGTAACTTTCCCCACACCATTTCCGCCTGAAATACTCAAAATAGGGTATCAAAATATCAGAGTACAACAGTATATACCTAGTCCCATGAGGTGTTATAAGTGCCTCAGTTTTTCCCATCCAACTCTTAAATGCACAAATTCTAAAATTATATGCTCACAATGTGATAATGAAAAACACACAGACGGTAAATGCAATTTAACCCCAAAATGCATAAATTGTAGCGGCGAACATAATAGTTTAGACCGTTCATGCCCTATTTATAAAATGAACAAAGATATAAAATGTATACAATTTAGTAAAAAAGTACTGTACAACGAGGCAAAAAAAATTTATAAACAGGATAATCCCCAAAATGTTAATAAACTGTTTTCTGAAATAACTAGATCTAAGAAAACTCTTAAAACAGAGGAAACAGGTACCCAAACAGATATATTTTTTAAATTTGATGCTCCGACAAATCAACAGGTAAAAGTAACGCCAAAACACTCATCTCCTGTTCCAAGCACATCAGTTGTGCTGGAACCAAGGCCACAGCGTACGATCGTGACACGTTCGGTTACCTCGGCGACGAGCCATGGCCCCACTCCAGTCCATGCTCCCCCACTACCACTCCCCTCTCCGTCACATCCCCCCTCCCCGTCTCCCTCTCCGGTCCTCTCCCATCCTCCCACCCTATCCTTATTAAGTCCGTCATCCTCGTCCTTAGATATGGTTCTTTTAAACAAGGGCCACCCTGAAGGCGATGAACCGATTGACGTAGATCCGTCAGGTAAAGATGAAGGATATACCGAAGTAACATATAAAAAGGGAAAAATTAAAAAGGAAAATTCAGTTAGTAAAACTAAAAATGCCATTACGAAATAAATAATATGAATAATTATTTTTTATATTATTTTCATTGTTATTATTATCATATTTTTATAGTTTTGTTATGTTATTTTCTCTTTATATTGTATTTTTTATCATTTTTATTTCAGTCATTATTTACACCTTATCTTATAATTAATATTTATTCCAAAACGCAACTTAGGCCTAACATAAATACTCCAGCTATTAATAGAAAGATAGTTCATATTGCTTACTTTTACATAAGAAATTTATTATATTTTTTATTTTTATTTTGTTTTCCTGTCTATGTTTATTTATCTATTATTTCTCTTATTTATTTATTTGCTTTTATTATTATCATTATTTCTTTTTTCTCTCTTTCTTCCTCTCGCATTATTATCATTTCCCTATTATTATTATTATTTTATTCCTTATCGATTTATCTTTTTACACTCATTCTATTTATTTTCATCTATTTATTTCTATGGAGATCAAATGTTTTTCGCAAAAATATATTATACCTAAACTATGACTCTAGTCCAATGGAACTGCAACGGGATTAAAAGTCATTTCAATGATTTGAAGATATTAATCGAAGATGAAGATCCATTTTGTATATGTCTTCAGGAAACGCATCTGAGACCTTCAGATCAATTCACTCTTAAAGGCTTCGACGTCTAGAGAACTGATTGTAGTCCAAATCATGAGCGGGCGTGCAGGGGAGTAGCAATAGCCGTAAAAGGTACAGTATATTCACATCATGTAGAAATAGATTCCCCACTTCAGGTAATAGCGGTTACACTTCATCTAAATACCACTTTCACAGTCTGCAATATTTACCTTCCTCAAGACAATACCATAGAGACAGAACACCTGCTCCATATCCATAGACAATTGACGAAACCAGTTTTATACACCGGAGATTTTAATGGCCACAATTCATTATGGGGCTCACAAAATACAAATTCCAGAGGACGAATAATTGGAAATTTTTTAGATCTAACTGACCTTCTATTACTTAATTCCGGCGAGCCAACATTTATAAGCTCCACCTATGGCACATTTTCAAGTATAGATCTCTCTATATGTAGCAATTCACTGATTGATATTATAGACTGGACAGTTCTACCAGAATCACTTCCCAATACGTCTAAAATTTAGGAATGCTGAATGCAATAATCACAGAATGCCAAGATGGATTTTAGAAAAAGCAGATTGGCTCCTATTCACTTCTCTAGCTGCCCCACCTCGAGATCTCCCAAATATTCTGACTATCGATGACGGTTGCCAAGCTATAACCGAGGCTATATTGACAGCTGCAGAAGCCTCTATTGCAAAAAGTAAGGGATGCTGCAAAAGGCCACCAGTTCCTTGGTTTAATGACGATTGTAAAAATGCTATACGGCTTAGAAGAAAAGCGCTTAAGAAATTTCAAAAAAACATGAATCTGGCTAATCACATAGAATATAAAAAACAAAGGACTATGTGTAGAAGAATTATAAAATGTAAAAAAAAAGAATCATGGAAATCATTCATAGAGTCCATTAATTCTTCTACCCCTTGCAAAGTTGTATGGGACAAAATAAGGAAGATAAGAGGAACCAGTTCTTCTTATAAATACACCTTGATATGCGAAGAGAAATTATGCGACAACCCAGAAATGATAGGAAATAAATTTGCCGACTATTACGCTGAGATGTACACAGCTACTCCTAGAGACAGTACCTTTCAGAAATTAGACTTCTCCGGCAATAACCCTTATCAAGATTATAATGTCCCATTTACTATGTGGGAGCTCCAATCTGTACTTCAAAACGTCAAAGGATCTTCACCCGGACCTGATAATATACATTATACTATGATACAAAATCTTCCAAGTCTTACACTGAACTGGCTTTTAGATTTCTACAATCACATCTGGCTTTGTGGTGACTTTCCAAGCAGTTGGCATCAATCTATAGTCGTCCCTATTCTGAAAGCTGATCAAGATAAGCGCTACCCATCCAGCTACAGACCAATTTTTTTGACCAGCTGCCTGAGTAAAATAATTGAACGCATGGTAAATAAGAGGCTCATATGGATCCTAGAAAAGTATCATTACATCCAAAACTTCCAATGCGGTTTTCGTGAAAGGAGATCGACTATAGATCACCTGGTTCAAATGGAAGCCGAACTACAGTACGCATTCATCCAAGAAGAACAAGCTGTGGCAGTTTACTCTGATATGCAGAAGGCCTTCGATAGAACCGACCAGCTCTCAATATTAAAGAAACTGCAATCATTGGGATTCAGTGGTAATTTGCCCAAATTTATCCAAGAATTCATCTCGAACCGCTCCTTTCAGATCCGTATAGGAACATCATTGTCCAAGCAATGCGAACAAATAAGTGGAGTACCACAAGGCTGTGTTTTGAGCACCACGCTTTTCGCTCTGGCAATTAGAGACCTAGGACAAAATCTACCACGTGGTGTTAGAGTGATGCTCTTCGTCGATGATCTCGCTATTCTATGCCGTGCAAAAGACATCCTCTCTATAAAAGAAAAGCTCCAAGATGCACTTAATCGCATTAATCACTGGTCCAATTCTTCGGGATTACGTTTTTCTTCTGAAAAAACAAAATGTATCCACTTTAGTAGAAAAAGGAACACCCCACAATCACCAGAACTCTTTCTAGGTGAAGTTACCTTACCGTACGTAAACATCTGCAAGTTTCTAGGATTGTCATTTAATAGACGCTTGTCTTGGGAACACCACATAAAATCACTAAAAGAAACTTGTACTAAGAAACTTCAAATATTAAGAGTCCTTAGCGGTACCAACTGGGGAGCGGACAGGACTACGATGCTTAAAGTGTATCAAGCTTTGATCCTTTCCAAAATGGATTATGGCAGTTTTGTCTATGGGTCTGCTCGAAAAAATACCCTAGTCAAACTGGACTCAGTACACCACACAGGGATTCGTCTCGCGACAGGAGCCTTTAGAACAAGCCCGATCTTGAGCATTTGTGTCGAATCTGGGCAAACACCTTTATTCTTCAGAAGACAGAAACTAGCCGTTAACTATATAACTAAGCTATATCCACAAACCACACACCCCACTCACAAATACGTGTTCCAATCCAAATTTGCAGCACGATTTCAACAGCAGAGGAATGCCACATTTCCATTAGCAGAAAGAATGCTCATTGCAATTAATGAACTGAAACAAATCAAATTGAACACAATAGAAAACGAAATACCTCCTTGGACGTATATACGACCCGAACTATACCTCCAACTCTCAAAACTCAGAAAAGAAACTACAATAACAGAAGAGTATAAAGAACAATACCACAAAATAATCCTCTCAATGCCCGAACACCTAATAATATTCACCGACGGGTCTAAATCAAACTCATCTACAGCATCTGCCTTTGTTACTCCCCATACAACCCACAAATGTAAATTACACCACCTTTGTAATATCTGTAGCGGAGATCAACGCCATCATAATGGCTCTCCGATACGCCATAAAATCCCCAATTAAAAATATTGGAATTGTATCAGATTCACTGAGTACGTTAAAAGCCATGAATAACATGTATCCAGATCACCCAGGAATCCATTGCATTCTAGGACTTGTAAAAAAGCTAAAAGATGATGGAATATCAATATGTTTTATTTGGTCGCCTAGTCATATAGGCATTAAAGGCAATGAAATGGCTGATAGGGCAGCGAAAGAAGCTCTCACCCTTCCAGGGCGCGGTAAAGCTTTCTTGTCAGCATCAGAACTAGCGCGGCCACTAAGAGAAGCCATACACCAGGATTGGCAGGCACTGTGGGACAACAGCCCAGCTAGCAAACTGGGGACTATAAAGAAGGACGTAGGGCCGTGGAGCAGTTCCAGCCGCAGTAGCCGTAGAGAAGAAGTAGCCCTCACGCGGCTGAGAATCGGTCATACAAGATTGACACATCTCCATCTAATAACGAAAGAGGCTCCTCCCAGATGTCAAAAATGTGGCAACATATTGACAATATCGCACATTTTAGAGGACTGTCCTTTCTACATCAGAAAGTTAAAGGAATTTGGTATCCCTTTGAATATATCAATATCTCTGGGTAATAAGGAGGAAACGGCTACCAAGATAGTTAACTTTCTATCCAAAGAAGGTTTATTGATAAACATATAATATGTTTTAATCTACTTATTATTATTATTAGGTTTTTTTTTCTTTCTTATTTATATTGAAGATAATATAACATAATTTGGAAAAATAAATAGGAATAAATAAAAATAAAAGGCGTTGATGACCAATAGGTTTTACGTCTTGACATCCAAATAACTAACTAACTCGCTCATTCTGAATATAGGAGATAAATAACTGATGTAATCTTTAATGAAAAAAGGTATTATTTACATGTACATTATTTAATTAGTAATGATTGTAATATCATTAGTTAAAAGCCAGATAATTTGAACAATTATAAAAATACTACCAAATATATATATATATATATATATATATATATATATATATATATATATATATATATATATATATATATATATATATACACATATTCGTTTTCTGTTGGCACTATAGACCATAGATATCTTCAGCCGCGCGCTGTGGGATTCTTACAGACTGCTTGCTCCCGCACAGACAGCTTGAGGGGGGTCACCCAGCCTCACGTTGCTACGAACCATGGATTCCATGATGCAGCGACAGGCTATCCATAGCTCCAAAACCGGTTCCTTTGGGGCGAATTCGGCAGAATCCTTCCCACCGACTCACTCGGGTCCAAGGACAGTGACAAATCGTTCATGATCCACGGATTATGACTTCGCGGTCAGCCGGCGGACGAGGACCTACATTTCTTTACCGGAAGCAGACTGTCCATGGACCAAACTTACGGACCGCTATTTTTCATCCTGGAAGACCACAACTCGATTCACGATTTACTTTCTCGGGGTAGAGCCATTATTCCTACGCCCGGTTCTGTGTGAGTTGCCTCCAGTAGCCTGACGGGCCTTACATACCCCGGGGGGAGGGATGATTAAATACTTGAGGAATTAAATTTATGTATATATATATATATATATATATATATATATATATATATATATATATATATATAGTAAAACTTCGTCATAAAGCTTCCGTTAATAACGATTTCCTGGCTATAATGCTCTTATTCCTCGGTCCCAGGTCCAGTTGGTGGTTTTCCTATAAAACTTTATAGTATGTTTCCTATAGAACTGAATGATTTTTTTTTTTTTTTAATTTTTAATGTTTTGTTTTATAAATATGATCATGAAGTTTTGAATGCAGTACCGAAAGAAAACAGTAAAGCGGTAAGAAACTACAGCCTAATTGATTCCACAAATGTAGTTCCTCGGAATGTGTTCAAGAAAACGTTGCGAAAAAAAAATTTCTATGAAAGAAATATTGATTTAATTAAAAAGTTCGACGAATCTAATTGAAATCAAATAAATTTTGCCACGAATAAAAACATGAAATAAATAAGACGAAGAGAATTGGACGGAAGTAAGTAACCTGTTGATAACCTCTTGGAATGATAAGAAATTCTCTCTCTCATTCAAATACTAATAATCAATTTTTGTATCAACTTCGTTTCCTTGGGACGTTTTGACCCAGCGAACTTTTCTAATACAACCTACAGATATATCTTCTTAGCAGTTCTAGATATCTTCGTATCTCATACCTATATCTACGTATCTAGCAGTATTCTCTGTTAAAGTGTAAAGACAGAAAAGATATCGGAAGAAGACAGAAGAGAGAGTTAAGTGTATAGAGGCGACGCCCTCGGTCGATAGCGGGCATAGCAACAGACACACTGCTGCCCGATACCGTCTCGCCGGCTACCTCTGGCTTACTGACCCCATAAAAATATTTTAATTATTTATATAATTAATATTGGATCACATTATAAAAATACGAATTCATAAATAAAATATTAAAAATAAATATTTTTTCACTTATCACTGATTGGCATGTTATATGTTAAAAACGCTGTAAATTATTACACAATGGTTTATTATTTCCAAATAGCAATATTTCAAAAATATCTGGTCTGTCTATTCATAGGACTTTCCGAATTGCTTTGGTTTACAGTTCAGATAATTAGATTATCTTTCAAATGAGCATTTGGAGTGTTTCGGGAAAGGGACATGTGCAGAATACTTTATAAAACATGACTACCAAGTTAAGCAAAGAAATTAAGCAGTAGGCACCAAAGGAACAGAAATTTGAAGCTTGTCTCAAGATGATCGCCATGAGAGTGCCCAGCTGGGAGTGTTAAGAAGAAACTGTGTCAATGCAAGTAGCCTGAGATCGCTAGGACATGCAATCTGAGCGTAATGGTGGAGAGGAAATATTGGATGTGCACTTAAGTGGAAAAAGAAAAAGAAAAAAACAAGAAGCTAAAGGAAATGCAGAAATAATCCAAGGCAGGATAAATAAGAGAGATGCGAGGAAATCAAAAGAGTTATGGGCTTAAATGATCCCTAATCGACATTTATATAGATATTTTTTTTTTAATTTCTTGTTATGCTGATTTTAAAACAGCTTACATTATAAATGGTCTAGTCTATTCAATTCTATGGTCGAGTTACGTGCTTATAAGATCTCTAATCGGCCGCTATTTTGAAACAAACAGACGGATGGTAATGTAGAGTTTCGAGGATCATCCTGGGGTGGCCTGTGACATTGGTACCGAATCTCAAGAAGATCGGTCCAGTAGTCTCGGAGAAAAGCCGCGGACGGCGTAGGGCGGACGGACGGATTTTTTTTTTATTCAATATTTGGATTTTACGTATCTTGAAACGTAAAACCTCAAATTTTGAGGGAGGGTTACAACAATTTTTCTTGGTCGATTATAAAGGACCGTTATTGAAAATAATAAACCAAAATGGATACATAATAATATCACTTCGATTTACAATAAATTTAAACAAATGAAATTTAACTATATATATTTTAACATCATCTAACAAATCTCGACTTAACCAGCATATTTCAACTTTTGCTCTTCTATAAGAAACCTGACCTCCAATATACCTCTACAATATACTAATTCCGTAAACAGACAAAATTCAATACCTCGACCTGACATTTGACAATAGAATGACATGAGGCCCACAAGACGTTCAGAATTGAAACTAAGACAGACATTGAACACATTTACTTACTTAAGTCCATCTGGACCTATCCTAACATATATACGGCTCATCCAAAAATACACACATACAAAAACTTTTAGGACTATATTCAAAGCCCCATGGTACATCAACAACATTACCTTATATGTAGACTTCAATATACCAATAGTTAACGAACACACACGGACCCACTACAAACGATTTCCGATAACTTACACGGACATCCTAACTCACTCATACAAGACATGGCTACAACCATCATACCTGACAACACTTGCAGAAGGCTGAAGAGAAGCTGGATGAGGGATCTCCTTGCCGACCTATATACAGTAATCAAGAAAGGAAGAGTTGTCGCTGGGGATTACTCAGTATCATAAGTATCAGCCATAAAATCAAATTTTTAGCCAGCAAATTCACTGACTGTCAACAGTGACAGGTGTGAATATAAAAATAAAGGAAATACAAATTATAACGATTCAGTTACAATCACAAAAAGAATGCTACAATGTTACAACCAACAAATACGAGAAAATTATTGATGAATGATTAGACAATTTATCAATACATATTTAGATATGTAAATATGTAATATGTAATACAGATTTATTTACGCGACTTTCCTTACCGCACTCCAAGTTCAAGACAAGAATTTTTAGTTGTAATTTCACTAAAATTGGTCGGATTATTTTAGCTTTGATGACGATTTAACTATCTTTCAAATGAGCACCTATATTGCTCCAGGAAATGTTCAGTACTTATCGAGTTATTTAAAAAACTAAAAAACAAACAGTTAACGGGTTTTCACGAAAACAAGCTATTAAAAACATGGCTATAAAGCCCAATACGCTGCTTTGTTAATAATGGATTTATTTCGATGATTTCTTCTTAATTTTTTAGAAAATTATATTGCCTTTTAAATGACCATTGGTAAATTTCCAAAAAAATATATAATTTTTTAGTTATGCACAAATAAAGTTTTTTTTCTGATTTTTCTCAAGCTTTTTTATTGATTTTTAAAATAAAATTATCCATAAAATTATTTTTCAAATAAAAAGATTAGTTTATGTCAAACCAGTAAGTTGGCAACACCCGTCTTTCTAGTTCACAGAACTCTATTTCGATTTAGTTAGTTCTTGCTCGGCTATAAGCCCCTCAGGTATGTTGTTATTAAGTATTTTTATCCTTCTTCTTCCTCCTTGCTTCTATCTTTATTCTTCTTTCTTCCCCATATATGATAATAACTAATAATTGTAAGCCATAAAAAATGCTTTTATTTTGTTATCCATTTCTTTACTTGCATTTTTCCGTTGGTTTTTATTTTATTTTGCATATCATGAAACCCCCCCCCCCCCTCATTGTTTTTGCATTATTTTAAATTTAATTAGAATTAATTTTTAGCATTATTTTTATTTTCATTAGTCAACATTTTTAACATCAATGTCATCATTAACATATCTTGTACTATCATAATTATCTCGATATGCTTTACATACTTCCAAATCGTTTACTATTTTAATTAATAGTATTCATGTATTTTATTATATCTTTATGAAATTCATAAAGATAAATTCATCCTTTACTCTTTTCACATTAATTTAATTTTCATCATTTACAATATATATTAACATATTTTTTTTTAGACTTCATTTTTCTTGGTTATTACCATGGTATATTACTGTCTCTGCTGTTACCACTTTTGTTATCTTGTTTATTCGTAGACCTGATGATGGCCTAAAACTTCAGCCGAAACGTTACCACACAATAAAAAGAAAATTACACTTATTAGTGTTGTCTCCATTGACCGCAAGCTCTTAAAAACTGCAAAACTTTGGAGACTGTTGAAGTGAGATGTGCTATATGTAGTCTGTATCTGTAATCTGATCTTAAGTTTTTTCAGTCCTGAAAATGCCAGAATTGAAGGAATGTTGATCGGTTAGTTAGGGCTACTGGAGAGACTTAAACCTAGTGTGCTTGGTCAAGATCAAACCACACAAGGTTCGACCACAGCGGTGGTCAGAGAATATCTCTGAGTTCATCAATACTTCAGACTGGAAATTCCAGGTTTGAAACATTCGAATTTCTGACTTCGTCACATCTAGAGTTAATGGCTTGCCACCAGGGCCGGAAGCAGGGAAAGAAAATGGAGTACTTGCCCCGAGCGGCAAAATTCAAGCCGTTTTTTTTTAGGTTAAGTAAAAATATTTTTTTTTATTTTTTTTTTATTGTTCTGTCCTTAATTCAGTCAATAAAATGAGTTAATGTTATAAGATAATATTTATTTCGAAACATACTCTACCTAAAATACTGTTGTAAAATTGTTGAGATTAATTGGTGGAGAGAGGAATGTGAATGGAGGGGTGACAAAATTAAGTTTGCCCCCAGGCGAAAATCCTAGTTCCGGCCCTTTTTGCCACAGAGGAAATATTAGTATGGACAGGCTAAAAAATGCTCGAGGGGAAGCACGAATTTCCATAAGAAGTATGACATAATTGCCTGTGTAGAGGCCATAGGTTGCCTTTTAGAATAATTTTATTTTCTTTCAATCATATATATGTAAGAGACGTAGCATAAATTAATTCCATTGTCAAAATTCAATCTGTTTTATATTTTACAACTTTTTTTCGTACATTTGAGAGATCATGAGAAATGTAGGAGTACAATCTCAATTATTACGTCTTCAGAAATGGGTTTTAGTTCTGATGGTGCCTGAATTGGCGAAACGTTGACCGGTTAGTTAGTTACTAACTGCAATTTCAGAAACTTAAGGGTTTCTTTTGGATAGAAAGATAATTTTATTCCGGGACAAAGTCTCCTAAGATTAACTATGTTGTACAAACAATCAATAACAATTCTGGCTTACATATTGAAATAAACTGAAATAAACAAAAGAGTAATACAATAACATAAAAATAATAAAGGAAAAAAGAAATCTTGTCAAGCAATATAAACGATTACTAATAAAAAGGAGAAAAGAAAATTAAATTCACTCGTTTGACAACACTTTATCGTTAAAATAATTATTTGAATCTCCTAGTGAGAAAAAAAAATAAAATATATATATATATATATATATATATATATATATATATATATATATATATATATATATATATATATATATTTACCAAAATTTACATTGTGATATGATACAGAAAAAAATGAATAAAATAAGATAAGCACAAAGAAAAAAAATGAGAATGAATATCTAAAAAACATTTATAAAAAATTAACAACATAAAGATCATATTTGAGCTTCCTAATAATCAAGTTGTAAATGTCATTGTAGAGAAAATAATTCATAAATAAAAAGAAAAGAACCCTTGAGAGTTACAAATCAAACAACGAACTACATGAACAATGAAACGAATTGTGAATAAAACGTACGTTGTGAAAACTGATGCATTACAATATAATGCTATGGTTAGCCAGCGTCCGATTGGGTTCAGAGCAGGAATTGGAAAAGAAGGGTTTTAAAAATGGCTAAGGAAGGGGCATGTCGGATTTTAGGAAGGAGAGAATTCTAGAAAATAGCGGAATGGGCAATAAAGGAATGTTGGAACGATGCAGATCTATGGAAATTATATATATATATATATATATATATATATATATATATATATATATATATATATATATATATATTAGCAAGGTGACACTGCATTTAGAATACAATCAGGTCGATTAAACTGAGCCAGTTATTTGATTTTTTTTTTTTGTTCTATTCTATTTAGCAGACTGTTGTTTAAAAAAATATGTATATATATATATATATATATATATATATATATATATATATATATATATATATATGTATCTATATGTATAAATTTCTAGTAAATATATAAGTGTGTGTGACATTAAAAAAAAAAAAAAAAAGATGCTCGCAATCTCTCATCTAATATGCTAAATTATTTGTGCTATTCGCGTAGTTAAAACAATAGCATTATAAATAAATAGAAAACAAGTCAAATAGCAGGCTCAGTTTAACAGACCTGATTGTATACTAAAGGCATTGTATACTTTGCTAAATGGCCGCCATATTGTTCACTCAACTCGCAGATATCATACTTTATTTTATTTTTTTTTTTTTAAATAAATATAATTTTATTTATATTTATATTTTACATACTTTATTTTATAATTTTTCAGTTATAATAAATAAAATATTTATTAACTGACAAAAAGAGAAAATATTTTATAAAACAAGGTTAGTGAAATAAAATAAAGTTGCATCATCTTATCGCAGAAAGCGCCACCGTATTTATTCAGCAAGACACGATAGTAATTACACTGGTCCACTCAAGTTCCTGAATTTATCATACTAATCATTTAGTATTCTAAATAAGATTGTGAGACCTCCTGTAATAAAAATTGAGAATACGAATCTTTTAAAAGAATTTTTCGTGAGTCATTTTAAAAAAAAATGGGCTTCTTCATGGTGTAACTAAATATAAGCATTAGTATAAAGCTAAGTAAGTGATGCATTAAAAGAAAATGTTTTCATTACCCTTGGCTTTGAGAGAATTAAATTGTTTACGAAAATGAGAGGAGCAATAATAATTAAATAAGTGTACAAAATAATTGAATAATCATGCTATCATTAAATTATAGTATAGAGTATTACGTTATGAAGCCTTAAACAGTGAAGGTTGTATTCCATATTATTATATATTTGTATTGTAGTTATATTACCCTTGTTCTCAAGGGGGTCTGTCACAGAATAAAGTGTTTTATTCTATTCTAAAAGAAAAATTAATTTTATGCGCTTGACAACTTTTATAAAAAGTTATTAATTGCTATTAGAGTGCCTTAAGGTTTTCTTCAGAACCTTCCAATTATTTACCTATTATAGTTTTTTTTTTATTTTATGATTTTTTTCTCTAATAATTTAATATTTTAAGAAAACCAAAGAAAGCTTTTCTAAGAAATCATTAGTTTTTTTGGTAATGTATTCAAATTGACAACAAATCAATATATATATATATATATATATGGATGATTCTCAGGAAAAGGGTAATTTTCAATTACAAATTTTCAAAAACGTAGAGGTCTTCAAAAAATTCATAAAAATGTGGCCATGCTCTTTAACAAACGATTAAGAAATAAACCATATTTTTGAGGTCAAAAACTCTGTTTATAATAATCATAAATATTCAATCTTAACAAACAAAATTAAAGAAAATACTAGCAAAAACTTGAAAAAATTAAATGAAAAAAAATATTTCAAATGTTTAATGTTATTCGTTGAAGTTTAGAATCAATTACCACCTTAGTTGTCAGTTCCATGGGCCTTATGTCAAACCCGTGGAATTATAATAATTTCTTGGGACAGACAACAATAGAGGTACGGACAATTCAGGCTTTAAAGTTGCATAATTAGTATTTAAAATGCTGAATGAATAACAACTTACTACATTCTTGTTTAGTCCAAAGAATAGAATAAAATTGTACTATGAGGAAAAATTAAATTGAAGTTTGAATAAGAGAAACATTGTAGCATGGGATGGACATTAGGTAGTAATAAAACAGGTAGGGACCTGCGTGACGTTCTTCCCTGCAATCCTGGTTGGAACCTGATTCCAGGAGATCGTGAAAGAAAGGTTATTCCAATACGGAAGGGCCGCCACGATAAAATGGCACCCAAAAATTCCCCGTTCGTCCCACAGAGGGATGTGGAGAGTTTTTTCATTCTGTCATATTTTATGTATGCAAAGTACATAGGGCTCGTATACAGGGTTTCCTTTTTAGATGGCCCGGCTGAATTTCTCTTGAACCGATTACGTTATAAAAAAAATAAAAAATACGTATTTAATATTTTTCAGTCTAGTTTAAAATTTAGACCTGTTTTTGAAAAAAAAATAAACGGGGTCTCTCAGATTCAGTACAACTTTAAAATTTCAAACAGAAACCTATGCCTTCCGATACATCGTTTTAACGGATTTTTGAAACTGATTGGTCAGTAATTTGGTTAAATTGGTCAGTAAATTACAAAGTTATGGTACAAAGTTTAAACAAAATAATGCATTTTGTTAGCTATTTTTAATAATAAAAAAAATCCATACTACATACAACCAGAGGTTGGTGAACCTACATTTCATGTTCGAACTGCCTACCCTCTTCGACGATGCAAAGGTTGGCTCTTCTAAGCCGCTCTTCGCTGGTGCTCAGTGCGATGGACTGACTCGATGGATCGACAAGCATTTTCCACTCTTTACTACAGTTCTTCAACTGATGAACAAATCTTTATTATGAATTACAGCTAAAAATAAAACAAACACGATGTGACCCAATTAATTCCTGTGTAACAAAAAAAATGTATTTGTACCATAACTTTGTAATTTATTGGCCAATTTAAAATCTGGTTTCACCATTGAATTCAGTTTCAAAAATCCGTTAAAGTGATGTATCGGAAGGCATAGGTTTCTATTTGAAATTTTAAAGTTGTACTAAATCTGAGAGACACCGTTTATTTTTTTTTTTCAAAAACAGGTCCAAATTTTAAACTAGACTGAAAAATATTAAATACGTATTTTTTATTTTTTTTATAACGTAATCGGTTCAAGAGAAATTCAGCCGGGCCATTTAAAAAGGACACCCTGTATAAAATTTTGTTGTAATAAATGGATTAACCATCATAATTATCATTACAAAAACCTTTTCTAACTTATTGTAAGATTGGGTTTTGAAATCTGAAAGCTCTAGTTGATACATCTACGATACGGACTTTTTTCATGTTTATGAAAAATTATGTAACAGCCCTTACATTATGTAAATCACCCAAAATGGTGGCCGATCTGAACACCTGAATATACAAAGACAACATTCTTTTTGAAATCCCTAGGATTCCAGTTCTCAACCTGATACATCAAAATTCCACTTTTCTTGGGAATCACCCATATACCTTTTAATAAATATTATGTAACTTTTTACGATCATTATCCAAAATATGCAGTTATACATGAAGACTATTTTCAATTATTTCTTCATTATATTAATGTTAATCGTTAAAATCACTATATAAACCAAGGTTATCTACTTACATAAAATAAATTTCAGCAACATCTTAACACAGTTCTTACCTAGAAAAAAAAAAATAGTTTAGATCTACAATATCAGTGATTTTATGAAAGGAAATAATAGGACATATATATATATATATATATATATATATATATATATATATATATATTTAATGACCCTACCCCGTGTACCTTAATTGTGAATCGCGTTGTGGTTTTGCAGGACATAAAATAGCCGCCCGGGGGTTTGGTCCATGGACGGTCTGTCTCGGGGAAAGAACTATAGGTCCTCGTGCGCCTGCTGACTCCGAACAGCCATAATCCGTGGATCTAGACCGATTTGTCACTGTCCTTGAACCCGAGTGAGTTGGTGGGAAGAACACTGCCGAATTGGCCCCAAAGGGACCTGTTACTGAGCAATGGGCAGCCTGCCGCTGCACCATGGAAACCATGGTTCGCAGCAAACGTGAGGTTGGGTGACCCCCCCCCCAGTGCTCCCGCAAGCAATATATGTCTATAGAGCCAACATAAAAAAAAAAAAATATATATATATATAAAATTACATACATTTTAATAAGGAGATATAGTTAACCGTTGATGAAATTAATGTAAGGCGATGTTTTTGTCTCAGATGTAGGGTTCCTATTAGTTTCTTAGTTTAGACTTAAGAGGAGTCAGTTGTCATTCTTTGAACCTTGATAAAGGCGTAAAACTTAGGACGAAACGTCGGGACTAATTAAAAAGTATATCTCAATACTATGAGTTTGCTTTATATATCCCGAACCATCATCTCCAAAATAATAATTTTTAATGTGAAAAAAATCACATCAGATTTATAATAACATAAAAATAAAACTAATTGATGTCTAAACTCCTGTAGACAACTTTGTTATTGATTGTTTCCTTGTACATTTAAATTATTAAATAATACCACACCTATATATAAATCGATCGAACTGATTTTCAAGTATAGAAAATATCATTTCGGTTTTTGTGATATCGTGAACGCCTAAAAAGTTTTCTAAAAGCTGAAAGCAGGTTTCTCTAACCTAATTTCTACAATTATTGTTTTGAAACTCAGCCAACTTTCTGAGCGAATGAGGGGGAACTGAGAGGAACGGGAGGAAATAAAATCACAGAGGAGAAATATATATGCAGAAAAAAAACTGTTTACATATATTAAAATATAATGCCTCAGCCTTTTAATTTTCTGGTTAAAAAAAATACTACTTTAAAATATTTCAAATGGACAGTTCAAGATTTCTAGATTTTATTTATATCAGTCAATTTATTTTAATTCACATTGGTGCGGGTATAGTTGACTTTTTATGCACTTTAAGGATAAATTGGTCGGGGTGGAGGGAAGAGATCAGTGATGAAAAACACACTAATAAGTGAAACTTATTTTTATTTTACGACAATACTTCGACCTACAACGTAAAAACGTTATCAGAGTGTTTTTCTTCATTGACCGCACCAACCGGAGTTGACCGGATCAACTTCAAGAATTTAATTCACATATAAATATTAAATATCTGATGTTGACACCGCATGACTTCCTTGTACGGCTATTAAACTATAAATCGGTGGCTCAAAAACTGATTCTGAATTTGGTAACTAGTTTCAGAGGAATGCAGAATCTCAAAAAGGAGAATCGGCGTCGCGGCGTCCATCTGTTGAAACACACACCACTAAAGTACTGCTTCCGGTTTCCCAATTTAGACCAAAATCTAGTATGTTATTTAATTCTGTATTTAATTTAAGTATGATTCTGCAAAATTAATTTAATGAGGAGTAGAAATAAAACATTTTTTGTTTGGGAACACATTTTTTTCTTGTATCAAATAAATCCTAATATAAACGCAATTTTTTATGTATTTTTTATTTTTTTAAGATAGTAATGAACAGTACTATATTACTGGCAAATAAAGCCATAATTTAACATCGTTGGGAGTGTGAAATAGAGCAGACGTTACATGCCGTCCAAAACACGGTAGTGTTATTAGAACCTTAGCGCACGACGGGGGATGAAATCTAATGAAACCATATACTACAATTATTTTAGCAAAGTCCTGATAATAATAAATAATATTTGGAGAAGGAAAATTACGATGGTGGGAGAGCAAGAAGGCTTACGTTGTAGCAAACCATGGTTTCCATGGCACAGAGATAAATCCACAGCTCAATAACTAGTGGTTTTGAGCGGCTCTTCCCACTGAAGTACGTTTATAGACTCGAGGGTTGAAGTGTTTTGATAAATTGACCTAGATCGGCGGATCATGGCCGATCATGGTCGGCAGGCGAGAGTAGACAAGAGGCTTTATATTCCCTTCTACGGTAGAGACCGTCCTTCGACTAAACCATCAGATAATTACAATGCCACCCTCCAGATTCTCGATTAGGATACACGTTAAAGTCGCCTCTTAGTCTCATGGAAGCTGAAGAGACTTCTTTATACGGGGAAGAGCCTTCATACTTATATTACTTATATACTTATATACTTATTATACTTAAGTTTCAATACCTATTGTAACCATACTGGTATTCAGCAGGAACTCTTATAAGAACAGTGCATGTTTTTTACAATATTAAAATTTCCCATTTATTAATAACAATAACAACTAATGATAAAGCAGAATAATAAATAAAGCAGGGAAAAAAATATAGTAGTAAATCAGTTGACATCCGCATGATGGTATAGAAGGATCAATCTAATTAGGGATTGATAAATTATTTGCCACTTCTATAAATTTGTTTTTATTGAAAACTAGTTTCGAATGTTATACATTCATCTACAGTTCTAAAAACACACAACAATTAAAAATACAGTTTGGTATTATTATACATATGTATAATACAGTTCAAAAAATTTTCGGTTAAAAAAATAAAAATACAAAATTGGTATAATCAAAAATTCAAAAATAAGCAATTAAAAATACACTTTGGTTATACTTGTGCAAAATAATACCAAACTGTATTTTAAATTGCTTATTTTTGAATTTTTGTACGTTTTTAGAACTGAAGATGAATGTATAACATTCAAAACTAGTTTTCAATAAAAATAAAATTATAGAAGTGGCAAATAATTTATCAATCCCTAATTAGGTTGATCCTTCTATACCATCATGCGGATGCCAACTAACAAAAGCTATTTATATTAATTTCACATATAAAATTGTTATATCTAAAAATTACTCACATTTATCTTACTTTTCACTCTACTAGTCCATTAATCTATAATACCATTTTACATCTTCAATAAGTCAACGTTTATGTCGTATAAAACTCGTATAAAACAGGACTTGTAACCAGCATCTTTTCCTATCATTGTCACATGTAACTCTAGGTTCCAATCTAATCTCTATTTTCATTATTTTATCCCCTCTCTCTCAGACCTCTCTAGCATATTGCTTATAATTATTTGTACAATTATATATATATATATATATATATATATATATATATATATATATATATATATATATATATATATATATAGAAATAACCTATTTTTTTAATGCATTTTATTTAGTCTATTAATTATGTCTGCATAGTGGTAACTAAGATTTTTGAATCCGTCTTATAATTTACTGTTTTATTTATATTTTTTGTACCATGAATAGCTTCGTATTTTAAAAATCAAAATTGTGGTTGCATGTTATGATATGTTGTGCTAGGGCGGTAAAATTAACATTTTTATCATTTTTGCAATTATTTTTGTGTTGGTTGATAAAAATAAAAAAGATAAACAAAAAAACAGAAAAAATGAAACTAAATACGATGAAGAAAAATATAGGAAAATTAGTGAATTATTACAAAATGAACTATACTCCATGTTTAAGAGAAAAAATGAATAAAACCTAATTTTATATGATAATCAAAATATAAAGCTAGAAATGTATAGTGAGAATAAAATAAACAATTTTTTATCTAATGGAACGAACAAATGTAGTTTATAGGATAGAGTGCGAAAATTGTGGAAAAGCACATATTGGCGGAACTAGTAAAAAATTGAAAATAAGAATCAACCAACACAAAACTTATTGCAAACATAATACAAATGTTAATATTATCGCCCTAGCACAACATGCAACCACAATTTTGATTTTGAAAATGCGAATATATAAGATGTGGTAAAATCAACAAAAAATAGAACAATAGTTAAAGCTATTCACGTTAGAAAAAATATAAATAAAACAGTAAATTATTTGCCAGTAAATGGAAAAACTGAAAACAAGTTTCAACTATTTTGAACGTTTGTACCTCAAATGGGCACTGGCCATAACTGTTCCGCCAAAAACGAAGTTTGGCTAGAGCGAGCTGACAAACAATTCTAAGCCTTCAAACATTTTTTTTTTTAGTTTCTGCCATCTAGGAGAATACAACCAAACTATTTCGAATGCAAAATTTCCGCTTTTTGATAGCTGGGACTAATATGGCCACTGTCCGTTAAACAGATAACTCAATGTCATATGCCCAAAGTGGTTTATGATCATATAATATGGTGAGAGCCACATATGAGCCAGATATGATCAGGTATATACACATTTAGAGTCATACATATACCATACATAAGTATATCGTTATATAATATCAATTATTGATATTATTGTCGATATAAAATATCAATTATTGATTTTGTTGTTGAAATAAACTGTCAATTATTCATACAACAGCCATCAAACCCTTGTTGTTTTCTTTAACGTAAATAAACTTTATAACAAAGTGTGCCGGAGTAAAAACATTTCTTGAAGAAAATATATAAAGGGAGCTAACAAGGAGTAGAATGTTCACTTCTATTATCACGTCAAAATATTCCTTTCAATTTCGGCAATAACCAACATGGAATATAACAAAGGGGAATTGAATGCTTAGTTAATTGGCATCAGGTCAAGTAACTACAGAGAGAACAGCTTTCCCCTCCCCCCCCCCCCAACTGATTGTGAGTAAACTCATCTAAACCAGGCGACAAAAAATGTTTCCTGTCGAGTTCTGTTTCAAGAGATATATCAGAGTGATTAAATTGAACGTTAACGAATAACTCGTTCATTCTGAATATTAGAGATAAATAACTGATGTAATCTTTAATAAAATATCTGATGTTGACAACACATGACTTCCTTGTACGCCTATTAAACTATAAATCGGTGGCTCAAAAAGTGATTCTGACTTTGGTTACTAGTTTCCGAAGATTGCAGTATCTCAAAAACGACACTCGGCGTCGCGACATCCATCTATTGACACACACACCAGCTCTTATTCCGTTATTACATGTCGTTTTCTTACAGTTCGTAACAAGTTCCCAAGAGATTTCTTCGTGTTCCTTGACAACATTAGAACTTTATATGTCGCTAGATAAAGCATTGGAAATCGACGGTTTCAAAATTTTAAGAGGAAAAACCTGCTTAACTTATATCTTATTCTCCTGCTGCAGACTTGTTCAGCTCACAAAACAAGTAATAAAATTGTTAAATTATAGCGGAAAAAAAAATCGCGTTTATAATCTTTATCACGGAACCAAATGATCTCTGTATCAAATGTCAATATACCTTTTGATGTAAGTTTATTATGACCTTCGAGTAAAGTACTCTTTTCGGCTATTCAATTTCAACCAAAATCTATTAAATTATATATTATTTATGTTAATATAAAAGTCTAATTTACCAAATTTGAGATGTTTTACATTATATTTCAATATAATTTTTGATAAGACTGATATGACCTTCAAGTACCGCTTCCGGTTTGCCAATTTTGACCAAATTATGTCATTTATATTAATATGTAAGTCTAATTTACCAAATTTGAAAGGTTGTGCATTATATTTTCATATAATTTTTAATAAAAAATCAATAATGACCTTTAAGTAAAGTACCACTTCCGGTAATCATGCAGTGACCAAAAAGAGAGATTCATAACTACATTTTACAATAACCCTAATTACAAATTTTTAACTTTCTACGGCTAACCGTTTTTGAATTATGCGAGATACGTAAGAACGAACGAACCTACGTACAGACTTTACGACGAAACTCGAAATAGTAGTTCGCTATATCGAAAAAACATATCGATATTTCGATATATCAGGCCTCGATGTTTTTCATCTTTTGAAGGAACATCGATGTTTCTGCGCCGATATAATTAAGATATTGTTTTTATAATATCGATTCCAAAATTATCGATACGATATACATTGTTCTTTTTTTTTTATATTCTCCCTACCTTTTGAGTTAAGAAATTGAGATTTTATTGATATAATGTTTTGTTTGAATAAATAACAAAATTATTGTTCTGTAAACATTGGCAACAGGTAAGCGATAAGTTCAAATCCAAAAAAGTTGAAGAAAATGACAATATTTTATAATATAGTTGGAAAATTGATATATTTGATATAGATGGGAAAATTGAAATATTTGATATAGTTGGGAAAATTAAAATATGAATATAGTTGGGAAAGTTTAGATTTTGTCCCATCCGACAAATATAACATCCCGGCCAAAACTTCAATTCAAAGTAAACCCTTTTCCCATTCTTTTAAGGGCTAAAAATAACGATATTGTTATTGATTTATCGAACTGCTATGACGATATAGTTGACAAAAAATATATATATATATATATATATATATATATATATATATATATATATATATATATATATATATACATCTATGTTTAAATCCCTAAGCCTCGTTTAAAAGATTTAAAAAAATGTTGAAGACCGATATATCCAAATTTCGATTTATCGAACAATATACATCGATATTCACATTCCTATAATGTACGAGGGACACGATTTTTGACTTATCTTCTGAGAATCGCCCACAAATATACAAATATGCACTTATAGTTTAAACCTGATAGGGTCAGTTAAGGTCACAAACTAAGGAAGACTCGAATATTATTATATTTTTTGGATTGAAAAGGTATTTTTCCTGTCTTTTGTAGTTATGCTGCTGACTGGGCGAACAATTTATATTGTTATTTTTTCCCCCATAGAATGGATAGCGCGCTGAATACAAAAGTACATAATAGAAAACCGCCTCGTTATTTCCTGTAAAAGGAAGGATGAAATTGGATGAACCACAGAACTTGTTTATTCGAAGAACTTTATCCTTTAAATCCTCCTTAATTAATTACTAGAAAAAATTAGAGAATTTAGCTTATCGATGGCAACAGTCTTTATAAAATCAATTTCCTTAAACCGGTAATATACCTCTTTTAAAAAACATTATATGACGAACAGCAAGTGGATAATAAAGTTTGAAATAATAAACATTAAAATAATGTTATAGTAATTGAATTTTGATTTAATTTAATTTAAATCTACTACTAGTGCATGCTCTGCAAAGCTTCTGGAAAATGGAAAAACTGAACAAAAATGTAGCATAAAAAAAAAAAAAATGATACACAAATATTAATATTCATGTCTATATCCATACTGTAATTAAGTCAATAGGTCGCTATTTTATAATATGTTTAGTATAAATTTCGCTATATTATGTATTAAGCTAGGTATGGATTAGCACAAAGTTCATTTCAGTGGAGTAACCAAAAAACACTGAACTTAACAAACTCTCCATCCCCACTCCTAATCAAGTCCACATGCAGTCATATAGAAATAGCCATTCGGGATACATAAAATTGACTGAACAACTGGTAATTATATATAGTGTCTATACCTCTATCCATAAAAAAAAATCTCTTGAAATAATCATCAACTCAATGATTATTAGATTTTACCAGGAATAGAAATTAACAAGCATCAAGGGACGAGTTTTTAATAAAAATATGAAGATAAAATGTAAGCAACAGGTATTTAAGAAATTAATATTCATGTAAAAAAACTGATAAATATTATACAAGTAATATATATATATATATATATATATATATATATATATATATATATATATATATATATATATATATATTATATATATAAGTAATATCAACATTTTTTAACAGAAAACATTTTTTTTACAGACTTAAAAATTGCTCTACTAGCCAAAACGTCGGACTAAATTTGAAGAAATAAAAAACCTGGTGACCTTGAGATTATTTTATTTTAACTAAATTAAAGTTATGGATTAGCACAAAGTTCATTGCTACTATCGGACATTGATTTTATAGTAGAACCGACACTCCACGTAATATTAGCATGTTTGAGTAATAATATTTTATAAATCATAGGAAATAAAATTATATGGATTGAAGGACATAGAGGATGATAAAGATTATGATTGATAAATTATTTGCCATTTCTATAAATTTGTTTTATTGAAAACTAGTTTCGAATGTTATACATTCATCCTCAGTTCTAAGAACACACAAAAAATTCAAAAATAAGCAATTCAAAATATAGTTGTTATTATTATACTAGATTAATATAAATCAGTATTATAAAACATTTATGAATTATGAATTTAATTAAGACAAGAAATCAAATACATGTTGGTACTCACCAAGGTTTAAATTAATTATATCAAACAGAATAGTTTGTACTGGTTTCTTCTCGCATTGTACTAACAATGAACGAGAAGTAGGCAGGATGTTTTTAGGTAAACGGTTTAAGGGTCAGGGTTTTCCCAGTAATGCCGGTGAGTAATTGTTTTTTTCTGTTATTGATGGGAATAAATTTAAGATTGGACGATTGGAGATATTTATTTGGTCATTTAAGCAAAAGCAAAATTAGATTGATCCTTCTATACCATCATGCGGGTGTCAACAAATTAGATTGATCCTTCTATACCATCATGCGGATGTCAACTGATAAAGATTATGTATATGTAACAAGATTGTTTTTAATGTAATAAATTATTTAGTATTTAAATAATTTAACTAAAATATTTTTATGAATATGTAGTAGTTGTTTATGTTGTACAGTACGTTACAGTCTTCCTAAACGTCGGGGATTATGATAAAAAGAATTTATTTATTAATAAAGCAATCTTTATAGTGTGTTGTGTTGTGTCCCCTTGAGAGAGGGAGGGAGGGAGGGAGGGAGGGGAAGAGGAGGAAATGGGGATAGGATGAGAGGGGAATAGGAGAGTGGAAGAGGAGGAGGGGGGATGAGAGGGAGAGAGAGACGAACAAAAACAATGTAAGTAGTAGGGGGCTTTTTCAAGCTTTCAAGAATTAGAGATGATAAGAGGAACAACATCAACCTACGTCTCTATATACAATACACTTGTTGCTTAGTACTGATGGAAGATTGGGCGGATCCGGACTGGAACCGGACGGATGCAGAGCGCCGGAAGGGCTGGCCACGCCGCACGGGAGAGGATAAGGTGCAGTCCTAAGGTGCGCAAGCACGCACCGGGCTGCATCACAGTAGCGGAAAAAAAAATTGTCCCCACAAATAAACGTTTCCTCATAAATAAAAATTGTAAAATAAGAAACCTGAAAATAAAGTGTTGATTTATGGCAGCAGTGGCATGCGTTATTCCAGCGCACTACCCCACTGCTCCTGAACCCCGTATACCAGAAATGGCTAGGAAGGGGGATAAACATAGGGGGATAAGAACAAAAAAAAACAGTACTGATGGAAAAAAATGCTGCAAATTATTACTCAATGGTTTATTATTTCCAAATAGAAATATTTCAAAAATATCTGGTATGTCTATTCACAGGACTTTCCGCATTGCTTTGGTTTACAGTTCAGATAATTGGATTATCCTTCAAATGAGCATTTGGAGTGTTTCGGGAAATGAACATGTGCAGAATACTTTATAAAACATGACTACCAAGTTCAGCAAAGAAATTAAGCAGTGGGCACCAAAGGTAAAGAAATTTGAATCTTGTCCCAAGATGATCGTCATGAGAGTACCGAACTGGGAGTGTTAAGAAGAAACTGTGTCAATGCAAGTAGGTTGAGATGCTTAGGGCATGCAATCAGAAATGCAGAGTAAAATGGTGCAGAGAAAATATTGGATGTGCACTTCAGTGGAAAAAGAAAAAGGAAAGACTAAGGAAGCTAAAGTGCACAAATAATCCAAGGAAAGATAAAGCAGAGAGATGCCAGGAAGTCAGAAGCCCAATTGATAAGTCAGGAGGCCTAGGGCCAGGATGACCAGCAGTGCCGAAGAATTAGTGTACGAAGTTCATTACGCTATATCTCAGCTAATACTGGTCCAATTAAAAAAAAAAAAATCCCCTTTGTAGGGAAACCTGAAACTTTAAACTTCAAATTTTGAGTGGGAGATACAAATTTGTTTTCCTGGGTCGATTACAAAGGTCTATTATTGAAAATAATAAACTAAAATAGGATTATCAGATTAAAAACTAAAATTTTCCGACGCTAAAGTTTCATGCAGAATTCCCGATCTTCGAGGAATTGAAGACTGCTGGACACCCTACAGGAACCAAAAACAAAATGTAACTATTTTCGTTTCCGAGAAAATGGGTCATGGAGTGTTGAAAACGTGGAATTTTCTGGCATAAAATCGTTAATTTTCGACAAATTATATTTTCAAAAATATTTATTAACGAATGTGCCCTTCTCTAAATGTATTGAAACGTTTGTTTTAAATATTCTACCAAATACGTAGACAAAAATATTGAATGGTTTTGAAATAAATGAGAATTTGAAGCATAAGAGTCAGGCTTAGGGTGCTAGATCTTCCTTACAGACTCATAAATTTAGCCATTCGGAAAAAATGTGAAAGATAAGTAAGCATAAATTTACCAACCAAACGTTTTTCATAACATACAATTTATTAATTTAAATAGTTTTGTTATTTTTGTGAACAAACACACTTCCCTTAAATTATCTTTATTAATTTTCTATATCAATATTTTTTTACCTACACGCTATCAATGTTACGAAATTCTCTTTCATCTTCTGGTTTTTTCTTTCTTCTTAACAAAGCTATTTTTTCTAATATAAAATAATTAGCAGTACTTCTGTAAGATCCATTTTTTACATAATACATTATTTCGTCTGTTTGTCCACTATTAAAATTTTTTTTTTAACATGATTGCACTAGAAAGTGTCTGCTAAGACTATATCGATATCGCACTCTGTGAAATCGATATGTGTGACATCGATATAGTCTTTTCATCATCAATCATGCTTTTAAAAAAAATTTAATAGTAGACAAACAGAACAAATAAGAAGTACTGCTAATTATTTTATATATTAGAAAAAATAGCATGTTTAAGAAGAAAGGAAAACCCAGAAGATGAAAGAGAATTTCGTAACGTTGGTAGCGTGTAGGTAAAAAAATATTGATATAGAAAATTAATAAAGATAATTTAAGGGAAGTGTGTTTGATCACAAAAATAACAAAACTATTTAATTTAGTAATAAAAACTTCCGTAAAGTAGTAGGAATTTTATAATATATAATTTATTAAAATAATACCTTTCAAGTTAAATATCTCTCAAAAGATAAAAATGTCTAAATGGAAAAGAAACAAAAAACAATTTGATGAATGATGGTTTCAATGCAACGGAGATGTCAATTAAAAGGAAAATAAACTGGGATTGGGCAAAGTTCCGAGACTAACAGCTTGTTAAAATTGAAATTTGTTTTTCCATTCTATACATACCCAGTCGTAATTAGAATTTTCCCTTCTATTATTTTTTTTAAATCATCTCTAGCTATGAGCGATTTTAAAAACATTTATAAGCTAGAAGCGATTTTAAAATATCTGATGTGGGCAACACATGACTTCCTTGTACGCCTATTAAATTATAAATCCGTGGCTCAAAAAGTGATACTGAATTTGGTTACTAGTTTCCGAAGATTGCAGTAAAAACGGCACTCGGCGTCCCGTCATCCATCTATTGACACACACACAGACACACTCTTGTTACTGGAGGTCTCATTCCATTATTACATGTCGTTATCTTTCAGTAGGTAACTAATTTCCAAGATATTTCTTCATGTTCCGTGACAACAATAAAACTGTCAATATCACTGGATAAAGCATTAGAAATGGACAGTTTCGACATATTAAGCGGAAAAACCCACTTAACTAATATCTTATTCGCATGATGAAGACTTGTTGATCTTACAAATGGGGAGGAAAACTAGTATTTTAGACTCAATTTTAAAACTTAAAATAAGTAATAAAACGCTGCAAATTATTACACAATGGTTTATTATTTCCACTTAGTAATATTTAAAAATTTTCTATTCTGTCCAAGTAAAAAAAATTAAACAGTAGGCATCAAAGGGAAAGAAATTTGAAGCTTTTCGTACGAACGTACGTACAGACGCCACGACGAAACTAGTCAAAATGGATTCAGGGATGGTCAAAATGGATATTTGCGTCGAAATCTGAAATTTTCGCGATTAAAATACTTCGTACAAGGAAGTAAAAAAAAAATTTTGTGGACGGATTTTTTTTATTCGATATTTGGATTCTACGTATCTTGAAACGTAAAACCTCAAATTTTGAGGGGGAGGGGTACAAAAATTTTCAATTGATCGTCTAATGTCTGACCTTCCAGTAAAGTACCACTTCCGGTTTTCCAATTTAGACTAAAATCTAGTATGTTATTTAAATCAATATATAAGTTATAAATACTAAATTTGAGTAGTTTTGCATAGTATTTTAATATAATTTTTGATGGAAATCAATTATGACCTTCAAGTAAAGTACCACTTCCGGTGATCAAGCAGTGACCAAAAAGGGAGGTTCACAAATAGATTTTACAACAATCCTAAATACAAAATTTCAACTTTCTACGGCAAACCGTTTTTGAGTTATGCGAGTTATCAGACGACTATTATGTTTAACAATTTTATAACTATAATTTTAAACACTAGTTTAATATCAGTAAACTGCCTTCTCAGGGCTCTCTAATGTCTTAGACCATACATATGGGAATCCTTAGCATGTGGTAACACCTTGTCACTGTCAGTGTCGACTGACCATTCCTTTTAATATTTTGTCTCCTACCGGAAAGCCTGTCAAGCTCTCTCTTATATTCAACAGTTTATTGCTACCATATTCTAGTTCTGATGTCAATTGTAAATTTTAACTGAACCGTCAGAACAGCCCTCACAAGAACTTCACATGAGCTTCCAAGAATTGTTCCCAAATAGGCCACCCAGAATTTAGGTCTAGAGGAAATTATCCCCCTCTTTCTTCTCCTTGCAACTTCATTCCCTCTCTATTCTCATCCCTATAAAGCCTTCTCTAAGATTCTATATTGGGCAATTCCATATCAGAGTAAGCTATGATGTAAGATAGCTAAGATATTGTAACTTAGTTTGTAAGAAGCATTATAAATGTCATTGTAACATTTTGTTTAGACAATAAAAGTATATCTTAAAGTCTTCACTGTTGTGTGTTCGTTAATTGGCGTCCAAAGAAGGAACAGTAAGCATCGGGAACTCACTAATCCTAGGTATTCTCGTGTAATCTTCACTGTCCGAACCGAAATCTGAAGAACTTTGGCTGGCAGACCCACTCTTACGAGGTATCTGTTTGTCATCGATTGGCCCACTCACCCGAGGTACCAAGATTCTTCAGCTACATCCAGTTTAAGAAAATCACTCATCCGAGGTATTCTAAACTGACGTCTTCTGTTGGCCCACTGATCCCAGGTACTAACAAAGAAGACACCGATCTACTTCAGTAAGCTTAAGATTTTACTTTTATTTATGATTATTTTATAATTTTACATTTTATTATTACATCTTGTAAAATTTATTAATTTATTGATTGGAATTTTTAGTGAAAGAACTAAAATTGTTAAGTATGGCATCATTCCAATTAAATAGTATGGATTTAGATCATATACCAAACTATGACGGTAATCCGGATAAACTTTTAAGATTTTTAAATATAATAAGACGAGAGAAAAAAATCGTATGCGAAAACAATAACATATTTAGAGAGATTAATGAAAAAACATTATTAATAGAAGTCTTAGATCGTCTAACTGCAAAAGCAGAATTTATAAAATCAACATATAATTTCGAAACAATTGAAGATTTATTAAATTGTCTCGAAAATACATTTAAGGATAACCGGTCAATCGAACAATTGACGTTTGAATTATTTGAAACAAAAATTAAAAATAATGAACACCCCTTAGATTTTCTTCAACGATTGAATAAAATTCGCAATTTATTAATATCCCGATATTATTTTGATAAAATAATTAATAGAGAAACTGTGATAGCTAAATTAGATCGCCGATTGCTCTATCATTTTTTCTCAAACTTACCAATGCAAATTAGTATGAAATTGATGTCGAAATCTGATCAATTAAGAAGTTTGGATGATTTGAGGATTTTATTAAAATATGAAAATGATCTAATTTATTCAAAACCTGTACTAAGGGTACAAAAGAACGATAAAGATCGGAAAATTCGAGAACTAGAGGAAAAAATAAATTGGTTCTATCAATTAGAACATTTTCTCGGTGAAGATTTTGAAGAAGAGCCGGAAATAGAACAATCGGAAATAGAAAATAATGATTTTGTACAATTTTCAGACATCAAACATAAGGAAACTAACATTGATGTTCAAGACGATATAATAATTAATGACAATAAAGCATTTCCGTTAAAGCCCATTGAAAATAAAATTAGAGAAGTATTAATATCAGACGAAGAACCCGAAACAAAAAAACATAAAGTAAAAGCCGAAGCAATCCAAAATCAACGTTTAGATAGTAAATTATTCGTAAATGAACAAAACAAACAAATCAAAGATTTAGAAGCCGAAAATATTGAATTAAACTCTAAAGAAATTTTAACAAAAGAGAATGATATAATACCACAAAATTTTAAAACATTAATAAATGATCAAAAATGTTTCCGAAAAGTTGTAAAAACCGTTGAAAAAGGCATAATAAATGAACATACTGATTACACGAATCAGATTAAACTGGACGTAACGTTCAATAAGAAAAAAGATCTAAAAGATAAAGAAATAAAACCGCCGACTAAATTAAATACTTTAAAATCAATTAAAATAGAAGATGATTTGAAGAAAGCGGTGCCTATTGAATCTTTACATGAGAAAGATTTAAAGAAGCCGTTAAAAACAAATCAATAATGTTTAATTTCGAATAAAGATTTACAAGTAAAATGTAAAATCAAACATGAAAATTTTAATATAATTCATAATTTCTCGAAACAAAACCATGAATTATATAATTTTTCTATGTTTCATGAAATAATATCACAAGATCCTGCAGCAATTACTGGAGGTAATGTTGATATAAAAAAAGGTGGTAACATTCAAGATTTATTAACATTTAGCTCAAAGGTAACTAAAAAATATGCAGAAATTAAAAGAAAGCGGTTAACAGATTATTGTAAATTTAATGAAATGATTAAACGAATAGGAAATAAAGCTGGCGTAGGAGATATAGTAATCAAATTAAAAACAAGAATAAAAAATAAAATTCGCTATTTGAGTAAATGGCCTACTGGCAAGAATAAAATTTATCTGTGGATGTTGAGACCTGATAACTTGTCCATTGCTTAAAAGAAAATTTACTAATGGATGCTAAAACCGGACCAAAACTTAATAACAGGCGCTGTGTATTGAGATATCCATTATTATACAATTTCAAAGTCCATATCAGCCCGTAAATTAACATAAAAAAAATCTTAAATACAATTTGAAATTTTATATTTAAATCATTCAAAACAAAATAAATAAAAAAGAAAAAAAAAGAAGGAAATAAATAAATAAATAATAATAATAATAAAATAGACAAACACATTAGTAATTGTAAAAACCATATAAACACACAATAAAAAGTGTATTTATGTATATTCCGAATTAAAATTGGTTAAATCATATATTATTTTATTCAGTTTCCGTTAAGCGTTACAAGATTTTTATATTATTATGATGACATACACAAATATTACTAAAGAACATATGAAAAATAATAAAATCAGTTTTACGTGTAAATAAAAAAAAAAAAAAAAATAATTGAAAATAAGATCCTAGCAATAGCGTATAGGTAGCGAATATTTTTTAACAAGAATTTTTAGTAGATGGTACAATAAACACATCTACATATAGTCAATAGATAAATGTATCAATTTATTAACTTCAAAAATTAAACTAAAACATTCTAAAAAAATTCTGCACTTGATGAAAAAGTATGTGCAACATAATGAATAAAATCATAATTGTTTAAAATAATAATATAACATTCTTACTTTGGTAATGTATACATTTTGAACAAGAATTTTTATTGTACATTTTACACAAATAGAAAAAATTGGAAAATGTATTAATATACTAAATTCTAAATTCGAAAAACCTTTTGTTATTATTAATTTTAACATCTTAAAACCAAAACAAAGTAGCCCATAGCCTCTGAATTCTGAAAATCTGAATCAAATCGGTTAAAGAACGTTAATAGATACTAATCATTTATCATTTATTCAGGTATCATTCATTAAATATAACAGGAATGATGACGTATTTCAACATTTCACACCAATATGTAAATAGTAACTATTATTTTATTTTATTGATGTTTAGCCAATTATGTCATATTACGACATAATAAAATTTTAATACTCAAAATTGAATTTTTTGCTGTATTACTGAAAAAGAAAAAGAAAACATTGTTACTTCCTGATTCCAATAGTTATATGAATATAATGTATTTTATCTTATTGTGTTAGAAAAAATTAATATTATATATAAAATTTATCAATATTGATTTTAATTTCGAAAATGAAGAAACAATTATAGTTAGATACTTCATAAATTGTATAATTATATGATTGGTTTAGCTAAAAAATTATATCAACATATATTTAGTAATATGATTAATTGATTGAGGAGAAATATGTATGAGAAAGAATAAAATATTATTAAGCGATTAATCACTATTGTATTTAAAAAAATATATATATTAATAAAAGAAAAATATTAACTACATGTATAAATAAAAAGCAAAATTATAAGTGGAAAAAAGTAAGGTTTGATTAAATAATGTATTATTGTTTATTTTCTGATAAGTAATACAACTATCTTTATAGAAATATCGATACTAAACTATATTATTTAACTTTGCACCAAGTATAGGTATTATTATTAAATGCAATGAAAATTAAAAATGAGAAAGTTAGATTAAATTATTTATTGATAATAATTATTAAATAAGCTATAAAAGTGTTATTTTATTATAGAATATCGTTTCAAAACGAGTGTACAGTTTGTACAATTTGAATAATAATTTGTGCAAAACAAAAAAGGCATTATTATTCATATTATATTAGGCAATAAGCAACTTACTTAAAAATATAAACTAGGATTATAACTTTATAGTACTTCTCTAGGTATAAAAATTATGACTAATTGTTTGGGATTATAATATTAAACTATATCATCTTAATATGCTAGAAGCTTCGTAAAGTCAAAAAAACAAAAAAAAAACACTATTATTAAAAAAAAGGGAACTAGATACTATTTTTCCGATAAAGCAACAAACATAGAAATGAAACTAAGTTAATATATATTATATATTAATAGTGTATAAACATATGTTAAATATTAGAATACTAAGTTAATAAGAAGGTATAATTGTTTATTGTATTTATATATTCATTGTATTAAGTTATCCTATTTTATTTGTGTTTATTTACCACTCGTATGTTATAATGATGTTCAAGTTAAGATTATCCACTATAAAGGATGATAAAGTTAAACAATTAATATCTTCTAGAATAATTATAAATATAAGTAAAATATTATTTGTATAGCATATAAAACATAATGACATTATATAAATCATCAGTATGTTAGTAAAATACTATACTTGTATCATAAAATAGAAACTAATGACTATAACTTATAAAGAAAGGATTCATGAATGTAAAGAGTAACCATTATTGTAATCTATCTTTAAGGAATTCTAAATCACAAAAGTTACAATTTATAACCAATGTAAGCATAGTTATAGACAAAAATGTAATCTACATACCCGATCCTAACCTCAGGAACCTGATTCATATTTCCTCACATTTTGATAGTAGAGCTTAAGAAACTCTATCCAAAGATGAATTAATGTCTCGGGATTTAATATATTATTAATAGCTTCGGTGGACCTCGCTTTTGAGGGGAGGGACGAGTTATCAGACAACTATTATGTTTAACAATTTTATAACTATAATTTTAAACACTAGTTTAATATCAGTAAACTGCCTTCTCAGGGCTCTCTAATGTCTTAGACCATACATATGGGAATCCTTAGCATGTGGTAACACCTTGTCACTGCCAGTGTCGGCTGACCACTGCCCAAAGATTTTTTGTCTCCTGCCGGAAAGCCTGTCAAGCTCTCTCTTATATTCAACAGTTTATTGCTACCATATTCTAGTTCTGATGTCAATTGTATATTTTAACTGAACCGTCAGAACAGCCCTCACAAGAACTTCACATGAGCTTCCAAGAATTGTTCCCAAATAGGCCACCCAGAATTTAGGTCTAGAGGAAATTATCCCCCTCTTTCTTCTCCTTGCAACTTCATCCCCTCTCTATTCTCATCCCTATAAAGCCTTCTCTAAGATTCTATATTGGGCAATTCCATATCAGAGTAAGCTATGATGTAAGATAGCTAAGATATTGTAACTTAGTTTGTAAGAAGCATTATAAATGTCATTGTAACATTTTGTTTAGACAATAAAAGTATATCTTAAAGTCTTCACTGTTGTGTGTTCGTTAATTTGCGAAATACGAACGTACGTACAGACGCCACGACGAAACTAGTCAAAATGGATTCAGGGATGGTCAAAATGGATATTTCCGTCGAAATCTGAAAACCGAAAATTTTCGCGATTACAATACTTCCTTTACTTCGTACAAGGAAGTAAAAACATTGATAATGAACATTTACAATGACGTCGCTTCCAAAACGTGTTGAACATCGTTATATTTGAAAGTCAGATTTAAAATTCTAAGGGCTTTTATTTTTTTTTATTACTATATTGTTTTTTGTATAAAAAAGTAATATCTCCTGCCACACTCAAGGATATCACTTATTAGAGCTGCAAGTCTCCATTCACATCATATCGACGTCGTTTTTATTTCCTTGTACGAAGTAAAGGAAGTATTGTAATCGCGAAAATTTTCGGTTTTCAGTATTTAAACGGAAATATCCATTTTGGCCATCCCTGAATCCATTTTGACTAGTTTCGTCGTGGCGTCTGTTCGTACGCACTTTCATATCTCGCATAACTCAAAAACGGTTAGCTGTAGAAAGTTGTAATTTTTTATTTAGGATTTTGTAAAATCTATTTGTGAACCTCCCTTTTTGGTCACTGCTTGATCAACGGAAGTGGTACTTTACTTGTAGGTCATAATTGATTTCCATCAAAAATTATATTGAAATACTATGCAAAACTTCTCAAATTTAGTGTTTATAATTTATCTATTGATTTAAACAACTTACTAGATTTTGGTTTAAATTGGAAAACCGGAAGCGGTACTTTACTTGAAGGTCATATTAGACTTTCATCAAAAATTATATTAAAATATAATGTAAATTATCTAAAATTTGGTAAATAGGACTTTTATATCGATATGAATGTATTTACTATATTTTGATTAAAATTGGTAGGCCGAAAAAGGTACTTTACTTGAAGGTCATAATAAGCTTACATTAAAAATTATATTTAAATTAAATACATAAATCATATGTTTCGGTAACAAAGGTTACAAACGCAATTTGGTTTCCAATCCAATTAAACATTTTTATTATTTGTTTCAAGTGTTAAAATTGAGTGTAAAATACTGGATTTCCTCCCCATTTGTGAGATCAAGAAGTCTGCAGCATGAGAATAAGATATTAGTTAGTGGGGTTTTCTGCTTAACATGTGGATTTCCAATGTTTTTTTCCAGTGATATTGACAGTTTTATTGTTATCACGGAACATGAAGAAATATCTTGGAAATTAGTTACCTACTGAAAGAAAGCGACATGTAATAATGGAATGAGACCTCCAGTATCAAGAGTGTGTGTTTTTGCGTGTGTGTCAATAGATGGATGTCGTTTTTACTGTAATCTTCGGAAACTAGTAACCAAATTCATTATCACTTTTTGAGCCACTGATTAATAATTTAATAGGCGTATAAGGAAGTCATGTGTTGCCCACATCAGATATTTTTTAAAAAAGCTCAAGCTCCAAAAATTCGAAATTTAGAGTTCAATTACAATATTAAACATATAGAAATGAAAAAAAAAAAACATAAACAATATTATAAATTATATAAAGAAAAAAAATAGAATAAATACATTAAATTAACTATGAAATGTCTGTGGCTGAGTTTAACGCCTCAGTAACTTTTCGCAGACTGTTACAAAGATGTCCTTCCATCTCTTTAGTCTCTTGGTAAGTTTGCGAAATTCTGAACTATTTTGTTAAGTCACGCCTGAATTCAGTCACCTCCTGACTCAACTCCATTCAAAAGTAAAACCATTATGATTTTCTATGTTTCTCTGCCATACTAATAAGTTATAATATGTTTAATAGTTAGTTCTTTGTCAAAACGCCAATATCCAGTTTTAAAAAAAAAATATTATTTTTAACAAATTTCAAAAAAGACAAACCATAATAACTCAAATATTAATTTATTTGGTTCATACAGTGTACTCTATAGATGTTTTATAACTTTGCAAACCTATATTTAAAATTTACCGGTGGTTATAAGCACTTGGCCTATTAAAATAATTATGTTTTTAGGCTAAATAAAATGATAAAATGACCTAATCCACAAAATCCAATTATTAATGTTCATAATATTCAGAGATAATGTTTCTTATTAATGTCTGGTATTTTAGAATTTATGATTAGGGATTGATAAATTATTTGCCACTTCTATAAATTTTCTTTTTATACAAAATTATTTTCAAATTTTATACATTCACCTTCAGTTCTAAAACACACACAAAAATGAGCATTTTAAAATACTTTTCGGTTTTAATATACATATTAAATTAAATGTCGTCGAAATACATATACTTATACACATCAAATTTAATGTGATATAAATTAGTATTATAAAACATTTATGAATTATTTATTTAATTAAGACAATAGATCAAATGCATGTTGGTGCTCACCAAGGTTTAAGTAGATTCTGAACTATAAAAGTGGCTCCTTTTAAGTCTCTCGTTAAATTTATGTTAGTATGTTATTTCAAACTAAATAATCAATAAATCGACTAATAGATAGATTTATAGCTAATTATGATTTCGAAGTCGCTAGCTTTATTAATTAAGCATTAAACATATATAGTCGTTATAAATTTAATGTTAGAACATAAAAATGAGAGCTAGAGATATTGGTAGTTTGCTAGATTAACTGCAGATACATCAATTTAGAGTACCTAATAAAGGAGGGAGTTTCTCCTCCGGCTCAATTTAATCTTAGACTCAAGAAAATACTTGAGTTGTTACGTTTAACACGAGACTTTTATATTAAATACCTGGGAAGGGCGGATCCTGGGACGGTTCTAAAAAACACAGAACATAATATGTATTTCTTAATTCGTTTAAGTAAAATATCTGATGTTGACAACACATGACTTCCTTGTACACCTATTAAACTATAAATCGGTGGCTCGAAATATGATTCTCAAAATTCCGTATCTCAAAAACGAAACTCGGTGTCGCGACATCCATCTATTGACACAAACACAAGCTCTTGTTTCCGGAGGTCTCATTCCGTTATTATATGTCATTTTTTTACAGTTTGTAACAAGTTCCCAAGAGATTTCTTCATGTTCCGTGACAACATTAGAACTGTCACTAGATAAAGCAATGGAAATCGACGGTTTCGACAATTTAAGCACAAAAACCCATTTAACCTATTTCTTATTCTCCTGCAATAGACTTGTTCATCTCACAAATGGGGAGGAAGACAATAATTTTACACTCAATTTAAATACTTAAAACAATTAAACAAAATGTTTAATTAGAGTGGGGAAAAATCGCGTTTGTAAACTTTATTACCGAACCATAAGCTTTCTATATTTCATTTTAATATAATTTTTGATGTAAGTTAGTTATGGCCTTCAAGTAAAATACCCCTTCTGGTTTACCAATTTTAACCAAAATCTAGTATATTATTTATATTGATATAAAATTTCAATTTATCAAACTAGAGATGTTCTACATTATATTTTAATATAATTTTTAATGAAAATGTATTATAATCTTCAAGTAATGTACCGATTCCAGTTTCCCAATTTAAACCAAAATCTAGTATGTTATTTAAATAAAGTTATAAATATTAAATTTGAAAAGTTTTGCGTTATATTTTAATATAAATGTTGATGGAAATCAATTATGACCTTCAATAAAGTACCACTTACGATGATGATGCAGTAACCAAAAAGGGAGGTTCATTATTAGATTGTACATCAATCCTAAATACGACATTTTGACTTTCTACGGGGAACAATTTTAGAGTTAAGCGAGATACGAGCGTACGTACAGACGTCACGACGAAATTAGTCAAAATGGATCCAGGGAAATTCAAAATGGATATTTCCGTTGAGATCTGAAAAATAAAAATTTTCGCGATTACAATACTTTACTGCGTACAATGAAGTAAAATGATGGAAAACAGATAGCAGCTAACGAAAGCTGCACAAAAAATAATTAAACGCAATGGCAATAAAGAAATAAATAATTCGTATTTTTTAAGGTTAAATTTATCAGCTCCCTAAAATACAAAATAACCAAATAAATGAAGTTGTACTCTTTTTTTTTTCCCTCATCTCCATCCCTCCCTTGAAATGGAAAATAAGTAGCATGAATTAATAAAGATAACCATAAAGTTAATCAATAAAGTGTTTGTTGTGAATTAACTTCCACGGGTATGAAGTTGTCATGACATAACGGGCACCTACCTACGCAAGCTTTTAAGTTCTACAAAGACGGCATGATCGACAAACAAAGAAGCATAATAACTTGTTAAGTGGTGAATTAATGTTACTATCGATAATGACCGTATAGGGATGGGATGTCGAAAGCAAAATATCGATATCGGTTAACAACATCGATATCTTAATATCGATAAGTGTAAAAATATCGATTTTTAAAATTATCGTTAATATTTTTCTAAAATTAAAACGATATATCGAACTAATATTTCGTTATATTAAAAAAACATCAAAACGATATATATCGATATATTTTTTCGGTATTCACTTCTATACTCCTGATCCCAGAATTGACCTACAGCTTATGTAAAAGAATAAATAAACGAGTATTATCTACAACAGCGAGACTCGAACCCGGGAATTCGATCAGCGGTCAATAATATCAGCATAATTATAATTTTAAATAAATTACATTGTAGATATAATATTCTGAAGTTAAAGTTAAAAATGTTCTCATTCAATCCTAAAATGTGTGCTTAAGATCAGGAGTCTTTCAGTTCCCGCATTAGTTACCGACAAACTGTCAGTTTTTCCGAACGTGTGAATGGAAAAGGCGAATAAAATAATATTAAGAGAGACAGAAGACTGACAGGATGGACAGGCATTTCATACAAGTTCTTCGAATTCCAATGTTACGAGTCAACAAGAATACACCGTTTGCACACTTCACCTTTCTTGAAAGCTTGCCAATCACTCAGGTAAAGTCAAAAGGTTACGATAAAAGAATTGACAAGATTGATTCGTGATATTTCGAATAACACGATCTCAAGTCGTAGGGTTTATCATTACTACATCTCCATATCTTTTAATGCCTAACCTCTCATTTATTTGAACAAAAACAAAAATAGAAATTAATTAATAATAAATGATGTAGTTTATAGAAAGGATTATTCTTCATTAATATTGCAGAAGTTCGCTAACTTTGTATTTTATAATAATGAACATTTGCTGCGGCTTGGTTGGGGGTTCCCCCCCAAAAAAAAACTAAATACATAGTAAAAAAATATTTATTTTTCGATTTGTATGAAAATTCGTATTTAAGTGTTTCTTGAGGTACGAAAAACAAATATTAACTTTGTTCATTCCTAAAAATATATTTTACCCCACTTTGTTACTTTCCACAGTGTTCTGAATTTTCCCATTTTAGTGTGAAAAATCATGACATGCTTTTTCTATTCAAAATTGTGGCACCCAAATTAGATAATTTTATGGATTTTAATTAAGAATTTAATCCCTTATAATAATGATAGATAATAGTAATAGGACGTAAATGGAAAAATAAAAAAAAAAATGTCAAGAGTCTCAAAAATAACAGAAATAAAAAATAAAAAAAATCATCTGTCGATATCTCGCCAATTCAGGCATCAATAGGAGAGAAAAACATAAAATAGAAAGAAAAAAAAACTAATGAAGAACAAATTGTAGTAGATCTCCATCCAGAGTCAAAAAAGTCACTAACCAGAGACAGTAACCCACACCAAGACAACCAGGCATATACTGAGGAAAAAGGGAGATTATATCACAATAGCTGGGAAAAGTTAAATAACAAACGGCTGATCATAAAAAAAGGAAATTCTCAAAATAAAAATGTATAAAAAATCATAAAAATCAATTAAATAAGAAAAGATCAACCAAATACAAGAGGAAAGGGAAAATTTATATACACAGAAGAGGGAGGTCCTTATAAAGACAACAGTGGATACACGGCTATTCCACAAAATATTAGATAATAGCAATTGTATTTAAATTATTTTTATACAATTAAATAATAACTAGTATACCCGTGCGAGAACTCTCGCATTACATATCTTAATGAATCCTTAATGAAATCGAAGTATAAGCGATAAACAATATAATATTATCAAGAAAGTTTATTTAACACACACATTTGGTGAAGCTTTATAATAGTTTATAATGACTATGTTCAAGTAATAGTTAATACTTAATAAGTAATTAAATTGCCTTACTGGAAAGTGCCCCCTCAGTTTAACATTTAAGTAATAAGATTCTACTATCACTTTCTGTTTGTAGTATTCTATCATTCATGGAAACATAAAAACAATATTTTATTTACAAAACGTTTTCACAGTTATTAATACGTTTTTGTTAACAGTCTCAACTGGCTTTAAAATGTATAAAGTTGCCATGACAACGGCACGTACGCAAGATGGCATGAGCCCCGTTCGGACCTATATCGTGCATTCTCTCAAAAACGGTAGGTTTTTAAGCTTTAAAACGCTGGACCAATACGCTCCATAGGATAATGGAGGTGAAACCAACTTCAGTTTTTCACCACTTTTATTTAAGCCCTTGTAAGATTTTAAGAAACAAAATTGGAATTCGTCACATCTCTGTGAAATTCTCTTTCTTTTGATACCTCACTCGTCAAAATCCATCGCTCCTGGGAGCCGGAAAAGGGATCTATACTACCGTAATAATATATAGTAGCCATAGATTTTATGAATTTATTAGTAATAAATGTATAAACTTATTTTTATAAAAAAATTAAATTATTTATTTAAAAAGTTCAATAACAACAAAAAGTTTTATCACGATCATTTATTTTCCATAGCATTTATATAACTTATTTCATTATTGAACTAATAAATAATTTAATTTTTTATAAAAATAAGTTAAATACAATTATTTTCACATTCAATGTTTTATTTGGCAGAAATTTCTTTGATAAATTCATTTTGTCCAAGTTTATTGTTTTTAACCGGGAAGAGAGCAGGTTCATAAAAAATTGACTAATAGGACTTGGTGACTTTTGCTCAAATATGGACGAAATTAATATGTATATATATACTTAATATTTGTATATATATATATATATATATATATATATATATATATATATATATATATATATATATTAAGTATATGCATACATATATAATATACTAATCATCTACTTATAAACTATAAAAATCATTGCAGCGAATATAACACGACGACACACTTTAGAGATGACGGTTATCCGCAATTTAGGGCAAAGTAAGGAGGGGGGGGGGCGTGCAATTATGCAAATTAATCTTTGGTATCGATTACGTCCATATCAGCCAATCAAAAAATTAAGCAGTGATAGCCTCCCGGCTAAGTGTGCACTGAATTTGTTAAAAACGTTGTATGAGTATTAGTTATTTATTTCCTAGTACATACAATACATTAATGATATAAATATAAAATGTCATACTACCTTCACTTTTTAGAAAAAAATATAGAATTATAAAAAAATATATAGTTTGTCAAATACCCTTGATAATTCACCCTATCAATTTATCTATTTTGGATTAATTAAAAATTAAATAAATATGTAAATAATAAATAGAAGTAAATTAAATAAGGAATAAATTGAAAGTAATTAAATTGCTATTAATTTAATGGCTTTTGTTGTATGCAAAATTCTATGGTATTTATTTAAATACATTGAATAACAAATGAATAAATAAAGAAATAATGATGAATGGTCACGATAATGATGAATAAAAATAATGATGAATGGTCAGCTCGAAGATAGTTCTACAAATAATTTTTCTCTTGTCCAACTCTATAACTAGATTGGTTTAAAATTTAATAAAACTAAGTTAATAAAGGTTGAGATATCGTTGATTGTAGATCAAAACAAGGACAAGTTGCTTTGGGGGATGCTAGAGAGAAAATTCACAGCAAGTGTAAAACAATTGGCCCTGAATTTCTGGGCTCGGCGTCCTGATGAAGCGGATCACATTAAAAAAATTTTATATTTCCTGTGTGTTTTCTCTCTCGATTTATCGCAGTAATAAAAATGTTCAATTGGATTGGAAACCAAATTGCGTTTGTAACCTTTATTACCGAAACATATGATTTATGTATTTAATTTAAATATAATTTTGGATGTAATCTTATTATGACCTTCAAGTAAAGTACCCTTTTCGGCTCACCAATTTTAACCAAAATATATTAAGTACATTCGTATCGATATAAAAGTCCTATTTACCAAATTTGAGATGTTTTACATTATATTTTAATATAATTTTTGATGAAAGTCTAATATGACCTTCAAGTAAAGTACCGCTTCCAGTTTTTCAATTTAAACCAAAATATAGTATGTTATTTAAATCAATATATAAGTTATAAATACTAAATTTGAGAAGTTTTGCATAATATTTTAATATACTTTTTGATAAAAATCAATTATGACCTACAAGTAAAGTACCACTTCCGGTGATCAAGCAGTGACCGAAAACGGAGGTTCACAACTAGATTTTACAACAATCCTAAATACAAAATTTCAACTTTCTACGGCTAACGGTTTTTGAGTTATGCGAAATACGAACGAACGTACGTACAGACGCCACGACGAAACTAGTCAAAATGGATTCAGGGATGGTCAAAATGGATATTTCCGTTGAAATCTGAAAACCGAAAATTTTCGAGAATACAATACTTCCTTTACTTCGTACAAGGAAGTAAAAATTACTATATTTTATTTATGTAATTTTAATTTGTTTTTCTTGGAACCTACCGATAGATATCAACAACTAGTGCAGGTAGCAAAGCATGCAATTAACACAGCTCACTTTTTTTTACTTCCTTGAACGTAGTAAAGGAAGTATTTTCGTGAAAAATTTTCAGTTTTCAGAATTCGACGAAAGTATTCGTCTTCACCATCCCTGAATCCATTTTGACTAGTTTCGACGTGACGTCTGTCCGTACGTTCGTACGATCGTGCATATCTCGCATAACTCAAAAACGGTTAGCCGTAGAAAATTTTGTATTTAGGATTATTGTAAAATCTATTTATGAACCTCACTTTTTGGTCACTGAATGATAACCGGAAGTGGTACTTTACTTGAAGATCATAATTGATTTTCATAAAAAAATATATTAAATTCATAAATATAATTCAAAACTTCTGCAATTTGGTATATAACACTTACATATTAATATAAATGACATAATAATCTTTGGTCAAAATTGGCAAACCGGAAGTGGTACTTTACTTGAAGGTCATGTCAGACTTTCATCAAAAATTATATTAAAATATAATGTAAAACATTTCAAATTCGGTAAATAAGACTTTTATATCTAATATAATACATTTTGGTTGAAATTGAAGATCCGAAAGGGATACTTTACTTGAAGGTCATAATAAGCTTACACCAAAAATTATATTTAAAATAAAAGAGAAATCATATGGTTCGGTAATAAAGGTTACAAACGCAATTTGGTTTCCAATCCAATTAAACATTTTAATTACTTGTTTTAAGAGTTAAAATTTAGTTTAAAATACTTTTTGTCCTCCCAATTTGTGAGATCAACAAGTCTGCAGCATCAGAATAAGATATTAGTTAAGCGTTTTTTTCCGCTTAAAATGTCGATTTCCAATGCTTTATCTAGTGATTGTCAAGAAACGCGAAGAAATTTCTTTGGAACTTGTTACTAACTTAAAGAAAACGACGTATAATAATGGAATGAAACCTCCAGAAACAAGAGCATTTGTGTGTGTGTATTTGTCAATATTATATACTAGGCAATGTTGAGATACAGCTATCTTCGGAAAATAGTAACCAAATTCAGAGTTACTTTATGAGCCACCGATTTATAGTTTATTAGGGGTACAAGGAAGCAATAGGTTGTCCACACCAGATATTTTTTGTTTAGTCCAAACCCCGGTTTATTACTTGTTTTATCTATCTCCAAATAAATAATCACCTAACATAAAAATTAGAATTGTTTTACTATTTATATCCTTATACTTTAAATAATTTTCATATACATCGACGAAATGGGAGATGTGACTTTAAAAGAAGAGTTTTAATCATGAGTGAACCTTTTTTTTACTGTCCAGCATTTAAATACTTAACCGCGTAAGAATTCTGTCTTCGTTATGATAGCGAAACGTAATGCAATAGCCTGATGGAAACCTATACGTCGGATTGCGTAAGATAATCTCGCAGTGATGGCTATAAATCTCTGTCACCATGTATCATTTATGACGTATCTCCGCGATTTGCATGAAACATCCAATACTAACGAGTAATGCAAGGGCTAAGCATGGTTAGGCCATTAGCCCCACTATTCTAATATGTCACTCTGACAGTATATAAATGAGTTCGAGTTAATTCGGCGCAATATAATATAACTACGATTCCCGTTAGATTACAAACTCTGATTCATGAATTAGCCATCAGCTCGCGATTGAATACTCTCAATCAATAGGAATATCTGCATAAATGCCTAGCCTGGAGTCGGCCAAAGAGGCGATCTTATAATGATGAAGGGCTCCAAAATAACTGTGAACTTATGTTTTGAAAACGTTCTTGTTCTAAATTATGTTAAAACTTTTATTAAATGTTCTTACAAAAACTTTTTGGTCAGAACTTATAAAGAAAAAGTTCTTTGAGAACTTTATCGTAAGAGCTTTTATAATAAAAGTTCGTTAAGAACTTTCTCGTAAATAAATACATATGAAGCACTTGAAATAATAAAATCATTCAAATCCAATCCAGATTTTTGCTTAAAATGACCAAATAAATATCTCAAATAGTCCGATCTTAAATTTATTCCCATCTATAACAGAAAAACCAATTACTCACCGACATTATTGGAAAAACCCAGACCCTTAAACCGTTTACCTATCAACATCCTACCAACCTATCGTTCATTGTTCAATGCGTGAAGAAAACAGTACAAACGTTTCTGTTTGATATAATCCATTTAAATCTAGGTGAGAACATGTATTTGATTTCTTGTCTTAATTAAATTCATAATTCATAAATGTTTTATAATACTGATTTATATTACATCTAATTTAATATGTATAATAATACCAAACTATATTTTGAATTGCTTATTTTTGAATTTTTTGTGTGTTTTTAGAACTGAAGATGAATGTATAGCGTTCGAAACCAGTTTTCAATAAAACAAATTTATAGAAATGGCAAATAATTCATCAATCCCTAATTAGATTGATCCTTCTATACCATCATGCTGATGTCAACTGTTTATCGTAAGAACTTTTATATACAAGTCCTATATGAAAAACGTTCTCGTTAGAGCTTTTCAGTTCCCAAATCAATGTGTAAAATATTCATGTTAATGTCTTAAAGGTTTTCTTATTATCTTAAAATGTTATTTCTTTAAATAAACATTCTGAAGGTGATTTAATTAAAATTAAAGCAATTTTTCTATTGAAATAAAAAATTAAATAGATTAAACTATTTGTTACTTCCTTGTACGAAGTAAAGGAAGTACTGTAATCGCAAAAATTTTCGGTTTTTAGATTTCAACTGAAATATTCATTTTGACTAGTTTCGTCGTGACGTCTGTACGTACGGTCGTATCTCTCATAACTCAAAAACGGTTAGCCATAGGAAGTTAAAATTTTATATTTGGGATTTTTGTACCATCTAGTTGTGAACCGCCCTTTTTAGTCACTGCATGATCACCGGAAGTGGTACTTTATTTGAAGGTCATGTTAGACTTTCATTAAAAATTATGTTAAAATATAATGCAAAACTTCTCAAATTGGATATATATCACTTATATATTGATAAAAATAACACACTTTATTTGGGCAAAAATTGGCAAGCTAAAAATGGTACTTTACTTGAAGGTCATATTAGACTTTCATCAAAAGTTTGATTAAAATACAATGCAAAACATTTCAAATTTGATATATATCACTTATATATTCATAAAAATAACAGAATTTATTTTGGTAAAAATTGGCAAGCTAAAAATGGCACTTTACTTGAAGGTAATATTAGACTTTCATCAAAAATTATACTAAAATATAATACAAAACATCTCAAATTTGATATATAAGACTTTTACATCAAAATAATAATAATTTTATTATAAAATAATAATAAAAAGACTTTTATAGCAAAATAAAATGCTAGATTTCGGAAAAAATTGGCAAACCGGAAGGGATACTTTACTTGAACATCATAATAAACTTTCATAAAAAATTATATTAAATTACAAGGCAAAACATCTCAAATTTAGTCTATAAGATTTATATGTAAATGTAAATAACGTATTGGATTTTGGTTAAAATTAGCCTGCCGGAAGTGGTACTTTACCTGAAACTGTTTTTTTTTTTTTTTTACTTCCCGTTTTTTTTTTTTTTGAACCGCCCATTTATAGTTTCATAGGCGTAGAAGGAAGTCATGAGGTGTCACATGAGATATTTTTATTTATTTTATTTGTTTAATAATGAGAATTTAATATATTCGGCTATGAAATTAGTCGAAAATGTGATAATTGCGAAAATATACGATACAAACCTAAAATGTGATAAGACTCCTCGAGAGCAGAGAACGGCGACGAATAGCGGAGTAATAAAGCGGGTCCAAGGAGTGGAAGATATTCGGGCCCTCAATGGAGAAGTCACATATTTCCCTGGCTCCAATATGTGAGGAGAGACGCTAATGAAATACTTCCTAACCACTCCCACAAGATATTGGCTTCTATATTCAACTCAATCTTACAACCGCTGAATGAGAAATGAGCCTATGGCAAAATTTTCCAAGGAATATGATTAACAACATTATACGAAATCATACGTGAAATTATACGTGAATCACGTATCTGAATCGATAACAATTACGATATCACGTATCAATTATCTGAATCGACATCGTTTTTTTTGAAAAAGGCATAGGCGCCAAAAATTCGAAATTTAGGTTTCAATTGATTTTGGGGCGTGAACACCACCTCTATCGATTCCCGCTCCCGATATATCTAAAAAAAAAAAAAAATTAGAAATGGTCTAAAAATCGAATATTGATGACGTGAGCAACAAATACTAACTGACCCTCAGTCGTCACTCTGGTCTTAACCAGTGCTAGAATCCTTTAAAATATATTGTACTTATAAAGGTTTTGCCAGGTTAATAAACTCCTAATCTAAAAAATAAAGAATACATTTTTTTTTAAATATATTGTTATGTGGAGAAAAATGTTTTTATGTGTTTCCTGTAAAGTTTGCTAAATGGCGCTTACACCTTTTTCAAAAACCAAGTTCAAAATAACATTTTCACACACGTAGGCATTAAAATATTTTTGTATACAGTCTCGATAACCATAGATATGAAATGGTCACAACGGTACGTACGCAAGGTGGCATAGGACCTGGCCGGCTCTATATATCGTGCCATATCTCAAAAAGGGTGTTTTTTAGAACTTTGAAACGCTGTACCGATGCGTTCCTTGGGCACCTCCTTCAAAGCAACTCCTAATCGTCGGAGCTTTGAAACCTCTCACTTTTATTTAAGCCCTAGTAAGAATTTTACAATTGAAATTAGGATTCGTCACTTCTCAGTGAAATTCCCAATCTTTTGATACCTCACTCATCAAAATCCATCGCTCCTGAGAGCCGAAAAAGGGATCTATACTACCATATTATATATATAGAAGTGATTCATTGATTGATGAGAAGGAAACGATACAAAAAAATCTGGTGCGGTGCGCGCATCACACAACTTTCCCTTACCGTCCTATAATAATTATCTTTTTAATATAATTTTAAAGAGTTCACATAAGCACTGCTTCTAATAAACTCAGCAGCATTCACTTCTTCTGCCACTTAAGTACAATAAAACAGTTTTCTAAACAATTATAGTACAATTCTGTACTCTACCTATATATTTTAACTTTGTCAAATTGCAAATATATTTTAAAAGTTTTTGGTTTAGTTTCCATGGAAACATTTTCTTTCCGTTAAATAATGTGAAAGTAGAAATTATCAAGTTAATTTGCGCTTTTTTATTCTTAAATTACTCTGTTACAGAGCGTATTGTTTACAATAGATTGGCGGATTCGTTGGAGGAGGTTCGGTTGCATCCATCTCCTTTCGGAAGCGCTCGGTTATCCATCTATTTTATGCTCCTCATAAAATACACTGTATCTTTGCTAATACTGGTCCGATTTTAATGATTTTTTTTTTTTTTTTTTAGATAATTTAATAATATTTCGTATAATTCTGTACATAATTTACTATAAATTGCATGCTTTTTAAGTTAAGCGCAAATAAAATATTCTTTTCGTCATAACTTTTTCCCTGCACTTTTTCGTTGATATACTACATAAATGAAAAGTTAAACGTCTTTAAGGTGAAGACATTAGGCAAGTTTCATCAAAATCGTTGGAGCCGTTTACGAGAAAATTGTAAACAATTGTAATATCCGTGATATAATTACCATTTCCGGTTAGTTCGATGCGCTGTATCTTTGCTATTATTGGTCCGATTTTGATGATTCTTTTTTTGTTTTTTTAGATGATTTAATTACCTTTCATACAAGTCTATAGATAATTTACTATAAATTGCACGCTTTTGAAGTTATGCGTAAATAAATATTCTTTTCATCATAACTTTCTTCCCTGCATTTCCAAAGTGATGTACCACATATCTGAAAAGTCAAAGGTCTTTATCGTTAGAGTCGTTTTCGAGAAAATTGTAAAAAAGTGTAAAATCGATTTTATAAAGTGGCACTTCCGGTTAGTCGATTTTGACGAAAATGTTGCTGTAACATCACATGCATGTGGCAACCTTAAATACATAATTTCAGTACCGTACAACTTTTCGTTTTTGAGCTAGACTGTTCACATACACACACACAGACACACAGACGCACAGACCATTTTGCGAGACTAGGTCATTTGGACTCAGGAGACCTTAAAACGTGTATTTCCGTCGAAAACTCGAATTCGAAAATTTTCACGATCGCAGTACTATATACTTCGTACATAGGTAAGGGAAAGTAATTGCTGTTACGAGATTATCGGAAGATTCTAAACAATTATGTACAATATTCGTTTAATTTATTTATTTTTATTTTTTACGAAAAATGTGACTAAGCTATTGTCTTGCGACCAACACACACGACATGCAACGAATGGAAAGATAACTTATCGCCGCTTGGTACGCTGTGAGCGGTAACGTCATCAGCTCACACACAAAATTATTCAACTTTAATCCCGCTACAGAAATGGGAACAACTGTTCGGAGAACCAATTCTACTGTGGATAGAGAGCCAAGTCACCGGACTTGTTTTGTTTGCCGGTGTTTTAAAAACTGTTTGTGTTTGGAATCTTCCAATTATTTATATCTTAGAAATTAATTTATGCCACTTTTTGTTAGTATTAGCTCTTTTATATTAATTAACTTCCTAGTTATTTACTACTTTTAGAGATACTTGAGATTCAGTTTAGGAATGTTTATTTAAATAATTATGTAATTATATTTGAAAAGTAATTTAATTTCAAATCCCGCGGACTTTTAATCAGGGAAGACGGAAGGTGGATATGGAATATTTATGGGGAGGCAAAAAGGAGCTAAGCCACTCTATATCCTAGCCGAGGATTTAGTAGTGGCTCAACCTCTTCCACCCACAATTAATTTGCCCTTCATGGCAGATTAGTTCGCCCCGTCGCTGCCAGATAGCAGTAAAGCTGGGAGAGGTTAAAGTGTTTCTCTGGGCTTAAGTACCTACAGCGAAGGCGGGCTCGAGGGCAAACACGGTAATGGGGCTTCCTAAACGCTTTGTTTTATTTCTTCCCATGCAGGTTTAAAATGAGGTCATGCATCCATTAAATAGCGTCGGATCTGAAGAGTAATGTGGTAAACATTCTACGACAATGCGAACCGCGATGCGGAAATCTGTTTGTTGCACTTAAAATGGCAGCTCAGTTAATAAAAACGGTACAACTTTAAAAGAGGGGCGCGTTATCACTGGTACTTCCGATCATACCCGAAGGTCGCCGGACCAGCATACTCTAGCGCCATTTGTACTAACTAATTGCTTTGCATACAATTGCAACATTCGTATTCATTGCAATTATTAAAATTATTACTGCCTTAATTACTTATTAATTAAAATTGTTAGTGCTGTCGACTTCCGGTGATCTGGAGAATTTGTAGTAATAATTTAAAGGAGTGATAATTTAAATTACAGTAAGAACCCGACCTCAACTAAAAAGAAACTTTTGGGGTCTGTTTATCTCTTGAGCGAGCGTAGCGAGCGGAAGTCGTCAGCTGTGATTTATTTAAAGCAGTAATAATTGAAATTACGGTAAGGTAATTTGGAGGGGTTTTAGAGGTACGCAAAGATTTTTTGAAAAATCGAAAAACCCGGGGAGGTGGGGGAACCGAGTGGAGACCCCCAAAAGACCCCACCACTTCCCTAACATCAACCCTATTAACATACAAATTTTCAACCTCATAAACTAATTTGGTGGAGCTATAGAGATGCGCAAAACTTTAAAAACGCCGAAATTTCAGGTAAACATACCGAAATTGTGACTGGAATTTACCCTTTATTAATTGTATCGTTCTGCCTGGAAGAAAGTCCTACATACCGAATTTGAGGTTGCCGCTGAGGGCGCTCAAATGAAGCGGGGAAAAATATATATATATATATATGGCATCTCCAAAACTTCCATAATCGTGCTCTAAGGGTTATGAAACGGATAGAAAACGCAGTCCCGCCGACCTTCGACCCACTGCAATAGTCAATTTTTTCGAAGAAAATACAACTAATAATAGTCAGAAAAATCAGATATAATAATAATCACTCGTTTATAACATTAACCCACAACAGGCCTAATATCGTGCTCATTGATGATAATATGAAGGCAGCAGAGATAATAGATATTGCTGTGCCGAATGATGGAAACGCCAATTCAGCTTGTGCAGAACAAAAAATCGAAAATATCAAGCTCTAGCAGCTGAACTAAAAGATCTGTACAGACTGGATAAAGTGATTGTGAGGAGCAATGGTCTGATACCAGTGTCCACTGTGGAAGCGACTGGACGGCTGGACCTCTCGACGGCTGTTATAAATGAAGCCCATAAAGCTGTGCTGTTGAACTCCGCAAGGATCCTAAGGAGCTTTCTTAATATACAACAGAACTGATCAAACAAAACCTGATCTGAGTGGTTGGAATTGATCCTCCCCCTCTCCAGGAAAAAACCTTTTCGATAGTGTCAAAAAAATAATAATAACATAGAGGACATAGAGGACATAAAAACTATTCAGAATTGTAATTTTCTTGGTGTTTTGCTTCTACTTACAGATGCCATGAAGTATAAATGATGATCCTGTTTCACTCTAATTTACTCCCTCCCCCCCCCCTCTAGACAAACTAGAAAAAATAAGATCAAAACAGGAAGGGGCACCGCTGGGTATTATTTTCCCCCCAAGTCTCTCATTCACTGTCGGTCATTGTTTTTGGCACCTATAAAGTAATGAAGTTAAAAAAAAAAATGTATACATACATAAATCCTATATTTAAATATTCATGATACGTGTGTGCGTGCGTGTGTGTGTGTTTGTGTAATTTCAGTCGATTTTCATGTCTTGTTTTTTTTTTTTTTTTTTTTTTTTTTTTTATAAATTAGTAAACAATATTTGAGGAGTATTCTATAGTTAATAAATCCATTTATCATAAATAAATAAAAAAAAATCTTGAAAGATTCTATGATACATCTGAAGCTTATTTAGTTTTCTTTAAATTTGAATTTTGCCTTGCTAAATAATTGTTAAAAATTAGTTTTTTCAATCAAAATTTAACTTATCTACATGACATACCCTCCTTATAATTTTCGCGGTTTATTGGCAATAAGTTTCCGAAAATCGATAAGTATATTGTATGCCTATAAGTATACTTTTGATAGAATACTCTTCATTCTCGATATTATCTCCTTTTTTCATTTTACATGCATTATTAACAATATCCAACTATCGAAAAATTTAACAATTTACTTTAAAAAATATCGATTAGCTGACCGACGACGTCCTGCTAAGAGTCCAAGTTAGAAAAATGGTGGTAACCCCAATAGCAAGTTGTTTCCTTGGTTTCTTAACTTTCATTGAGAGAATATTACGAATGAAGAACGAGAACTATTAATTAATTAATAAAATGAGATCAAATAAAGCCAATATAATAGTCGTTGTTTATTTTGGGTATTACATCTTTATGTTGGATGTAAAAACGAACTGGTAACCAACCTTTTCTAGTCTTAATGATAAGACTGAATGGGTTTTAGTCTTAATGATAAGATTGAATGGATCCGCCAAGAAACAAAATTCAACCCGCCCAAACCGGATTCGAACCAACACAGCGACTTTGAGTACTGAATTTATGCTTCAAAATGTTAGGCCACTATAGCGTCTTGTACCAATGTTATCCCAAAAAATTGACATTTCATATGATACGATCATTATTGAAAAAATACGGTTGTACAGGCTATATTTGCAATGATTTATTTTTTAAAAAAACTTACTGGTTTGTACAGAAGAAATTAATTATTACTAATTAGTAATTAGTTAAAACTAAAAAGATAAGTTTATGAGTACTTCGTAGTTTATATTTTTAGGAACGTTCCTGATAAAATTTGATTGCAACCTTCCATATCAAGTACTAATAGCATATGTATATTTGTAACCTTCAATAATACATACAAATGACCTCTTCTAACTGTAGAATTTTATTGTTTCTCCTAATCCTGCCATCTCCATTGACGGCTTACATCGTATTAGTAGACAGCTATGGAGAAGACTGCTTCTTCGAGCACGTCCTTAACGGAACCCAGATCCAGCTGGTATTCCAAGTTCTCGCAGGAGGATTCCGCGACATCGACGTGCTCATGGTGGACCCGAAAGCAACGCCCATCTACCACAGGCGAGAGGCGAGCTACGGTGCGCATTCCTTCATAGCGCCCTTTCATGGAAGGTATTTCTTCTGCTTCCACAACACGTTCAGCACCAAAGTGCCGAAAATCGTCATGTTCAGCTTCGATTACTATAATTTCGATTTGGATAACGAGCTGATGGTGGCACAGAACGATTTAGAAGCCATGGTAAGCAAGGTGGAGACGGAGCTCAAACTTGTCAAGACAGAAACGGAATACATGGACGCGAGAACAAGATCGCACTTCAATATAAACGAGAATTCTAACACTGCCATCATGGCCTGGGCTCTAATAGAATACGCTTTGATTGCGTTTTTGTGCATGTGGCAGCGTTATTATATACTTCATTTTTTCGAGGTTAGGAGATATGTTTGACCTTTAATTTAAGACACGTTTTCTCGTATCTTTCCATAAAAAATATAAATAACTTCATTTTATTATTAATTATAGTGAATTGATTAAGATTATGATTTTATTTGTTTTAAGAACTATAAGAATTACGATTGAATATAATATATAGGAAATCATTTCATAATTATGTTTAATCAGCTTAAATCACTATTTCAATGTATGATTTTTTAAAATAAAATATTCCTTTGGTTTTAAATGCAATATCACTTTTTTTTTCCTTTTTTGTCAGGCTTCTTAACCAGTCCAACTTCAATTTTCTTGATGTGATGATTTAAAATAATACCCATGATTTAGATATTTTGCAATATCTTTAAATTAAATGTAATCTAACACTGTAACAAAATAATAAATTAACATAAAAAAAAAAAAAACTGTAGAGCCCATGAAGGATTTTGAGTTCAGTACTTATAGGGAATATACTGTTTCTAGTACAACATTTGTGCAAGGAGGTGATTTGATTTTCCCCCAATTAAGGATACCCACTTTTTAGAGACTGGATGAGCCCCAGAATTGTTGATCTATGGCTGATATAAGAGATTAATTATCTGCCATAGCTGGATTCAAACCCGGACACAGGGTCTAGGAACTCAGTGCCTTACTCACTGAGTTACCCCACTACTGAAATTAGCAACTCTAAACTGCTAATGACCCCCACCCTATCTATGGTGATCAACTGAATTACTTCTAAGACATCCTTAATAAGTCTGCAAGAAAATTACCAAAAGCAATAGAGAAAATCACAATTAAGGCTGTGGTTATGTCAGTCCACTAATTTTGTACCAATAGTTTATAACAAATAACTAAGAATTATGTTATAAATAACTTCAATAAGTTATTAATTATAACAAATCTGTAACATGTTATTCTTAATAGAGAGCATATAAGAACCAGTCGTATGAAATGAGACTAACTGATTAAAATAGTTGTAATAGCAACTACAAAAAAATATTCCAAAATAAATTGCATTATTTTAAAATATTTTTTATCAATTATATCTAATAATAGTCCAATTAATAAATAAAGAATTGTGTTGCATCTATAAATATGACAGGGTTATGCCAAAGTAAAAAATTTAATTTTCAACAGGAATTTAAAAAAACAAAAAATATTAGAATAGAACAGAATAGATGTAGAATGGTTAGCCATAGTAGCTTGTTGCTCCTGAATATGATTTACAGTTGAAAACAAAGCATTTACAGTTGGCATCTTCTCAGAGACTTAAATGCAACAAGTTATCTCAAGATACTTATCATTTTGATTTAATTTTTAAATTGGATTATTTACTGAAATGTAGATGCCATCAGTTTCTAATGCAATTAATAAATAACAATAATTTTTGTTGTAACAGTAGCCTCTCTATAACCTTCCTTCTTAAAAAGAAGGTTTAATTGTTACATAAAAATTAATTAAGTGATTACAAGCACCAGTTTTAAATTTATTTTTTACTTAAAAAAAATTAAAATAATTTATTTCCAAACACCTATTAAAAATATTCTTGAGTTTCATGGCATTTCAATAAATTTGGCTATCTAAACAAAATTAGTGTTAAGTTTATAAATTTTTACTTGTATTATTAATAACTTTTTCCCCTTTGAGCATTATTCAATAATACACTTTTCAAAACCATTACATTACCAATCATATTATTATATTATTGCACACACATTTTAATATATTTTATTAAGAACAAATCAACTAAATTATTCGAACATTTATAAACTCGGAAAAGAAAACAATTAAAAAAGAAAGAAACACATAAATAATTTGATAGTATTATATTAAAGAAAATAAAAATTATTTAAGATGGATTGATTAAGTTCTACAGTTATTTTATAATTTAAATAGACATGATTTATAAATTAAAAGAATTTTAATACACGCATAAATAGTGCAGTGAAACAAAACAAAAATTTAAGTACATAAGCATGTGTGTTTTTGAGGAGATAGCTAAAATTAAAAGATGAAGATCATTTTGAACAGTTATGATTAAATCTTGGTTAAACAATGTTATTCTACTATGCTGATATCACTGCTCCAGTCCAACAGTGTAATATCTCAAAAAAGGTTAATATTGAGATATACATGTTTTCTCAACAATATTTAATTATCTATGTAGTTAATCAGTGTAATATCTGGAAATATATTATTTACATAGCTTTTTTATTTTTTTACATAGATATTACATTGATAAAATTCACAGATCTTGTCCTTATTGCAATCAATGCATCCATATTTCAAACTCAACCTTTTTTTGAGATGACACACTGTTGAACTGCTGTTGAAATATTTAAAAGTTAACCAGACATGTTTCAACCATAATAAATGTATGTATAAAAATTTTTAAATGAAATAGTAATATGGGATTATTTCAATAAGAACAAAGCATGAAAGCTTTTAACCATTTTATATTGAGATACAAAAAATAGACCCTGAATAAGATGTCCTTCAGCGTAATGAAGATGCAATTTAAACAAAAATAATCAAATTTCACAATTAACTATGGGCTGTAAAATTAACCATTTTTCAAACATAACTATTTGGGAAATTTTTTAAAATTACCTAATTCATGGCATAATTTAAACATTTTAATGTTAAGCAAGGCTATAAGAATGATCATATTTCTTAAACAGAATGTATTCAGGTATGGAGTTTCCTTCAGTTTTTGTATTTAATTAAATCAATAACTTTATTAAAATAGTTAAATAGATGAATGAAACAGGATATTTGAAATATCTTCGAAACGTTTAAAAATAAAAAAAAATAATTTAAAAAAAAAGTATAAGGTAAGTTGCATTGAATTTGTGTGTCACTCAAATAACGTCTCCGTTACACATATCTTAGTTGCTGATTAAATCCCAGTTTTAACTCATTATTACAAAATAACAGAATGGTAAAACATATATCATTGCCTAGCTGTTAGCATTGTAAAGAAATAATTGCATCTACTAGTAACGTCTAACATGTTAGCGAGAGAGAGAGAGAGAGAGAAAGAACTATGTGAGAATAATTTATTTTTCTATTTGAAAAGATATATAGCAGTAAGGAAATTAAAGAAACAGTGGAATTCCATTAAATGAAATAAACACTAAAAACAAAAGAGAGGTAGGAATATCAAACAGCGCATTCCATTTACATTTCTTTGTTGAATTAACTGCGGGTAAACAAAAATACAGATATTGTACAGATAAAATAATAAAGCTAAATTAGTGCCAAAGGCAATGGCTATCACATTTTTTTATTTATCTAAAATTAATGTCACTGCAATGGAATTGATATAAAAACTCTCTATTTTAAACTTGGTAATCTAAAAATAATAATCTCTATTTATTTTTGTAAACAAAACATATCTAGGTAACAATATTTTTACTTTCTAAAACTTACATATTAATTTTTCGTTCATCCTTGAATTTTTGAGGGATTTTTTTGTCAATATCATTTTACGAAATCATAAAATGCAAGAATATGTTCAATTATTTAATTAAAGAAGATAAAGCTGTTCGAACTAAACATATATTTAAATTTAACATGTTAAGGTTTGCTTTTCTAATAGTATAATTATTTTTTTGTGGCAAATTTATATCTGGAATAGTAATATGAATATTTTCAGCCATTTGAAGAAATAGTTATATTATAGAAAATCAATGAATTACACTGATACATTAAGCATAGTAAGTAAAATACATTCATAGTTTTATAATTAATATTTTAATATCAGGCATTTACAACGTATCCCACTTTAAGTCATAGCATATAAACACTTAAAAGGCCAACAAAAGTTAATAGAGATATAAAATGAAATACACATAACTGAATATAACATTTATTGATTTTAGCATCAATAAAATCCCAGAATAAGATTAGAATATTATGTCATTCTGTGCATTTTAACTGTATTTCTTTGAACTGTAGTAGGAGCATTTCCTTACCTATAAACATATTGATTGATCGCAATTCATATATATATATATATATATATTAAAAAAAAATTTCACAATTTTAATATTTATTGATCGCAAGTTTTAAGTATGTTTAAAAATTGTTCAACCCAAGCTTAATGATTTTCAGGAGGAAAAAAAGATGTATTCCTATAAGAATTCATGGCAATGATCTACTTATTTTATTTACAGAGTTTCTGTAAGTATTCTTACAGAAAAACATATATTTATTCACCTGATGTAGTTTCCTGTATCATCAAGGGGTAATTTATGATTTTATTCTTCATTTCCATGCATTCAGTTGAAATGTTAAAACAATCTACATCCAAATTAACTAAGATGAATAAGCTAGCCTTACCTTCAAATATCTAGAGAATAAATTCAACAAATGGTGATGTATTGATTATTGAAATTCACTATTCACAATATCATTTTTAAGAAAAGCAATCCTACAATTACATTTTACCACAACAGGGCACATCAACAAAAACTAAATGCATTAATGCAAAAGCAAAATGAAACTATCACTTTTAATATATTTTAACTCAACTAAACTTCACAGCACTGGCAGAATATGAAACAGACTAAATGATGCTAGAATTGAGCCATCTACAGGAAGCTGAAGTCTGTAATTAAATCAAAGTGAACACTCTTCCCTGATTGATGTAATTCCCTCCTTCTGGGTTCTAGAACGTTCTATGTTTTGAAAAATTATATTATTACGATTTCCTATAATATTAATATATTAATATTCAACTTAATTTTATATTTAATATATTTTTATTAATTTTTATAGGACTGGTTGAAATTTGTAGTTTAATCAAATATTTATCAATTTTTTTTATTTGAGTGCAATTTAATTTATACAATTTCATTCAAATATATTATTTCATTACATTTAATTAAGTTCTTTCATAATTATAAGTTTAATTCAATAATATTCGTCAAGAATTTTTCTACCAAATAAACTCGATTATTTAAACATTGCTTAGTCATTATGTATCATGGCGGTTCACATTGTGGCGTTTTTCTTTTACAGGTATGTAGTTTATTTGAATTTAATTTACTTTTTAATAAGTTATATTTGTTCAAAGTTAATAGTCTTTAATCCTTATTAGATAAGATTGTTTGGAAAACTCGGTTTATTGAGTAATTATAATTTTTATTGCATTGATCCGATTTTATTACATTTTTCTCTTTTTATTTAATTTTATTTCGTGAATCACAGAGTAGTAGTCATTCTTTGTACTCTACGTTTACATTAAACTTTGTAGTGATTTCCGAATGATTTACTTCCAAGTGAATTAAATAACTGAGAGCATAATTTTTTTTTTTTTTATGAATAAAATTTGTTCCATTTTTGGAAATAAATGAATTTGCCAAGAGCATTTAATTATTTTTCACAAAGTGAAGATTGCCGCTCCACCAGGCACAAGTGTTATTGTTTGTTTTAAGCAGCGTTTTCAGCCTAGTTTGTTTTTTTTAATTTCTCTTTTGTTTGTTCATATTTTCTCTCAACCAGAGTCCAAATATCTCTCAATTTTTCCCTCAGGTTCAAATATATACAAAAGCATTGGCGATGTACATTATATTATATAAATTTTATCGATTTGTGTATTAAATGTATATATTAAATAATTATTTTATAACTAATAAATTGAGTTGCCTAGTTATGGCAGCCACCAATTTGTTTGTACAATTTTATTAACATTTGAATAAGTCTGCGAAGTATCAAAATGGGTGAAACCAAATAAAATCAGTTCTTGTCTCAGCGGGTAATTTCGGGTAATGTTGATTAATTACGTATGGAGCGCTAGTGTAGCGTTGTGACTGAAAATTTAAATGAACGTATTTGGAACTATGATAAATCATTATATCGATGCTGTGTCATTAGATTAAATTGAATATTTTTTAGTTTTCTTTAACTGCAACTCTTACTAAACATTTTGATATGTGTTTATAACAACTGGAACAAAGTTAAAAATGCTCCTAAGTACAGGCAACCTAATACTTTTTAGTCGTTTTTCCCCCGAAAAAAACAGACTATTGTAGTGGGTCGAAGGTCGGCGGTGAGCGGCGGGACTGCGATTTCTATCCTTTTCATAACCCCTAGAGCACGATTATGGAAAATTTGGAGATGTCTGATATATATTTATATATATATTTTTTTCGCGCTACATTTGAGCACCTCCAGCGGCCCCCTTTGGGTCAAATGAGCTGAAATTCGCTATGTAGGGCTTTCTTCAAGGCAGAACAATACCATTAAAGAATGGGTAAATTCCAGTCAAAATTTCGGTATATTTACATGAAATTTCGGCGTTTTTTAAGTTTTGCGCATCGCTACAGCTCCCCCCATATTAGTTTATAGGACTGAAAATTTGTATGTGAATTGAGTTGGTGTCGGGGAAGTATCCTTTGGGGGTCTCGACTTGCTCCCCCCACTCTCCCTGGGTTATCCGATTTTTCCGGAAAATACGACTTTAGCGACGGAGTTCTACTGCTCACGGATTTTTTTTTAAAATTAATTTATATTATAGTGTTTTGAATAAAAATCATTTTTTTTTCTTGAATAACTATGCATTTTTCATGTTTGTTTTTTTAAATGTTCTTTTATAAATAAAAAATTAAAAAAACTGTAAAAGCGATTATATATATATATATATATATATATATATATATATATATATATATATATATATATATATATATATTTATTTATTTATTTATTTATCAGCGAGATTTTGATAAAGAAATAGATAGGATGTTTTTATGGATTTGATATTACAACTCAAGAAAAAAATTTTTGAATCTTAAAATTTATACCATTTTTTTCCATTGGGAATTAATTTATACTCGGTCAAATTGATTATCCGTGTGTCTATTCAGTTCAAATATATTTATTTATTATTTATATATTAAAAGTAAGGTATGAAAATTTTAAATCTCTATTTCGATTTCTGAGATAAAATAACATATAGTGTCAAAAAAACATAGAATTTTCTGAGCTAAAATCGTGCGTGTTCAATATTTTCAAAGGATTATTGATTTATTGATATATCTACTCTTTCGTAGATTTATTGATACATTTGTTCTAAAGATTTCACCAAATTTTTAGAAAAAAACTTTGAAGGGTTTTGCAATAAATAAATAATAAATTAAATAAATAAATATTGAAATAACTCATAATAAACGTTTTCATTGTTATTTATACAAATATTTTTAATATTATACCCAAATTTTGTTAATTATATACCGATATTCATATCATATAGTATGATGTATTAACTCGAAATCATGAGATTGCGTTCTAAAGAGGTAGATTTCCCGAAAAAAGGTATTTTTAAGTTGTTGTGCGGCAGTATTGGAACTTTCTAAAGAAATTGGCTGACATTCATAATTGAGGCACTCGGGCGTAAAACATGGCAACTAACAAAATTAAAACTTTCGAGATATCGATTAAATTTTGATGATAATATCCATTACTTTCCTCTTTACAAAATCACATAATTATGTTACTCAAATATTTTGCATCTATTGAATAATACATTTTTTTATTATTTTTTTTTAATACCTGCTACTTTTTTTTTTTTTTTTTTGTGGATAAAAGAACTAATAATAGAGGGTACGCGGAGAAACCATGTTTTTTATCGAACTGTGAGTTCCTGTGGCCTTAGTGTTAAACTTTGAAAGAAATCTCCCTGCTGCATTCTGTACGCGTTAAGGGAAGACAAGAAGTTAAGACATCTTTTGTACTATTTTTAGGTGTAACTTAGAACTGATTTGTTTGCAGTTTTCTGCAAAAGAGCTGTTCTCAGAACTATTACTAATATTTAAAACATTAGATTCAAGTTCCTCAATATTATGATATAGATTGCGTCGGGCGGCCATGTTTGTTAGTTACCATGTTTTAAGTACTACCAGCTATTACTTACCATAACTTAGAATCAAGATTTCTCTTTAAAAAAAAATAAATTTCCTTCAGATCCTTTTAACAACCTATGAAATCAGCCGTAAGGAATCCGGTGATACCAAAAATTCCAATTGCCAATTCCAAATACTAAAAATGCCAGGTACCATGGTTTACAATTGAGTGCCTCAATTTATAATGAAAAATAAAAATCGTATGATAAAAAATAAGGTTTATTTTCTTTCAAGCAAACTAAAAAATATGAGCTTAGAGCACCTTTAGACTAGAAAAGAAATTTAAGTTAAAGTTTTACAAACAATAGGTATGTTTTAAAGACAATGGAGTGGTATTTGCATATAAAAAAATAATAAAAGTTATATAATGTAAGAAATAAAACTAAAATAAAATTTTAAGTTGATATATGCAGACTAACAATTTTCACAATAACTTTTTCGGACTAGTAATTCGTGCTGAGATAAAAAGGAAAAAATTTCCCAATTTGAACTGTTTTCCATTATTTTTTTCTCCGAGCATTGGAATTTCCCTAAAAAGGAAAATTCTCTCACAAAGCGGAAACCGTGGTTCTAGATATTCTTGGGGTTCACTCATGCACATAATGAAAGTTAACCTACAAACTCTTCGCATTTTTAATTAATAGATTGCAAGACTCGCGATAGTTTAGGAAAATTAGATGTTTATGTTATATTATACTAATATAATTGTATATGTTATGAATAGTATATTGCCTTGCAGAATAAGAGATAATTATCTTCCAAAAAGTCATTTTTGAGATTTTCACATCACTGTAATCAAGAACATTTCTTCTTTATTTTAAAACTGTTAAATTTGCCGTAAATTCAATGAATTTCTTAATTTTAATGACTTTAAGTGCAGTATATTTAATCTTAGCAACTGGTTTACTCATTGAAAATACAGTAACTTCTTACTGTTTAATAAAAGTTCAGTAACAGCATATTACTTACTGCATATTTACTATCCAAGTGTCAGTTACTGCGTTTTTACTTAATTAGTAATTTAAATTAGTTGATAATCATTTATAATAACTGTAGTTTACAAAAGAAGGGCGTTATTTAGAAGTGAATTTATTATATATTTAGTTAAGTTTTGAATTAATTTATCTTCTATTTAGGATGCTTATTTAAGTTTGCATGAACTTTATTATATTTAATTTGATAATATTTGATTATCGCTGAATATCGGTTACCGCCGTTGCCTAGTTACAGGCCGACCATCTGATTTCATAATCAGCTGTTCTTAATTAGCACATGTTGTTATGAAACTCTATGACTAACTGCAATCAAAGACAGTGTTGACATTTTATTTTTTTATTAATTTTGGTATCTATCAATAGCCACTGAAAAGGTGGGTGGGTCTACCGACTCTTCGACCATTTTGAAACCAAACGCATCATACAATCAATATGTATTGTTATTATTTAATAAACGTAATATGGAATGTTAAAAATAAATATCTTTTAAGAAGAAATGTGATATACAATATTTTACTTACCAAAAATACTCTACCTAAATTGGCTTTCTGAGCACTGATCTAATATCTGTTAAATTCAAATTAGCTTGCATCCCGCCCATGTAAATGGTGAATTGAATATCTTGCCGGCCAGGAATGCATTAACCTCACCGTGTTCCCCCGTTGTGTACACGTAAAGTCTATCTAATGAGATCCCATCAGTAAAAGCATATTAATTTGATTTTACTACTTTTAAAGTAAAGATTAAATTTATAAAAATAAATGCCTACATATAATTTTATTGAGTATAAATAAACTCACACATTTGCCAATAATTACACAGAGCAACAGTGATTTTGCGGCGCAGAGTTTTAGAGTCGATTCTGAATAATGCCAGTCTTCTAGATACGAGAAAAATATCAGATTTGCCGAATTGGCTCTAGTTTTTTATATAAAGGCAGTAAACACTCTTACATTGAAAGAAAAACTACCGTTTTTTTAAGAGGTTTTCGGACAACAGCGAGTTTGCGGAGCAGTTTCAGTGTCGATTCTGGGGAATTTCAGTTTTCTATATACAAGAAAATATCAGATGTGCTGAAATTACTCCACTCTTTGAAATAAAGGCAGTATATCATATGTATACATGTATCCATTATATGTATATTATTATACTAAAAGAAAGAAAATAAAGTGTTTTTTTCCGGGAAATAGTGATTTTGCGGCGGAGGGTCTCAAGTCGAATCTGGATAATTTCAGTCTCCTCAATTCAAAAAAAATATTAGATTTGACGAATTTACTCTACTTTTTTAAATAAAGGCTTAAACTAACCTAGATTTTTTTTTACAAAAAATATAGTCAATTTGAACAAAGTAACTATACATCGTGTATCTTAATACATTAATGTATCTATTATCACACTCAATAGCTATTCCGCAAGAAAAAGGTATTTTTTTTTCCCAGTGTTATTATTGGGTCAGACTCAAATAACTATCACTTTCGAAATAAAAAATTCAAACCTTGGGCCATATATGTGTGTTATACCTGTGTTAATGAAGGCAAAATCTTACTTGATTTGGGAGTTTTTAAGATTTTCTTGGTAATTTAAAAAATAAAAACTTTTAAGTCACGGGAGTTACGCACTATAAAATGTTTTCTTGATTTTCAATTTTTTTTTTTTTTTTGCGTTCTTCTCTAGTGGCAAAGACGTCGCCACTTACCGGGGGGGGGGACCCCAAAATTTGGGAAATTTAAGATTGAGAACCAGCTTAAAGTTGTAAAACATTTTACTCAAAGAGTTCCTAAAATTTAAAACTAATATCAATACTTTTTGAGTTGAGAAATTGGGATTTTATCGATCAATGTTGTGTTTGAATTGGAAAAAAATATAGATATAATTTACTTTATAACCTTGAACCGAAGATGAATGTAGAATATTCTAATCTAGTTTTCAATAAAAACAAAATTATAGAAGTGGCAAATAATTTATCAATCCCTAATTAGATTGATCCTTCTATACCATCATGCGGAATGCTGATAATTTGTTACTTCAAAAATTAAGGAACAAGCGTAATATACACACACACTTTGCTTAGAAATGTAGAAATAAGGAGCACTCTCCGGAAATGGCCGGGGGTATAAGACAGGTATAAATTAAAGAGGCCTTAATGAGAACTGTAGTAGAGAGAAAGGAAGGAGAAGGCGATAAATTGGGGAAAAGGCCCCAGATGTCCCGGCCAGCTCCTATATTTGGGCGGGTCCTCCCCGCAGGGCTCTTCTGGCCCTCCTCGTCCCAAGGGTTCCTCCGAGTTCGTGACTGAGCTCCGTGTTCCCTGCCAGTGCTGGGTCAATTCCTCAGTCCTTGGGTGGCCACTATAAGTACGGAATAGAGGAGTCAATAGGCTCGATGATATTAAGGTTAAGAATGTTATATGCTATCGTTTCAATAAAAACCAATAGTAATCGGATAGTATTTATAACCTTATAAATATTATTTATATATATATATATATATATATATATATATATATATATATATATATATATATATATATATATACATATACATATACAGGGTGTCCTTTTTAGATGGCCCGGCTGAATTTCTTATTACGTTATAAAAAAAAATAAAAAATAGGTATTTAATATTTTTCAGTCTAGTTTAAAATTTAGACCTGTTTTTGAAAAAAATAAACGGGGTCTGTCAGATTCAGTACAACTTTAAAATTTCAAATAGAAACCTATGCCTTCCGATACATCATTTTAACGGATTTTTGAAACTGAATTCAATGGTGAAACCAGATTTTAAATTGGTCAATAAATTAAAAAGCTATGGTACAAATACATTTTGTTTGTTTCGGTATTAATTCTTTTAAATTGCCTTTACATTTTTTATTTGTTACACAGGAATTAATTAGGTCACATCGTGTTTGTTATCTTTTTAGCTGTAATTCATAACAAAGGTTTGTTTTTGAAGATGTAGTGAAAAAACAGAAATAATATGATTGGCAGCGTTTATGCCAATCATAACCCTGCAACATCAGTTGAAGAACTGTAGTAAAGAGTGGAAAATGCTTGTCGATCCATCGAGTCAGTACATCGCACTGAGCACCAGCGAAGAGCGGCTAAGAAGAGCCAACCTTTGCTTCGCCGAAGAGGGAAGGCAGTTGGAACATGAAATGTAGGTTCACCAACCTCTGGTTGTATGTAGTATGGATTTTTTTATTATTAAAAATATCTAACAAAATGCATTATTTTTTTTTAACTTTGTACCATAACTTTTAAAATTTAAAATCTGGTTTCACTATTGAATTCAGTTTCGAAAATCCGTTAAAATAATGTATCGGAAGGCATAGGTTTCTGTTTGAAATTTTAAAGTTGTACTGAATCTGAGAGACCCCGTTTATTTTTTTTTTCAAAAACAGGTCTAAATTTTAAACTAGGCTGAAAAATATTAAATACGTATTTTTATTTTATTTTTATAATGTTATCGGTTCAAGAGAAATTCAGCCGGGCCATCTAAAAATGACACCCTGTATATATATATATATATATATATATATATATATATATATATATATATATATATATATATATATATATATATTATTTACACAATATAAGTATTTATAAATAATTGAAGCCTTTACAAATAATCATAGGGCGATGTGGAGTATGTGCTTGTCTCGTTAAATCCAAACCCTATTAAGAGCTGCTCAATACGGAGCATGAAGCCTAAGCACTGATGCATCAGAAATCCGCCGCGAAAGTTCGCTAAGGTGAAATATGAGTTGTAAAGATATAAATTCCAAGGTGTTGATTAATTTGTATCTTTCAACTTCTGCTGTTACCGATACAGCTGTATCGGTATTTATCAAGCAGTAGGATATTTTTTTTGCCTTATGCGGAACCTAATATTAACAAAGTCGATGAATGAAAGTCTTAAAAATAACTTTATTAAGCAGAGTACAAGTTACATGATATAAATAATGAGTTTCTGAATGTTTAACTACAGTTTAACTAAAAGACTCTAAAGATATTATAACTAGACTTAAAGCTAAACATAGTGAGAGTGTCTCACATAACCTTATTCTACCTTACATTCTAATATCTGTTCTATACTGATTCTTACATTGCGATACTGATTCTTATTCTAGTCCTACATTCTAAATACTTATTCTAATACTACATTCTAGATACTGGTTGATCTGTCCCTTTCAGATAGGCTTTTATACATACAATAGGAAAAGAGATGATTAAGGAAATAAAACTTGCTTTAACGCTGATAACCAGGAAGCATAACAATAACTTCCTGGGTTATAAATCCTATTTAATAACTATTACTTCCTGGGTCAATGACATTTGTTAACTCTAAGAAATGTGTTCTTCCGCGCTAGAACTGACAACGTCAATGGAGATGGGTTCAACCTGTTAAGGATTTATTTCGATGTTTTGATTGTATTACGCATCTTCTAAGGAGTGGGGATGGGAGCTAGGAAGGGTTCTGTTTGTCATCTGTAATACACATCACTACTTGCTTGGGTTTTTGAAATAACGATCCTCTTTAGTTTTTCGGATCATTAACGACATAATATTGAAATTCTATTTAAACAAATCAATAAATATAATAGCTATATGTCTGAGCGTCGCGCCACTAATAAAGGGAGTCTTTCTTAAGTTCATTATTACTTAGGACTTGATATTGAAATCATCCCACATCAGGACAGTTGATGGCACTTTTTAAAACCAAACCCTCAGTTTAATCTTCTTTGTAACGCATTACCTTTCTAATGACTAGGGGAGGGATTTTCATGAATTGTAAAACGAAAATTGGTAAAGAAATGATTTTAGATATTCGCGAAAAATCTAACTAGAATTTTCGGCTTAGGCACATGGGGCGCTTTCCCCCAAAATTCTCCGAATTTCTTGTTTACGTGTTAAAATACTTTCAAGATAAAAAAAAAAACTTTTCGACGGTTTTTCTTTTTTCTTTTTTTTTTCATTTTCAATATGAATTTTCTTTATTCACTAAATATGGACAAAAATATGTAAAATCTTCTTCAAAAATGTAATAATCTCTAATGCGTACAAACATGTAAAATATAACATCTTTATTTGATGTTAAGTTATAGTAAACGTAAAATAAAATGTCGAAAAAAGGTGTACAAGGTTTAGAAAAAAATATGTAGGTACTTACTAATATAATACGGTCCCTACTAATGACATTAAAAGTTCTAAAGGCAATTGTAGTGCTAAATCATATAAAATAGTGGAAAGGGAATCCTTTTTGTATTAAACCTTATCGCTTATTAATTCCATTATAAAATCAGCATAAGTTATATAATAAATATTCTTCTTTACTGTTATTGACACAATGATTTAATACGACATAAAGGAGAAATAAATATATATATGATGATATATATGACTGGATTTGGAACTTAATATGTTAAATACAATTGATTTCTAATTAACAAGTGATAATCATCTTTAAAAGAAAATATGTAAAAATTGTCAAAGCTCAGGAACAAAATCAACTCTAAACCAAGAAACCGGCAAATCCCACCTGGGTTAATTAAATAGGCCATTGGGGCAGGTAAACAACTACTCGACAAATACCAAACCGGCCCAATTAACCTTGGCCGATCCCTCACTGCAAAAGCTACAGGCTTCAAAGCTACAAATGATGTGGACAGCACACGACTTCCTGGTACGCCTATAAAACTATAAATCGGTGGCTCAAAAAGTGATCCTGAATTTGGTTACTAGTTTCCGAAGATTGCAGTATCTCAAAAACGACCCTCGGCGTCGCAACACCCATTTATTGACACACACACACAAATAAATGAGGAGGAAAACCAGTATTTTACACTCAATTTTAACACTTAAAAGAAGTAATAAAAATGTTTAATTGGATTGGAAAGCAAATTGCGTTTGCAACCTCTATTACCGAAACATATGATGTAATGTATTTAATTTAAATATAATTTTTGATGTAATCTTATTATGACCTTCAAGTAAAGTACCCTTTTCGGCTCACCAATTTTAACCAAAATATATTAAATACATTCATATCGATATAAAAGTCCTATTTACAAAATTTGAGCTGTTTTACATTATATTTCACTATAATTTTTGATGAAAGTCTAATATGACCTTCAAGTAAAGTACCGCTTCCGGTTTTTCAATTTAAACCAAAATCTAGTATGTTATTAAAACCAATTTATAAGTTATAAATACTAAGTTTGAGAAGTTTTGCATAGTATTTTAATATGATTTTTGATGGAAATCAATTATGACCTTCAAGTAAAGTATAAAACTAGATTTTACAACAATCCTAAATACGAAATTTCAACTTACTACGGCTAACGGTTTTTGAGTTATGCGAGATACGAACGAAAGTACGTACAGACGCCACGACGAAACTAGTCAAAATAGATTAAGGGATGGTCAAAATGGATATTTCCGTTGAAATCTGAAAACCGAAAATTTTCGCGAATACAATACTTCCTTTACTTCGTACAAGGAAGTAATTAAGTTGATTGATAAAACTACAGTTGTATCCTAGTAATGTATTATAAGAGAATATTTTTGAAACATACAAACACGAATACGTTCTTTCAATGCAAGGTGATGTGGGTTAAGAGCGTTTTCGAGATCAGTGCGTAATTGTCTCGTTAAACCCAAACCTTCAACTGGTAAGAGTTGCCCTTTACGGAGTATGAAGCCTAAACACTGATGTATCAGAAATCAGCTACGAGAGTTCGCTAAGGTGAGGTATAGCGAGTTGAAAGCAAATTAGTTCTAACCTTTTGATAAAGTTGTGTCTTTCAACTTTTGCAGTACAGCTGTATCGGTGTTTATATCAGTAGGTTCTTTTTTTATTTTTTTCCCCCTAAGCGGAACCTACAGAAGCTACTCTTCAAAATATTTTGTGATTTGTGTTTCTTCATCACAGTTTTCCATTTTTATGCGCTTTTCCGCAGTCACCCAGAACAACATGATAATGTGCAGATCTCTGTTGTGTGACAACTATGCGTGATCTTTATTCAATTATATTCGAAATCCCACTTTCATAACTCAATGAAGATTGTAAAATATAAATCTCAAACAAGCTTTAATTGTTTTCGGTGATTACGCCAGTATAATATTCCTCCGGAAACTGAACTATTTTTCCCTGACCACCAAACCGCTCCTACTTGAAAAACGAGTCTTCCAGGTATCTTGTACGCACTTACCCCTTAAAGCAGGGGCAAGTGCGTACTAAGTATTATTCAATTACATTATCAATCTAATCAAAATGGACATGGTTGCAACGTAGTCTTGAATGTAATATTCAAACATAATTGTCTAAGGAAGATTTAAAAAAAAAAAAAAGGATGAAAAATCTAGCTTCAAAACTAAAAATTCTACTGTCCTGTAAATTCGAACTTGGTTAAATTTTGTTCGGACTTGCCCCACATCACCCTACTTAAAGTATTTTTTATTTGTAATACTTATTTATAAAATATTTTTAATCACTAGTTTTGTCCAACTTTATTATGAGTGGATACTGACGACATCAACCCCTTGTATAACCTTTAGTAAAGAAAATACTGAACCTTGAAACCTTCGTGGGCTGTAATGGTAAAGGTTTATTTTTATGATAGTATTATTTTGATACCTTAGAGCACAAATGTGCTTAATCCGTTCCTTACTACTTTTGGATAACTTAAACTAAAGTTTTGATAAGTACTTTACTGCAGTAATGCAGCTCATTATCTTTTGGTATTAACGATACACGGAACAAAAAGTTTTCAAATATTAAAAGGCATTTCGCTGAATTAGTGAAGTAATGTAATGTTAAGCGATGAAAATTTGGATCTCTCTCCAAAAAAAAATTAGTTTCAACTTAGAGACCATACATTTAACATTTTGTTTTTTGATATGTTCGATTATTTTAAGGAGGCTTTTTTTAAATATTTTCGTTTATTTGCAAAACTGTTTAAGTAAATATCTTGGTTAATATATTTTAGGCAGGAGCGAATCTGAACTTTCCGGACCCCATCATGGTTAGTGGGTGTAGAGGGCACTGGTACTGGTAACGTAATGGATGTATAATAGAATACCTATTAAGTGCAAGGAGGGGTTCAGGGACCCTCCACGGAAATAATTTGATAATTTTGAGACAAAATATGCAGTAATTTAAGCGTATTTATTGTACCCTCAAAACTCATGTATTTAGTTTATAATTTTGCGTTTTAGTTTTATTTTTGTATGACTTTTTGTTTTTGCTTTTACAAATTTGTATAGTTCAAATCTTATTTTTGTACATCGTCGCGATCAGACATTTAGGTATTAAAAACATGGTAGTAAATTTCATTCGTTTGAATTTTATAATTCTATAGTTTAATTGTTGTATATGAAGCAGCGCCTCCCCGGCAATCTTCAATATGAACTATAAATTTGACTGTAATGTATAAGTTATTTATTTATAATATACTATGGCGCAGGGCCCCTCTCCCCCTGGATACATTTCTGATTTTAGTTCTCGGGACCATTTGCTATCCGATATAAATATACGTATGGAACCGGGGCATCTCAGAGAGTAGGACATCGTGTTACTAATCTCAAGGTCCCGGCTTTGTGACCGGCTGTGGCAGATAATTATTATTCTGTTTACAGCCGTGGATCGGCACTTTGGAACCGGGAGTGACCCTCCTTGGGGCACACCCAGCCTCTATAAAGTGGGAAAAAAAATGGCGGTTGGGCGTGATCTCGGCCGAATCACCTTCTTGCACAATTGTTGGTTGAGAAACAGAGTACGTCCTTACCAAATACTGAACCAAGGACCCTTCATGGGTTGTAGTGGTACAGGATTTTTTTTTTATATACATATCATAACTTTACTTTGAGTTTCCCAAAAGTAGTAAGGACCGGACATAGCACATTTGTGCTCCAAAGCACCGATTTTTTTTTTGTATGATTAAACATATCCAACAACCAGCTTACCATTAAAAATATAAATGGCGCATTCCGACCTATATGCTCCTATAGTAGAAAAAGATAAGGGGCTACTGGTTTTGACCTTTTTTTTTTTTGTTATCTTTTAGACAACCAGTTTTGTTTTTTTATTGAAAAGAAGTGTTCCATTGTATTCCCGAAAGCTCGGGCCTTGACCGAAAAAGAGTACAAAGAATCCAATGCAAGATACATTCGGGTGAAAGAAAATAGCTAACGGACGGATACAAAAAACTGACGGGGTGACAGACAAAAGACGAGCTGATGAAAGTAGAATTGAGTTAGGGCCGGAGGGGGGGGGGGGGGCGGATGGGGGGTCTGGTAAATCCGGAGGGTGTGAATCAATAGGGCCTTTATTTACTCCTGGCTCCCAATTGGTGTCCTCCACAGCGCCCTTCGCTGGGCCTTCGTTCTGCAACCACCGGTCGGTCATCAGTTCCTTCTATAACCACCGGTCGGTCATCTGTTCGTTCTATGTTCACCAGTAGAAAAGGAATATGGATTATTAAAGGAGTTATACTAACAAACTTTAGTGTTAAAATAAAATAAATCTGAAGTGGACATCACATGACTTCATTGTGCGCCTATTAAACTATAAATCTGTGGCTAAAAAGGTGATCCTGGATCACTATTTAGTTAATAGATTCCGAAGATTGGCCCTAGCGGCCTCTCAGCCTCCACTGGCTTTCAATACCACTGCCGTGGCTGGGTGAGAAGCGCCTGGCTTTGCCACCCACTTCTGGGAGCAGAGATTTTTTCGGAATTCCCTGATAGATTGTAAATATTGTATATAGGTATGAATGTGTTCTAGATGACTTATTTTATTTTTATTTAACTTAATGTGTTTTTTTCCTTATCTTGATTGTTTACTTATTTTGGTATTATTTCATTTGCCTATCTATTTATTTTTAGTTGACATCCACATCAATCTTATTAGGAATTGATAAATTATTTGCCACTTCTATAGTTTTGTTTTATTGAAAACTGGTTTCGAATGTTATACATTCATCTTCAGTTCAAGGGGTTATATCAAACAGAAAAGTTTGTACTGGTTTCTCCTCGCACTGAATTAACAAGTTAATAACAAGTATAAAAGTTACTAACAAGTTAATAACTTGTTAGAACTAACTTGTCAACTTTTCTGTTTGATATAATCCATTTAAATCTTGGACTGAAGATGAATGTATAGCATTCGAAACTAGTTTTCAATAAAACAAAATTATAGAAGTGACAAATAATTTATCAATTTCTATTTATTTTTACTTGCAATGTACATATTTTTATTTATTATTTTTTTTTCTTTTTATATGATATTTTTATTTTATTTATTTATGTTTTTTTTCACTTTATCTTGTATAGATGGTATATATACCCTTGAAACCTTGCATAATTTTTCAATAAAAACTTTCAAAAAAAAAAAAAAATTATTTTAAATATAGCATTACTTCAAAAACAAAACGCGGCGTCGCGGCGTCTTTTATCTGTGCTCTGAGTCGTAATTCTGGATGTGTTAGATTCATAATTTTATTTTATAAAGCTGTTATTTGTCGCTTGTATTTTTAAAATCGATAGAGAATCATTAAAAAAAATCGATTACAAAAATAAGAAAGTCTATTATGAACTTGAAGTAAAGTTCCATTTCCGGCTATCCAATTTTAACAAAAATCTAGTATATTATTTATATTGACGTAAAAGTCTTTTATACTAAATTTGAGAATTTTCAAATTTAATATAATTTTTTATGAATGTTTATTATGATATTGAAGTAAAGTACCCCTTTCGGTTTGAAAATTTTAACTAAAATCTAGTATATTATTTATATTATTTTATAATTATTATTATTTAAGAAGTTTTTCAGTATATTTTCATATAATTTTTTATGAAAATCTAGTAGGACCAAAATATAAAGTGCCACTTTCGGTGTTCCAATTTTAACCAAAATCTTCTAAGTTATTTATATTACTCTTATATACCAAATTTTAGAAGTCTTGCATTATATTTTAATATAATTTTTAATGAAAATCTATTAGGATCTTCCATTGAAATACCACTTATGTAGTAAACAAAAATGGAGGTGCACAACTAGATGTTACTGAAATTCCAAATATGAAAATTCAACTTTCTACGGCTATTTTTGAGTTATGTGAGATAGGAACGTACGTGCAGGCTTCATTACGAAACTAGTCAAAATTGATTCGGGGATGGTCAAAATGGATAATTCGGTTGAAACCTGAAAACCGAAAATTTTCGCGATACTTCCTTTGGTGTGTACAAGGAAGTAAAGGGATATATCCAATTTGATCCTCCTTGAATCCATTTTGACTAGTTTCGTCGTGACGTCTGTACGTACGTTCGTTCGTATCTCACATGACTCAAAAACGGTTTGCCGTAGAAAGTTGAAATTTTTTATTTGGTATTGTTGCAACATTTAGCTGTGAACCTCTCTTTTTGTTTACTACTTATCAACTGAAGTGGTAAAATATAATACAAAACTTTTGTATATGACATTTTTGTATTATTATAAATAACATACTATATTTTGGTTAAAATTGGAAAAACCATTAATGGTACATTATTTCAAGGTCATACATAGTAGACTTTCATTGAAAATAATATTAAATGTGAAAATTACTAAATTATGGTATTTAAGTAACATGCGAGATTTTTGTTAAAATTAGATAAACTCAGTTCATAACTTTTCAAATTGGGTATTTAAGACTTGTATGTCAATAAAAATAAAATATCTGATGTGGACAACACATGACTTCCTTGTACGCCTATTAAACTATAAATATGTGGTTCAAAAAGTGATCCTGAATTTGATTACTAGTTACTATTAGACACTCAGCGTCGCGACATCCATCTATAGAACACACACACACAAATGGGGAGGAAAACCAGTATTTTACACTCAATTTTAAAATTTAAAACAAGTAATAAAAATGTTTAATTGGATTGGAAACAAATTGCGTTTTTAACCTTTATTACCGAAAAATATGATTTATATATTTAATTTAAATATAATTTTTGATGTAAGCTTATTAATGACCTTCAAGTAAAGTACTCTTTTCGGCTCAACAATTTTATCCAAAATATAGTAAATAGATTCATATCGATATAAAATTCCTATTTACCAAATTTGAAATGTTTTACATTATATTTTGATATAATTTTTGATGAACGTCTAATATGACCTTCAAGTAAAGTACCGCTTCCGGTTTTCCAATTTAAATGAAAATCTAGTATGTTATTTAAATCAATATATAAGTTATAAATACCAAATTTGAGAGGTTTTCCAAAGTTTTTTAATATAATTTTTGATGGAAATCAATCATGACCTTAAAGTAAAGTACCACTTCCGTGGATCAAGCAGTGACCAAAAGGCGAGGTTCACAACTAGATTTTACAGCGATCCTAAATACAAAATTTCAACTTTCTACGGCTAACCGTTTTTGAGTTATGCGAGATACGAACGTACGTACGTACAGACGCCACGACGAAACTAGTCAAAATGGATTCAGGGACGGTCAAAATGAATATTTCCGTTGAAATCTGAAAACCGAAAATTTTCGCGAATACAATACATCTTTTACTTCGTACAAGGGAGTAAACACTAGATTTTGGTTAAAACTGGCCAACCGGAAGTGGTACTAAACCACATTTTTTTTTTAAAGTGTCTTTTTTAATTTTAGAAAAAAAAATACTTCAAATAATACTTTCAGTTCCAAATAAAATTCGGTGAAAAAAAGATTAATCAATTTCTTGTCAAATTTAGTATTAGAGACTTTCATATCATTGGGAATAATATTCGGTAACCGGAAGTGGTACTTTACTTGATGTTCCAAACTGTTTTTTAATATTGAATTGGCGGAATGTTGCTGGCCATATAAACTTCTTTATATAGTTCTAGAAATAAAAGCGACAAAGAAAAGTTTTAGAAAATAAAATTCTGAGTCTTAACACATTCAGAATGTGTTAAGGGCACCGTCACTAGTAACCGAGGCGAATCGACGTCGCGACGCCGTCTCGTTTTTTGAGATACTGTTATCTTCGGAATCTAGTGAACAAATAGTGATTCAGGATCACTTTTTGAGCCACCAATTTATAGTTTAATAGGCGTACAAGGAATCTATGTGGGGTCCACATCAGATTTATTTTTTATTTTCTTGTACTTCTTTCCCACCATTTTTATATGTAGAATATTCATATCGAATATATTAACTGAATGAATATTTCATAAACATCTTCTGTAATTTTAATACATAATTTATGAATGTATCTATATTTTCGTAAAATATAGGTTATTGTTAGGAATTTGGTTTGCTAATCTGAAACCTCAGTTTGTTCATATAATAAATATTAATATTGGGTTGCTGGTATGTTAGCGAAGCTTAGCTAACATTCTGAGCCATGTTTACAATTCCAACTCTGCAGCCATCCCCTCCAGCTAGGAGCTGATATATTATTCAGACCCGCTCAATAAATGAACTCAGCCGGGATAAATGGGTAACCGAACCTTCCCTCAATGCCCCTGCATTAGCTTCTTACTGGGTCATAATTTAGCCCGGCTCATCGGATCCTTTTAATTTGAAATCGATTCTTGCAGATACACATGCTCAGAATATACTGAAATAACTCCTTTCACAATATCGACATCGTTTACTGAAAAAGACCTAAGCGCCATTTAGCAAACTTTACAAGAAACACATGAAACGATTTTTCCCCAAATAGCAATATATATTTTTTTAATGTTATTCTCAATTGTATAGAGTAGGGGTTTATTAATCTGGCAAAACCTTTATAATTACACTATATTTTAAAGGATTCTAAGGCACTGGTTAAGGCCAGAGTGACAACTGAGAGTCGTTAGTATTTAGTGCTTACGTCATAAAAATTCGATTTTTAGACCATTTCCAATTTTTTTTTCTTGATATATCTTGAGCGGGAATCGATAGAGGTGGTTTTTATGTCCCAAAATTAATTGAAAACTAAATTTGTACATTTAATCCCGTTTCACTGTATGCCGACGTTTCTACCCAGTTTGTTGTTCTGCTTCATGGCTACACAAGAAAGTATAATAATCTTGAAATATCTTCTGTTTTCAATCACTCACGACTTTCCTTAACGTTTTGTGTAAGTATATAAATATAATAAATATAGAAATAGTTAATAGAATTAAATTAGATAAGGAATAAATTGAAAGTAATTAAATTGATATTAATTTAATGACTTTTGTTCTATGTTAAATTCAATAATATTTATTTAAATGCATTGAATTACAAAAGAATAAATAAAGAATGATGAATGGTCACAGCTCGAAGATAGTTCTACAAATAATTTGTCTCTTGTCCAACTCTATTAACTTAGTTTTATTAAATTTTAAACCAATCTAGATATAATGGTGAAGATATCGTTGATTGTAGATATAAACAAGGAGAAGTTGATTGGGGGGGGGGGGGGAGGGGAGGGTTCAAGAGAGAAAACTCAGCAAGTGTAAAAACAAAGGGCCCTGAATTTCTGGGCTCGGCATCCTGATGAAGGCCTAAAACTTAGGCTGAAACGTCGGATCAAATTAAAAAAAGTTCTACACTTCCTATGTGTTTTCTCTCTTGACCGCATCTCCGACCAACTTCTAATTGAAATATAGTTATACATATCACTTATATATATATATATATATCACTTATCACTTATATAACTTATATAGTTATTTAGATATATGATATATATATATCAGAATATATATAGGTCAGAAGTCAATGGGTCCAAGTAATTCATCGTGTAGTACAGTATTATGATGACATATGTAGTAAGTAATGTTATCATTTCTTTCATTATTATTATATCTTATGTTCTGTATTATTTGTTTTATTTTATTTGTGTCCAATACAAAATATGTTTGCTATATTTTTCCTTATATTAGTCCGATGAATTTTTTTTTATTGTTTGATTTTGTAGATAATTAAATTATCTGTCAAATGCGCACCTAGAATATCCTGGAAAATCCGTAGTATTGGAATTATCAAAAAATTAAACTAAGGTGAAACTGTTTCCATAGAAACGTGTGCAGAATACTTCATAACATGTGTACAAAGTTTAAAACGCTTTATCTCTGCTAATACTGGGCCAATCTGGATAATGTTTTTATTTATTTATTTTTTTTTTTGTACAATATTGAAATGCTTTTCGAATGCTTTTGTAGTGAAAAATGTATACTTTTTGAGTTATGCGCGAATAAAATTTAGTAAACGTAGATTTTAGGAAAGTTTCTTCAAAACCGTGCGTCATTTTGGAGCTACAGTCTAAAGAAAAAACATGTATTCGGCTATTGCGCAGGCGCACACACATCGGGGGTCAAAGCCCTACAAAACAAAATCGTTCCATCCGTTTAGGAGATAATCGTGGCAAAGACCAACATGACCGAAAATGCTGTTTTGTTTTTTTACTCAGGGCGTTTTGAAACGCTTAGATCAGTTAAAAACTGCACATCGAAAATTTGATCTGATTACGATACATTCCTTACCTAGATGATAAGGAAAATAAAAACGAATCGGGTTAGTTACCTAACTTATTTTGTCTAAAACTGACAAGGGGAGTGCACGATGTGTCCGTCGCCGATTTTAATCAAAATTTTTTGGATGATTCTACCTTGAAAAAAAGTTTACCTACATCCTTCCGTTTTTTCCAATGGGCCTTAGGATCTGAGAAAAAAAAGAAAACATGTTGAAAATGCTTTATTTTATATCTCGTGTTTGAAGAATGATATCGATATGATTTCTTCAACTAAATATTTGTTTTTTTTAGTATATTAGAGGAAAAATATAAAAATAAAAAATAAAATTGATTTTTGGTCAAATAAATTTTAAAAACTGTTTGAATTATTAAGTAAACTAGCCTCATAGATTTTTTCACACCAAAAATGATTGCAGATTTGGATACAGTACATCAAAAAATCCAAATGTTGAAAAAATCATTAACAATAAAAATATAGAAAAGACACGTAGTGCACTCTCCTTGTGAGTTAAGAGGTGTTAGAACTTAAAAGAAAATAGAAAATTAGAAAATAGATAAATTTAGGAATAATACGAAAGGTCCTTTCCGAATTCTGAGATGTCTTGTCCACTCGAGGCTCAAATTATTTGATATGATTAATCAGCATTGCCAGTTTTTTTGTGAATTTTAGCTCCAACATAATCTTTTTTCTTGTGATACTCGTGGATGAGTCCGTCATTGGACATTTTTAATCACTGGAAAAATAAAATACATAATATTTATTTATTTCAGTAAAAACTATGGGTAACAGATTTCATCAAATAATAGCTGCTCAATCATAATTAAATAAAACAGCAATACAGATGGTAATGTCCTGTATTTTTTTAGATTATTAACCTCCTAACATACAAAAATGATAACTAAAGATAACTTTAGTTACTTACAGCATAATAAGATCTGTTGTAAACTTGCTTCCATTTTTATGTAGTCATTAATTACAACGATGATGAAAATATACCTTCCTACCTGCGTACGAAAACTTTTGATTCTATAGATAATCTAATTTTGGTTTATTATTTTCAATAATGAATCATAGTAATCGAACGAGAAAAAAATTTGTAACCCCTCCTGTAAATTTGAGATTTTACGTCTCAAGATACGTAGAATCCAGAAATCAAATTTAAAAAAAATCTGCAGTCCACGACTTTTCTCCGAAACTATTGAGCGATTTTTTTTTTTCAGATTTGGTACCCAAGTCACAGGTCACCCCAGGATGATAGGAACTCGACATTACTATATGCCATTTCGTTTCGAAATGGTGGCCAAAAAAATAACAATTGGATATATAACTATTTGGACAACATTAAAATTAATTTTTAATTTTATTTAATTTTTTAACATTAATTTTGAGATTTTAATTAATTTTTTTTTGGTCTTAAATCAATACGTTTTACCAGTTTTTAAATCAATTATTATGCCTTTTGATCACAGAGTATTTAAATTTAGTATTAGTTTCTGTCAAATCAGTGAGTTGGTAATATTGTTTAACGGTTTTTCTAATTTCCAGAACTCTATTATTACGATTCAGTTGGCGCTCGACTACACGCCTCTTTGGTATGTAATTATTACGTTTTCTTCACATTTTCTCTTCCTTCTTGTTTCTATCCTTCTTCTTCTTTCTTCACAACATAGGCTTTTGATCTATAATTTGTATTACTCTATTTTTAGGCTTACATCACTTTATATTTTACACCTTCATTTTATAATTATTTTAATTATAAAAATGTCAACTTTTTTAACATCATTGTCATCTTTTACATAACTTGTCAAGTCATAATTATCTCTATATGCTTTGCATATTCCAAAATCCTCAAACTAGCTGTCTTTTTAATTAATATGTTTCATATATTTTACTATATATGTATTTACCTGTGTTATATACCTGTGTTAAGGGAGCGGAGTAGCTCAGTGGTAAGGCACTAAGTTACAATGCTCCCGATCCCGGGTTCGAGACCGGCTGCGGCAGATAATTATTTATTCTGTTATCAGTCGTGGATTGACCCTGTGGGATCGGGAGACCCTCCTGGGGACCACCCAGCCTCTATAAAATGGGTACCCTTAATTGGGGGAAAAACCTGGCGGAAGAGCGTGATTTCGGCCAAATCACCTCCTTGCACAACCGTTGGCCTAGAGACAGTACGGTCCTTAACAAGTACTGAACCCAAGACCCTTCATGGGTTGTAGTGGTGCAGGTTTTTTTTATTTACCTGTGTAAATAACGCATTATTTTAATTTCAATTAACTTTTACATTATTACTATTTTCTATAGTCACTTGTTAACAATTTTAACTACAATGTAATCCTTTACAAAACTTACAATATCATAATTATCTCGATATGCTTTATATACTTCAATTAATAGTGTTCATATATTTTATCATATCATGTATTATGTACTTCATAATCTTTCCTTCACTCTTTTCACTTAAGTTTACTTTTTCATTTTTTACTTTTAATATATAGTGTCATCTTTTTCTTTTTATACTTCATATATTTTTATCTTGCTTGTAATTTCTGTTTTTATCAATTTTTACTGTTACTGGTACTGCCTCTGTCGTTTTCAATGTTGTTATTTTGTTTTTGTTTTTTTAGCCCTGACGACGGCATAAAACTTAGGCCGAAACGTTGGACAAATTAATAAATAAGTTTACTTATTAATGTGTTAATCTTTGACCGCACTCCCCGACAAACTTCTACCTTAAGTATATCTTCGACCAAACTCACTCCAATATGGCAACAATAATAATCTGCAGACTTTTTCTATTCATAATGAAAAAAGAATTCTCAATTATTTTCTCTTATAAATGTTTTCTTTATTGTATGACTATATGTTTTGAGATAAACCGGTGGACAATTAATTCAGATACAATTACCCCAGGCAAGGTAATGTTATTTACTTAGTCAGGATAGAAGCTGTCCTTCAGAATGGACGGAGACAGATCAACATGATCCTGAGGAACAATAGGCACAGACTTTAGAGACCTTGAGGATAAGGACAGTTCAAGATGGCATCTTCATTGGAATTACTCAACAGTACTTTCAGTTAACAGTTTTTTTTAGTCATATTTTTTTCGCCGAAAATAATAGACTTTTTCCTGGTATCGAAGGTCATTGTAGAAGAGTGGGTGTGCATTTTAAATCCGTTTTATAGCTTCTAGAACACAATTTTGGGGATATAGGGTACATATATATATATATAATCAACACTTATATATATATATATATATATATATATATATATATATATATATATATATATAAAAAACCAACACTTATATATATATATATATATATATATATATATATATATATATATATATATATATATATATATATATATAAAACCAACGCTTATATATATATATATATATATATATATATATATATATATATATAACCAACACTTATATATATATATATATATATATATATATATATATATATATATATAACCAACACTTATATATATATATATATATATATATATATATATATATATATATATATATATATATATATATAACCAACACTTATATATATATATATATATATATATATATATATATATATATATATATATATATAACCAACACTTATATATATATATATATATATATATATAACCAACACTTATATATATATATATATATATATATATATATATATATATATATATATATATAATATAATACAATAAAATATAATATAATAATATATAAATAAGCGGGAAATCTTAAAAACAAATAAATAAAGTTTATTTAATTTATTTAAACTACAAATTAAAAAAAAAGACATTTAAATCTACATTTTTGATGTTCCGGGTTTAAAGTAATCATCGAATTTTTGGCTTAAAGTAACATAAGGTATTTTTATAAATAAAATTTTATAATGTATTTTATTGTTCAAAAGTTTCGTTTTGCACTTTAAAGGAGCACGATAAAAAATTACGAATCGTCTTTACCTTTCGTCTTCATTTTCTGGCTTATTCGATAATTACGAAGTCATATATCATACGAAATCGATTATAAATCATAAAAGAAATCGATCAATTACGGAACCAACACTTAAAACTTCGTTGGTCAAGTGGCTCGTTATCAATGTTCATCATTCATCTATAATCAAACCACCATAAAATGTAAACAAGGTTGTAAAATGTAAACAAGGTGGTGGTAAACATGGTGAGACCGAGATTATAAAAACAAACATATAGTTCCGATCCCGTTTCGATTAGCGCACATGTTTCGGTCTTTTGAGCACAAAAAGATAATTGAAGTAATGATGTTGAAAAAAAAAAAAAAAAAAAAAGGAAATAAAATAAAATAAATTAATTTTAATTTTGAAACGGCAAAGATTAACATATAATTACGTTTACCAATAAAGTTACAATTGCAAATGGTGTATCTACAAACAAAATGGTAAAACATTACCTACCATGAATGAAAATTGGCGAGGATTATATATAGTAATTTAATTTGATAAAGAAATTATGTAGGTAGGTATAACGAGATATAACAAAAAAAAAAGGAATGTGGCTGAATGCGAAAAGGAATAAATCAAAATATAATAGTATAGTAAAAAAATATAAAATCAAAATAGATAAATCATCAAATAATTGAGAAGAAAATTAAGGATATGGAATAGATCATAAAAAATTAGGGTTTTTTTAATAAATGGAATATTTGGGAAAAGCCTAAGGATATGTTTTCTTTGTCAGTCTTTTGATTTACGGTTATTTATTATTATTATTATTATTATTATTTGTTAGTCTTTTGATTTATTAATAATTGTTTTGAACTGAACTGTTTTTTGGGATCCACGGGCTTCTGTGGCTTTAGTTACGGTGGTTGTAAGAATGCCGTAGAGCATAATAAAAATCTGGTGCGGTGCGCGCATCACACAACGTTCCCTTACTAGCCTATAATAATAATCTTTTAACATAATTTTTAAGATTTCACGTTAACATTACTTGAAAATATAATAGTAGTAAGAGAATGCACTTCTTCAAGTCTCCTCTCCTAAAAGTACAATAAATAAGTTTCTTAACCGAAAAGGTACTTTACTTGAAGGTCATAATAAGCTTATATCAAAAATTATATCAATACTATATATTATTACGGTAGTATAGATCCCTTTTTCGGCTCTCAGGAACGATGGATTTTGACGAGTGAGGTATCAAAAGAAAGAGAATTTCACGGAGATGTGACGAATTCCAATTTTGTTTCTTAGCCCTTTCGCTGCTATGAGCTTCTATGGTAGTCCGGCGGTTGCAATGCTCCGTGTGCTATGAGCTTCTATAGTAGTTCGACTTGTTTTGCGCCTGACTGCTACTAGCTTATATATTAGTTCTTCGACTATCGCCATCTGTAGACTATTTAAAGAAATAGCAATATCCTTCAAAGACGAGAGAGGGCGTGGGAATTCATTTTTGTCATTAAGTAACTTCAGTACGACAATTATGTATACTATATATTTTTGGTTTATCAAGCTTAAAATATATTTTCAAAGTTTCGGTTTAGTTTCCATGGAAATTCCATTTTGTAATAATCATTTAATTCCATAAAAGTAAAAATTATTAAGTTAATTTCTATATTTATATTCTTACATTGCATTATTACAGAGGATATTGTTGTAAACAGGTTGGCGGCTTGGTGGGAGGAGGTTCGGTCGCATCCCTCTCCTTTCAGACACGCTCGGCTTTCCATTTGGGTCTTTTAGTCCTTATGATATATGCTGTATCTTTGCTAATACTGGTCTGATTAAGATTTTTATTAAATTAGTATTATAAAACATTTATGAATTTAATTAAGACAAGAGATGAAATACATGTTGGTACTCACCCATCTTGGCACTCACCGAACTCTTGTCTTAATTAAATTCATAAATGTTTTATGATACTAATTTAAATTATATATAATTTAATATCTATAATAACGCCAAACTGTATTTTAAGTTGCTGATTTTTGAATTTTTGTGTCTTTTTAGAACTGAAGATGAATGCATAACATTTGAAGCTAGTTTTCAATAAAAACAAACATATAGAAGTGGCAAATAATTCATCAATCCCTAATTAAAGGATTAATGCAAGACCGACATGAGGTCCTGCTGGGTACTGTCCTTTCTCATGCCTATCATGCACTTATAAATCTATTATATCCACAGCATTTGCTTATAAGACAGGTGCGAATATAAAGTTGAAAGATAAAAATAATAAACAAAATTTGGGCCCTGACTACTGAGTTAGTTATTCAAGTCTCTTATTGTTATTCCATGATATTCTTTTATTCAGTAACTATGGCTTAACACACCTTGGATACTTCATAGCGTCACGTAGAAAATATTCGTGAAACTTCAGATGCCATTACATCTTATCGACGTCGTTTATCGAAAGGCGTATGCGCCATTTAGCAAACTTTATAATCAGTTGACATCCGCATGATGGTATAGAAGGATTAATCCCTAATTAAACTTTATAAGAAACGCATAAAATCATTTTTCCCCAAATAACAATATATTTTTTTTTATATATTTTTTTTTATTGTAAACAGTAGGAATTTGATTGAGAATGATTAGTATTTGGTGCTTACGTCATCAATATTCGATGTTTAGACCATTTCCAATTTTTTTTTATCGATAAATCGTGAGCTAGAATCGATAAAGGTAGTGTTTTGTCCCAATTGAAATCTAAATATGCATTGTATTGAAGAGAAATATCACGATATCCTTGAAAGTCAATTCGATGTTCAAATCGATAAACCATCCTAATTATATAAAAAGTAATTATATAAAGGCATGATTGAAATATTTTTAATTATTTTTCTAAGAGATATAACGGGTGCCTACTTGATCACAATTTGCCCTTAGTAAAAATATTTTAGGAACTCTTATCGTGGCCTTTAAAATTCCATGATATTTTCCACTTTTCTATTGAAATTCCAGCCCTTTTATATTTCGAGGGAGCTTTATTTCTAAAAATATGGCTCGCCGTTAAGGATGACGGCTCCTATAGAAGTGCCTGTTTAGTCAACTTCAAAACTCAACTTCCAAACTCCCATTCCCTTATTTATATTTGAAAATAAGGACTTAATTTTATTAATTACTACTTTATTTATAATCGATAATTTTATAATCAAGCATTCCTTCTCACAACTATATGAATATTTTATTAATTTTGAAAATAACATGACATGTTCATCATTATTAATTTATACATATGTACTCCTTGAAGAATTTTTTATTTCATATTTTTTTCTCTCTCTCTCTTTTGATTTCCTTGTACGGAGTAAAGAAAGTATTGTAATTGCGAAAATTTTCGGTTTTCAGATTTCAACCAGTTTGACCATCCCTGAATCCATTTTGATTAGTTTCGTCGTGACGTCTGTATGTAAGTTTGTTATTTCGTACGTATCTCGCATAACTCAAAAACGGTTAGCCATAGAAAGTTTACGTATTTAGGATTATTTTAAAATCTAATTGCGAACATTCCTGTTTGGTCAGTGCATGATTACCGGACGTGGTACTTTACTTTCATCAAAAATTATATTAAAATATAATGCGAAACTTCTCAAATTTGGTAAATTAAACATTTATATCAATATAAATAATATCATAGATTTCAGTTAAAATTGAAGAGCCGAAAGGGATATTTTACTTAAAGGTACATCAAAAGGTTTTAAATATAAACTTACATCAAAAGTTTTGATCTCTGTATTAAATGTCAATATATTTAATACAGAGATCAAATGGTTCAGTGATAAAGTTTATAAGCGCGATTTTTTTTTCACTCTAATTAAACAATTTTATTACTTTTTTCAAGTGTTAAAATTGAGTGTAAATTTTTTTCCCCTATTTTTGAGCTGAACAAGTCTGCAGTAGGAGAATAAGATATAATTTAAGCGGGTTCTTTATTAATTCTTAATAAAGAACAAATAAATTATTAATTCTTTATTAATTTCCAATACTTTATTTAGTGACATAGACAGTTCTAATGTCGTTTAGGAACTCGAACAAATCTCTTGGGAATTTACTACCAACTGAAAGAAAACGATATATAATAACGGAATAAGACCTCCAGAAACAAGAACTTTTGTGTGTGTCAATAAATGGACATCGCGACGCCGAGTGTCGTTTTTGAATCTTCGGAAACTATTAACCAAATTCTGGATCACTTATTGAGCCACCGATTATAATAGACGTACAAGGAAGTCATGGAGTGTCCACATCAAATTATTTTTTTTTTCAGGTATTCCGGTCCGGTTTCCAAATTTTAATATCGATATATATCGTAATATCTGGAAAAAAATATTGGTATATCGGTATATTTCCAACATCCCTAGTGAAGATATATGTTCGAGTATAAGAGAAGAAAAGCCGAACCTTGGTAAAAATTAATCCTGTGTTGGACACAGCCTCCCCTATAAGACCCTTATGGTCTTATGGTCCGGAAGGTCCACTTCTGCTGATTAGTTCAGTGGACCTTGCCTATTTGGACCTCCAGCAGTCCTTGTGTCTTCCCCCCGTTACGGGAGATAGGCTTCGTCATTCTATCTCGGGACTCGATCCAGGCCTTATTTATCCAACTGATTCAGCCAATCACACTACACAAGAAAAAAAAAAGACCACTATTTGATCCAGCTACTGTTCCAAGGTAAAACACTATCTGAAAGACACAGATATATCATTTGTTGAGCCATGATATTAGGTACCGTATGAAATGGCAGCATTTATAATTAGATAGTCGACGTCCGCATGATGGTATAGAAGGATCAATATAATTAGGGATTGATAAATTATTTGTCACTTCTATAATTTGGTTTTTATTGAAAACTAGTTTCAAATGTTATACATTCATCTTAGTTCTAAAAACACACAAAAATTAAAAAAATAAGTAATTCAAATTACAGTTTGATATTATTATACATATTAAATTAAATGTAAGATAAATTAGTATACTAAAATATTTATGAACTATGAATTTAATTAAGACAAGAAATCAAATACATGTTGGTGCTCATCAAGGTTTAAGTAGTTTATATCAAACAGAAAAGGTTACATTGGTTTGTTTTCGCACTGAACTAGTAATGGAAGAAAGGTGAGGTGTTTGTAGGTAAATGGTGCGGTTTAGGGATCGTGTTTTTCTAGTAATTCCTGTAGTGAGTAATGTGAGTAATTGTTTTTTCTGGGAATAAATTTAAGATTGGACTATTGGAGATATAAATCTAATCCAGATTTTTGCTTAAATGACCAAATAAATATCTGCAACAAATATTAAATTTATTTCCATCCATAATAGAAAAAACAATTACCCACCGGAATTACTGGCAAATTCCAAAATAAAGATCAATGCGCTGTATCTTTGCCAATAATGGTCGATTTCTTTGATTTTGGTTTATTATTTTCAATAATGTTATTTTGTAATCGACCAAGAAAAAAAATATTTACCCCCTTTCTCAAAATTTGAGGATTTACGTTTCAAGATACATAGAATTCAAATATCAACTAAACTAAAATCCGTCCATCTACCATCCTCGGCTTTTCTTCAAGACTACTGCACCGATTTTCTTGAGCTTTGGCAAAAATGTCACTGGTCACTCCAGAATGCTCCTCGGGACTCGACATCACCATCCGTCATTTCGTTTTAAAACGGCGGCCGAATAGAGATTTTATAAGCCCATAACTCGACCATTTATAAAGAAAGAGATATAAAATAAAGTATTTGGAATAAGCATACCAAAATATTAATATTTATGTGTGTGTGTATATATATATATATATATATATATATATATATATATATATATATATATATATATATATATATAAAGGCTTTTGGTTTATTATTTTCAGTAACGATCCTTTGTAATTGTTTTAAGGTTCTACGTTTCTAGATACATAGAATCTAAATATGGAATAAATAAAAAAAATCGTTCATCTGAAATTGGTATATGTTCGTAGCATGATTTGATATCGAGGTAATAAAATTGCCTAAATACCTAAAAATATATCATCGATATCGTACCAGTATTAGCAGAGATATAGCGTATTGAACTTTTTAGACTTATTCTCCGGCGCCCTTGATCCTTGGCCTCCTTAGTTATCCTTTTCCATTTCTTGCTGTCCTACGCTTCTATCCTCCAATCGCCGACTCCCAGCTTCTACGCATCGCCCTCCACTTCATCCTCCTTTGGATACATTCTCCACTTCCTTCAGCTTCTTGGTCTTTCCTTTTTCCACTGAAGTGCGCCTCCAACATTTTCTTCCCTTTCACCCTCTGTTCTGACCACATATCCTGGCCGTCTTATCCTACTTGTTATAAGGAAAGTCGTGTCAATGGATTCTCCGGACATTTTTGAAATGTAAGTATTTGGAAATAATAAACCATTGCGTAATAATTTATAGCGTTTTTTTTTTCCATGCAAGTAATTTAATTGCCTTTTAAAAGATGATATACATAATTCAATCATAATTATATTTTAAATAATATTTACATTAGGTAAAACAATGTTTTAATATAACCGAAACGCTCTGTGAAACTGGATCGTTGGAGCATTCAATTATGTAGCCATGAAGTGGATAAAATAGATTGCATTATGTTCAGCTCTCGCTAAATTTAACCGTTTACACTGAAGGACCTCATTTGGAATAATTGCTTGAGAATATTGTTTTCATAAGAGGAATACTAATAAAGTAATACAAATACAATAATGTATAATGCAATTAATAGTACTGTTTAAAAAAAAACTGGTGAATAATATATTTATAGATGCATATAATTTGAAAAAATTAGTTATTTTTGTATTTTTCAAAATTAATTATTTCTGTTCCTTTCAAAAAATCAGCATTTACGGCTTGATGGCGTAATGTGTCAAATTCGACTGATATCATGAATGAAATAACATTTTTAGATTTGTATAAATAACATTAACAAAATAGCATTAGCTAAAAATTAGAATTACAAGATTCTAACATTGTTCACACTATTGTAAACAATCAAAGGATGATATTGATTGGGATATCAGGTATGAGGCATATCAGAACCAACAAGTACTTCTAACTTCAATTTAAAAAATATCCGCTGAAATTTCTTATTCCTCTTCATTTCAGACTTATTCGAGTATTTTATTATTTTTTTAAATTTTTATATCAAAATACATCTGGCTAGAATATTTTGATAACCTGTAGAATTATCCGTCTTTTCTTCCCTAGTTGGAGTAAATAAGTATCTTAAGCCAAACAACAACAAAATCAATAGTCAGCTGTTTTATTTTTAAACCACATTCCTGACGATTATCTTATAGTAAACAATTTCTATATAATTATTTAATTTAGTATGGTCATGTGTTTAATAATTCCACCAAGTTTTTGGTCCAGCTATTTTAATTGCAGTTGATTATTTATATATTTATTCTTATGTTAAATAATTGTAAATTAGTAGGATTTTTTAAATATATCTATTTGATAAAAACTTTAAGGTGGGTAGCAAGAATGTAATTAGCAAAATGTTAATAACATTTTTATTATTAGCATTGAATTCCTATCGTTTGTACCGGTAAACGAAATGCTATTAACATTTCTAGTGAAATTTTCAACAAAAAAAATTTTTATTAATATTTTGATCCCTACTGTTTACACCGGTTAGTAACAAAATGTTATGAACATTTTCAACGAATCTCCTTGTATGATCGAAAAAGATGTTCAGCTTTCTTGTTACTTATAATTTACTAATTTATGTTTAATTATCATAATATTTCAATGTGATATGTAAAGTGAAAATATATATCTAAAGAGTTAAAAATTGCTTGAAAAAAATAACTATAATTAAAATTATGTTGTCAGATAAATTGGAATGTGTGTATTATTTTATTTTAATGCTAGAGAATTTTTATTAGTCGAATTATAGCAAACAAAATTTATCAGTTGCATTTAAAAAGAAAAAAAAGAAATATTTCTATAAATGGAAGGTATGAGGAGTATGCAGAATCAAAGTAAAAATCTTCTCCAATTAAAATTTTAGAACATTGTTAAATCCGGAATTCTCCGGAATTCAGAGCGATCGAAAAATTTATTTTATTAACAATGTTATTGACAGTATTAATTACATTTTGTTGGCCGGTGTAAAATATATGCATTCAAATGTTAATAGCATTTCAAATGTTAGTAACATCAACTAGGTTTTCAACAAAAATGTTATTAAAATTTTGATGTTCCCAAATGCATCAGTCAATAGGGAAATGTTCCATGAAAACGAAATAAAATGTGTTTACCAAAAAAATGTTATTAGAAAATGTTAATAACACGCGTTTTTAGCAAATAGTCCATAAACGATTGTTTATTTTTTTAAATAAATTGCCAGAGGACTTTCTCAATGTGATAATTAGGAGAAAAATAGTAGAAACAAATTTTATATGTTTTAGATAAAAACGGTATGCAGCAATATGGTGAAAAAAATCTTTAAAGGTGCAGGAATATTTTTTTTTACGCTAAAGATGTGAAAAGAATTTGTTTAAGAAAAACAAGAAATAGTACGTAGTACCTTTTAAAAATACAAAAAAATGCGTTTTAAACAATTTAAGTCGGTCGACAACTTTTCGTAAAAAAAATTAAAAACCGCAAAATGTGGACATTTTTTGCCATTTAATCACAGGTCTTTTAATTATCGCAGGAACCCTTTTTGAGGCTTAAATTGAAAGCTTTCTCCCATCCTTCGTCACTTCCCCTCCGCTGCTTCACTTTCAGAGCACGTTTCGAAAAACAGCCCTATGTTCGAACACGTTTTTTAAGTTTTTAATCGAGCCTCACATAAATTTCATGAAAATAGGGTTGTAGAAAGAAACTCCTCGGGAACAAATAGCGATTTGAAAAATGGCTGTAGAACCAGTTTGGTCCTTATTCAAACCTTTTTTCGAGATCACTTGTTTTTAGATTTTCTCATTTTCCAGGAAAAGTTTATTTTTGCATAAAATTGTTATTATAAATAGATACTGACAAAAGCCACAATTTAAGCCTCAAAACAAGTTCCTGCGATAGTTAAAATGTCTGTAATAAAATGACCAAAAATATTTCGCGGTTTTTAATTTTTATTTTTTTTTGCGAAAGTGGTTGACCGACTTCAATTGTTTGAAATTCATTATTTTATTTTATTTTTTTTATTTTTAAACGCTATTACGTACTTTTTTTTATTTTTCTTAAACAATTTTTCGGTACCTTTATGAATTTTTTTCACAATGCTGCTACATACCGATTTTATCTAAAGCATATAACATTTCTTTATACTATTTTTCTCTTAATTATCATGTTGGGTAAGTCCCGTGGCAATTAATTAAAAAAAATTAATGTATTTACTCTATCGCTCTTGGACTTATCTCCGGTGTGAACTGACTTTTAGATGCCGTCGTTTAATTCCGCTAAACCCACACAACCGTACAGTATTGCAGGTACTGTATAGCCTGCCCCGTGTCTATTTCTAAGTTACGTCAATAAAAAAAATATCAACATCTGAATAGTGAATATAGAGGATAACTGATGAAAATTTTATTGCGAGGGGAGGAAATACTTAAATTAATTAATTAAGGCTCACTGCATTTATATTATATTTTGTATTTTTTTCCCAATGATTGCAACCATCCTTGGGAAGGGATTTAAATTATTTTTTATTTTAATACAAAGCTTTAAGTCTCTCAAATGCCTTTTAATGGCTAACTAATTAACGTTTCCCAAATTCATGCATTATGAATTCTATAGAATATTCTGATCTTTTTTTATTTATATCACGAGAAAAAAGTTTCCCACTGACATTTTAATTTCACTATCTCAGGCATTTAAAGAAGTCAAATTTCTTCCAGTAATTTTTTTTTTAATTTTATGCTGATAGAAATGTCATTTTATGGGTTTAGTGTTTGTAATTAAAACGCCATAAACGCCATCACTTTAGGATGCCATATCATAATACCATTATACTTGAAACAGATCATTCTATTAATGATCCGTTTGGGCTTTGATTATTCCTTTATAACATTTTTTTAAACTTTTTATCTTAATTCGTACCTATCACAGGAGGATAGGAAAATATATATGGCATGTTTGGCATTGTGAAGGGTATTACCCAGCTTCACCTCTTGTAGGTCTTGAATTAGTCCCTTGTTTCAGTAAATAAGATCTCCCATCCAGCTCCTTTTCAGCCTTCTCCTAATGGTCATGTCAGCTGTAGTCATATCGTTTATCAGTCTATTGTTATATTCATGAAGACTATTATGTAAACGGAAATTAAGAGTACGTACGTGTTGTTCGTTAGTTGTTTGTTGTAAGTCGGTGTGTACAGTTTTGTTCTTTACATGCCAAGAAACTCCTGTTATTAGTCTTAAAATTTTGGATTGAAAATATTATACTTTTTGTAATTTTTTCTATTTTGCTGAACCGTAAATCTGTGAGGCGTACGTCCTTATGAGTTTAAATAGGTAGGGCGATGTACAAAAAAGAGAGTGCATTATGTTTGATTTGGTTCATTCAATATTATTTATTGATTAATTTATTTAGAATTTAATTGAATACAATTTTCCGACTTAAAATAACAGCTGACAGATATAACGAGCATTACTCAAGAATACAACGGCATTGGTTGTTTTTGATTGGCATAAAAGCTCCAATGACAATCCCGATGAAGACAAATCGATACCATCGAGGCAGAAGGTAATGCTCATCTGATGTCCCTCACTCATGCTCCTCTTTGGAAATAATTGTTGTACCACTGCCATCATGATGAATAGCTAGACTGATCGAAGCCTCATCATAAACAGATAATCCATTTTATAGCAGTCCAACAAGTTTCCTGTCAATCTCTAACTAATTTCAGTAACTAGTTACGGCTAATATTAGAGATAGTTAGTTAGAAACTTAGTTTCTTATGCCCAGCCACGGCAGTACAAACGCCAGCCATTTTGATCTCTTACATAAAGTTCAGAAAATTTATTAAGAATATTTGTTTTGAAGAGGATCAAGATGAAATTTAAAAATAGATTAAATTAAATAAATTTCATTATATCTGGAACTAATTTATCTGAAAAATGTCGATTAACCTGTTTTTATCAAGCTTAAATTCTTAAATACCTCAACACCAAGCCCTCTCAACAAGAATACCCCATAGCTCAAATATTTTCACATTACTTTCAGAGCTTGAAAAAATTTTGAAATCCTAATTTTAAAAAGATAAAATGACTAATTAATATATGTATATATTGTTCGATGCGAAGAAGAGTGCCAGAATATGAAAAATTGGAATTTTATAGGTTTCGGAGTTGGCTTATTTAGGCTTATCGCTGCTCCTTAACTCACTAATAAAGCATCAAGTCTGACATTTTCTTAGGCAATGCTATTTACATTGTTTTTATTTTTATAAAAAAGTTAATATTCATATTCGGATAATTTAATCATGAGTCATTAATCAAATTATGGCAGTTGAATCATTAAAAAAAAGTGCAAGCTCCTAACAAGGACACATGTTTTGGAGAAAAATAAATTATTAAATAATGGAATTATTAAGCATTATGCTCATTAAGGATCTGTGTTTTAATGAGGATCAGGATGACATTTAAAAATAGATTAAATTAGATATATTTTATTTAATCGGGAATAAATTAATCCAGGACCAGTTCTGCAAAAAGTCTATCAGTTTTTATAGGCAATACATGTCTGTATCAATACCACATCGCGTATAAATATATATAGACTGACGGGCCTCACATACCCGGGGAGGAGGGATGATAAATTGCTTGAATTATTAATTAAAATAAATTAATGTAGTGCCGGTACCGGGATTCGAACTCACAACCTTTGGTTTTGTGAGTAGGTGCACTTTTGCAAGCGCGTTAACTCGCTCGGCCACCTCGATTCTGTATATACATACATATATATATATATATATATATACTCATATATAGAACGATAGGTAGATAGAAAAAGTGCAATTTTACTCCAATTGTTCAAAGTTGGCTGATTTAAGTTTATAGCTGTCCCATAACTCACTGCTATACCACCAAGTTAAGAAAAATTAAGAAAATTTTCTTAAGCAATAATACTTACATTTTTTTGTTTTTTAAAGTTAATCTTCAATTTTGGATGTATTAAAATAATGTATGTAAAATAATGCATAACAATGTATTAAAATAGAAAATAATATTTTTAACATAAATAATAAATAAAGTTTTACTTATTCAAGCATAAGTGAAATTCATACATTTTGTCATCTAAGTAATCTAAGAATAGTAATATTAAAACATTAAAAATACTTTGTTATTATCTTTTTCAAGATAGTCTTCATAAAGAAACTTCTAACAGTTTGAAGAAAGCCATTAAGTTTGACTAGTAAACTTATAATAGCTAAACTAATAATAATATTTTATTGCGGTAAATATTATACTAAAAATCTGAAATTTTTGTCAAAGAAATATACATCAATGGAAACTATCCAAGCAAAATAAATGAAAAACAAATTTTTTTTGTGTGGGTTCTTCTCCAAATATACAATATATATGTATATATATATATATATATATATATATATATATATATATATATATATATATATACATATACATATATGTTATATATATAGTTTAGTGAATGAGGCGTAAGCGCCATTTAGAAAATTTTGAAACACATGAAACGATTTTTTCCCAAATAATAATCTTTTTTTTTTTAAATTTTATTCTTTATTGTATAGAGTAGGACTTTATTAACCTGGCAAAAACTTTATAATTAAAATATATTTTAAAGGATTCTTCTAGCACTGGTTAAGGCCAGAGTGACGCCTGAGAGTCGTTAGTATTTGGTGCTTATGTCAATATTCGATTTTTAGACCATTTCCAATTGTTTTTCTCGATACACTGTGGGCGGTAATCCATAGAGGTGGTGTTTACGTCCCAAAATCAATTGAAACCTAAATTTCGAATTTTTGGCGCTTAAGCTTTTTTCAAAAAACGACGTCGATATATGATATATGTATATAGTATTAATTTAATCCAATTGCCACTAGAACCGATTACCCTATAGTGTTAAAATATAATGTTTAAAAACAAAAAAGTTATTTTATTTTATAAATATCCTCTTCTACTGAAAAAATAAATATAAAACAAGAGCAGCATGAAGATAAAACGAAGACCCTATGAAACAAGAAGCTCTAGATATTCGCAATGAACAAAGGAATATAAATAGCAAGAAGAGAAATGTATGTATTATATACTGCCAGGAACGTGTTGTGATAATGACTTTAATATTTATGGCTTTATTTTGCTCCTTATTAGATCCTTTGTCGGGGTCCAAGTCCCAAGGGAAGAGGTGAGGGGCAAGGAGGGGGAGGGTACAATGGGATATTGTTCTCGGTCAAGATTTAGTGTCCTTTTTATTTCCATCTTCCTACCTGCCTTAGTCCTCCATAGCCACCCTCCTCTGTATTCCAGGCTTATATTAACATTTGTTTTACATCCTGTTACAATTATTATTTTTATTATTTATTTTTTTACCAATTTTACAAATCGCCCTAGTTGAGCAATGATGAATGAAACCATTCATATCATATTAATTTAAAAATGTAGTAGGTGACTGTAGAAATAACTCAAGATGGTCAGGAAGGAAGTCAATGATTAGGTAAAAAATATTTCATGAATGCCGACGTTTCGGCACACATCTTCAGGACTACAAAGAACAAGATACGATTAAGATGAAAATTATAGAAATATTTAAAAAAAAAACTACGAATGTTATAAAAAATAATAATAATAAAACACTAGATAATATTTATTTTATCCATTTCGTTTCAATAAAAAAAACAAAAAAAAAAAACAGGTGAAGCACATTGCAGAATAATAGCTGCAAAAACATAATTATATAATTTTGCAAGCGGACTAAATAAATATTAACTGCCCAGGTGGGAATCGAAACCACACCATTCCGAACCGGGCACTCTTGAACCCTCGCCTCAAGGAGTTACTAAAAAACAGATTCACGAATGGAAATCACTACAATTTATCCCTTTGAACCGATGTAGAGTGCAGAAACCTACTATTTTGTTGATAACAGATCAAAAAATATCTGATGTGAACACCCCATGACTTCCTAGTACGGCTGTTAAACTATAAATCGGCGGCTTAAAAAACTGACCCTGACTTTGGTTATTAGTTTCCGAAGATTACAGTATCTCAAAAACGACACACGGCTTCACGACATCCATCTATTGTCACAGAGACACACACACGCTCTTGTATATAAAGTTCTAAATCCGTTATAATATGTCGTTTTCTGTCTATATCACTCGACAAAACATTGGAAATCGACAGTTTCAACATTTTAAGCGGAAGAACCCGCTTAACTGTGTTATTCTCCAGACTCTTTCAGCTCAAAAATTCGGAGGAAAACAAGTATTTAATACTCAATTTTAAAACTTAAAACAAGTAATAAAATTGTTTAATTAGACTGGAAAAAAAAATCGCGTTTATAACCTACATCACCGAACCATATGATCTCTGTACTAAATGTCGGTATACCTTTTGATTTAAGTTTATTATGACCTTCAAGTAAAGTACCCCTTTCGGCTCTTCAATTTCAACCAAAATTTATTATATTACTTATATTGATATAAAAGTATTTACCAAATTTGAGATGTTTTACATTATATTTTAATATAATTTTTGATGAAAGTCTAATATGATCTTTAAGTAAAGTACCAATTCCGGTTTGCCAATTTTAACCAACATTCACTATGTTATTTATATTAGTATGAAAGTCTTAAATACTAAATTTGAGAAGTTTTGCACGATATTTTAATATAATTTTTTATGAAAATCAATTATGACCTACAAGTAAAGTACTACTTCCGGTAATCATGCAGTGACCGAAAAGGGAGGTTCACAACTAGGTTTTACAGTAATCTTAAATACAAAATTTTAACTTTCAATGGCTAACCGTTTTTGTGTTATGCGAGATACGTACGAACGAAAGTATCTTCGTAAGTACAGACGTCACGACGAAATTTGTCAAAATGGATATCTCTGTTGAAATCTGAAAACCGAAAATTTTCGCGATTATAATACTTCCTTTACTGCGTACAAGGAAGTTATAATGTTTTGAGCTTATCTTCTCAAAGTTTTGAAAAATCGATAAAAAGTAAATTGAACTATTCGACATGGACACACGGTCCAACAACCATTGAACCAACAACCTGCCCCGCAAATTAGCGCGTCTTAGCTATAGATTGAGGAAAATACTATAATCTCATTATTACTTATCGCCAAGATATTAAGCTGTTCCTTAATTCCCGCAAGGTTTCATATTAAGGTGTTCCTTAATACCCACAGGGTTCCATATTAAGGTGTTCCTTAATACCCACAGGGTTCCATATTAAGGTGTTCCTTAATACCCACAGGGTTCCATATTAAGCTATTCCTTAATAGCCACAGGGTTCCATATTAAGGTGTTCCTTAATATCCACAGGGTTCCATATTAAGCTGTTCCTTAATACCCACAGGGTTCCATATTAAGGTGTTCCTTAATATCCACAGGGTTCCATATTAAGCTGTTCCTTAATACCCACAGGGTTCCATATTAAGGTGTTCCTTAATACCCACAGGGTTCCATATTAAGGTGTTCCTTAATACCCACAGGGTTCCATATTAAGCTGTTCCTTAATACCCACAGGGTTCCATATTAAGGTGTTCCTTAATACCCACAGGGTTCCATATTAAGGTGTTCCTTAATACCCACAGGGTTCCATATTAAGGTGTTCCTTAATACCCACAGGGTTCCATATTAAGGTGTTCCTTAATACCCACAGGGTTCCTTATTAAGGTGTTCCTTAATACCCACGGGGTTCCATATTAAGCTGTTCCTTAATACCCACAGGGTTCCATATTAAGGTGTTCCTTAATACCCACAGGGTTCCATATTAAGGTGTTCCTTAATACCCACAGGGTTCCATATTAAGGTGTTCCTTAATATCCACAGGGTTCCATATTAAGCTGTTCCTTAATACCCACAGGGTTCCATATTAAGCTGTTCCTTAATACCCACAGGGTTCCATATTAAGATGTCCCTTAATACCCACAGGGTTCCATATTAAGATGTCCCTTAATACCCACAGGGTTCCATATTAAACTGTTCCTTAATACCCACAGGGTTCTATATTACCACCACTTCATTTAATGGATAGAATTTGACAAAGTTGATATCTTAGATGGCCTCATATGATCACTGCATGATTACCGGAAGTACTACTTTACTTGTAGGTCATTATTGATCTTCATAAAAAATTATATTAAAACATTGTGCAAAACTTCTCAAATTTAGTATTTAAGACTTTCATACTAATATAAATAGCATAGTAAATTTTGGTTAAAATTGGCAAACCGGAATTGGTACTTTATTTAAAGGTCTGGAATAACGCTATGAAAAGCAGCTGTTTTAAACAGTCTCCTAGTTCATACCCGTTGGTGCTATTAGCTTCGAAAAGCATATTAGGAATCGCCTAAGAAGGGTGGGTTGGGTAAGGGGGAGGAGGAGGGTGAAATTTATACATATATTGTAACGCTCTATAAATAATACTAGTTTTGGCGAGGATATAGGTCGTTCGAGAGGTCCTTTTAACAAAATAGTCGGTTCTAACATTGATACAGGCTTCGATAGATCCTACCTTTTTATTAAATCAGAACGGACTATTAAAGTTATTAGACTTTCATCAAAAATTATATTAAAATATAATATAAAACATCTCAAATTTGGTAAATACTTTTATATCAATATAAGTAATATAATAAATTTTGGTTGAAATTGAAGAGCCGAAAGGGGTACTTTACTTGAAGGTCATAATAAACTTAAATCAAAAGGTATACCGATATTTAGTACAGAGATCATATGGTTCTGTGATATAGGTTATAAACGCACAATCCCTGAAAATTTCATCATAATCGGACTAACGGTAGTAGGCGGTATGTCCCTCACATTGATTTGACTACAGACAGACAGACAGACAGGTTGACAGATACGAAACTTGATGTTTCCTCGATGTCTAAAACGCTATGGAAATTCAAAACTATGGTACTCAAATATGATATTCAAAACACAAGAGTCTGTTGATTCATTTATTATTCGATTAATAAAATTATTTTATTGGCGCTTATCGTGTACTGTGTTGGTCTGAAATTGTGACAAACACCACAAAGGTTCGAACAAAAAATAAAATTTGATAGAGGCAATTTGTTATAAACTTTTTCATAACTTTCAACATTCATTATTATGATCAAGAACAGGTTAAGTTTCATCTTTGATCTAGTGTAATAGATTCTTAGCCTGATGAAAAAAATTATGAAACGTTTTATGTCGATTAATTGTTTCCTTAAAAGTTCTTTGATGGAATCTCAATCTGTTTTTCATAAAAAAATATTGATAGCCAATACCTTATTAACTATCTTAAAATTAAACTGGCTTTGAAAGGGAAGTTCATCTTCTATCTATGGAGTTGATTATAGTTAAAATTGTTCAAAGACAAAATACTTTAAGCGAATAGTGATTTGTGTTCCGAGAGACTGACGATAGGGGTCTTTTAAAGCTTTTTATATTATTAAAATTCTCATTAATATGCAATTCAACAAAAAACGAAATTATGTTATATAACAGAAGTGGGCACACATGAGAGGCACATTCCGGTTTTATATATTATACAAAAAGCCACACGTAGATACACAGATTCAAATTTTTCTATTTAATTTAATTGCATATTTTCACAAGCCACATATAAGGACATTAGACAAATATAAAAAATATAATTATGAAAAAAATTTCAGTAATAAAATTCAAACATAATAAAAATCAAATATAACGAAAATATAATATAATAAAAATCAAATATAACAAAAATATATTTATCAATAAAAAGTATAATAATATTTAACGACATATGTATGTTATAAGGATGTATGGGCAAAGTTTCAAGATGGTGTTTTTGAGGGCTCTATAATAAAAAAATAAAATGTTTATTGGAGATACCCTATATATATATATATATATATATATATATATATATATATATATATATATATATATATATATATATATATATATCATATTTTAAACAATTAAACTTATTTTGCTAAAAGTCATTATACAAACTGCGTTTTTAAGTTATTTACCATACCTGACATCATTCATGAGATATTAATTGGTGAATCGGCTTCCACAATTTTTTTTTTTTACATGATTCCATTGAGAAAACATCATAAAATTTGGTATATGCATTCTTATATTGCCATTCAAAATATATTTTTTAATTAGACAAATATTTTAAATTGAAAACATTAAATATATATAATTTATTTTAATTCAAAATTTCGATTTTGTTTTTAAAAAAATACTCTTTTTTTTTTTTTTTTTTAATAATACATATGTTTGATGTTAATATTACAATGCACATACCAAACTTTTTAATGGTATCTCGATGGTATCATGCCAAAAAAAAAAGTTTTGTGGAAGCTAATTCACCAATTAATGGCTAATTCACCAATAAATTAAGCCGGGTATTGTAAATAACTAAAAACGAAGTTTGTATATGATTTTTAGCAAAGTAAATTTAATTTAAGAACGCAAATAAAAATACGTTGTCTTTCTGTACATCATTTTATTTTTTTTTTTTATTTAGCTTAAAATTAGTTAATCCTGTCTGCAGAAATTTATTAAAATAATAATTATTATTTAGTTCCTATTTTTATGAAATGCGTATGTAAATAGTTATTAATATTTGTTTTAGTTCTGATGTCAAATCTTTTGTTGGCGTATACAGATAACCATTATAGAAAAACAATTATGTATTTTTATTAGTGTAAGTTTATTGACCGTAGATTTACTTTAAAGGGGTGAGGTCAACGAAGAACACACTAATAAATGTAACTTATTTTATTGTGCTCCAATAAAATAAGTTACATCAATAAAAGGCACGCAATAAAATATATTACACTTATTGGTGTGTTCTTCATTGACCGCACTCCCGACCAACTCCTTGAAATTAAGTATTTTAAAGGAAATACAAAATATCATCTCATGTGTAATTTTGGCGATGAATATTTTTATTTAATAATTATTCTTATATTTCTGAGATATTAAAAATCTCAAATGTTTATTAAAAATATGTATTAAAAACGCTGCAAATTATTGCACAATGCTTTATTATTTCCACTTAGTAATATTTCAAAAATATCTATTCCGTCCAAGTTAAAGAAATTAAGCAATAGGTACCAAAGGAAAAGAAATTTGAAGCTTGTCCCAAGATGTTCGCCGTGAGAGTGCCGAACTGGCAGTGTTAAGAAGAAACTGTGTCAATGCAAGTAGGCTGAGATGGTTAGGACATGTAATCAGAGAGTAAAATGGTACAGAGGAAATATTTGATGTGCCCTTCAGTAGGAAAAAGAAAAAGGAAAGACTAAGGAAGCTATAGGAAGTGCAGAAATAATCCAAGGAAGGGAACAGCAGAGAGATACGAAGAAGTCAGAAGCCCAATAGATAAGTCAGGAGGCCAGCCGCGCCGAAGAATTAGTCTACAAAGTTCATTACGCTATATCTCAGCTAATACTGGTCCGATTTAAATGAGTTTTATTTTCCTTTTGTAGGGAATTTCATCAGCTTTCGTTTAAAATTTTGCGGACGGGTTTTTTTTTTTTATTCGATATTTGGATTCTACGTGTTTTGAAACGTAAAACCTCAAATTTTGAGGGAGGTTCAAACAAATTTTCCTTGGTCGATTCCAAAGGTCTATTAATGAAAATAATAAACCAAAATTTAATAATTTATATAAAAGAGTAAACAGAGATATAAATTTATTGTTAGAATGTAATTAGAAGATTCCAAAAACAAAATACCCGTAAACATCAAACCAATAAACGTTCAATTCAATCGTATATCAAAACCAAATAAAATTCTTCCTCTCATTCCAAAATGACATAAACGAAAAGGTAAACAATATCGTTATATATGCCAATTAATGATTCATATTAATAATGCTTACTGTAGCATGACGAATGATGAAGAGTATTAAGATATCCGCGTCGTTTTTAAAAAAAGGCGTAAGCGCCATTTAGCAAACTTTACAGGAAGCACATGAAACGATTTTTCCTCAAATAACAATATATTTATTTTTAATTTTCTTCTTTATTGTATAGAGTAGGAGTTTATTAATCTGGCAAAAGCCTTTATAATTACAATATATTTTAAAGGATTCTAGCACCGGTTAAGGGCAGAGTGACGACTGAGAGTCGTTATTATTTGGTGCTTACGTCATTAATATAAGATTTTTAGACCATTTCCAATTTTTTTTTCAATATATCGTGAGCAGAAATCGATAGAGGTGGTGTTTACGTCCCAAAATTTTTGGCGCTTAAGCATTTTTCGAAAAACGACGTCGACATAAAATATTTAAAAAAGATATAATACATATCACTACTATATGTTATTACGGTAGTATAGATGCCTTTTCCGGCTCTCAGGAGCGATGGGTTTCGATGAATGAGGTATCAAAAGAAATGGAATTTCACGGAGATGTGACGAATCGTGATTTTGTTTCTTAAAATCTTACAAGGGCTTAAATAAAAGTGATGAAAAAACTGGAAGGTTTCAAAGCTTTGATGACTGAGAGTCGGCGGATCGAGACGGGATAAGTTGGGTTTTAAAGATTTTGACGCGGGCATCAAGATCATATATGCTTCTATGGAGCGTATTGGTCCAGCGTTTTAATGCTTACAAACCTACCGTTTTCGAGATAACGCATGATATAGGTCCGCACGGGTCTCATGCCATCTTTCGTACGTGCCGTTGTCATGGCAACTTTAAACATGTAAAAACAAGTTGGGTCTGTATGCAAACACTTTTTAATAACTTTTAAATTATTCTGTTAAATTGTTGTTTTTAAGTTTCTATGAATGATTGAGGAGATTATATATTCTTTCCCCTGTCTAACCGTAAAACACTGTTAAATATGAATACTAAATATAGAAAATGGTGTAGCTGAGTCTTATTGCTTAGCTTACTTATTAAGTAAACTGTTAATTCAACTTGATCATTATAAACTACGCTGCTTTACCAAACGTGATTGTTAAATAAGCTTTCATGCTAATATTATATTGTTTCTAACATGCGAATATGTTATATTGTTTCTAACATGCGAATATGTTATATTGTTTCTAACATTATAACAACATGCTTCTCCAATATAACTAGCTTATACTTCAATTGCATTAGGGAGAAGATATGTAGATAGATGTCTAATGCGAGATTTCTCGCTTTTCCGGCTCTCAGGAGCGATGGATTTTTAAGAGTGAGGTGTCAAAAGAAAGGAAATTTCACGGAGATGTGAAGAATTCCAATTTTGTTTCTTAAATTCTTACTTTATGTAGGCTTAAATAAAAGTCATGAAAAAACAGGGAGGTTTCAAAGTTTTGACGACTAAAAGTCGGTGGATCGAGACGGGATAAGTTGGATTTTAATGTTTTTGACGCGGGCATCAAGATCATATGTGATCTTTTGGATCATATTGGTCCAGCCTTTTAAAGCCCTAAAACCTACCGTTTTCGAGAGAATTTAGAGGTAATTTTAATTATGATGAATTTCCTCCGAAGCCTCGACGTGGTTTTACACCCAAACGGTCACCTATCAGAGTGAGGCGCGTATATTACCATGATGAAAACGACGTGAGTTATAATTTAAAATTTAATAGGTTTCCGTAATTCAGATATATTTTTTTTCAGATATACGCACGATATAGGTCCGCACGGACCTCATGCCATCTTGCGTACGTGCCGTTGTCATAGCAACTTTATATCAATTTGAGTCTGTTTACAAAAACTTTTAATAAGAGGGAAATTAATTATTGTTTCCCATGTCCAACCTTAAGGGGCACTGATAAATATGAATACTACACGTAGAAAATAGTATAGCTGAATCTAATTGCCTAACTGCTAAATTGAAGAGATGTTTTCCAGTGGGATAAGCTAATTACTTATTAAGTATGAACTGTAACTTCAACATAGTCATCACAAACTATGTATCTTCCCCAAATGCCTGTGTTGAATATACTTTTTTGTTAATCTTATATTGTGTACACGAATAAATATGTTTCTCTAATATCGCTTATACTTGGAATTAGGAATTAAAAGATATCTAATGCGAGAGTTCTCGCTCGGGTATACTAGTATAACAATAATTTACTAATAAGGTAAAGAGTATATAGTAACAATGGCTAAGAGAGGGTGTGCAATCAGGCAGGATGTGGGGGGAAACCATTTCGTTAATGATCCCATCTTATTAGCTCGTCCTGGAATAGCAGGCGTTCTGTATATAGCAATTAAGGATTCGTTTGTTAGCATTTTCCTTAATAATTGACTATTCAATATTATATTTTTAAATAAATTAATACTGTAAATATTTTTTTTTGTACTGTAAACAATCCACTTGTTGACGAATTTATTTCTAAAATTATTAGAGTTGACGACAAACTCGTTGAGAAAATAAAAGACTTAATCCTTTGCCCTACAAGTAGGTGTAGAACCAACATGAAAAGTGGTATGTATATATGGACATTACTGAGGGCTGTTAAAAGAGGCTTCCTGAAAAAGACAGAGTTTGAAAAGATAATATAATAAAGTGATAATATACAAAACTATATTTCTTCCCATTGGAAGTGAGATTCCTCCGAAAGATGGAAGGAAAGACAAGAAGAGATACAATCCGTAACACCAGTCAGAAATAAGAATCAGAAGAAGAATCCTGGCTAGGAATCATACATATTTTGCCAAATTATTTAATAGTAAAATGGTTAGCCTTAATACACAAATTATACTATACAAAACACTGATTAGACCGGAAGCGGTACTTTACTTGAACTTTCATAATTAAATTATTAAAACTTAATTATATTAAACAAAACATATTAAAACAAAATTATATTAAAACATAATGTAAAACATTTCAAATTTGGTAAATAGGACTTTTATATTGATGTGAATGTATTTACTAGATTTTTATTAAAATTGGTGAGCCGAAAAGGGTACTTTACTTGAGGGTCATAATAAGCTTACATCAAAAATCATATTTAAATTAAATACATAAATCATATGTTTCGGTAATAAAGGTTACAATCGCAATTTGGTTTCCAATCCAATTAAACACTTTTATTACTTGTTTAAAGTGTTAAAAGTAAGTGTAAAATACTGGTTTTCCTCCCTATTTGTGTATGTGTGAGTCAATAGATGGATGTCTTGACGCCGAGTGTTTTTGAGATATTGCGTTCTTCGGAAACTAGTAACCAAATTCAGGATCACTTTTTGAACCACCGATTTATAGTTTAATAGGCGTACAAGGAAGTCATGTGTTGTCCACATCAGATATTTTTTAAATAGTTCTCTATCAATTTTAGAAATAAAAGCGTCAAATAAAATTTTTAGAAAATAAAATTCTGAAAACATCCATAATTACGACTCAAAGCAAGAGTTACCGTCCAAGAATTTAATAAGGTCAAAACGTCGCATACAATCAATATCAATTTCAGAATTAATGAAAACAAACAGTTCATAAGCAGTTAGGCTGATAAGTGAGTGAGGTTAGATTTTTAAGCAGATATGGCGCGATAGTTCGCGGATAAGGCGTTTACAACTTGACAGTTACTAGCAACTATCATTCTGTCGCATTTCTGTGCTTTTATCCTAAGGGCGCCAAAAGAGGTGTAACTAAAATCAAGATGGTATATTTGACCAGGTAGATGTTTGCAGTTATGTAGAGGAAATTTTTCCCTCCTCCAAAGTAATCTCCGACCACAAGACTCTTCGCTAAGTTATTTAGAATGGATATATTAGTTGTTTTTCCAGGGCTGTTGGAACTGAATCTGATGAAAACTATTTGGGTAAATAACGTAGAATATTTTAAAAATAATGAGTTAATAAATATTTGAAGTACAATAGTAGCATTTAACTTCCGCTTTTTTTTGGGAGGGAGGGGGGGGGGGGTTGAGCTGGTTTCTATAAAATTGTTCGGGAGCTTCCGACAGTTACTCGTGTCAAACAGGAGTGCCGAGCCCTGTCAAAAGTTGACAGTTTCCTGCAATATCTCATCCTGCGAGCTGTCAGCCATTCCTGTATATGTTCTCTTTAACAGACAGACAATAAATTTATATACAGCTTGCGAAATGTAGCTCGCGTGCGATTTAAATACAATAAAGTTCCAATTTAAACTCCATTAATCCAAATACCTTAGTTTCTATATAATTGTGAAGTCATAATCATTATAATGGACAAAATGGTCTGGGTGGCGAGCAAGAAAATAATCTCAAAATTGTATAAACTATTTATTGAAAGCCAATGTTTCTTCAAAAAGGCCAAATGAACAAGGTACAAAAGAGGCGAAAATAATAGTTATAGGAGCATATAAATGACATATATAAAACATTATTAACAGAGTAAATCAAAAGATATAACAAGAAAGTTGAAATATGAAAACTGGTAATAATTGGTACAATAATAAATTATAAACTGATAAAAATTATACTGATAAAGTAATAACAGATAATGTAATAAAAGATAAATAATACAAGTGAAAACAAATAAGTACAGGAGAAGTAAAGATATAACGAGGAAAGAAATATCTTTATCTTACATTATCTATCTTTACTGTATTGGTTGGTACTGTTTTCATTTTTCAACTTCCTTATTATGTCTTTTAATTTACTTTGTTCATATTTATAGCATTTTACATACGTACATCTATATATTTATTTTTTCTGCTGGTATTACAGGCCATGCAGATCTTAGGCCTTGCGATGCGGTTTTCTTACAGATATTTTATCGCTTGCGGAAGCACGGAGAGCCACACAACCGGGTAATTCGACAGTGTCCTTCCCACCGACTCGCTCGGGTTCAAGGACAGCGACAAATCAGTCTAGATCCACGGATTATGGCTGTTCGGGGTCAACAAGCGCAAGAGGACCTATATTTCTTTTCCCAAAACAGGCCGTCCATGGACCATATCCGGGCGGCTATTCGATGTCCTGGAATATCACAACGCGATTCGCAATACAAGGGATAAGGTCATCACTCCGAGGCCCGGTCTGCGAGAGTTTCCTCCAGTTGAATGCCGGTCTCACATACTCAGGGGAAATGGCTAATTGCATGGAAGATCTCAAGTTATGTGGCTTTTCCCGGTAGGCGGTCACCCATCCAAGTACTAATCATACTCGAACTTGCTTAACTTTGATTACCTAAGCGCCTTAGCCCACTCGATCGTGATTCGACTCGTCTTATCCATAGTATACTTCATTACAAGAACGTGAAGAAGAAGCTGTGGTAGTTATTATTTTTATTACTTTAGTTATTATTATAACTTGTCAGGATGTTTCCTGAGACTGTACAGTATGTACAGTCAACTGTGGGAGATGACAAAAGTCGGAGAAGATGCTCGACGTCACGTACTACTAAAAGTTGGTAAATACTGGTCGAGTCGGCTGAGCTTAATTGTCATATTAAAAACCTATTAGCCCAATAATCTGTTGAATTACCTGGTAATGCTCCATTATATTCCTCGAAAAGCCGTAGGTCATATCAATTATATTACAAGAAATAAGTACGGACACTTTAACTATCAGTAAATCATCTGAATCGGTTCCAGTTCTCCGAAGAACTTTAGCTTCCAGGAACTGGCAGTATAAGGTACTTTACGACGCCCCCTCGTCGCTTTAAATATTAAATAAGCTCAAGTTTATCGACAATTCCTCGAATACTATTTCTTGCCTTATCACAAACCATCTCTCAACTTATGATTTGAAATTAAGTAATCCGCCTGGTATTGAGAATTACTGGTCACGATGCTTATATTTAAATATGTGATGTGGACAACACATGACTTCCTTGTACGCCTATTAAACTATAAATCGGTGCCTCAAAAAATGATCCTGAATTTGGTTACTAGTTTCCGAAGATTGCAGTATCTCAAAAACGACACTCGGCGTCGCGACATCCATCTATTGACTCACACATAAATGGGGAGGAAAACCAGTATTTTACACTCAAATTTAACATTTAAAACCCGTAATAAAAATGTTTAATTGGATTGGAAACCTAATTGCATATGTAACCTTTATTACCGAAACATATGCTTTATGTATTTAATTTAAATATAATTTTTAATGTAAGCTTATTATGACCTTCAAGTAAAGTACCCTTTTCGGCTCACCAAGTTTAACCAAAATATAGTTAATACATTCATATCGATATAAAAGTCCTATTTACCAAATTTGAGATGTTTTACATTATATTTTGATGAAAGTCTAATATGACCTTCAAGTAAAGTACCGCTTCCGGTTTTCCAATTTAGACCACAATCTAGTATGCTATTTAAATCAATATATAAGTTATAAATACTACATTTGAGAAGTTTTGCATAGTATTTTATATTATTTTCCGGAGCTCTTGGAGAGCGTTGTCTTGTAATATTTTACACAGTCCAATATTTTAAGGCCTTGATTCACCTAAAAAAGTTTCATAAAAATCTGGAAGGCACATGTGAGATCCTCTGCTTGTTAATTGAAGTGAAATAATAAGAGTAACGTATATTTTCATTCTGTGCAAGAATATTTTAACTGAATTCGAGAAATGAAAATGAGAATATATCCTTCTTATTGAAAATTACTTCAGGAATACCGTCTCCTAAGTCTTGATTTTTGTGAGGCCTGTTCAGAAAATATTCTCAGTTTAGTGTAAAACTTATTTAATTTTCTGGGAATGAAATATAGTAATATTCAAAAATATATTATTAAATAAAAATAAAAACGATTTTACCCTCCTCGAATTATACAAGATAGAAGAGAAACTTAGTTTCAAGAAAGGACTTTATGGCAGAAGTTTTAACGGAACCTTCCAAGCGGGTATAAAAGACAGGATACGCGTTGGAAATAAGCGACTTGTACAATGAGCTTTTCATTCTGGCTATAATTTCATCCCAGGGTTTATCTTTTCTCTTTTTAAAAAATAAATAAATTTTTTTTTTAAATATTCCGTCTCATGAAGCTATCTTTATTCGTAGACATTCTATGAAAATATTTGATCTAAGAGCTGATAGAAAAGTATGACTGAACTAGGTGTTAAAAAGTTCTGCTTTTTGGCGATAACTCGTCAAAACAAAAATCTGGTGCGGTACGCGCATTACACAACTTTCCTTTACCACCCTATAATAATTATCTTTTTAACATAATTTTTAAGAGTTCGCATAAACAATACTTGAAATAAACCCAGCAGCATTCACTTCTTCGCATCTTCTTCCATATAAGCCCAATAAATCACCTTTTTAAACAATTTTAGTACAACAATTCTGTACATTACCTATATATTTTGTTTATCAAACTGAAAATAAATTTTAAAAGTTTCGGTTTAGTTTCCATGAAAACATTTTGTTTCCATTAAATTATATAAAAATAGAAATTATTTAATTAATTTCTACTTTTGTATTCTTACATTAAATTATTACAGAGCGTATTGTTGACTACAGATTGGCGGTTTGGTGCGAGGTGCTGCGGTAGCATCCGTCTCCTTCGGATGCGCTCGGACCCATCTGAGGTCTTGTAGTCCTAATAAGATACTCTGTATCTTTGCTAATTCCGGCTCGATTTCGATTATTCCTTTTTTTTATTTTAGAGAATTTAATCATCTTTAATATGATTTCATACATAATTTTCCACAAAACACTTACTTTTTGACTAATGCGCAAATAAAATTTTCTTTTCGTTACAACTTTTTCCTCAGCATTTTCTCGTTGATATATTACATAAAAACTTCCTTTTTAACTAAAATGGTTTAAGGAGAAGACATTAGGCAAGTTTCATCAAAATCGTTAAAGCCGTTTTCCAGAAAATTGTAAAAAAAAAATGTAAAATCGATTATATAAAGTGGCACTTTCGGTTAGTCGATTTTGATGAAAAAGTTGCTGTAACATCAGATGCACGTGCCTTCCTCAAATACGTAATTTCAGTATCGTACAAATTTTCGTTTTCGAGCTAGACTGTTCACATACACACAGACACACAAATCATTTTGCGAGACTTGGTTATTTGGACTCAGGGGGCCTTAAAACGTGTATTTCCGTTGAAAACTCGAATTCGAAAATTTTCACGTTCGCAATACTTCCCCTTGCTATATACTTCGTATAAAGGTAAGGGAAAGTAAAAATATCAGGTGTCATAAGAATATTTTTACCGATTTGCCCAAAACAAAAATTGTTGACTCCATCTTTGCTAATATTACTCCGATTAAGATTGTTTTTTTATTTAACATTGTAGACAATTTAATTATCTTTCAAATGAGCATCGCGATTGTTGCAGGAGATGTATAATTTTCGAGTAATCTTTCCTAAAACAGGTCAGATTTAGATCTTTTTTTGTTTTTTAATAGAGAATTAAATTACCTTTCAAGTTATTGTATAGCAATACTTTTTGAGTTTGGCGCAAATAATTTTAACTGTTTTTTCTGATTTTTCTCGGTTTTTATTATATGTGAATAGACGGAAGAATTTAGCCAAATTTCATAAAAATCGTTAGAGCCGTTTTGACGCAACAGTTTATAGAAAAGTTTGTTTTTCGGCTATTTTGTACATGGTGTACGGTTTGGTATATAAGCTTCGAGGGCCTCTAAACCCTATAAAAAATTTAAAAAAAATAAAAATAAAATGAATAAATAAAAAAATAAAAAGAGTCACGCAGACTAATGTCCAACATATTGTAGAAATACAGAAAACTTCTTGCATCTGTGCATGCAAAAGATATGGTTAATAAATTAATGCATTGAGTAAAGAAGATTCTTCATATTTGTTTGTGTGTGCAAGGCACCCGATTTTAACGAACTTCATTAACAACCCACCTATGCGCTAAAGTGGCTATGCAAGCGTATTCCTTAGGATTGAAAGATATAATAGTTATTTCCGTTGTAGGGATTTTTATTTATTATTATTATTATTTTTATTCGTTTCTTTTATTTATTTGTTGACCCAGATATAAAGTCAATTTATGTTGATAATAACTCATAATAGATAAGCTGTACTAACGTTACTAATGTCCCCGATAGTGAGAAGTAAATCTCTAACATACGAATTATTACGCAATAAATTACTGCAAGGAACTGAAGCGCGCCGCAAAAACTAGAAGGGAAAATATAACAAAGGGAGAGATAAAACTAATCCTAGGAGACATAAAACAGAGGAAAGAGAGGAGAAGGGAAAAAAAGTTAAACTGTGAGAGGGTAGGGGGGCAGTATATTTCCACAAATATATCGGAGATTAGGCCCGCTTTAGAGGGGGGGGGCGAGTATTACTCATGTGTTTCGGCCAATATACGGGCGAAAAATAATATTTGTCTGGTTCCTTAGCCGTGAAATTGTCGGATGAAATATCTCAGTTTATTCGGCTAATTGCTCGGGTCATTATTCCTCGTTTATTCCATAGCCCTTTAATTCCACACAGCTGTTCGCTCCCCTTTCCTTTGCGTCCTGTACTCGGCAATTATGTAAATTCGGGAAGAGGTGGGATAGAGTAAGGGGGAAAAAATTCTGGAATAGCCTTTCCCGAATTTCCGTATCTAATCTTGAACATGAATTTGTAGGCTGTACATTTTGTAAGCATTAGAAGGTTGTTGGATGAGCCTCAGTAGCCTGGTGGTTTGAGGGTTGTGCCTAACAACTTTGCAGGCATTTTGTTTTTCAGATTTTTATATGATCTTCTTACACATCCTGTGGAAAATAAATGAGGATCAATCTGAAGTTTAAGAAATACGCATAATGAATAATAGAAAAAAATTGGGAAGAACCTGCTAAAAACTGCAGCTAACGTAAACTCAAGCAAAAAATAAAATATTATAAAATTAGTCATAGCAAACAGCCGAGGTCTTGGCTTAAAAACATAAACTATTTTTTATTTTATTTTTTTATCACAATTATTTGTACATAATTATAAGATATGAGAAGATAAGTTGATTTTTACTTCCTTGCACGCAGCAAAGGAACTTTTGTAATCGCGAAAATTTTCGGTTTTCAGAATTCAACGGAAATATCCATTTTGACCATCCCTGAATCCATTTAGACTATTTTCGTCGTGACGTCTCCCCAACGTCGGACCGATTGTAAAATTGTAAAAAATTACTATATTTTATTTTTGTAATTTTAATTTGTTTTTCTTGGCGCCGATCGATAAATATTAAAATCGATTCTAGTTAGCGAAGCATGTAATTAACACAGGTGCCTTTTTTTTTATTTCCTTGTGCGTAGTTTTCAGATTTCAACGGAAATATCCATTTTGACAATTCCGGTAACCAATTTGACTAGTTTCGTGTTGACTTCTATACATACGTTCGTTCATTCGTGCGTATCTCGCATAACTAAATGTAAAATTTAGTTGTAAACCTCTCTATTTGGTCAGTGGTACCTTACTTGAAGGTAATAATTGATTTTCACCAAAAATCATATTAAAATATAATGAAATGGTTTTCAAATTTTGTATTTATAATTTATATATTCATTTAAATAACATACTAGATTTATAAACTTTCATAAAAAATACATTTGTATATGATGTAAAACATCTCAAATTTGGTAAATATGACTTTTATATCAATATAAATAATATACTAGATTGTGGTTACAATTGGTGAGCCGGAAGGGATACTTTGCTTGAAGGTAATAATAAACTTACATCGAAAATTAAATACAGTGATCATATGGTTCGGTGATAAAGGCTACAAACGCGAATTTTTCCTGCTCTAATTAAACAATTTTATTACTTGTTTTAAGTATTAAAATTGATTGTTAAATACTTGTTTTCTTCCCCCACTTGTAAGCAGAACAAGTCCGCAGCAGAAGAATAAGACATAAGTTAAGTGGGTTGTATCTTTTATAATGTCGAAACCATCGATTTCCAATGCTTTGTCTAATGACATAGACAGTTCTAATATTCTCAAGGAACACGAAGAAATCTCTAGGAAACTTGTTACCAACTGAAAGAAAACAACATATAATAACTGAATAAGAACTCCAGATACAAGAGCTTTTGTGTGTGTCAATAGATGGATAATGAGAGTGCGAAGTGTCGTTTTTGAGATACAGCTATCTTTGGAAACTAGTAACCAAGTTCAGGGTTATTTTTGAGCCACCGATTTATAGTTTAATAAGCGTACAAGGAAGTCTTGCGGTGTCCACATCACATATTTATTACAGATTTATCTTTTCTTTTATTTCCTGGACTCACTCCATCATGGGACTGGATTATCCATCATCACTGGTGGTTAATTGAGTCGGTATTCATTATTTAATTATTTATTTATTATGATTATTGATTAATTGTTTTTCTTCAAGTATTTTGTTGCCATTGTTATTTATCCATATATTTTTATTTATTTATTGTACTAATTTTGATGCTTAGGTTTGAGTGTAAAAAATGTGGACATTTGATTAATTTTTAATTTTTTCATTTTTTTTTTTTATTTATAAAAAAAATACATTATTTCAAGTTACGTAATAGCTGAGGGTCACTGGGAATGAGAAATATGAAACAGATTAGAGAGTGTTAGAAGGTTTACAGCATACAAAAGGAAAATAAAAAAAAAGAATAGATATAATGTGGTGACAATAATGCGTTTAGAGCTAAAATGAAAGGAAAAAAAATGTTATATATATTATGTCTAGCATTAGATTGATAAGTATGCTGTGTGGGTAGCAACCCAAGGTATTTAGGCAGCATTGCTGTTAGTAAAGCCTTTATCTCTCTTATATATGTGGGTATATATCTGGACTACTTACTGCCTTTAAATGTTGCTAATAGTAATAAATAGTGATAGGAAAATTATTAGATTTAAAAAAAAAAAATTAACCCACGCACCTGGAAGATGTAGTCAGCTTGTTTGATCAGGAAAAGACGGAAGGGTTCCGACACATTAACGCCCAGGCTCCTCCAACACTGGGGGAAAGTTACTTCTTATATTTGACTTCTTCTTCTACGGCGAAGGGGAAGTTTCTAATTCTACGCCTTTACTTTATCCTCAAACTTCCGCAATCGAAGGATCTTGTAAGCTCATCTTGTATACCTACCCTGCAGTCTTCCTCATCTTTAATCCTTAAATATCATATTTATGATGAGGAGAAAAGTGAGAAGAGCTTCTTTTTTTTTCTTATCAAATGTGTATTAAAATTCTTTTTTTTATTAGATTAATTTTCAATGCATTAATTATATATTCATTTAATCAATTCAAAAGTTATTGCTACGAAATTTCAGGATATATATATATATCACAAGGCACCAATAAGCATCACTAGCACAGGTATAATTACAATGTTCGGCATAAAAACCCTCCCTTCAACTGAAGTTTAGTTTTTTTATGTTTTGAGGTATGCTAAACACGAATCCGAAAGCAGACAATCTCTATCAGGCACCATTTTATGTCAAATTTGTGTTTTAGGTCAAAAAATGAGGTGTTTTTCAACATTTTGAGCATTTTTTTATCGTTGAAAACTTAGATGAAAAATGAAAAAATCTATCTGATTTTGAAGCTATGACAATGTATTAAAAAATTAAAAAAATTGCAAGCAGGGGAAAATACGACTAAAAAGGTATTGAAACAGTTGAAATAGCCATGAATTGCTAATACTGGTCCGATCTCTATGAAACTTCCTTTGTTTTATAAACAATTTAATTTCCTTTCAAACGCAATAGGTTTTGAGCCTCCTAACGCAATTTGGAGGGGTTTTAGAGGTGCGCAAATATTTAAAAAAATCGAAAAACCTGGCAGGGTGGAGGAACCAAGTTGAGACCCCCAAAAGATACTTTCTTAGCACCAGCTCAATTCAAATACAAATTTTCAGCCCTATAAACTAATTTGGTGGAGCTGTAGAGATGCGCGAAACCTTTAAAACGCCGAAATTTCAGGTAAACATGCCGAAATTTTGACTGGAATTTACCCATTCTTTAATGGAATCGTTCCGGAAGAAAGTCCTACATATCGAATTTCAGCTTATTTGACCCAAAGCGGCCGCTGGAGGTGCTCTACATATATATATATATATATATATATATATATATATATATATATATATATATATATATATATATATGTTTATATATAGAAAACGCAGTCCCGCCGCTCACCGCCGACCTTCGGCCCACTGCAATAGTATTTTTTTTGTCGAAGAAAATACGACAAAAAATAGAGTAACGTAAAAAGAAAGAACTCCTCTAGTGTACATAGGGAAAAAAACAATGTTTGAAAAGTGAAATGAAATACATGTTCATATTATTAAAAATGATCTTATCTAATTTCCTGATGATGCCTGAATTGCCGAAACGTTGACTGGTTTGTGATTCGCTGTTATTTGAAAGACTTAAGGTCTATGTTTGAATCTTCATATAACATACTAATAATTATTGTATTTAAATATTTTTTAATTACTTCTGTAAGAGCGTCAAATGGCTTAGGAAATAGATCTTACTTTAGAAGCGTAATATAAGCCACAATAAGAGACTGGACAGAGGGTGGAAATTTCTATCTAAATATCAGTCCCTGAAAAGGCAAGGAATGCGCTTTTTTTCAATTACCACTTTAGAAGGAGCCCCCTCTAATGAAGGCGCCGCTTAAACAAGAATCCCCTCCCCCCCGCGAGATAGCGCAGCACTTGAAGTAGCTCCTCTGACCATTTACCTTTTTTTCATCCTCTCACCTACATAAAATTACCATGAAAACGATAGTAGTTGGACCACTAAAATCAGGCTTTCCACTGATTCTTATCATTATAAATTTTAATAGAAGGTTCTTGTCTTTATTTCTGTCGTAGCCTCAAATAATATTGAAAATCAAAATCGGTGGGATTACGAATTAAATCGAGAGAGTTTCCTTAAATATTAAAATTATTAATATAAACTCCTTGGGTAAGCTATTAACTGACTTACATAAGCCAACAATTAGCGAGCACATACTGGACTTCAAATTATTTTTACTTTCACTTACCTTTTTTTTTTTATTATTATTATTATTGGTATTTTACATCCTCTCCTACTCTTATTAATATATTAACCAATAAAATGTGCTTCAATATTACATTATTTTGAAATATACTAGGAGTAAGGCTATTAATTTTAATAAAAGTAATCACTTGTTAATATTTATAATTGTGCAGCAGCAATTAATGTATAATGAATAATATTTATTTAGAAGATCCTGAGGATGGGGTATATAGCCTCGAAACGTTGAAAAGTACATGAATAAATAATAAATATTAAAGAAAGATTGTTTCTTATTCAATTTATAATTATTTTATTGTACTTTTCTGAGAGAAGATTTGAGAAAGTGTATGCTGGTGAAAATACTTCAAATAACGGTTATGTGAATTTTATCAAATTATTTTAAAAAATATATTGGTATGCCAAAAACAGAAAGAGAAAATATTGCCACCATGAAAAATTTCGAATCCGAGTTTTCAGCGGAAATACACGTTTTAAGGCCCTCTGAGTCCAAATAACTAAGGTTCGAAAAATGATCTGTGTGTGTAGATGGGTATATCTAGTCAAAACAGAAAGTTTTACAAAACTGAAATTGAGTATTTAAGATAGGTTACAGCAACTTATTCGCCAAAATTGACTTACCAGAAGTGCCACATTATATCATCGATTTTACAATTTTTTTTTTTAATTTTCTCGAGAAATATTAAAGATTTTGATCAAACTCGTTGTATGAATGTAGAATTAAATGGTCTTTGACATCAGCTGTATCGTATTCTCACTGTCATCCTCACAGGGCTTAAACGAGGATTTTCAAAACTGCTTTCTCTAAAGTACCTTTGATTTTGTTCATTTGACATAATTAACCATCTCGCGTTGTTAATCGTAATATAAAATGGATAACTATAAAATAAGGAGTTTGATAATTAACTAAAGGAGTAAAAAAGAGAAATATTTTCCTATATTGGGAAAACAAATTTCCGGAAATAAGAGTAGTAATATACTACTACTAGTAGTAATGTAGTATTAGTAATATTCTATATTATGATGGTATAATATATCACTGGAAAGTTAAAAGTTTAAAAAAAATAATATCTATCATATAAACACGTAGGAGGTAATGAGATAATGACAAAAAGTCATCAATTTATGAGGTTGTATAATTAATAATTTCTTTTATACTATTTAATGAAAAATAAATGTTGCCATAGAAACGAAATGAAAAATTTCTAAATTCTTTCAAGTTGCGTGATAAATGATTATTGTGTGATGCTCGCACAGCACCATATTTTTTTTTACAATCTCCTCTGAACTGTCCCTGTCCTGAATAGACCCATCATCTTTATGACGGTCTATAAAATATATTACTTTATGCTATGTATGTATGTATACATATGCTGTCATGAAATACTAAGAGGGCCCTAGGGTGCTGCAAACTATATTGCCACAAGTTGCCAACTATCAAGGCGGGTAATACAACCCAATTTCAGCTGTTTATCTCTGCTGCTTGAGCTGCCTCCGTGGTAAACTGGCTCTAACGATAAATTGACAGTTGAAGATCAGAGATAGTGTGTATAAGCTCGATAACTTCCACAACTTCTCTTAGTACAAACTCGGTCCCATTTCTCGATAACTTTCCTCAAAATTATCTGTAAACTTTCGAAATGGTTATAGAGATAAAAAAAACTATTGAAAAAATCAGTCGACATCCGCATGATACAATAGAAGGATCAATCTAATTATGGATTGATAAATTATTTGCCATTTCTCTGGCTGGTTAGCTCTTAAAGATACACAAAAATTCAAAAATAAGCAATTCAAAATACAGTTTGGTATTATTATACATATTAAATTAAATTTAATATAAATTTATGAATTATGAATTTAATTCAGACAGGAAATCAAATACATATTGGCACTCACCAAGATTTAAGTAGATAATATCAAACGGAAAAGTTTGTATTTGTTTGTTCTCGCACTGAATTGGCAATGGAAGAAAGATGGGGTGTTTATAGGTAAACGGTTTAGGGGTCGGGGTTTTTCCAGTAATTCCGGTGAGTAATTGTTTCTTCTGTTATAAATGAAATATTATACATAATGCTTTATGTATATTTAATATGAGACTGTTTTCAACGTTATGCATTAATTTTACTCCTGAGCCTTGACTCCTGAGTCTTTGATGAATTTATGGTTTTTTTCATTTAAATTAATTGCAAAGTTGGAATTCTCTGTCTTATTATTATATGCATGTATATGTTCCTTTATCTCTGATTTAGTGATCTTCCAGTTTTCCCGTGTATTTGGCTGCACAATCATTACAATTTAGTTCGTATACTCCGCTTTTTTTGGAAAGGGTCTTTTTAGAAGAAGAGAAATATGAGGAAAAGGTTTTTTTTCTATTTTAAATGCAGGGTTTAATCCTATTTTTTTTCAATTAATTTCCGACTTTGGTGGATATAGGGCCGTAATATGGAAATTTTTTGTATCTGTTTTTTTTAAATGTGATTGATAGTGGTTTTATTGTACCCATTATTTTTTTCTATGGAATATTTATATTAAATTTAATTTAATATGTATAATTATACCAAACTGTATTTTGAATTGCTTATTTTTGAATTTTTTTTTTTAGAACTGAAGATGAATGTATAAAATTCGAAACTAGTTTTCAATAAAACTTAATTATAGAAGTGGCAAATAATTTATCAATCTCTAATTAGATTGAAAGAATGTATAGCTACTATAGCAGAGTACTTCTCATTTAAAACTCTTTCGAGTTGTTAATCTGAAACCAGCTTAAAGTGCAAAACACCCTCATAATTCCACTAAGCACAAAGCATAATCTTGAAAGCTGAATTGAACCAAAACTCTACCGTGTTACGATGCACTAAATTTTCACCATTTCACCTTAGTCATTTTTTCCAGTATTGCCTCAGAAGACCACGAATGAAAATTCCCCCCCCCCTCCCATTTTTTGGGAGGAATTGATAAAACGGAATGAAAGGCAGAAACAGTCGGTATGCATAATTAAATAAAGGATTAGTCAAAGTAAACAACGATGTATGCGTTGTTTACCTCGGAGTTGAATGCGGATTAAAATGGAGACTTTAATGTCAGCAATGAACAAATGCACAACTTTTGTTAAAGACCTACTATTACTCTATTTTGGTTATTTTTATAGCATTAGCTAATAGAATTTAACTTCCGCTTGCAGAAATAAATAAAAAATCCCGGAAATCTTTGTCATTTCAGTTGTTCTTTTCTTCTTTTTTTTTTCAAGGCTTTTGTATAATAATCCCAAATCACTACATTTTTCCTCTATAATTGACCGCGGTATGAGCATATGAAATCTTTAATCGGCCGCCATTTTGAAAAGAAATGGTAATTTCGAGTTCTGAGGATCATCCTGGACCAGTAATTTTGGCGCCAAAAAAGCTATCAGTCTCGGAGAAAAGGCGCGGACGGCGAACGGACTATTTTGTTGTTTATTCGATTTTTTTATATTACGTATGTTGAAACGTAAAATCTCAAATTTCGAATGGAGTAAAAAAATAATCTTTTCTTGGTATATTACAAAGATTCATTATTGAAAATATTTTTCTTAATTATAATTAGTTTGAAATTAATTTACGTTCTTCTTTTTCATTATATCCGTTGTATTAGATATGTATCTACACATTAAATGTTCCAATTTACCGTTATTTTTAATATTAATTATTATAACTTGCAATACAAAAAAAAATCTGGTGCGGTGCGCGCATCACACAACTTTCGCTTACTGGCCTATAATAATTATCTTTTTAATTCTAATTCTAATTCTGTACACTACCTATATATTTTAACTTTTTCAAGTTGCAAATATATTTTAAAAGTTGCTGGTTTAGTTTCTATGGAAACATTTTCTTTCCATTTAATAATGTGAAAGTAGAAATTATTAAGTTAATTTTCGCTTTTGTATTCTTAAATTACTTTATTACAGAGCGCATTGTTTACAACAGATTGGCGGATTGGTGGGAGGAGGTTCGGTCGCATCTATCTCCTTTCGGATGCGCTCGGTTATCCATCTATTTTATGCTCCTCATAAAATACACTGCATCTTTGCTAATACTTGTCCGATTTTGATGATTTTTTTTTTAGATACTTTAATAACCTTTCATATAATTCTGTACATAATTTACTATAAATTGCATATTTTTTAAGCCATGCGAAAATAAAGTATTCTTTCCATCATAACTTTTTCCCTGCAATTCCTCGGTGACTAACTATATAAATGAAAAGTTAAAGGTCTTTATGGAGAATAATTTAGGCAAGTTTAATCAAAATCGTTAGAGCCGTTTTCGAGAAAATTGTAAAAATGTGTAAAAACCATGATATAATAGCTAATTCCGGTTAGTCCGATGCGTTGTATCTTTGCTAATACTGGTCCGATTTTGATGATTCTTTTATTGTTTTTTAGATAATTTAATTATCTTTTATACAAGTCTATAGATGCTTTACCATAAATTGTACGCTTTTGAAGTTATGCGTAAATAAAGTATTCTTTTCATCATAACTTTTTTCCCTGCAATTCCTCGGTGACTAACTATATAAATGAAAAGTTAAAGGTCTTTATGGAGAATAATTTAGGCAAGTTTAATCAAAATCGTTAGAGCCGTTTTCGAGAAAATTGTAAAAATGTGTAAAATCGATTATATAAAGTGGCACTTCCGGTCAGTCGATTTTGACGAAAATGTTGCTGTAACATCACATGCATGTGCTAACCTTAAATATGTAATTTCAGTATCGTACAGCTTTCCGTTTTTGAGCTAGACTGATCACATACACACAGACCATTTTGCGAGACTTGGTCATTTGGACTCAGGGGACCTTAAAACATGTATTTCCGTTGAAAACTCGAATTCGAAAATTTTCACGATCGCAATACTTCCCCTTACTATATACTTCGTATATAGCTAAGGGAAAGTAAAAGAGCATTATTTCACCCATTTAATGAAAATTTCATCGTTTGATTTCTCTTCTTGTTTTTTTCGCCGTTATAAATTTAAATAAATTAAAGTTTAGAAGAATTTTAGAGTTCATTTTTCATAAATTACGTAGTAATTTCAGCTTTGAAATTTTCATGAGATAAAATTGACTTCAGCAAAATGAGAATTTATTTGGGTCATGGATCCCTACTGAGACAACCTTTCATTTTTAAATTATTTTTTTCTTCAAAGGAAATGATAGAAGAAGATTAAAAAAATTCAACCTTTTAAAAATATGCCAAGCTTTGTACAAAAAATATATCTTTTTTATAATTTTAATTTCACTCGCAAAGGATTTTCTGTTTATATCGCTCTTGGAACCTCTCTAAAGAAAGAAATATTGCATTGAAAAATATGTACCGTTAGTTGAAATATCGTATGGGCTGTATTCTTATGTATCTGTTTAAATATTTTTTACTTTGCTGAAATCTACGGAGCTGGTTAAAATATTTCAATTCACTAAAATTGTATTAAATACAATTTATTAATAAAATAAATATTAATAAAATAAGTTTTAATAGTATATTTTAAATTATAATAATAATAATTATTATTGAACAAAGGATATGAAAAAGTGTCCTTCTTTTTTATGAATTTTTTTTTAACCTCATACATTTCTACAAACAACGTTTCGGAGTTTCGCCCTATCTTCGGGATATAATTTTACTTTCTTCAACAATATATTGTAATGTTTCTGATAATTTTTCATTAAACCATCTTCTTAACCTCTTTATATACTTTTCTCATATTTAAATTAATTTTAATAATATATTTTAAATTGGAATAATTTTAAATAGTTATTCAATAAAGGTTGTGACAAATTGTCCTTCTTTCTTATATGGTTTTATAAAACCTCATAAATTTCCACAAGCAAACATTATATTGAAGAAAGTAAAGTTATATCCTGAAGAGGGGTCGAAACCCCGAAACGTAGTTTGTAGAAATATGTGAGGCTTAATAAAACCATATAAGAAAGAATGACAATTCTTATTGAATTAAAAAATAAGATTAAAAAGTTATCTAGTTTCTATTTTATCTAATCTAGTTTTAATTGTATTGTAAATTTCGAAAAACCCTCATCTTGTGGGTTTATACAAAGTGCACATTTTTTTTTTTTTCATTTAGTCCGATATACTGACATTTTATAAACGATAACGGCTGATATCTGGTTATTATAGTGGCGAAATACATGAACCTTCCAGTAGGCGCGCCCAAATCCATGACACAAGCAGGTGTATGGCGCACTAAGTGCGCCACTCTCATTTTCGTCTGATTTTCTTAAAGTTAAATAAAATTATCTTATTACTTACAGATTATTATTTATTTATCGAGAGGTAAGACGAAAAGTATATTCAATAGACTTTAAAAAATCAATAAGTTTTATATTACGAATCAATATTATGACTTTGTTCCAACTAAAGGAGCAGTTTACCATTAGTTGAGTGATAATTATATAAAATCTAAATATAATTATTTCGTGAAGAACTATACATCACGTTAGAATGAAAATTTTTAATAAAAAGAACAAATGATAAGCAAACATGAAATTATTTGATCGTTCCGATTTGTAAATTTGAAAAATACACCGAAATAATAAAAAAACATTAATATTTTTTATGAACATGGTGTTATAAATTATTATTACATACAATTCAAAATATTCAATCTTTAAAGTTTAAAATATTTCTATAAACGAAAATAAGAAATAATCTACTTAAATTGATCTTGTTTCTTCAAATAATGGATAGAGTGGAAATAATATTATATTATTCTCCTTAAGTGAAATAAAAAGCTTAACACATGCACATGCAAAACAAACCGAAAAATTAAAAAAAAAAATACAAAACAGGCGCAATACTTACCTCAGTGCACTCATGCACCACAATGTTTTTCGTCGTTTTCACTGCATAACTAATGACTTGAGTGAAAGAAAATTTTAAAATTCTCAGAAAGCACGTAGGAGTTGATGAACGTATAGGGAGAGGAGATGAAAAGTGGAAATAAAAGTGAACCACCGAATAAAAGTGATTAAAAATCTTCAATGGGCGCACTTTATACTCCAGAGCGTCTTCGGGGAAGGAGAGGGGGTAAGAAATTAACATGTTTTCCTATAGTTCTAATGGTTTAATAGAAATTCTGTTTCTCCTGAAAAAAAAAAATTGTTTTCGGAGATGAACCCTTCCAATAATAATTCGCAATTCAATTATTACCATTATTGCACCCAGGACCACCTCATTCAAATTAAGTGAGATTAAGAAAATAATTTGCGACAGATCGCCATACTTTTTATACTCCAGGTAGTTGTGGAATTAATAATTTTTTTTTTAAATTATTTGTCAGCCATTAAATCTGCACAGTATATGAGCAGACATAAAGCAAATATTTGCCCTATCTTCATTATGTTCATTGACTGAATTCGTAATCTGCCCTCACTTCATCCATTATGCACCTCGGATATATTTCCATACTTAGCAGCCGGAGGAACCATAACGATGGAATTAATTAATCGTAATAGTTTTCATTTTGATAGTAATGTGTAGATGCCGAGTGAATCTCACTAATTCAATTAATTCTCAAAAAAAATTTTCGAAACAAACTTTTACGTTTATTTATCCTTTATTTTTTAATGTATAAAATATTATCATGTGGGTTATTCTCTCATCAAGCGAAAATTTTCAATTTGATTTTTCATTAAATTAAAAATTCTCTAAACAGTACGAACAAACTTAACTGTGCTATAATGTAATAATGGTTCAAAAATTAGTCCTAATATTGAACAGACGAAATAATTATTTATGGACCAAAACAGACTTAAAAAAACTACTGCCAACGATTATATATAAGAAAACAATTGCAAAATTTTGGTTAAAAATTTAGTTTTTGAAATGATTATATAAAATGTACATTAATAATTGAAAAATGTTGTATTGTTAAATTTTAGAGAAAAAGATTTCGAAACATAAAAATGAAGATATATCTTAAGAAAAGTTGTGTTTGTCCACAAAAAACATTATAGTTTAGTGACGTTAAACTTCCGTAAATTGAGTGGAATTTATATGATATGATTAAATATACTTGGTAAACCATCAAAAATGAATACTCATGCCCTTTCAAACAAGAGGAGCATTTATTTAGAAGATAAAAAAAGTAAAATTTACCTGATATTTATTTTATTTTTAAATCAGTTGAACTTAAAAACAAAAATTATTGTATTTTTCATCCTGACAATTTATTTCATGATAATGCTTCTGGAACTGCAGCTTTGGGACTCGAAAGTTACGTCAGATTAATTATTATTGTCTTCATAGTCAATCCACGGTTCATTATGTCATTCCCCAATCATCTATGGGACAAAAATGGACGGGGAATGACGGGAAAAATTAGGATTTTCCTGTTTTTCTTAACTTTACTTATAACTTTCTTTCAAATATTATATAGAAATTGAAACTATTTTATGCGCTCCATCCAGCTAAATAAAATTAAAAAAATTATTTCCAACATTTACCACGAATCCTGCGACGAGGAAATGATTCGATAATCACGATCTAGGCTAGATGATTCCACGCTGAGGCCGTGTAAGCTACTTGAACTGACAGCTGATATACGCGAAAAACCAATGGTGAGAAAATATCGGAGAGGGGGGGAGGGACGGGAAAGAGCTGTGACAGCCAAAATTCGAAAAACATGGTGGATGAGCTGACACAAGCATAAGTCTAGGAAAACATTTTTTTTTTATCTTTGAGAGAAATAAATTTAAAATTATGAAATCCAGTGAGACTGAGTCTCTAGAGGTATACCGAGAAGCAATGGGTACAGAAACTCGCGATTTACCCTGGGAAAATCGTCTTCAGAATATTCCGGACGGTGAATGACGAATTAACGGCTCAATCTTTTTATTATTTTTTTTTAAGAATTGATTAATCGGCAAAATGAAAACAGCGATTCTAGATGAAATCAGATACAATAATTTTTAAAAAATCTCAACTCTAAAATACATAATGGGACTTGAAAAACGCTCTGGGCATCAAATTGTCGCTTCTTTGTAGTGCAAGCTCGATATTTTATTTTTTTTAAATAAATTGCCAAATAAAATACATTTTCATTATAGTTAAGGCCATATTTCGCGATTTTTTTTTCATAAGTTGTTTATTGACTTCAATTGTTTAAAAATCATTTTTTCCATATTTTTAAACGCGACTATTTTGTACTATTTTCTATTTTTCTTTAAAAAAAATCACATCCTAATCGTTAAAAACCAATTTTTGGCACCTTTACGAATTTTTTTACAATATTTTTCTTCTTATTATCTTGATGAGAAAGTCCATTGGCATTTTATTTCAGATATGAATATTTACTCTATCCCGCCTGGACTATGGGAGAATGGTCCATATATGCCGTGATAATTTTAAATAGAATTTATATCTTTTATATAAAATTTTGTCTAGTAAATATTAGAAATCAATATTATAAAAGTTCAGTTCGGCTTATTTGTTGCGTTTTAATTTTTTTTTTCATTTCTCAAAAACATCATTGAATTCTACAAAACATATGGTTTAGTGAAATAAATATGATTCGTTTGTCAAAGTTTACCTCTACATTAGGGCACTCCCAGTGATCTCCTTTGGATCAGATGAGCTGAAATTTGGTTTGTGTGGATATTTTCTAGGCAGAGCAATACCATAGAAAGGGTAGTGGTAAATTTCAGTCTAAATTTCGGCATGTCCAAAATTTTTTTCGCGGTTTTTAAGATTTTGCACACTTCTACAGTCCCTTCGAATCGAGTCAAAGGGCTGATAATTAGTTTGCGAATTGAGCTGGTGTAAGAATCTCAAATTTTTTCCCCAACTCCGTCTATTTTGCAATTTTCAAAATTTTCAATTTTGTATTTTAGTTACTATTAAAGGTATTTTAAAATAAGACCTTAGCGACAGAATTCTGTTGCTCATACTTTGTTTTACTATTTTTTGTTCCAGTACAAAAGACACGCTTACTAACACTTTTTTTTTCATCCTACCTTGCCTCTCGGCATTACGGAGTACCTGCCGATGAGTCTGTTCATCCTTACTGTGTGTCCATTCTTAATTGAGTCTATTAAAATAGGTTGGTCCTGCTATTTCCTTCCAATCATATACGAAGCATATAAAGTGGCAATCCTCTCTCGGAGATTCTCCGGAAGACCTGCTGAGCCTGCATGCTGGAAATCATATTTCGTCTGCTCTTCTTGCAGGAGGAGGTCGAGAGGAACCCCTCCCGCTAAGACTTCCACCACCTCACGAGCAACAGTTTTATAGGTTTTGGTCAGCAGAGCCATTCTCTATATTGTCGCCAACTGTTTCTTCTGAAGTTGCGAGAGGGTTCGATTCCAGGCAGGAGACACGTACCTCAGAATTCCTAGCACTACTCCACTATAAATAGTCATAGTTGCAGAGAACCTGAGGCCCCAGAAAGCGCCTCCAATACGACTTAGTCCATTGAGGGCTAGAGCCACCCTATTACGCATGTAATCCAAGTGAGGTGTAACATTAAACCTTCTACCGCACACCAAGGTAGGCTACTACCTCACTTGGGCATATTCTTATGCCTTGTATATTCATGATTATAGAGTATAAAAAACTATCACTTCAAACATATCAGTCATAAATATTTTAATTAGGGATTAATAAATTATTAGCAACTTCTATAATTTTGTTTTAATTGAAATTTAGTTTCGAATGTTATACATTCATCTTCAGTTCTAAAAACACACAAACATTTAAAAATAAGCAAATTCAAAATACAGTTTGGTATTATTATACATATTAAATTAAATGTAATATAAATTAGTATTGTAAAACATTAATGAATTATGAATTTAATCAATACAAGAAATCAAATACATGTTGGTAGTCACCAAGGTTTAAATGGATTATATCAAATAGAAAAGTTTGTACTGGTGTCTTCTCGCATTGTACTAACAATGAACGAAAGGTAGGTAGCATGTTTATAAGTAAACGATTCAAGGGACAGAGTTTTTCCAGTAATGCCGGTGAGTAATTGTTTTTTCTGTTATAGATGGGAATAAATTTAAGATTGGACTATTGGTGATATTTATTTGGTCATTTAAGCAAAAATCTGGATTAAATTTGAAGGATCTTGCTGCCACACTCCGTCCCCCAACGGGAGTGGGCAATATTGTGCCGATAACCCAGTCGCGACGCTAAGGTTCAAAAAAAAAAATAATCCACAACCCTTCTACTTTCACCAAACCATTAAAAATAAAATACAATTATATCTCCTGTCAAAAAAAAAATTGGAGTTCGGACGCCACACTATTTTAAGGAAAACAGTGAAACCCTAAAAGAAAAAAATTATAGGAGAAAAAAAAACCAAGGAAACATATACCAATATAAATAAATTAAAACAATGATAAAATAAATTTAACAAAAAAAGAAATAATTATTTAATCGTCTTGCACAACAAAATAATTTAATTAAAAATTCTTAAAAAGACCCTTAAGTCACTTAAAAAAAATAATGATAAAAAAAATTAATTTAATTATTAACAAAAAAAAAGATACCTGCCGGAGGTAGCTTCGAACTCAGGGCCTCAGTGTGACTCTATATTGATATAAGCACTAAACCCTTTGAGAGACGTAGTTCTCATGGACATTCCTAAATTTTCTATGGTAAAATGTAATAATACCAGGATAATATAATAAATGACATAAAAAACTTGTTTGAAAAAAAAATATACATAAACATTTATTAACCAAAAAAAAATAAAAACATTTAAAACAAACAAAAGAAACTATTCCAGCCGGACTCAAACAAAAACAAAATTACTATCCTTAGTTTAATATATAAAAATATAATAATAACAAAAGAAATAAAATTACAAATCCGAAGAATTAGATGGGGCAGCCAGTCCTATTTTCTCGGTTCTTCTTGTTCTCCGGTGACGTCCTTTTTTCGTCTTCTTCTCGAGAAATTCGCTATAAACTTTCGTATGGCGCGAAGTTCTAACGCCTTGGATGCACACCACAACAAAAAAATCTCGTTAAACCGTACAGGATAGAGAAAACAAATCCCGCAGCTCGTGCACTTCGATCAAAGTCCCGACCTCTCTCGTCACTTGTCTCTCCTCCCAGCTGGCGCGGTCTCTCTCATCACTGCCTCTCGCTCAGCTGTTTTGGGATCGTAATTAAATTTATCACGTAACTTAAAACTATTTCTAATATTACGCCCTCACTAGGTCTCTCAAAAGTTGTATTAATATAAAAATTAAAAAAAATAAAATAAAATAATAAGTATCACGAAATTTTAACGTAACAACCTTATTATTTCAAGTGCTTCTATATATATTTAATTTGAGGCTGTTTTCAACGTGATGTATTAATTTAACTCCTGAGTCTTTGATGAATTTATGATTTGTTTTTTTTTCATTTAAATGAATTCAGTCAACTGATCATAAATATTCTGACTTATTACTCAAGCATTTTCAATCTTTTCTGTTTTTAGTAAGTCCTACAGAAAGACCATTAATTTATTTAAAATATTCTATGTATTTAATATTAATAATGTGAAGAAGGAGAATTCCAATGTTGTTTTAGTGGAATGATTTCTTCCTTATATCTCTATATTCCAATATTATTTTATGCTAAATCGTGGGGGTACTCCACCAGTCTCAAGGAGTTTTTTTTTTTTAATTTACTAATATCAGACAACAATCAGAATTATTTATATAACAATATTGTACATAAATTATTTCATACTATAAGTACCTCTATACTCCTATTGTCTAGTTAATTAGTTAACTGTTAATTTCGTCTGTTAATAAATAAAATTAATTAAACCATAAAAACTGTGTTTTATATACTTCAAAACTATTACTAGGAGTGTGTACTATATATATTTTCATCAGTGTCACACTGCTCTGGTATTAGCTGCTGTAGTAATCCATCTTAATTATTATTTATTTGGCTCTCATGTTTCTATCTCTATACTGTTGCCCTAGATTACTTTTTTATATCATACATATATAAATTTTATATATAATATTGGACGTTATACTTTTATTTAATTACCTTCTTATAATTATCTTTATGTCTATTATATATGTATCCTCATTATTTCAAAGGTTGTTATTTAAGGATCAATTTATTAATAATATCAATATAGTGACACTTAGATTTGTTGTGCCAGAGTTATAATTGTAACTGTATTAGCTATGTTTTTTGTTAAGTGGATTTCTTCCATTGTTCTTCTCTTTTTTTATATATTTTTCTTTTTCTAATATTTTGATATTTTTGAAATCAAAGCTGTGATTATTTTCAATACCATGTTGTGCTAATGCTGTTGTATTCTTGTTCTTATTATTTTTACAGTTGCTCGATTCTATGCTGCTTGATTCTGGTTTGAAGTTTTTTTGATGTTTCACCTATGTGAAATTATTGTTAAATTATACTACAATTATTGCAGTCCAACCTGTATACCGATGTAGCATAAAATAATAAAGGAATGAAGAGATATAAGGATGAAATTATTCCACTAATGCAAAAGAATTTTAAACATTTTTTACACTATCTGCAAAATAAATGTACGAAAACTATGAACTAAATTAGAATTATTTAAAATTAATGTATTCTGTCAAATAATCAGTCAAAATAATTTTTATTTTCTTATTAAATATTTGAGATTCGTGTAAAAGAAGAATATCATTATAATTATTTGCGTTACCTATCAGTAAATGTGTTTGTGAAACTTTGAACTTATAATTAGGGATTGATAAATTATTAGCCACTTCTATAATTTTCTTTTTATTGAAAACTAGTTGCAAATGTTATACATTCATCTTCAGTTCTAAAAACACAAAAATTCAAAAATCAGCAATTCAAAATACAATTTGGTATAATTATACATATTAAATTAAGTTTATTATAAATTAGTATTATAAAACATTTGTGATTTATGAATTTAATTAAGACAAGAAATCAGATACATGTTGGTACTCAGCAATACTTAACTAGAGTATATCAAACAGAAAACTTTGTACTGGTTACAAGTTTCTGTTTAAAAATTTAATATTTTCTCCTAAAGACAAAATAGCGGAGTATACGAACTAAATTGTAATGATTGTGCAGCCAAATACATGGGAAAAGCTGGAAGATCACTAAAGCAGAGATTAAAAGAACATATACCTGTATATAATAATAAGACAGAGAACTCCAACTTTGCAATTCATTTCACCCCTAAACCGTACCATTTACCTACAATCACACCACCTTTCTTTCATTACAGTCATTTCCGTTACTAATTCAGTGCGAGAACAAACCAATGCAACCTTTTCTGTTTGATATAATCCACTTAAACCTTGGTGAGTACCAACATATATTTCATTTCTTGTGTTAATTAAATTAATAATTCATAAATGTTTTATAATACTGATTTATATTACATTTAATTTAATATGTATAATAATACCAAACTGAATTTTGAATTGCTTATTTTTGATTTTTGTGTGTTTTTAGAACTGAAGATGAATGTATAACATTATGCGGACGTCAATTGAACTTATAAATATCAATGGACTATCCGTTCTTATACATAGAAGAGTCGAAGTTTTATTGTGCATCACGTGAAACAATAATTGAAAAATTTCAAATAGTAATCATAAGAAAATTTTATCGCATACAAAGCAACGAGATATATTGACAAGGTAAATTGTTTGATGGTTGGGATGCGCCCCGCAACTTTCCATTTAGAAGGACAAAGGTTACCGTTAACAAGTTTAACTTGATCAAGATGGAAAGGGTCAACCCGAAGCAAGTTTGCAACCACTTCCGCTACTTCGTCGCAAAGTAATCTGATGTTCTAAAAAAAGAAGTAGTAATCAATTTAATAATTAAATGTATCAAAAAATCAAAATTAATGAAATTGATATTAGTTAAACGTTTTCTTACAAATTCTTTGTCTGTAAATTATTAGCAAAACTAATATATTCGAACTCCCTCCTCCCTTCGTATATCTAAGTAATTTAATCCAATATTGACACTGTGGGGTATGACACATACCAATAAAAATTTAAAGTCCATTCTGAAATTCTCTGTGGCTCACAGAAATTCCTTACCTCTATGTAAATCACAAGGATAGATTTACAATGATAGATTCACAAGTCTAATTGGAGCCACAGAATAGTTATTTATTTTCTGCAGGGAACATCTATCGTGATCTTGAGTGGTGGGACACTCCAGCGTGCAGTTTCTGTCTGGAATTTGAAAATATCTTTTTCAGGTCTCTTAGCATTATTGTTGTAATTTATATATATATATATATATATATATATATATATATATATATATATATATATATATATATATATATATATATATATGGAATATCACAAAACATACATTACTTCATGATTACTTATTTAAACTTATGTTCCACTTAAATCCGATAAAATAAATTTTCTTTTCGGAGCCTAAAAAAAGAAAGGAAAAAATAAATGATCAAAAGTTATTTTTGGACATTTTGAGGCCTCTCTTTAAGGGGCTCCCGGGGCGACCGGCCCCTTCGCCCTGCCCTAGCTTCGCCCCTGTCTGTATAACTAATATTTTTATAAAACAATTGTTCCAAATAAATTATTTATATATAAAATTACATCAGGAATTCCTATTCCTATTATTTCGTTATTCTAATATGAATGTGTGTTAACTGAAACAAGATTCCCTTCTGAGAAGTTTTGATCACTTGAACAAATCAAAACAGTCAATATCTCAAACCGCAGGATATCCTGAACTGCTCAGAAATGCGGTTTATAGCTTATTATTAATTCCGGCTAAGTCAAAGAGGAATTAGTTATAAACTGTTAATACGCCTAAAGTTTGGAAATGTTTTATACTTATAGATTATAAACGACTAAGATAATGTTAGACTATGGCTAATTTTAGACAATCTTACGGTACTCGGAGTTTCTCTCATTTATCATGCTAAACTATTCTATTCGTCAACTTTCAATAATAGCATGCTAAATTTCAAAATATAAAACAAATCAAATAAGAGGCTCAGTTTAACAGATACGATTGTGTGCTATATGCAGTGTAACTCTGCTAAATGGTCGCCATATTGTTTTGACAGCTCACGGATGTCTGTATGAGGTTTCAAAGTGTCAAGTGATTATTTGTTTACATGCTTTAGTTTATTTCAATTTAATTTGTTGTTTTTTTAAGTTAAAAAAGTCGGAAGAAAGTTTGATTTTTATTTTAAAAGCCACATAAAAACAAGGTTAGTAAAATTAAATAAAGTTACATCATTTGACCTCAGACAGCGCCACCATATTTATTTAGCAAGAATTGGTATTAGGAAGTTCTTCAAAAAGTTTTAGCTTGATTTTACATGTCAGCTCTTAGATTCCTCAGGGAAGAAGTAGAGATTATTGGAAAAATAATCGATTATCGGTTATTCCATTTTTTGTTTCACCATTTTTTACTTCCTTGTACGAAGTAAAGGAAGTATTGTATTCGCGAAAATTTGCGGTTTTCAGATTTCGACGGAAATATCCATTTTGACCATTCCTGAATCCATTTTGACTAGTTTCGTCTTAGCGTCTGTACGTACGTTCGTACGTTCGTATCTCGCATAACTCAATAACGGTTAGCCGTAGAAAGTTGAAATTTTGTATTTAGGATTTTTGTAAAATCTAGTTGTGAACCTCCCTTTTTGGTCACTGCTTGATCACTAGAAGTGATACTTTACTCGAAGGTCATAATTGATTTTCATCAAAATTATATTAAAACACTATGAAAAACATCTCAAATTTAGTATTTATAACTTATATATTGATTTAAATAATATACTAGATTTTGGTTTAAATTGAAAAACCGGAGACGGTACTTTACTTGAAGGTCATTTTAGACTTTCATCAAAAATGATAATAAAATATAATTTAAATTATCTCAAATTTGGTAAATAGGGCTTTTATATCGATATGAATGTATTTACTATATTTTAGTTAAAATTGGTGAGCCGAAAAGAGTATTTTACTTGAAGGCCATAATAAGATTACATCAAAAATTATATTTAAATTAAATACATAAATCATATGTTTCAATAATAAAGGTTACAAACGCAATTTGGTTTCCAATCTAATTAAACATTTTTATTACTTGTTTTAAGTGTTAAAATTTAGTGAAAAATACTGGTTTTTCTCCCCATTTGTGTGTGTATGTCAATTAATGGATGGCGCGACGCCGAGTGTCGTTTTTGAGATACTGCAATCTTCGGAAACTAGTAACCAAATTCAGGATCACTTTTTGAGCCACCGATTTATAGTTTAATAAGTCATGTGTTGTCCGCATTAGATATTTTTATTTAAGAAATAGTTGAAAAAAAAAAAAAGCATTTGTTTGTCCAGTTATTATACTTATATTATTAAAAAATATCCGGGGCAAAAAAATAAAAAAACAGAAAAACCGGTTTACCGAAGTGAGAAAAACAACGGTTTTCAGTTAATCCCTACACCAGGGTGGATTTTATCACATAAAAAAAAAATACCTATCTCACAGATTTCATAGTTCTATAAACATGGAATGTTTCTTCTTTCTCACGTTTACTTTTAAAGAGGGTATATTCAGGTTGAAATCGCGCTGAAAATTAGTCCCTTTAGAAAAATTAAATTTCTTTCTACAAGTTGATTTAAGAAAGAGGAAAAATAAGGTGTTTCCATTCAACGAAGAGGAGAAGGCTCCATCTTTACCCTGAATAAATGAATGCCATAAATTTTCTCTCTTTTTTTTTATATGCTTATCTAAAGAAGTCAGGGCAGGAAACTCGTGCATGGTCTGTTCCATTTTTTTTTTCCGGGCTTCCTGATTTATGCCTACTATATCTCCTCGCAACCCAGATGGAAAATCTCTAATGAAAATAACCCTACGAGAGGGACCTACTTTATTGGCTCTAAAGATCAATTTTTAACCCGCTTTTTGTGCTAATGTGAAAAATCAATTATAATCGGCTTATCGAATTTTCATTAACTAGTTATAAACATATTGGTTCCTTGCAAAAAAAAAATCGAAATATGGATATTTCGGTATATATAAAGATTTAAAAAAAAAAACTTTTTTTTTTTCTTTTCCTTATCCGTTCTATAATAATTATCTTTTTAATATAATTTTAAAGAGTTCACATAAACAATACTTAAAATAAACTCAGCAGCATTCACACCTTCTCTCTCATAAGTACACTAAAACAGTTTTTTAAACAATTTTAGTACAATTCTGAACACTACCTATATATTTTAAGTTGTCTAGTTGAAAATATATTTTAAAAGTTTCGGGTTAGTTTCCATAGAATTCTTAGATTCCATTTTTTATACATTAAATAATATAAAAGTAAAAATTATTAAGTTATTTTCTGCTTTTGTATTACATTACATTATTACAGAGCGAATTTTTGACCACAGATTGGCGGATTGGTGAGAGGAGGTTCGGTCGCATCCGTCCCCTTTCGGATGCGCTTGGTTATCCATCTAGTCTTGTACTCATCATAACATACGCTGTATCTATGCTAATTTCGGTCCGATTTCGATGATTCCTTTTTGTATTTTAAGGAATTTAATCCTTTTATATGATTTCATACATAATTTTCCACAAAATACTTACTTTTTGAGTAATGCGCAAATATAATTTTCTTTTCGTTACAACTTTTTCCTCTGCATTTCCTCGTTGATATACTACGTACATGAAAAGTTATCAGGTTTTAAGGAGAAGACATTAGGCAAGTTTCATTATAATTCTGGTCCGATTTTGATGATTCTTTTTTTTTTTTTTTTTTTAGATAATTTAATTAACTTTCATACAATATCATACATAATTTAATATAAAATGCATACATTTTAAGCCATGCGCAAAAAAAATATTCTTTTCATCATAACTTTTTTTTTCTGCATTTCCTCGGTGATTTACTACATATATGAAAAGTTAAAGGCCTTTATGAAGAATAATTTAGGCAAGTTTAATCAAAATCGTCGGCATTAATCAAAAATTATATAAAGTGGCACTTCCGGTTAGTCGATTTAGACGAAAAAGTTGCTATAACATCACATTACCTTAAATAAGTAATTTCATTATCGTACAGCCTTTCGTTTTTAAGCTAAGCTGTTCAAATACACACAGACCATTTTGCGAGACTTGGTCATTTGAACTCAGGGAACTTTAAAAGGTGTATTTCTGTTGAAAACTCGAATTCGAAAATTTTCACGATCGCAATACTTCTTACTATATATTTCATATATAGGAAGGAAAAGTAAAAAACTACAATTATTTTTTAGGATTTAAGAAGTTTTAGGGTTCAACGAGTATCAAAGGCCATTTTTTAAGGTTAAAGAAAAAATATCTGATGTGGACAACACATGACTTCCTTGTACGCCTATTAAACTATAAATCGGTGGCTCAAAAAGTGATCCTGAATTTGGTTACTAGTTTCCGAAGATTGCAGTATCTCAAAAACGACACTCGGCGTCGCGACATCCATCTATTGACACACACACTTACATACTCTTATTTCTGGAGGTCTCATTCCGTTATTATATGTCGTTTTCTTTCAGTAGGTAACTAGGTTCCAAGAGATTTCTTCGTGTTCCGTGACAACATTAGAACTGACAATATCTTTAGATAAAGTATTGAAAATCGACTGTTTCATCATTTTAAGCGGAAGAACCCATTTAACTTATATCTTATTCTCCTATATTTGAGATGTTTTACATTGTATTTTAATATAATTTTTGATGAAAGTCTGATATGACCTTCAAGTAAAGTACCGTTTCCGGTTTTCCAATTTAGACGAAAATCTAATATGTTATTTAGATCAATATATAAATTACAAATACTAAATTTGAGCCAATGTTAATCAAAATTTATTATATTATTTATATTATTATGTAAATCTTATATACATAATTTGAGAAGTTTTGCATTATATTTTATTATAATGTTTGATGAAAATCAGTAATGACCTTCAAGTAAAGTACCACGTCCGGTAATCATGCAGTGACCAAAAACGGAGGTTCGCAACTAGATTTTACAATAATCGTAAATACAAAATGTTAACTGTCTACGGCAAACCGTTTTTGAGTTATGCGAGATACAGACTTACAGACGTCACGAAACTAGTCAAAATGGATTCAAGGATGGTCAAAATGGGTATTTCCGTTGAAATATGAAAACCGAAAATTTTCGCGATTACAATACTTCCTTTATTGCGTATATAGAAGTAAAAACAACAGAACGAACAAAAAAATGTATTAAAAATTTTTTAAAAATTACAAATGTGATTGTAGATTTAATAAGGACGTGTATTAAAAATTAATTTAATATATTTTTTCCACAAAGTAGTTTCTAATGTCTTTCTGTAAATAATTCATCATGGAAGTCGAGTTTTAGTAGCCATCATCACAATAAGAAATACTAAGTTCAACTGAAATTAAAGGTAAATTTCACTCTGTTAGGAAAGAGACCAAAGAAACTCTCTCCTGCGGGTAAAGTAATTGCTTCTTCGGAAACAAGGACCTTTCCGAATTTCCATTGCTTTTCGAAAGGGTTTTTTGTCATATTATTACCCATCCTTAAGCATGTAAACTGAGGGCCATTTTTGATGGCAATTACAGTTTATATTTTTTTTTAATCTGACTTTTTGTTTGATATATAGACATTTTATTCGATTTTTTTTTTGTAGTATAAATTCAAAGTACCTTAAAAAAGTTCGAGATACAGAATCAGTTCGACTGTTTGATTTGAAATGTTGTGAATTGGGTATATTATAAGGAGTCTAAATTATAAACAATACTTTCTATTATGTGACCAACAACTAACTTAACTATGGTCTTATGGGAATGTTTTCTTCTTCGGTCTCATGCCAAATGAATTTTACAAGTTTCATCAAAACGTTTGCAACTATCTAATCCTCGGTTCGGGGATCGCGAATATTATAAAAGCATATCTTCTTATTTTTGTAACGAATGCTTTTTCTTTTAGTAATTTCGAAAGTTTAAGTAGATTATATCGAACAGAAAACTTTTTAGTGGTTTGTTCTGGCACTGAACTTACTAGTTCTGTGCCAGAACAAACCACTACAAACTTTTCTGTTTGATATAATCTGCTTGAACCTTGAACGGAAGATGAATGTATAACATTTGAAAGTAGTTTTCAATAAAAACAAAATTATAGAAGTGGCAAATAATTTATCAATCCCTAATTAGATTGATCCTTCTATACCATCATGCGGACTTCAACATTTATAGAAGAACATTTTAGACATAAATTTGCAATTATAGAAAATTGATATAAAAATATCTGATGTGGACAACACATGACTTCCTTGTACGCCTATCAAACTATAAATCGGTGGTTCAAAAAGTGATCCTGAATTTGGTTACTAGTTTCCGAAGATTGCAGTATCTCAAAAACGACACTCGGCGTCGCGACATCCATCTATTGACACACGCACACACACACAAATGGAGAGGAAAACCAGTATTTTATGCTCAATTTTAACACTTAAAACAAATAATAAAAATGTCTAATTGGATTGGAAACCAAATTGCGTTTGTAACCTTTATTACCCAAACATATGATTTATGTATTTAATTATTTTCCATAAAAATTATTTTTGGATGTAATCTTATTATGACCTTCAAGTAAAGTAGCCTTTTCGGCTCACCAATTTCAACCAAAATATAGTAAATACATTTATATCGATATAAAAGTCCTATTTACCAAATTTGAGATGTTTTACATTATATTTTAATATAATTTTTATGAAAGTCTAATATGACCTTCAAGTAAAGTACCGCTTCCGGTTTTTCAATTTAAACCAAAATCTAGTATGTTATTTAAATCAATATATAATTTATAAATACTAAATTTGAGAACTTTTTCATGGTATTTTAATATAATTTTTGATAAAAATCAATTATGACCTTCAAGTAAAGTACCACTTCCAGTGGTCAAGCAGTGACCAAAAAAAGAGGTTCACAACTAGATTCTACAACAATCGTAAATACGAAATTTCATCTTTCTACGGCTAAAGGTTTTTCAGTTATGCGAAATACGAACGAACGTACGTACTATAATAGACGCCATGACGAAACTAGTCAAAATGGATTCAGGGATAGTCAAAATGGATATTTCCGTCGAAATCTGCAAAACCGAAAATTTTCGGGATTAAAATATTTCCTTTACTTTGTACAAGGAAGTAAAAAATGAAGAAAATGCAAACTCAGACAAAATTGGATGCATTCCTCCTTAAATTATGAAGATATAAAAAAAATATAAAATAAAGTTGATCGGTTCCTTGGCGCCTCACCGCTCTTCCATTCCTCAGCTTTCTTATAGGCGAGCTCTTCTACTACCTCATTCTTCTTGTGGTGAAAAGATACGCAAAATCCAGCACAAATTTCTTGGATAGGGTACTCTCAAAATTGTTTTGCTCTCCTTCACAATATGGATAGACTCTACAGGTTTTTGTTGGTCTACAAAATGGTGGTCGATAAAATGCTGCTCTACCTAGGTATCATCTCTAAAGAAAACATTGTATTTTTATGAATTAATTTTAAGTAATATCAATAACATTATTAATGCGCTTAACAATATTTTAAATTATTATTTCAATGATTTTTTATTTCTCAATGTTCGCGTTTTTTTATGTATACCAACGAAACTAATTGTATCATATTCTTTTATTTTTTTCTAAGGTTTTTACTTCATTATAAGAAGTAAATGAAGAATTGTAATCGCGAAAATTTTCTGTTTTCAAATTTCAACAGAAATATCCATTTTGACTAGTACATTAGTTTGTGGTCACTACATGATTACCGGAAGTGGTACTTTGCTTGAAAGTCATTATTGATTTTCATAAAAAATTATATTAAAATATAATGTAAATTTGCTAAATAGGAATTTTATATTAATATATATTAATTTAGTATTTATATCAATAATGTATTTACTATATTTTGTTTAAAATTGGTGAGCCGAAAAGAGTACTTTACTTGAAGGTCATAATAAGCTTACATCAAAAATTATATTAAAATTAAATACAGAAATCATATGATTCGGTAATAAAGGTTACAAATGCGATTTGGTTTCCAATCCAATCAAACATTTTTATTACTTGTTTTAAGTGTTGAAATTGAGTGTAAATTACTGGTTTTCCTCGCCATTTGTTAGATGAACAAGTCCGCAGCAGGGGAATAAGTTATAAGTTAAAGGGGTTCTTCCGCTTAAAATTACGAAACTGTCGATTTCCAATGCTTTATCAAGTGATATTGACAGTTCTAATGTTGGAACTGTCATCAATCGGAACACTAAGAAATCTCTTGGAAGCTAGTTACCTACTGAAGGAAAACGACATATAATAACGGAATGAGACCTCCAGTAACAAACCTTTTGTCAACCCAGGAAAAAAATGCTTGGGATTTCTTTCAAATGGTCGTCCATGGATTCTTAGGAAATCATATAGATGAAAATTGTCAAAAATATCATGCTGATTTATTAAAACTATCATAGAATGGGTGTGAACATGTCAGTCACTTAAGATACATATACACTGGTTTAAAAAAAAAAATTCTCAGATTACACAGGCCAACGATGAAAAAACTTTTGTACTGAAAATACCATATTCTTATAGTTTTTAGGGTGCTGAATCCAAATATGATATTAAAAAAGCTGTATCATCCACAATTTTAACTATTAAAGCTGTTCAATTCTTTAAAAATCGCTTAATTTAATAAATTTAACTATAAAATGTGAAGAAAGTGTGAGTCTTTTGTGTGGGTTTTTGTGTGTATCAATAGATGGATGTCGGGACGCCGAATGTCAATTTTTGGAAACTAGTAACCAAATTCAGTATCACTTTTTGAGCCACGGATTTATAATTTAATAGGCGTACAAGGAAGTCATGAGTTGCCCATATCAGATATTTTTTCTTTAATTATATTTTATTTATAAAGAAATTCTTAATTATCGTCCACAATTAATATTCTTTTCCCAAATTTAATTGGGTGCAGTTTGGAGAAAGTCGAACAATTTCCAGCGTACGTTGAAAGGTAAGGTTGTGCTAGGACACAAATTTGTTATCCTAAGAACACCCCAAGAAGATTCAAGACAAAAATGTTTTGGGAAACATCGAAAAAATGTTTTTCGTTTCACTCAACTAAAGACATGTCATTTGTTATCACTAGGTGATCTCTGCAGTCTTGATCTGCAGACGAGAGTGTAGAGAGTGTAGAGAGTGTAGAGAGTGTAGAGAGTGTAGAGAGTGTAGAGAGGTTGTGATTATACCGAGATGAATAGGCGGAAGTTTCAATGCACATCTGGGACGTGTGAGAACTTCATTTGTCGAAGGCTTTTGAGATAACGTGGCGTGAAGCGTAGGCTGCTCGTGCATTTCACACAACCGAGATTCTTTTAGAATTACAGGGACTGTTTTTATTGTCGGGATTTGTTTTGAATTGTCGCAATGAATCCTGTGCCGCACTTTATCAATGATTTTTTTGTTTCTTCGATAATAACTTTAATTTATTAAATAATATTGCAATATTAACTTCAAATACACAAGGATACTAATGCAGATTAAACTATCTGGTAAATACACGATCAAGATTTTACTTAACAATACAATAGTCAAAATTAATCCACAAATATAATGTGAAATGTGTAATAGGAAAAACAAAGAAACACTTTATCATATATTGTTTAAATGCCTTATATACAGTAATTTGAGGTTGAGAATTTACCAAGGGATATAAAATCTTAATGGGCTTGAAATATTTAAACCGAAAACGATAGATGATATGAGAAAGATGTATTTTTTATTTGCTAGAATTTCAAATTATAGAGAGTTGGTTGGGTAGACATAATTAAACGATATCCTTATCTCAATGTAGAATGTTACTTGTATAATAATTTTTGGCTTTATGTTTATTTGATTATTTACATTCATAGTTTTAGTTGTATAAGTTTTAGCCTTGTTTGTGATAATTGAGTTTTTAATTTTGTATTTATCCTTCATTGACATATATTTTAACATGTAACGTTGTGATATCATTGAATTTATTGTATTTATCATATAATTTTGTCCATGTAGTTAGTTTTAGCAAATTATGACATTTTTAGAGATTGATAAATTATTTGCCACTTCTATAAATTTGTTTTATTGAAAACTAGTTTCGAATGTTGTACATTCATCTTGAAAAACGCTTAAGCGCTAAAACTTCGAAAATAATAAATACAATTTATTATGATACGTAAACAATAAAGAATAAAATTTAAAAAAAATATTCGGAGAAAAAAACGTTTCAGGTATTTCCTGTAAAGTTTGCTAAAGCCTTTTTCAAAAAAACGACGTCTTTTTCTATTAATATATATATATATATATATATATATATATATATATATATATATATATATATATATATATATATATATTAATTATATATTTACATATTAATATATATATATATATATATATATATATATATATATATATATATATATATATATATATATATATATATAAGTTAAAACTTGTTCGGCACGAAACACAAAAAAAAAGAGAGGTTGGGAGGATGAAACGTACACCACAATGTCTAGAATACAACTGACTTTATTTACTTTTCTACAGCCTTATATAGGATTTGCTATGTTTATTTATATATTTTTCCCCATAATCCTAAACTCTCCACTTAACTCCCCCGCACCAGTTCACGAAGTGAACTCTGAGAAAAAATATATAAATGAACATCAGCACAAAATATAATATACAGAAACCAAAAGATATATACAAATAACTACATAATGCTTAACCACTCTAAAAAAAAAAAAAGAAAACGAACTGTTAAAACAACCCACAAAACAAAATTACAGACTTATAACTAAAACTACTTATAATCACTAATTTACAATAACTAATCAACACAAAGGCCCATAAAACTATATACAAAAAGACTTAAAACTAGGTCGAGTTAACAAAAGGATAACTTCGATGTGCTCTATTCACTGAACTATATACACTTCCACAATTGTCTCAATTGTTACCCGCGTCCAAAGGGATGCGGAGATGCCTGACGTGGGTATGTCGCACTCTTTGTGCGCCTTGAATCTCATGTATCGATACAATATTGTGTTCTCTGAGTGCTACCACCCTGAACGGTCCCTCGAACCGGGGTTCTCCTTTTGTCCGACGAGAAGGTGGTCGGCGGTAAACGATCGACCCCAGCTTGATCCTATGTGATTGATCTGGCGCGGCCATACCGACCCGTACGGCTCTCGCTTCCTTCCCCTTAGCGATTCTACTGCGGGTTTTCACAGTAGTTTCCCACAACCGTCGCCGCCTATGTGATACCGTATCGCGCAACTGCGTAGTCATCGCCGTTAAGAGGTCGCCTCTGTTGCGCAGGGGATGTCCGAACACTACCTCGACTGGTGTGAACCCCGTAGCCGCGTGAATGGTATTATTATATGCCAAAATCGCTCTTGGCATTGCCGCCTCAGGTCCTAATTCCCTGTTGATATGAAAGAGGCGTAAATGCTCTCCTAGCGTACTATGGAACCTCTCTATGGCCCCTCTTGCCTGCGGATTCCCTGGGGAGTTGAAGTGCCAGTCGATCTGAAGTTCGGCACATTCCGTAGTAGTACGACTATTGCGAAATTCCCTTCCCCCATCCGAGGTCACCCTCTGGGGCACCCCGTAGCAAGCGATCCACTGTAATAGCCCTTCCCAAATAGCGTCGGCAGACCTTGACTCGAGCGAATACGCCATGGCCAGCTTGCTAAACGTATCTAAAATCGTAAGCCAGTGTGACCCCTCCCAGGAAAATACGTCCACTTGAACGTCTAATAACGGAGAATTTGGTGTCGGGGTTATTTCCGGATGAATAACAACGGGGTGTCGGTCGTATTTCGCTCGATGGCACACCGTGCATTCTATCAGTACTGCGCGAACGGAGCGTTTCATATGGTGCCAATAATATCGCCGTTGAAGCGCAGCCAACGTTTCTGGAACCCCCCTGTGGTTCGTCTTGCCCTCGTGGTAAGCGCGTACCAGCTCCCGCTGCTGTCCCTCGTCTTTGATCGTCTCGACCAGATGTCTACATAAAACGAAGTTTCTATCCCCCCCTATGCGTTCAGTTTCCCACATGTGCCTTATGCGGTCCAAAACTGTCTTATTGCCGACGTACAAGTGATACGTCTTTCCCCTTTTCGTTGTCGATTCCAAGATCGTTGCAATCTCATTAGGGGTTATCGAGGCCAAAGTCCATACCGTGACGATTCTATGCCGTCCGTAACGCTCGTGCTCCGATTTAGAGATACCTGCGGTTCGAGTTTTCCAGATAATCTGCCGGGTATGCCGATTAATCGGCGAATCACTTTCGGGGAGCTGGGGTGGTCTCGCCATAGCCGGGGTCTCGTCTGCGTCCACCGTGTCCTCATCTACGTGTACACTATCGCGACTGTCTGGGTCCTGCGACGGCCCCCCGCCGTGTAAAGGATTCGCGTATATCGCTCGGGAAAGCCAATCAGCGACAACGTTTTTGCTACCTTTCTGGTGGGCAATGGAGAAGGAATAAGCCCGTAACCTTTCTTTCCAACGTCCCACCCGTGCTGACGACTCCTTCAGGCCGTCTGTCCACAATAGGGGCTTATGGTCGGTGCGAAGCTTGAAATGCCTTCCAAAAATGTACGGCTTAAAGTATTCTACCGCCCAGACTACTGCTAGTAATTCACGCTCCAGGGCGCTATATCGGGTTTCCGCATCAGAAAGCTGTTTGCTAGCGAATGCGATTGGGCGGTCCCCCGAATCATCCTGTTGTGATAACACTGCCCCGAGTGCCTTATCGCTCGCGTCGGTGGTAACGATAAACTCGCGGGAAAAGTCGGGAAAGGCGAGTACCGGCTCCCCCATGAGTGCAACTTTACACTGCTCAAAGCACCGCAGATGCTCCTCCGTAAAAACAAACGGCCGCCCTTTCTTTAGCAATTGGGTCAAGCTCGCGACTGTGTCCGCTACATGAGGAACAAACCGTCGATAGTAGTTGACCATGCCGAGAAAACTCTTGAGGGATTTCTGGTTAGCGGGTGGCTTTACTTTAGAAATTGCCTCGACCCTCGCTGGGTCTGGTCGTACTCCATCGGCCGACACTATGTGCCCCAAAAATTTTATTTGCTTCTGGCAAAACACCGATTTCGACTCTGACAGCCTAAGACCGAATTCCCTAATTCTAGACAAAACTGCACGGAGATGGTTCTCATGCGTCGCGGGGGATGGGCTAAAGACAATTAGATCATCCATGTAGATCTGACAAAAGTCTTCGCCCAAGCCGCGTAGAAACTCATCCATGAGTCTTTGGAAGGTCAGAGGTGCGTTTTTAAGCCCAAATGGCATGCGCACAAATTCGTAGTGCCCCCTACCGAATGTAAAGGCCGTTTTCTCGATGTCTTCGAGACGCATGCGCACCTGATGATACCCCGCTTTCAGGTCAAGCGTTGAAAACACCCGAGCGCCAGCGAGTCTGTCTAGCATATCCTCCAACCGCGGTAACGGATACCTCTCGTCCACAGTGTTCTCGTTGAGTTTCCTATAGTCAACGACGAGACGATATGAAGGTCCCGCCCGAGGATCGGTTTTACGTTTCTCCACTACCCATAATGGACTACTAAACGGAGAGGTGCTTTCTCTAATAATTCCCTGACGCAAAAGAACCTGGATTTCCTGTTGGATTATGGCAGTTAGTGACTGCGGATATCTCCGCCCCTTCGTATACGAAATTTTGTTTTCTTTCAAATTAATTTCGTGGCATGTCCGCCCGGTAGCCGGTAATGCCCCCCCTTCCACATAGAACGCATCCCTAAACTCCTCGAGTAACGCCCCTATTCTGCCGTCCTTTGCCCCCGCCGTTAGGGTAGTCGTACGAAAACTTGACTGCGCCGTTCGGAACCGGCCCTGGTGTGTCTTACTCCCCAACTGTATTTTCCAGTTACCGTTACTCCCTTCTAACCGAAAACCAACCGAATCTAGGACATCGCATCCAATTAAGACATCGTACTGGGGTGCTAGTTCACTCAGCACGTGGACAGCCATTGTTACATCGCGCCCCGTTAATTCTCGCAAATTCCATTGATATTCTCCCAGCACTGCGCAGGCCCCGCTCAAAGTGGTTATCGAACATCTACATTTCTCAACCCCGTCAGTACACCCTAGCATCCCTTTGCTCACGAGAGTACTCGTGCTCCCCGTATCAATGAGGGCCCTAATCTTCCCCTGACTCCCCTCTACTGTGGGCAACCTATCCCACACATTACATATAGTATTTACCTCATATTTATAGTCTCTGTGGTTGCCCGCGTCTCCTCAAATTTGGGTCTCCTTCCTCGCCGTTGCTGCTGTTGCTGTTGGCCGTAGTTTCCTGCTGCTACGTCCCTTCGTGATTTGTGCCCACGAAGTCGGCTGCTCCTCCTCTTCTCCGCTAGAGCTTGATGATGTTGTTTCCCCCGAGCTCGATGATGTCGCACGACGTGCGTGCCGCGTCCGGTGCGTGTTAACTTCCATTGGCTCCTCTCGTGATCTCTTCGAATGGATCCATGGACATGCCCGTGCTACATGCCCCTTTTCACCACACTCGAAGCATTTCACGGACGGGCAGTTCGCCGCAATGTGCCCTGTCCTGCTGCACTCGTAACATCTCCTATCATCTTTACGTGGTTTCCGAGAGGTGAACCTTTGCCCATCTTCCTTTCTACGAAATCCACGCTCGTCTCTGCGTGAGCTGCGCTCCTCTTTGCGGCCGCTGCGCTGTTCGTCTCTCCTTGGCGGAAGCCTCTGAAAGTTTCTCCTATGCCTGGGTCCCACTTGCTGCCACCCATGCTCCGACTGAACCTCGTCTTCTTCCTGCTCCCGCGCCTCGCGATCCATGACTTCTCTGACGCAGTCTAGGAAAGTCTTTTCTGCAGCGAATTTTTCTTTCGTCCTTAAATTTCTTCCTAACTGCACCTTCAGAATTTTATCGTAAATGGCCAACTGTTGGCCTGCCTCTGCCTGGCCGACGGTCTCGACGATCTTCTCTGCAATAGCTACGTATTGGCGTAGCATCGTTGCTGCAAACGAATACCCCGACTGCCCTGCCTGGCGGGTTTCCGTAAACAGCCGATACAGATCTTCTTCCGGCGACCATCTTCCTCCGCCAAACGCCTGTTTTAGACGCCGCACCACCTCGTCCCACGCCGTCAGCTCGTCTGCCTGGATGTAATTTAGAATACTGCGTCGCACCCTTCCTACTAACGACGCCCTCAATTCTAAGACATCCAGTTGATCTACCAATCCCGCTGTTATCTTAGACTCCAGCAGTACGTGAATTTGTTGCCCTCTCTTCAAGAAATGATTAAGATGGCCTATCTCACCTCCGAACTTTTCCAACTCCGCTATCGCAGTTTTCAAGTACGTGGCCGTCGCGGTCCTCATCCGCATCCATTCCAAACGCATCATTTCCGCGTTAACCGCCTGCATCATCTCAGCGCTCGCTGCTGTTGAGGTGTTACTTTCTTCCGTCATCCTCGCAGACGTCTGAAGTTCGCTCTGAATTTCGCGTACCACTTCGTCTAAAGTGCTTGGTCGAAGCGGCATATGCGCTAGCGAAATTAATTTCTGTTAGGACTCGCTAATATCTAAAGGTCCCGGGTTTCGGCACCAGTTAAAACTTGTTCGGCACGAAACACAAAAAAAAAGAGAGGTTGGGAGGATGAAACGTACACCACAATGTCTAGAATACAACTGACTTTATTTACTTTTCTACAGCCTTATATAGGATTTGCTATGTTTATTTATATATTTTTCCCCATAATCCTAAACTCTCCACTTAACTTATATATATATATATATATTAATTATATATTTACATATTAATATATATGTATAGATAGACATAGACGTCGTTTTTTGATAAAGGCGTAAGCAAAATTGAAACGTTTTTTTCCCCGAATAATTTTTTTTTTTTAATTTTATTCTTTAAAAAAATTCTGTGTAAAGTAAGATTTTATTAAGTTGAACAAACGGTTATAATTACAATATATTGCTACGGCTTCTAGCGCTGACCAAGGCCAGAGTGACGACTGAGAGTCATCAGGATTTGGTGTTTACGTATCATAATAAATTGTATTTATAATTTTCGAAGTTTTAGCGCTTAAGCGTTTTCCAAAATACGATATATTTGTATGTGTATATATATATATATATATATATATATATATATATATATATATATATATAGATAGATAGATAGATAGATAGATAGATAGATAGATAGATATATACATAAAGGACATCCTCGAAGCGCCCAAAACTGTTTTCTAGGGGTTATGAAACGGATTTTAGATGCATCCACACATTCCTCCGATGTCCTTCGATGCAGTGCAAAAGTCTTTCGTGGTAAATTCAACTATATTACAGTCAAATTTTATTATAATAATTAAGAGCAAAGGTATTTCAAATGAAGCTCAAGAACTGGCATCTAGCAAACTTCGAAGTTTTTTTAAACAATTATAACCTTCCGTAAATTTCACAATGATAGCCCAACTTCTAAATAATTAATAACCTAATGAGTCAAGATCTAATTATTTATATCCTTATCAATTCCGGTCCTTTCCATTACCGGAGAATTAATGAGCTATAAATTATATCCCCAAACTCGGCTCCAGAGGCAATGGCTGATTAAAACTGGATTCTTCTCCAGATAATTGAATTCGTTTCAGGAATTAATTATCGTGTTTTTGTCGCAATAGTTTTCGAACATCATTTTGAATGTCTTAATTTAAGACAGAAATGAATAATGAAATAATAGATTACAATTGCGACGCATTTCTTTATTTTATTATTATTCTTTATTTCTTGGAATAAAAAGGAACTATATATTTAACTAAAATTTAAAATTTTAATCACAGTGAGCATCTTATAAAACAGGTTCAAGCTATTAAAAAGATAATTAAAAAAATCTTATATATATATATATATATATATATATATATATATATATATATATATATATATATATATATATATATATAAGATTTTTTTAAATTATTAATAGCTTGAAACTGTTTTATAAGGTGCTCGCTGTCATTAAAGTTTTTTTTAAATATATAGTATACATATATATATATATATATATATATATATATATATATATATATATATATATATATATTGGAGTAGGGTAGCTCAGTGAGTAAGGCACTGTGCTACTAATCTCAAGGTCTCGAATTCTAGGCCAGTTAAGGCAGATATTTATTTATTCTGTATTCAGTCGTGGATCGACCAAGCGAGATCGGGAGACTCTCCTTGGGCTTACACAGCCTATATATATATGTGTGTATATATATATATATATATATATATATTGGAGTAAGGTAGCTCAGTGAGTAAGGCACTGTGCTACTAATCTCAAGGTCTCGAATTCTAGGCCAGTTAAGGCAGATAATTATTTATTCTGTATTCAGTCGTGGATCGACCTAGCGAGATCGGGAGACTCTCCTTGGGCTTACACAGCCTATATATATATATATATATATATATATATATATATATATATATATATATTGGAGTAAGGTAGCTCAGTGAGTAAGGCACTGTGCTACTAATCTCAAGGTCTCGAATTCTAGGCCAGTTAAGGCAGATAATTATTTATTCTGTATTCAGTCGTGGATCGACCTAGCGAGATCGGGAGACTCTCCTTGGGCTTACACAGCCTCTATAAGGTAGGTAACCTTAATTCGGGAGAAAAGCATGCGGTTGTGCCTGATCTCGGCCGAATCACCACCTTGCACAACCGTTGGATTTGAAAACTGTATGCTCCTTACCTAGTACAGAACCCAAGATCCTTCACGGGTTGTAGTGGTACAGGTTTTTTTTGTATGCATATATATATATATATATATATATATATATATATATATATATATTGTCTCGTCACAAAGTTTCTCTCTGTATAACTAAATAGTTTCAAATTGCATATATAGCCTGTGATACATATGAAATGTATTAGATCAGTACTTCGAAAAACCTCGGAATAAATAAAAATCACAGGTTTTATTGCAATCTCTCTCGCTAGAAAAACCCAGATTGGCTGTTCCCTGAATTCTCGCCAATAGGTATCTTCCACCATTTGTTAAAGCCTTCCACCATTTTCTTTTCGCTAGGATGCATAGTTTCCGAGATATCAGCGAATAACAAAATAAACCCTGTAACCCTGTACTATTAATTAGGCATTGATAAATTATTTTCCACTTCTATTATTTATTCTGTATTCAGTCGTGGATCGACCTAGCGAGATCGGGAGACTCTCCTTGGGCTTACACAGCCTCTATAAGGTAGGTAACCTTAATTCGGGAGAAAAGCATGCGGTTGTGCCTGATCTCGGCCGAATCACCACCTTGCACAACCGTTGGATTTGAAAACTGTATGCTCCTTACCTAGTACAGAACCCAAGATCCTTCACGGGTTGTAGTGGTACAGGTTTTTTTTGTATGCATATATATATATATATATATATATATATATATATATATATATATATATATTGTCTCGTCACAAAGTTTCTCTCTGTATAACTAAATAGTTTCAAATTGCATATATAGCCTGTGATACATATGAAATGTATTAGATCAGTACTTCGAAAAACCTCGGAATAAATAAAAATCACAGGTTTTATTGCAATCTCTCTCGCTAGAAAAACCCAGATTGGCTGTTCCCTGAATTCTCGCCAATAGGTATCTTCCACCATTTGTTAAAGCCTTCCACCATTTTCTTTTCGCTAGGATGCATAGTTTCCGAGATATCAGCGAATAACAAAATAAACCCTGTAACCCTGTACTATTAATTAGGCATTGATAAATTATTTTCCACTTCTATTATTTATTCTGTATTCAGTCGTGGATCGACCTAGCGAGATCGGGAGACTCTCCTTGGGCTTACACAGCCTCTATAAGGTAGGTAACCTTAATTCGGGAGAAAAGCATGCGGTTGTGCCTGATCTCGGCCGAATCACCACCTTGCACAACCGTTGGATTTGAAAACTGTATGCTCCTTACCTAGTACAGAACCCAAGATCCTTCACGGGTTGTAGTGGTACAGGTTTTTTTTGTATGCATATATATATATATATATATATATATATATATATATATATTGTCTCGTCACAAAGTTTCTCTCTGTATAACTAAATAGTTTCAAATTGCATATATAGCCTGTGATACATATGAAATGTATTAGATCAGTACTTCGAAAAACCTCGGAATAAATAAAAATCACAGGTTTTATTGCAATCTCTCTCGCTAGAAAAACCCAGATTGGCTGTTCCCTGAATTCTCGCCAATAGGTATCTTCCACCATTTGTTAAAGCCCACCCTAGCCACACCAGATACTCATTCCTAACGCGTTGGACTACTCAAAATATAATCATTATAATAGTCACCTACGATAACCCCAGCGGTAACTTATCAGAACCTCCATACCTCATGATGTACAACCCTCTCGCCTGTCTCCTGTTACCGCAGTAACAGCTCGCTACCTGTTCCCCATATCTGGGTTCAGCCCTAGGCCAGTCTATGGCGAACCCGGAGTTCACCGTGCAGTTCCAAGCAATACCAGGAATATGGTTAATCTCTTCATAATCAGGCCTGATTTCACCGAGAATAGTCACCAGAGAAATAGTTATCGGTTGCAACCGCCGCCTAAACTTCACAATTTTTCTAGTTATTTATTAGTTTATGTTATTTATCCGTTTTTGTGTAAATTATAAACCTTTTCTCAGCATGTTTATATAATCAATTATGACAATCCTCTCCTTCCTATTTTAATAGGTATGCGAATCTATTATTTATTAATCTTTAGAGGTTAATGCCTCAACACACACACAACATATACACACATATACATATATATATATATATATATATATATATATATATATATATATATATATATATATATATATATATATATATATATATGAAGCGTCGAGTTCCAAACCAGCCAAGTGCTACCCAATAAAGGTCATGGATCGTTATTAATGCACAGCTGGTGGTTATATCTTGTTTTATTTTTCTCTGCCACTTAGATACCTGTTTATAGATAATAAGAAAAAAAATTTCAAGAAATAAAATTTATTTACATGCTTCTGTCAGCAAACACTTTTTGGAGTTGGCTGGTTTAGGAACGCCATTAAAAATATATGTATGTAATTTTGTAATATTTATCTAAATAAACGCAAATTTCTGATTATTTCTCAAGAAAATTATTTAAAAATGAATTTCTGAACAACAATTAATTATTAATTTTATTTTTTACATTATTATTTGTAATATACAAGTTTTATTTTTAAATTGGCTTGTTATTAATGAAGTTCCCTTTTTTATCCCGCTCCGTAATCCGAATTTTTCACTGATCTGAACCCCTCTGGTTTTAATTAGGTCGGATTAGCGAGAGTCTACTGCAGTCCCAATGGCTTGAAATGGTAAACGGTGCCGCAGTTTTCGTAAAATTGATTTTGGTCATAAGATACATCCAAAAGCAAAAACCAATCATAAAAAAATTACCATTAAAAAATGTTAGAGACTAATTTTAGTCTCGGACTTCACTATTTCGGTGCTATCTTTATCTGGAATTAATCTTATTTTGAGAACAGTCTATAAAAGTCTAAAGGTTAAGCTTAGTCTAGAACTAAAATAAACAATGGACAAGCCAAGCGGCCTCTTTATTTCTGGGTATCAAATCCGTCCCCATGAACTAAAATTAGTTCTAATTTTCTTAAATGTATACAAAAAAAAACAAGTACTTTGAAAATGTATAAGGAAGATAAACACGAAGCTTCTTAATAAATTAAAAGCTCGAAACAGTTGACATTGTCCGGAGATTCCAAGCTTAGTAATCATTAATTAACTGAGAAGCTTGTAGAGAAAATTAAAGTAGAGACACTCTCCAAACATTGTTGAATAGAAGGCAAAATAAATCTTCTTCTCTTCTAGGGCAGAATCGGGTTTGAAACAACATTTTCAGTAGTTCTTCAATCCCCATTGAGCTAACTTCAATTCATTTAGCTTGACCGAAGCGAACGGCTAGATCGATTTTCAAGTTTGATGATAAAAATTACGCAGAGAATTCTCGCGAATATTTTTAAACAATTTGAGCTCAATATACTGAAAAAATATTTTATTATATTTAAAGTACTCTCGGCTTTTTGTTGATGTTTGATATAATATCGTGTGTAAGGTCATGATATTATATCATATGTGATAAAATATAAATTTCTATTGTCTTCTTTCTTATAATTTCTCAGTAAATTCCTGTAATCATTAGTTAGTCAGTGGCTTAAGACTCCCAGCAATATGTAAAATAATAAATGCAGACATTTTAATTATGGACAATGGGAGAGAAATAAACAAAACAGTAAAGAAAATTCTGATGATGAGGAAATATTTCCCGGAAACGTTAATGGAATAAAGAAGAAGATTATACCTGGAAGTTATATTTTGCCCTTTAATAATATAAATTGCTAAGACTGTAAACTAAAAACCGTTTAATTAAAAAATAATTTAATTATAAATTTAATTTTATTTAATAATAATAATTAATAATTTTATTTAATTTTTAATATTTAATTTTACTTAATTATAACCCTATCCGAATGTACTAAGGGACCGAATGTACTTGAAAATCTACACAAGCACCAATATATCGCTATTTATTTTTCAATTTGCCGCATTTTTTAATTTTTCAATTTTTTTTTATTTACCTATCTATGAGCGCGTGTATCTCGAAAACTACGCGAAATAGAGAAAAAATGAATAGAATTAATCTTCAAGAACATTTTGTCAGCTTTAATTTCGTAAAATTTTCTTTTCGCTAGGATGCATAGTTTCCGAGATATCAGCGAATAACAAAATAAAAAGGGACCTTCTACCGTCTCATTTTTGTTACTTTGACCGTGTCATTTTTTAGGTTAAGCGATACGGCCCAATACTTTTGTAGGTCACTGCGTTAATTAAACACGAAATAGATCCCCAATCATGTGTGCTTCGATGTTTAGGGCCTATGTCTGAAAAAACTGCCCATAAAAATTGACACTGCCAGTCTGACCATTTAATACTACTGCTATTTATTAAACAATTGCGTGAAAATCAGCTGGTTGTTGATAAGTTTTCATAACCTCGTTATTTTGAAATATTGGAGGTAGAACAAGCCATTTGTAGGCCAATATGTTTTTACGATTTCCTCATCAAATTATCTTACGATTCAAGTGAAAAGAAAAGGGTTGTTCATACCTTTTTAGTAAACCATTAAATTGACATTTTTTCCGATTTCTAGTTTAAAATTAAACCATTCACGAAGTTTTAGACGATTGTTAATTATTTGAAAAAAGGATCCTGTAACCCTGTACTATTAATTAGGCATTGATAAATTATTTTCCACTTCTATAATTTCGTTTTTATCGAAAACTAGTTTCAAATGTTATACTTTCATCTTCAGAATTAAAAACACACAAAAAATCAAAAATAAGCAATTAAAAATACAGTTTGGTATTATTATACATATTAAATTAAATACAGAATAAATTAGTATTATAAAACATTTATGAATGAAAAAAAACAACATAAATTCATCAAAGACTCACAAGTTAAATTAATACATCGCGTTGAAAACACCCTCAAATTAAATATACATGAATCACTTGAAATAATAAAATCCTTCAAATCCAATCCAGATTTTTTTCTTAAATGGCCAAATAAATATCTTCAATAGTCCAATCTTAAATTTATTCCCATCCATAACAGAAAAAACAATTACTTACCGGAATTACTGGAAAAACCCGGACCCTTAAACCGTTTACCTATAAACACCCCACATTTCTTCCATTGCTAGTTCAGTGTGAGACCAAACCAATACAAACTTTTCTCTTTGCTATAATCTACTAAAACCTTAGTGAGAACCAACATTTATTTCATTTTCTGTCTTAATTAAATTCATAATTCATAAATGTTTATATTATATTACTGATTTATATTATATTTAATTTAACATGTATAATAATACCAAGCTATATTTTGAATTACTTATTTTTGAATTTTTGTGTGTTTTTAGAACTGAAGATGAATATTCGAAAATATTTTTTAATAAAACAAAATTATAGAAGTGGCAAATAATTTATCAATATCTAAATAGATTGATTTTTCTATGCCATCATGCGGATACCACCTGTACTATTAAGCTAGCATATCTGTATGTTTATAGCAAAGCAAATACTAACAGATATTAAATAGTCCGATGAAGTCACAATGTAACAGAAAAAATGTCTATACTAAATTATACATAATAGCACGTTATTCGCACTCAGCTGCTGATGAATTCATTAACTGGAGCAAAATTTCTCACGAAATAAGCTCTCGAAAAGAGTAACATTTTAATTTGAATGCTCAGAAAATCTGTAATAAAATTTTCTCATCTCTCTTTTAGTAGAGTGTTAAAGTAAATCAACTTCCAAACACCCTTGTGGTCATCAGCCCTTTGATACGACTCGAACGGTTTTGATGGAATTCCATCCAAGCCCATGCATGGCTTCTCAAAGGCCTACTAACAGTTTCTTAAGGATCATCGATATTTAATTAACAATTTTGAATCGTTTTTTAATTTAAAACGAACATTTTATTCCTTATTAATTTTATTGCTACAGTATTTTAAAATGTGTCGCTTTAATTAAAAAAAAAAAAAAATACTTGTTGGATGTTGTCAGATTAGATATCGAGATTAAACTCTATTATTTGTTACCTTTATTTCTTTATTCTCACCTGTCCAAAAAAAAATCGGGAACCAGTGAATTTTCTGGCTAAATATTTCGTATTATGGCATGATAGAGAATAATATCGAGCGGCAGCTGTCTTTGATTTACATTATAAGACATGGAGATCCCTCATCCGGTGCCTTTTCAGTCTTCTGTGAGTATTATCTGGCATGTTGGTTATGGACATGCACTGTATAAGTGAGTTAATATTTGTAGTGGCCCGTATATGTTCGCTAACTGTTGTCTGTATGTAAAGTAATATTGCTAACGTACCATGGAACTTCATCTATAGTCGTATAATTTTTTTATTGGAAAATTTGAAGTTTACTTATATATGTCTTACCTGCACAGTATGTATGTGTTTATTATTCTCAATGATGAACCTTAGTTAATCGACCAAGAAATAAAAAAATTTAACCATCCTTAAAATTCGAGATTTTACGCTTCAAGATAACTGGAATCCAAAAATCTAATAAGCACTTCCAGACTTACTCCATTTTTTTTAGATTTCTCATTAACCCCAGGTTAATCTTAGAAACTCGATATTGTCGTCCGCCATTTCGTTTCGAAATTGCGTCATAGTAAAGGTTTCATGTTCCTATATCTCGATCATTATGAAAATGGGAGTAAAATATAAATTTTTCTGGAATTATTATACCAAAGCCTTTAAAATTAATAACTAAAAAAATCCAAATATTTTTATTATATTTTATTAATTTTATTTACAACTATTAGCAAATAATAATCCATAGTTTAATTTGTGGTTCTTGGGTATAGGGTTACAAGTCATTTTTCTACGACAGTGGATTTAAGTTATCTATTGTCATTTACGATGAACTTTACCTTAGAGAAAAAAATATATAAGTTTATAACAGCATTCGCATTCCATATCAACTATTCAAAGGTTATTTTCATTATGAAGAACAAAATATAACTTAAAATAACTTATTGTCGCGCCTTAAACCAGTTGTTCCCCTTCACCCATTGGCGTAACTTGAATGAGCGGAATAATAATAATAATAATAAATTCTTTATTTATTCCACGACATGTCCCTTTAGAATAATATTACATGTAAAATCAGTAGAGCTTTAGATCCTTAGAGTAGAACAAAAAAGAATATGATATTGCGTAAATAATAGCATAAATAAACAAATAAGAAAAAAATGAAATCATAATAAATAATAATGACATAACTTTTAAACCTTTAAGGAAAAATAAACTCTTACAGTTTAGAATAAAAATATACTTGCAATATTAATACATTAAAAATAAATACAGTGATAGAGAATAAATTTATATCATTAATAAAAGTAAAAATAATGCATTAATACATAATTGGGTGCAAATTTTAGTTGAAAATAAGGAGTACATATTTATAAATCTTTTGGAACTGCATGGGCATGAAGTGACTGAATAGACGGGATTTAAAGGTGGGAAGAGTATTGGAGCAACGGATGGAAGAAGGGATGAGGATCGTATAAGAAAAGATTTGTCAAAAGCTGCGGATCGGTGGGCAGTTATACATAAATCTGAAGACCGAGAACGGGTATGGCAGATATGAACAGAGGATTTGAATTTAAGGAAGTCGACGATGTACGATGGACGGCGGGATTGGATGACTTGGTAGAGGAAGGATGCCAGGAAGTACTTACGATGGTAGGAAGGGTACAGCCACTTCAACTCTTCATAGAATCGGGAGACAAAGGCGTAGTAACAGTGCCGGAAAACCCTCGAGAGGCGCCCAAAAAATTGAAAATATCAAAAGAAATTATTAAAAACTTCGTTTTCATCAAGTTTACTGAAATAACGTCTATAGATTAATAAAGGATAAAAGAGGAATGTAATTTGAAGGAACAATTAAAAAGGAATACGATGGTAGAAGGAATCCTAAGACCTAATATTTTTATCATATCACGTTAGCTCCTTTGTTTTAGCACATTCTAAAACCGAGTAAACTCTAGAAAACGCCAGTTAAGAATACAATTAGGGATTGATAAATTATTTATATAACAAAAAAATACAAATTATATGTTTCATAATCAGTTGACGTCCGCATGATGGTATAGAAGGGTCAATCTGATTAGGGATTGATAAATTATTTGCCAACTTCTATAATTTTGATTTTATTTAAAACTAGTTTCAAATGTTATACATTCATCTTCAGTTCTAAAAACACACAAAAATTCAAGAATAAGCAATTCGAAATAGAGTTTGGTATTATTATAAATATTAAATTAAATGTAATATAAATTAGTATTATAAAACATTAATGAATTATGAATTTAATTAAGACAAGAAATCAAATTTGGTACTCACCAAGGTTGGTACTCACCAAGATTTAAGTGGATTACTTAATAGATAGATCTAGATTAATTGTAGATAGATCTTAAACTCCACTTAAACCTTAGTGAGTATCAATTCATAAATGTTTTATAATACTAATTTATATTACATTTAATTTAATATGTATAATAATACCAAACTGTATTTTGAATTGCTTATTTTGGAATTTTTGTGTGTTTTTAGAACTTAAGATGAATTTATAACATTCAAAACTAGTTTTCAATAAAACAAATTTATAGAAGTGGCAAATAATATATCAATACCTAACTAGATTCTTCCTTCTATACCATCATGCGGATGTCAACTGACCAATCAGATTGATCCTTCTTCTATACCATCATGCGGATGTCAACTGACCAATTAGATTGATCCTTCTATACCATCATGCGGATGTCAACTGACCAATTAGATTGACCCTTCTTCTATACCATCATGCGGATGTCAACTGACCAATCAGATTGATCCTTCTTCTATACCATCATGCGGATGTCAACTGACCAATTAGATTGACCCTTCTTCTATACCATCATGCGGATGTCAACTGACCAATCAGATTGATCCTTCTTCTATACCATCATGCGGATGTCAACTGACCAATTAGATTGACCCTTCTATACCATCATGCGGATGTCAACTGACCAATTAGATTGACCCTTCTTCTATACCATCATGCGGATGTCAACTGACCAATCAGATTGATCCTTCTTCTATACCATCATGCGGATGTCAACTGACCAATTAGATTGATCCTTCTATACCATCATGCGGATGTCAACTGACCAATTAGATTGACCCTTCTTCTATACCATCATGCGGATGTCAACTGACCAATCAGATTGATCCTTCTTCTATACCATCATGCGGATGTCAACTGACCAATTAGATTGACCCTTCTTCTATACCATCATGCGGATGTCAACTGACCAATCAGATTGATCCTTCTTCTATACCATCATGCGGATGTCAACTGACCAATTAGATTGATCCTTCTATACCATCATGCGGATGTCAACTGACCAATTAGATTGACCCTTCTTCTATACCATCATGCGGATGTCAACTGACCAATCAGATTGATCCTTCTTCTATACCATCATGCGGATGTCAATTGATTATGAAGTATACCTATACAATATGAATTTTTTTATTATCCCTATGTATTGTAATCAATTTTATTTTTTTAATATTTCTAATTATTTTTTGTCATATCAGCAAGCGATGTTTTGTCATGCCATAAGAAAAAAATAGTCCCTCTCTCCTCCACCCATTTCTCTCTCGCCACGGTCTATAAATGTCCAGAGGGTGCACTTTTCCGCTGTTCGCACCCAGGGGCATAAAATCCAGCTACTACACTGCCTTTATCCAAACACTACAGAATTATTTGCAGCTTTTTTAATATATATTATTAGAAGATTTAAAATATGAACTTTCTCAAATAGTAGTAAATAGCTAACAAGTCAACCTTTCGAAAATCCAGGCACTACCTGGGCGCTGTTTCATGATAAAGTACAAGAGTATAAGTCGAAATGTGCGTTGTTAGAGGTTAAAGGTTACTTATTGTTATTAGATAATAATAATTGTATTAAATTATTTTTTATTTACTGTTTTTTAATATAACTATTTTAAATTTTATCGTGTTTCGTCATATAACATCTTGTACTTTATGGTGTGAAGCATTCATCACTAAGCTACTCAAGGCCTACGTAATAATCTTTCTATGAGTACATCATACCAATGCCAAATGAATAATTACAAGATACAGTTTTTTTTTTAAGATCTTACAAGGTCAAATGCTCTAAAAGCATGGAGCATGTATGTTAAATCAATAATCGGCTCTCTCAGAGGATTACTGTGGATGAGAAAGAAAGAAAAAAACGTACAGTTTATCTATTATTTATATAATAAAAAATAATTAGAGAAACAATTGAGTAATTAATGAGAAAAAAAAAGGATTTATTAATTATTAGAGTAGGCATGGAAAACTCATGAAATCAGTCGACATCCACATGATGGTAGAGAAGGATCAATCTAATTAGGGTTGATAAATTATTTGCCACTTCTATAATTTTGTTTTTATTGAAAACTAGTTTCGAATGTTATACATTCATCCTCAGTTCTAAAAACACACAAAACATTCAAAAATAAGCAATTCAAAATATAGTTTGGTATTATTATACATAGTAAATTAGATTAATATAAATCAGTATTATATAACATTTATGAATTATGAATTTAATTAAGACAAGAAATCAAATACATGTTGGTACTCACTAAGGTTTAAATGGATTATATCAAACAGAAAAGTTTGTACTGGTTTCTTCTCGCATTGTACTAACTATGAACGAGAGATAGGCAGAATGTTTTTAGGTAAACGGTTTAAGGGTCACGGTTTTTCCAGTAATGCCGGTGAGTAATTGTTTTTTCTTTTATAGATGGGAATAAATTTAGCTCCCATTTATAACATTATATCAATATTAATCTTTAACCGTAATCTTTAACCTCTAAAAACGCACATTTCCACTTCAACTTTTACCACGTGTTCTTGTATTTTTGTACGTTATTATTAAATAAGCCATTGGACAGAAAACCACAAGATCGCATAAATCCGAACCAAAGCACATCTCATATCAACAGCCTAAAAAATACTGACCAAAGGGAGATTTTATATCTCTAATCATTTCATGAGAGTTCTACGCATGCTCTAATCGTTAATAAATACTTTTTTTTCTGTCATTAATTACTCAATTATTTTTCTAATTATTTTTTTTATAATATAATAGAAAAACTGTACATTGTAATTATTCATTTGGCATTGGTATAATGTAGTCATAGAAAGATTATTACGTAGGCCTTGAGTAGCTTAGTGATGAATGCTTCACACCACTCTCTTCATTAATCACGAGTTATGGCCGACCTGTGTTGTCTGCTTAAATTATGATTTTCAGGACGAAAACTTTAAAATTACTATGAGATGAATTAATTTGTTTTGTTTTTTATTTCAATTTTTAGTTTTTTACCCTCCTTCTAAAATATGGGCGAAATCTTGTACACACCTGACAAGTTACATCAAGCATTTCTTCAATCGCCGATTAGGAAAAGGCGGGTAAAGTAATTTCAGTAATTATTTGTTTAGATTTATTCTTATCATTTTGACGGGTGGATCCTAAGTCATCCTTTGGTCCAATTTAACTTCAAGATCCTTAATGGATCCTTCTGACAAATATTATAATTTATGGTTATTTTATTCCTGTGTATGTATTTTAGGAATAAATATGAATATCATAATATATATATACATATACAATAAAGTGAAACTTAGATTATATATCATGCTGTCACAATTTTTTTTGTTGTTTCATTTTTTTCGTTAGAAGAACCAAGTAATTAAGATTGTGATTTCGGTCGGTCGTGAGGATTAGGTAGTTCAGAGTCAAAGCAATTTTTTTTTAAATGTTGTTGTCGTAGTCCCTTGTGTCTAAAGATCTTTGATTATAATAAACTACTGAAACGTTTAAAATTTAATTTTATCAGTATACAGCGGTTTATTTTAAGTAATAAGAAACTTAATTATTTTCCTCAATTTTTATCTTTTGAACGATGAACAATCTAATAAAATATGTCAATCACAAACTTTAATTTTGTTTATTAATAAAAAAGGAAATAACATAACCTAAAAAATAAAATAAAAGTTTTTTAAATTTTATCATAGCTGTTATTGGTTTATTTATTACCAGTAGTTGACTGAATAGTTGTTTATTGGTATTATTGAGAGGGGAAAAAATTAAATTACTAATACAACAGTGCATATTTTGTTAGTCTTTTTAGACAGTTGATGTGAGATGTATGTATGAACTATCTCTGTATTGTATCTATGTGATCTTATATTATTTGTTCTGTTAATATATGAATCGTAAAAATGTAATTTAAAGGTGCATAAAAGGGTTTTCTTTTTAATTATATTATATATTAACAATTATATTATATGAATTATAATTTATTTGAGTATGTTGATAAAATATTGATGTGTCAGTCTTACATGGTTAATATTACGCCAAGTAATTTTTTTAAAAATAACTATATTGTTCACTTTTTGTTTTACGTATAAATGATGAACTCTTAAAATTATATGGACTAAAATTATTGCTTGGTGCCGAATCCAATGCGGACAAACCTTCACATCAAAATAAATTTTTAACTCTAAAACTGCATGACTTTTGAAGAAAATTAAGTTCAATTAAAATAAAATGAAAAAAAATCATTAAAATTTTGTTAATAAAAATTACGATAAAAAATATAATAAATTGAAATTTACACATTACTACAAAAAGCTGCAATCAATCAATATTTTTAGAAGAACTCTTGATTTTTAAAATTTGTTTGCACAGTAAATAAAAAAAAAAAGTATTGTAAATGGAGTAATCAATTTGATATAGCAAAGTCGTAAAATGTAACGTTTTTACAATTTATAAATATCTGTAAAAATTGTTTGCCTTAATTATATATTTTCAGTACCTGTTTATTTTGTTAGTGGACCAGCTATATCGTGAGCAATTCTAAAGTTGATCTATCTTCTAAGATGTATAAAAACAACATATATATATATATATATATATATATATATATATATATATATATATATATATATATATATATATATATATATATATATATATATAGTTATTTTCTCTCTTGTATTACACCTTATTTTAATTATATTATTAGCAATTTCGATTATTTTCATACTGATATAGTCATAGGCTTGAAACCTCACTTATGAAGAAGTGTTGTAAGAATTTAAAAAACATATATTGTAAAAATAAAATTGATGTGATAGCTTAACTAAATGAGTAAATATTTTTTTCTTTTTATGTTACAGTTCAATTATAATTCTGCAGTTACTACGTATCTAGGTCTTAAAACTTTTGCTTTAGCTCTTTAAATTTTGAATTTCTGAATTAAGTTATAAAATCATAAGAGTTTAATTGGAAAAGAGAAAAAAATAAATAAAGCAGAATGGAATAGATAGGTTAATAAAAAAAAAAATGAGGTGATATAATTTTATGTTGATAATGAAACTTGAACTAAAAAGGAAAAAATGCATATAATATTAAATTATGAGTATAATAGATTGACAAGTATGCTTGTGTATGTAGACTCCCATTATATTTGGGTAGCATTATATAATTTTTTTTCTTTTTTTTATTATGACTATTTAAAAAAAATATAACTCAAGATATAATTAGCTCATTTCCTTCTTGAGCGTTTAGATTCCTGTTTCTTATAACGTTATTTAATATCCTGGATATATGTATAACAAGGCAATACCTCGTTGAACGTGTCGGAGACGAACCGCTGTATGAGCGACGTCTTTCCGCATCTGGTGTCGCCCACGAGGACGACCTTGCAGTCGAGCTCCTGCAGGTCCTGGGACGAGGCGTCCATCGTCGACCGCGGCTGCCGGCGACTGGAGCTCGGAACGCCGGTGTCACCGCTCGGCTGCCGTCGGCTATTTCCGCCCGAACAGTGACTGCGCCCTTTTGAGGATTCTGAAGGTATCTTCTTAAAAATATACAAGTGCAAAAGGTCGACTGATAAATATTAAGCTGAAGGCTTTTAGTGAGCTTCACTAGCAAAGGGAGTGCACGATGCGTCCGTCGCCAATTCCGATCAAAATTTACAATGAAAAAAATCGACAAGTTCTTATCCGTTTCATCCAACAGGCCTTACGAGCTGAGAAAAACAAATAATAAAACACACGGAAACTGCTTCATGAATCGAATTTTATTCGAAAAAAATAGAATATTGCAGTGTGTCGAAAGTCGGCGGTGAGCGGCGGGACTGCGTTTTCTATCCGTTTCATAACCCCACCCCTAGAGCACGATTATGGAAGTTTTGGAGATGTCTGATATATATATATATATATATATATATATATATATATATATATATATATATATATATATGTATAAATAAATATATATATGTATATATGTATGTATAAATAAATATATATATATATATATATATATATATATATATATATATATGTATATATATATATATATTTATTTATATATATATATAAAAATTTCTGTTACATTTGAGCACCTCCAGCGGCCCCCTTTGGGTCAAATGAGAACTGTGCGCTGAATCAAAATATACCATAATTTTCGGTGTAAGAAAATCTTTGAGGTGAGTTTACCAAATAAACTAAACCACAAAGAAATTATTTTTTAAGGTTTGTATTTTTCCTTTAATGTACTCTGAAAAACAAACGTTGTACTTGAAAAACCATGTCGATATAATTTTTTTAGCTCGAAATATAAAAAAAAAAAAAATGAGCAGCAGAACTCCATCACTAAAGTCGTATTTTCACTAAAATAAAAATATATATATATAAATATATATATATATATATATATATATATATATATATATATATATTTATTTATTTATATATATATAAAAATTTCTGTTACATTTGAGCACCTCCAGCGGCCCCCTTTGGGTCAAATGAGCTGAAATTCGGTATATAAGGCTTTCTTCCAGGCAGAAGAATACCGTTAAAGAATGGATAAATTCCAGTAAAAATTTCGGTATGTTTATCTGAAATTCCGGCTGGAGTAAATAAATATAAAAAATTCTTAATTCGACTTATATACTTTTTCAAAGTTATGCATTGTTTAATATCATATAATCCAATTTCCCGTATTTTACTTGACGAACTTAATTGGTCCAGTGTAATGTTGAAATGGATGGTTTCGTTGTAAAAAGATCAGCGCCTTACTAAGAAGGTTATACTATTTTGCACGACTTTACAGTCAGGTGGGTTTAATCAACTTGTGTATTTACGGCGGCTTGGAACCACGGAGAATAATATTAAAGTTAATAAATTAGAGTTAATTAAATTAAAGTTAGTTGAATTAAAGTTAATTCTGTGATATGCGCTTGGAACCCAAGACAATGCCAAAGGTATATGATACCTAGGTTACTGTTTTTCTGTACGATCAACTAATTCTTCATTACACCCTTTGTAGTTTACCTGCATATGTTATCTGTAATTTTAAACTTGTTTTGATATGTTAATGTTTGGTTGGGTAACAGTGTCTCATTGTGTAATTATCTTATAACAATTAACATAAATTGTTTTCAATTTCTTATTTTGTCTTCCTTTATATTGCTATTTATATGTGGCCCAACTTATTTTATCTTTGTATAAAATATGTTATAATTAAAATAGTTATTTTTTTTTAAAAACCTTTTGATACATTTAGATACATTTATTCTTAATAATCACAACATATACAATTGACTTCTTTTATTTCAGTTGAACACCTTATCTTCAATATATATATATATATTGGTATATAGTACCTCACAAGAGGCTTACTGGAATTTATTATTGGTGATACATGAATTGCATAGTGGGACCAAAATGTAAATTTCTAGTCAAAATTCTGAAACTTACCATGTTTTGTGAAATGCTGAATCCGAAATGAATATTTAAAAAATTTACAAAAACATCTATAGCAGTTATTTCTAAATCGCATAGGATTATTTGAATTTAATGGCCAAAAACCTGTTTTGTTCCTGTAATGGAATATGGTTGTTAAGGAAAAGAAAAAAAAAACTATTAAATCTAAGAGGTTAACACTATTTTTATAATAAATTATTATAATAATAAATTATTTAATAAATAGTCAAGTAAAAAATAAAGAATAATTTTCATCGTCAGAGTAGCGTCGAACCATTCTTCATTCATTATTTATAATTTGGTTTCATCCGATTACATGCTGACTACCTCGACTTAAAATTGCCGATAAAGCGCAGCACATCGAGGTGGGTTTTTTTTATTTATCGGCGAACCAAGACGATTGAAAACATAATCCTTTATCTCATTTCACTTACCTCCAAAGAAGAAGAATCAGTGCCCAAAATATTTCCCGCCAGGTGATGAGAAGTCGTTTGGAACTTGAACAGGAATGTGATAGTGAACATTCAACTTTGGAACGAAAAATGCAATTTTTGTAAAAGGTGCAAGTTTGTTCAACTTTTTTTTTTCTTTTTTTTTTTGCTGTAGTATGCCATTTTTCTGATTTTGATCTAAAGGGCATTGAACCACGTAGTTGAATAAAAAAAGGTGAATTATCCATAATAGTGTAACTAATAAGATGTCACTGACATCAATAGTATACAACAAAATTGAAACATGAAGGACTTAAATGATGATAAAATAAATAAAGCTAAATGATAAAAGACAGGATTAAAAAATAAACAAGTTATTACGGCGCAAAATATCAGATTCCTGTTAGTTGAGGTGCATATAAAGTTAATTCATGCACATAATCTGGATTTGAATTTTTTGTATTTTTGGCAGGTTTTAAGATCACTGGTTCCACCAAGCCGGTGAGAATAAGTCAAGTACCCTTCATTTCGAGAAAGTGAATGTTTTGTAAATGGGCATTATATATTATGTTAAATATCATGCATATATTATTTAAATGCATAATATTTACGTAAATGATATAATTTTTTATATACACATGTTAATGTAATGCTTTCAGATTTCAAAATAAAAGAAACTTCACCGGCTCACATGTATTCGAAAAATCCATTAAATTGATCAAATTAAATCCATTTTTATTACTTCATCGCCTGTGTAAAATTCTTTTTGCAGCGAGGTACCGAAAAGCTGCCCTAAATGCTTTTGCTGATTGCTGATGATAGATATCACAAGTAGCAACCTCAACGCAGAAAGGGCTCTAAAACAGGATCAATCTGATTGGTCAGTTGACATCCGCATGATGGTATAGAAGAAGGATCAATCTGATTGGTCAGTTGACATCCGCATGATGGTATAGAAGAAGGATCAATCTGATTGGTCAGTTGACATCCGCATGATGGTATACAGAAGAAGGATCAATCTGATTGGTCAGTTGACATCCGCATGATGGTATAGAAGAAGGATCAATCTGATTGGTCAGTTGACATCCGCATGATGGTATAGAAGAAGGATCAATCTGATTGGTCAGTTGACATCCGCATGATGGTATACAAGAAGGATCAATCTAATTAGGGGTTGATAATTTATTTGCCACTTCTATAAATTTGTTTTATTGAAAATTAGTTTCGAATGTTATACATTCATCTTCACTTCTAAAAACACACAAAAATTCAAAAATAAGCAATTCAAAATACAGTTTAGTATTATTATATATATTAAATTAAATGTAATCTAAATTTGTTTACATTACATTTTATTTATATTATATTTAATTTAATATGTGTAATAATATCAAACTGTATTTTGAATTGCTTATTTTTGAATTTTTGTGTGTTTTTAGAACTGAAGATAAATGTATAACATTCAAAACTAGTTTTCAATAAAAACAAAATTATAGAAGTGACAAATAATTTATCATTCCCTAATTAAAACTAAGGACATTATCTTTTCCTTCCAGAAAGGCAAAAAGAAACTTTCAATCAACTTTCAGATGAATGGATGCTCAAATAAACTAATGAATCTGGGCGTACAATTAGACCGACACATGACTTTTTCGACCTACTTTAATAAAAAATTAAAATCAGTTCTTACTAAAGCAAACAGGCTCATTCACTTGCCAGAAATCTTTCTCTTTGGCTGAAATTGATGGTTTATAGATGCGCAATTAGGCCATAATTACTCTATGGTGCCCCTTTGTTCAAGGATTTAGCAAAAATGACGTATAAATGCTTGGAATCGTTCCAGAATGGTATGCATTAAAAAATTTTAAAAGGAACTACACTCCGGGAGACAAAGATAACTAAAATTCTTGACTAGATTAATATTAAAAAATTAAAGACATGATGGAATTACAACACACCCATTTTTTCGATAGCTTGCAACTACCGGAGAATGAAGTATTTATTAAACCGGTACAAATCTCGCCTCCCCAATTATGGCAAAATCAAGTAAGGCAATAGATTAATTTATTTATTATTTTTAGTTGTGTTAGGCGTATATGTATAAAAATAGGGTAAACCCCCACCATTTGGTGAGTTGTAAATATCTTATGAATACTAAAAATCGATGTTGAATTAGTCCTTTAATTCAGAAAAGGAGATCTCTCATCCAGCTTCTTTTTAGCCTTCTCCTAATGGCCATGTCAGCCGTAGACATATCGTCAATCAGTCAGTTGTGATGTCCGTGAAGTTTATTATAAAAATGGGAATAAAGAGTGAGTATGTGTTGATTGTTGTAAGTCGGTATGTAGAGTTTTGTTGTTTACGTACCAAGGGGCTTCTGTTAACAGTCTTAAAATTTTGGATTGAAAAGATTGCAGTTTTTGTGGATCTTTTATGCTGAACAGTAAATCTGTGAGGCGTAAGCCCATATGCGTTTAATTAAGTATGTGCATGTATTGAGTTTCTGCCTGATTTTTAATTTTGACGATTTGCAAAAAAGAGAGTACAGTAATTTTAGTCGTTTGTTTAGAGTCTTTTCATTTTGGCGTGTGGGCCCCAGGTCATCCTTTGGTCGAATATTAGTCCAAGGTAACGTAGTGTGACCATCTGAGGAATTTCGAGGTCGCCGATATAAACTGGTCTCGTCGAAGTGTGAAAGTTATTTATTGTGATTTGAGAATACTAATTCATCAAAAAAAAGTGTTTCAAAATTCATTTTTTGAAAAATGGATACATTAACTTTTGATAGAAAGCTCCTCATAACTTTCCAAAATAACAATTAAAATGTTCCGATAAACAATGAATAACAATATTATATGCATAATCATAATGGTGAGAGTATGATTGACAGGTAAAAAGTATGAAGGAGATTCTTGGTTGGGGGTGCGGTCAATAAATGAACACAGAAATAGGAAAAAACTTAAAAATATTATAAAAATATGTTATTATGATATTATATTATCATATTATGATCATATTTTTCTTTATACTCTAAATTTTCTTCATCTTACTGTTTGTTAATTTTTTTATTATTGCTGGTACTGCCACTGTTGTTACATCTTTTGTATCTTGTTTTTTCTTAGCTACGATGATGGCCTAAAATTTAGACCGAAACATCGGCACACATTATAATTTTTTTCGTATTTGTGTGTTCATTGATTGACCGCACCACCAACCAAGATTATCCCATATACATAATCGTATGATCCATAATTACTCATTCATAAATTGTTTTCATTTATAATTATAAATTATCATAATTTCATAATATCATAATTTAATACGTTTCATTTGCTTAAGAAGTATCAAAGGTAATAATAACTATTCTATTCATAGTGAAAAAGATCTAATTTAAAACTTTAACATGATAACATTATTCCTCATTTTGACTCGTTATTATTTATTTTTATAATGATATAACATGAATTTATCTACCGAGATTTTTCTGTTTGAGAGAAGAAAACTTCATTCGGGGTTAGATATCTCTAGGGCTTGAAGGAATTCTGAGAAAAATATTTATATCTTTAGATGAAATGGAACTATCGGTTTATTGGTTTTCTTCCTGAAAGTCATTCACTGATGTGGAAATTTCTCAGAAAAGAAATAATCACTATTATTATAGTAAATTAACTGCTAGATTTGTACTATCGAATAAGATTATTCGCGACTTTACAATTTCAGTTTTTCCGGGCTATACTATTACTTGGTTATTTAAATAGCTATTCACTTATTTTTAAATCACTGGGTGGGTTTTATTCTTGCGCTGAAATTTTCGGAGAATTTGGAAATCAACCCTTTATATCTTTAGTTTTTAGGGTACTTGCTTATTGGATGTACCATGGTTTGACTTGGTTACATGATCTAAAAAAAATTTATCTAAATTGGACCAGTATTAGCAAAGGCTGTATCTTATAAGGACTGCAAGACAGAACCCTAGATGAAAAGCCGAGTGTGAGCGAAAGCAGACGGAATCGTTGGATTTCTTCCCACTACGCCTTCAACCTGTTACCAACAATATGCTCTCTTCACTTCACGCTGTTGAAGTTAATATTTTGTAATTTTGTGTTATTTAATAGAAACTAAATGGAAACTTTTAAAATTTATTTTCTGCTTGACAAACCAAAAATATATATTGCACAGAATTGTTCTGCAATTGTTTAAACAATTATTTCATTGTACTTTTGTGAAAGACGGCTTGAAGAATTTCATTTTGCTCATTATATTTCAATTAGTGTTTATATTAATTATTTTTAAATTATTTAAAAAAAAGGATTAATATTATAGTGTAATTAGGGAAAGTTGTGTGATGCGCGCACCGCACCAGGTTTTTTCATTATTGGTTCCGTCATCTTCTTTCTTTATTTTTTTTTTCTTACTAAAATATAAACAATTCAAGAAGCTATAAAACGTAGATAATGTATTTCTGTGACATCATAGCTATGAGATCAATGTTAGTGTTGTGATAATATTGTTTTGAACACAGTCCATTTTCATTGAGCTATCTGAAATTTCTTATGAGCATATCTCAGTGAGAATGGATAAATAAAACTCAATTTCAACATTATATTTGAGGTGTGGTAGTGCAAAAGGGGATATATCCAAAGTTGAAAATTTTTTTCAGGAAACCCAAAAATATGCATCATTCAGATCATTGTTCTTTTGAAACAATTATTATTGCATCAAAATTTTCTAAACTAGATCAGAAATATGTTTGTAAAATATTTTTTAGCTTTTCCAAATAATAAAATTAAATAAATTGGATTTATTCCATTCTGCTAGGTAAAATGGAAAAAAATAAAAATAAAAAGAAGAGGTCAATAAACAAGGAAAAAACTCATGGCAATTAACACATTTTATTATTTTAATCATTTAACATTTAATATTTATTTAACATTTAAATAATAATGCGAAAAGTAAATTTAAAAAGCAAAACAAAGTATATACAATTTTTCAAGATATTACTTTTTTAAATATTTTTTGATTTTTTTTATAACAAGCACCACATCCTTAGTAAGACAAAGAAGTTAATATGTATGACACTTGTCGAAAGTATAATATTATATGGCTCTGAGAGTTGGGCCCTCAACAGAATACAAGAAAAACGACTTTTGACAGTGGAGATGGATTTTTGGTCAGAGTCAGAGGTCTGTCAGAGTTTCTAGGATGGAGGATGTCAGGAACAGAGAAATCAGAGAAAAAGGGAAGTAAAAAAAAAGATCTTAGAAGTGATCGAAGAAAGGAGATTAAGATGGCATGGTCACTTAAAACGGATGGATTCAAGTCGAATACCGAAATTGATGATGGAATGGGAGGCAGAAGGTAAATGAAAGAGAGGAAGGCCCCGGAAACGGTGGAAAAATATATTGGATGAAAGCATGGCAGGCCATAGATTGAGGAAAGAGGAGGCAATGGATAGGAAGAAATGGAGAGAGAGGCTTAAGGAGGAATTGGATTGAGGAAAACTTCGTACGTGAAGAAATCCTAAATAAAAATAACAAGCACCAAAATATACTTTAACTATTGTGATTTCGGTATACGTACTTTATAATAATAAAAGCATCTTGCATGAGCTAACTAGAAATATAAATTTAAATTTAAATTCATTGAAGCAAAATAACAGATAATGAAGGAGTTATAACCTCATTAGTAGTCGAGTAAAATCTATAATAAACAAAACAAAAAAATCTTGTATCATAATAGCCGAGAAAGGAACATTTTAATTATTTTTGTTTGATGTGCTTGCATCCAATATCCGGGCACAAATTCTAGGAACGGTATGTCTCAAATCCAAATTTATTAATTAGATTGGAATTGGTAAATGTGAAAACGTTAAAAAATATCTGATGTGGACAACACATGACTTCCTTGTACGCCTATTAAAATAAAAAGCGGTGGCTCAAAAAGTGATCCTGAATTTGGTTACTAGTTTCCGAAGATCGCAGTATCTCAAAAACGACACTCGGCCTCGCGACATCCATTTATTGACACACACACACAAACACAGATTAGAAACCAAATTGCGTTTGTAACCTTTACTACCGAAACATATGATTTATGTATTTAATTTAAATATAATTTTGGATGTAATCTTATTATGACCTTCAAGTAAAATACCCTTTTCAGCTCACCAATTTTAACCAAAATATATTTATAAAAATATATCGATATAAAAGTCCTATTTACCAAATTTGAGATGTTTTACAATATAATTTTTGATGAAAGTCTAATATGACCTTCAAGTAAAGTACCGCTTCCGGTTTTCCAATTTAGACCAAAATTTAGTATGTTATTTAAATCAATATATAAGTTATAAACACTTTGAAAAAAAAATTTGAGAAGTTTTGCATAGTATTTTAGTATAATTTTTGATACAAATCAATTATGACCTTCAAGTAAAGTACCACTTCCGGTGATCAAGCAGTGACCAAAAAGAGAGGTTCACAACTAGATTTTACAACAATCCTAAATACGAAATTTCAACTTTCTAGGGCTAACGGTTTTTGAGTTATGCGAAATACGAACGAACGTACATACCTACAGACGCCACGACGAAACTAGTCAAAATGGATTCAGGGATGATCAAAATGGATATTTCCGTTGAAATCTGAAAACCGAAAATTTTCGCGAATACAATACTTCCTTTACTTCGTACAAGGAAGTAAAAATGGCAATCTTCACAATCTTCTGATGTTTTAACAACTCCTGTTTCCAATTCGTTTCGTTCAGAGGATTTTTTCTCGATGCTGTCGTATTTAATTCAGGATATTTTTCCATGATTAAACAAAATAGATTAAAGACAATACCATTAACTTTTTCTATAGTTCGTTGATGCTTTACTAGGTGGCGCTCCGAGCGCATGTTTTGAGAAACAGGGATTTATCCCCTTATGAAACTCAACCCAAAATTTGAAGGTAAAATTAGTTTAAATTTTGTACGTTTTGATGGGTTAAAGATGTACCAGTTTAAAGAAGATGGCTAACGGAGTGGTCAACATTAAAAATATCAAAAATGGATTTATCTCCTTTCGCATCTTCATGCATTCCTCTTAATAATTAGACTTTCAAGTACTGGATGTTTTCCAACTACTTTATTTTTCTTATTTACGAGTACACACCTGAATGTAGTTATTTTTTCTTTGGAAATAAAATTATTACGAGGAAGTGAGGTATCGAAAGAACAAATCCCGATTCCACTTATACTAAAAGATTAAACTTGGAGAGGTAAAAATATTGACTTTGGCCGATTGCCAAGTTTCGAGAGCTCTTGATGAGAGATATAGCTCTTGGCTTCGGAAAGAGCTTTCCATTGATGATATAATGTGTTCCTAAATTAAATTGTACAAGAGACTTTGTGAGATATTTTAAGCTGAATTCTGGCTAAAGAAAAAACTACACTTGCATGTTGGTTTAATATTTCTCAGATTTTTCTCAATATTGATTTGTATTGCGATTGTTATTTTTATCCTTTAACGTCTATTACTACAGCACTAAATTTAAAATTATCTGGAAGTGTCTTTTACCCAGTGAAATTGAGGCAGGAAACAGGCTTTAGAGGAGTAGGGCAAGTGCCAAATCCTAGATGTCCGATAAGAGCGAACTAAAAATATCTGATGTGGAACAACACACGACTTCCTTGTACGCCTATAAAACTATAAATCGGTGGCTCAAAAAGTGATCCTGAATTTGGTTACTAGTTTCCGAAGATTGCAGTGTCTCAAAAACGACATTCGGCCTCGCGACATCCATATATTGACACACACACACACACATGCATACTCTTGTTTCTGAAGGTCTCATTCCGTTATTATATGTCATTTTTTTCAGTAGGTAAATAGTTTCCAAGAGATTTCTTCGTGTTCCGTGACAACGTTAGAACTGTCTATGTCACTTAATAAAGCATTGGAAATCGGCAGTTTCGACATTTTAAGCGGAAAAAACCATTCAACTTATATCTTATTCTCCTGCTGCAGACTTGTTCATCTCACAAATGGGGAGGAAAACCAGTATTTTACACTCAATTTTAACACTAAAAATAAGTAATAAAAATGCTTAATTGGATTGGAAACCAAATTGCATTTGTAACCTTTATTACCGAAACATATGATTTATAAGTTTATAAGTTTATTATGACCTTCAAGTAAAGTACCACTTCCGGTCTGCCAATGTTAACCAAAATTTATTATATTATTTAAATCAATATTTAAATTATAAATACTAAATTTGAGAAGTTTTGCATAGTATTTTAATATAATTTTTTATGGAAATCAATTATGACCTTCAAGTAAACTACCACTTCCGGTAATAAAGCAGTGACCAAAAAGGGAAGTCCTCAACTAGATTTTACAGCAATCTTAAATACAAAATTTCAACTTTCTACGGCTAACCGCCTTTGGATTCAGGAATGATCAAAATGGATATTTCCGTTGTAATCTGAAAACCGAAAATTTTCGCGATTACAATACTTCCTTTACTTCGTACAAGGATGTAAAAAGTTATTCAATAGAAATGTTGGTTGAACAAATACGATGCAAATAAAAAAATGATTTCAATTTATAATAAATAATATCACGTACATTTATCATACTCTAACAGTGTACCCTAATTTATAAATATGTATGTTGTCTATAGTTTGAAGGAAAAAGAAAATGTTGTCTATTGAGTTTAGATTAGAAAGAACATCGAATTTTCATTCGATTAATCAATAGTTCATATAATATGGTATTTCTACTCGACCATTGCCGAGTATATGTGTGGATCCGACGTCAATCTAGACTGTAAACCTTTGGCAGTTATGTGAAATCGTTATATTTTCATGTCCTTATGGTTAGTTTAAAATAATTTCACAGTGATATCCGGCAAGCAGAGATTCTAACCTTTTAGAAGCATGTCTTTAGCCACCAGTGGCTTATGCAGGAGGGAGGGATCAGGGGATTATATCACCTTCTGAAATGTAAAAAAAACGTTTAGTTTTCATGACCACCAACATAAGATTTGTATTTTGATTAATATTTTTTGTAATTTTAACAATAGTTTTAGAAAATATATTAATATGCAAGAGCAAAAGCTTAAAATGAGACCTAAATAATTGTCAAGACATAAATGGAAAAATCCAAAGAAGAAGTCAAGAGACTCAAAAAAAAATGTATTTAACTTTTGCCAGCTGTTGTCACATAACCTTCCCTTTCCATCAGTATGTGTCTGGGTGTCTTGGTGAGGGGTTCTGTCTCTGGCTTGTGACTTTTTTGACTGTGGATGTGAGATGTGCTGCATTTTGTTCATTATATAGGTTTATTTTTTCTTTCTCTTTATTTCATTTGTTTATTTTTTTTTTCTCTCCTTTTGTTCTGATGAGGTCTGATTTGGCGAAATATCGACAGGTGATTTATTTTCTGTTCTTTTTTGGATTTTTCCATTTATGCCTTAACAATTATTTATGCCTCATTTTGAGCTTTTGCTCTTCTATATTAAAATATTTTGTGAAATAGCCGTGTATCCACTGTTTTCTTTATAAGGACCTTCGATCTTCTGTGCATTTAAACTTTCCCTTTCCTCTTCTATTTTTTAGATTTCTTCTTCTTAATTATTTGATTTATTTTATGATATTTTGTAAATTTTGAGGGTTTTAGTATGACCGCGTCCTTTTTTTTATGATCAGCTGTTCATTATTTTTTATCTCTTTTTATTTATTTCTCTTTATTTTTTTTCTTTGTCTCCTTCTGTTCTGATGATGGCTGAATTGGCGAAATATCGATAGGTGATTTATTTTCTGTTATTTTTGAGACTCTAGTCTTCTTGTTTGGATTCTTCCAATTATGTCTTAATAGTTTTAGATCCAATTTTAATGCCCATCCTTAAAATTTACGCCAAATTTGGCAATTATGGACATTTAGGTGATTATTTGCCTTTTTTTATTAAATTCATCCCTCCCAAAAAAAGTCACGGACGGCGATACGTTATATGTGATAGTGGTTCGTGTGGAATGACGTTCCAGAGATGAGGTTGGTCTTCGCGATTGGTGGCTCTCTTCTTAATGTTGGGGATACGAGATGCGTCGAAGGAAGAAAATGCGTTAGTAGTCCCGGAGAGCATTGTGGTGTTTCACCAGCGTCATCATTTGGCATAGCTAGAACCCTTTAAATTGGGGCCCATATTTACACCTAATCAAGAAGACTATCACATGTAACCCAAAGCCGTCCGTGACTAAAGGCGTGCTTCTAAAAGTAGCTTAGAATCTCTGCTTGCCGGATATTACTGTGAAATAATTTTAAACTAACCATAAGCACATAAAAATAAAATGATTTCACATACGCGTCAAAGGTTTCCAGCCTAGAACAAAAGCCGATTCTCACAATGATTGGCGCTGTATCCACACTACGTACTTGAAAATGTGGTTTATTCTCGGACAATGACCTAGTAGAAATACCCACAACGCTCTTTCGTATTTTGGTCGGTCTTTGCTTAATTACAAAATATCCACAACTCGATCTGGGCAAAACAGCTTGTGGGTATATTTTTTATTTGCGCAAAGACCAAATAATTGATAAATTATTTGCCATTTCTATAATTTTGTTTTTATTGAAAACTAGTGTGAATGTTATACATTCATCTTCAGTTCTACATACACACAAAAATTCAAAAATAAGCAATTCAAATTACAGTTAGGTATTATTATACATATTAAATTAAATATAATATAAATTGGTACTATAAAACATTTATGAATTATGAATTTAATTAAGACAAGAAATCAAATGCATGTTGGTATTCACCAGGGTTTAAGTAGATTATATGAAACAGAAAAGTTTGTATTGGTTTGCTCTCGCAATGAACTAGCAATGGAAGAAAGTTGGAGTGTTTATAGGTAATCGGTTTAGGGGTCGGAGTTTTTCCAGTAATTCCGGTGAGTAATTGTTTTTTCTATTGTAGATAGGAATAAATTTAAGATTGGACTATTGGAGATATTTATTTGGTCATTTAAGCAACATGTATTCGATCTCTTGACTTAATTAAATTCATAATTCATAAATGTTTTATTATACCAATTTATATTATATTTAATTTAATATGTATAATAATACCAAACTGTAATTTGAATTGTTTATTTTTGAATTTTTGTGTATATTTTTAGAACTGAAGATGAATGGATGATATTCGAAACTAGTTTTCAATAAAAACAAAATTATAGAAGTGGTAAATAATTTATCAATCCTTAATTAGATTGATCCTTCTATACCATCATGCTGATGTCAACTGACCAATTAGATTGACCGTTCTATACCATCATGCGGATGTCAACTGACCAATTAGATTAATCCTTCTATACCATCATGCGGATGTCAACTGACCAATTAGATTGACCCTTCTATACCATCATGCGGATGTCAACTGACCAATTAGATTGATCCTTCTATACCATCATGCGGATGTCAACTGACCAATCAGATTGATCCTTCCACACTAGGGTCCTATTTCATAATAATGTACAAGCACAAGTTAGCCTATGACTTACTAGACCTATAACTAATACTGTAAAGTGTTAAAATACGATAATATTTAAAATAGTAATATTAAAAATAGTAAATTAAAAAAAAAATATTGAATAAAATTATTATAATCTAAAGACGATAAGTAACCCTCAACAACTAAAACAAATCTTTCCACTGGTATTTTTACCACTTATACTTGTCAAGTATAATATATAATATTACATGGTATAATTTTACATATTATGAAATAAGGCCTATGTTGTCCAATATTGATACAAGAAACAACCTTCTTTTTTAAATATTCATTAACATCCAAAAGTAAAGCTCTTTAAATCTTCTGACAAGCAGAGTCAATGTTGATGAAAAAATATTTACATACAGAAAAAAATGTTTTGAATGTGTTCGAGATTCAAGTTTTGGTTACACTTACTAGCAAGGCTTTCTAATACAAATTTTATCGCGGCTATATGTGATTATTTAGGAAGTTATTTTTTTAAGTAAGATAATGTGGGGTGTGCGTTTTCGAGGCAAGTGTAATTGTCTCGTTAAACCCAAACCTTCAATTGGTAAGAGCTGTCCTTTATGGAGCATGAAGCCTAAACACTGATTCGTCTTAAATAAGCTACGAAAGTTTGCTAAGGTGAAGTATAACCAGTTGTAAAAACATTAGTTCCAACTTGCTGATAAAGTTATGTCTTTCAAGTTTTGTAGTACAGCCGTATTGGTGTTTATCTACCAGTAAGCATTTTTTTTTTTTTTGGTCTTAAGCGGAACCTTTAGAAGCTGTTCTTAAAAATACTTTGCATTTCTCCTTGACAGTTTTCTATTTTTTAAGCGCCTGTCCGCAGTCACCCAACAAAACTTGATAGTAGAAGCTAGTGCAGACCTCTGTTGTGTGACAAACGTACGTGTGATGTACACTTACTCTTACCATCAAGCTTTGTCGAGACAACTACAGACAAGCTAATTAAAACGAGAAAAAAAAAGTGAGTGTGCCCTCAACACGCTGGAAATGTAAACTTCTTTCAGATTCCATTTCAGAATTTATTTGTCTTATCCTGATTGGACGATAGATCGCAGCACTGAAACACATAATCTTCGGCCGATCGTCACTTCTCACTACTATAATATTTTTAAAATTTGAAAAATGGAGTGAATTCAGCAACAAAAAATCTAGAGAGCTGCTATTTTAAATTATTTTTATCTTGCTTACTTATTGAATATTTTGATCACTTCTATGAAAAAAGAAAACATCAAATAAATGGCGGGATAAACTGGCCGTAGTTGCGTATCGCGTATCCCGACAGATCTTGCTTCTTAGAATATCTCCGCAAATAGTTATCCTATTTTGAAGGTTGACGTGTCATTCGATCAAGCATTAATTACTTTAGTTTTTAAAGTGGTCGTATTTTAAAAAACAAAAGTCGCGCGAGCGATGCCAACGGATAACTTTTAGAAAATCCTCTTTTCCCCTCTCTATTGCCGTTCTTGAAGTCATAGCTTCTCAAAGGATTGAGTAGGATACGGTATGGTGTTGACGCTGACGATACCTGACGCGAGTTTGCTTTTTTTACCCCATCCCAAAAGTGCCCAACATGCCAAAAGAAGTTTACACTTAAAAAAAAAAAAAACTACGAGAAAATCTCATAAAATTACCTAGAAAAGCAATTTACAACATATTATCGAAATGAATTATAGTAATTTGGTTACAATATTAAAGGAGTAATAATTTTAATAATTCCAATGGATCTTAATTTTACAATTGATTAGAAAGCAGTTAGTTTGCACAAATTACGCGAGAGAGCGACAGTGTGGCTTCCTGATAAGGAAGATGACTGCATTGAAAAGTTGTACTGTAATTTGGTATGTAAAATACAATAAAAATCACTATTTTAATGTAAAAAAATTATTTTGAACAATACATTGATAAGCGCTATGTAAATCGTAAAAGAAAGGTTCAATCAGTCCAAAATAAAAATCTGAAATGCGTACTTATTACGTTCCTACCAGTCCAACTATCGAATATGCCAAAATGGGTTTCTCATATTCGTCACTTTGAAATGCTACAGTTGAGACACTCTTTGTGGCAAAGCCTTGAATTATTAATCCTCAAAGATTGACACCTTGTGTCTTTGGCAGGTTAGGTACTTCAGACTTTTTCACAATGCGCGTCTCAACTAGAGCGTTCCAAAGTGACGAATATGAAAATAAGATATGAATATGAAATACGATTTTTTGTATATTCGATAGTTGTCCACGGTAGAGACGATTTGTCTGTGGCGAAAAAGATCTTAATACTTTGAAAGTCCTTTTTCATAACTTTGTAAAAAAAAAAAACATGTTTGCCTTTTCCATAATAATTTCGCTTGATATAGGCGTTTGCCGGTTTCTTTCTTGCAAGAACCAAACACAAAGTGCATATTCTACTTGCGGAAATTCACGCGCGTTCGAAGTTTTTCTTACGCTGTTAGATGATAAATTACTATTTATGAATGGTGTAATTTAATTGAATCATTAAATTCGGAATATAAAGAAGAAAAATCAAATTTTGGTAGCTAGGCCGTGTATTACGCCGGAATAGCGAACGCTCGGATTATTGAGGTTGCGCTGTTTTAACCTAATGTTTCCATTAGGCAATATTTTGAATATGTTACTTTATAATATCTGTGTCATATCTTTTAGCTACTGCATCCAATCTTATTCCAAACACACTTCTAATATTCCACGTTTTTATACTCAAATAACAATTTTTGAAAATGAGTCCCTTAGTAATTACTCACCGGCATTACTGGAAAAACCCAGACCCTTAAACCGTTACCTATAAACATCCTACCTACCTTTCGTTCATTATTAGTTCAATACAAGAAGAAACCAGTACAAATTTTTCTGTTTGATATAATGCATTTAAACCTTGGTGAGTACCAACATGTATTTGATTTCTTGTCTTAATTAAATTCACAATTCATAAATGTTTTCTAATAATGATTTATATTACATCTAATTTAATATGTATAATAATATCCAAACTATATTTTTTATTGCTTATTTTTGAATTTTTTGTGTGTTTTTAGAACTGAGGATGAATGTATAATATTCGAAACTAGTCTTCAATAAAACAAATTTATAGAAGAGGCAAATAATTTATCAATCCCTAATTAGATTGATCAATCTATACCATCATGCGGACGTCAACTGAGGTATATCGCTTGCGGGAGCACAGACAGCCTGAAGGAGGTCGCTTAACCTCACGTTGCTACGAACCATGGTTCTCATAGCTCCATAACCAGTCCCTTTAGGGCCAATTTGGGAATGCCCTTCCCACCGACTCACTCGGGTTCAAAGAAAGTGAAAAATTGAACTAGATTCACAGATTATGGCCGTTCGGAGTCAGCAGACGCACGAGCACCTACATTTCTTTACCGAATCAGACCGTCCATGGATCAAATCTCCGGACGGCTATTTAATATCCTGTAAAACCACAACGCGATTCGCAATTTAGGGGGTAGGGTAATCACTCTCACGTCAGGTCCGTGTGAGTTGCCTCCAATAGACTGACAGGTCTCTCATCCCCGAGAAGGGAGGAGGATAATCGCCTGGAGAATCGCAGGTAGTGTGACTTCTCCGGTGGTCGGTCATCCATCCAAGTGCTAACCACGCTCGATGCTACTTTACTATGATGACCTATTGCAAGCGTCTCGACCCGCTCGGCCATCCCGTATCCATATATATCTATTAGTCAGGATAAATTTATTTCCTAAGATGAAGTATGTTGGATATTTTTTTATGCTTTTAATTGACAATATTCTTATTTCTCCTTATTGTTTAATTGAGAATTATAAAGTTGTTGATTTAAAATCTTATTATTATTATTAAAATGTTATACATCAGTCATGAAGAGGGAGTATTCGGAAATGCTTGGCAATTTTAATTGGAACCAATTGAACTCAAGTGGTTATTGCAGATCGTTATATCTGCCTTTCTTGGAAAATTTAATATTAATGGTGCTTTTGTCAAAAATGAAATTTATTAAGTGAATAATAAGGAAATTTATTTATCTATTTTCAATATCGAAAAAAACAAGAAACCGTTTTGTTAAAACTGTTTACATTATTATTAATAGCTGGTAAAATTCCGTTTATTTTGTTCTGATTTTCACTTATTTAATAAGTTTAACGCTATTTCTAAAAATAATAAATGGGGGGGCCGATCGTTAAAACAAAAAAATAAAATAAAATAAATAAATAAAAAATAAACGGATATCCTATTATATTTTAGAAATAGTATAACAAAAACTTCTTTAAAAATAAATCGATAAATACTACCTGATTTATAAATAAAATAATTGAAATGAATACTGCATATAACAGATCGTGGTGATTTCGTGTAAGTGCGTACTAAACTTTATCAAGTTCGACTTAAAATGATTGTAAATTCTTTATTTTTGAAGATAGATTTTTCCTGTTTTTATTTAAAATGTTCCTCAGACAATTATGTTTAAAGTATTTCATTCAAGCCCATGTTTCAATCACGTCCATTCCTATGAGATTGATAATTCAATTTAATAGTACCTATTACGCATTTGCCCCTGCCTTGAAGGAAAAGCACGTACGACGTATCTGGAAAATTCATTATTCGAGTTGGGGTGTGGTTTTGGAGCCAATGTAAAATATTTCGGTTTTCGGAGAATTATTATACTGATGCAATCACCGAAAAAAGTAAAAGCTTGCCCGAGATTCACATTTTACATTCTTCATTGAGTTATGAAAATGGGATGTGGGAATATATTTTAATAAATGTATTGAAAAAGTTTTTTGAAGTGTAAACTTCTTTTGGCCCGTTGGGCACTTTTGGGATGGGGTAAAATAAGCAAACTCCGGTCAGGTACCGTCAGCGTCAACACCATACCGTACCCTACCTAAATCCAGCCTACAATTTGTCATCTGTTTATTATCTTCCCGATGAGCTAGACTTAAAATTTGGAACATATCTTAGGAGTGGATGACAATGCAATAATAACAGGAGTGGGGACCACGCGGCGCAGTGCGCAGCCCTTAGGACACTCTCGGGCGATGACTTATGGCGTCTTCGTCCGTTCTTTTCCATGTAAGTCTTCGACGGAACGAGCTGCGATTGTTATAGGCATGCCGTTTTAAACAGGAAGAACTCTGCTACATTTCGTTCCATCATAGTATAGGTCTAGCACATTCACTTTGTAAATATTTTAATACGAATTCAGAAATCACTTCTGTGAAACTTTGGATTAATTTTTTTCGCAAACTTAAACGACTAGGTAAATTGTGAGTAAGCCAAAATGAAGCCTGGTTAATCCTCTTTAAAACGATATGCCGTAGAAAATTTTAGCTCAATCCTTTGAGAAGCTATGAATTCAAGAACGGCAATAGAGAGGGAAAAAGATTTTCTAAAAGTTATCCGTTGGCATCGCTCGTGCGACTTGTGTTTTTTTAAAATATGACTACTTTAAAAACTAAAGGGGTTAATGCTTGATCGAATGGCACGTCAGCCTTCAAAATCAGATAACTATTTCCGGAGATATTCTAAGAAGCAAGGTCTGTCGGGATACGCGATGCGCAACTACGGGCACAGTTTATCCCGCCATTTATTTGATGTTTTCTTCTTTCATAGAAGTGATCAAAATATTCAATATCAAAAATAAAAATAATTTAAAATAGCAGCTCTCTAGATTTTTTGTTGTTGAATTCACTCCATTTTTCAAATTTTAAAAAGAAGTTTACACTAGTTTACCAGCGTGTGGTCCTTAGCACTTTTTTTTTTAATATACTTCCACTGCTCCCCCAATTAAGGTAATCCAGCACTACTAATCCCAATACAGGGATAGTGAGATCCTACTGTGTAAGTTTTGAGAATTATAATAAGTGTGTAAAAGTAAATGATGACTTACATTGGTGAACTGGTAAAAAAAAAAAAAGGACAATTTAGAAGAGCTAAGATATAATAAAAAAAAAAATTGTTATAACTTTATTTTTTTTTATCCATACCTGTCACTCATATCTTAACAATAAGCGGATGTGATATAAATAGTAGATAACTGGCATGTCAGGCAAGAGAGAGGTCAGTACCAAATGGCACCTCCTCCTAAGTGAGATATAATAAAATAATGAAGACCAAAGCTATAATAGCCTCAAAATCCTGACAACAATAAGCCATCTAGGTTATAGAGGCCACTGGTTCTCATGGTATGGTTAGAACATATCACTGATAACAGAATCTAGCTCTACCTTGAATTTACTGTTATGATATTGGATTAAAATTTGGCGACTTATCTTCAGTTTCTGGTTTCTTAAAGAAGGGATTACCAACAAAATTCTAAATATTGAGTAAGATGTCTTAATAAAAATTTGGAATGATACTTTTAAAAAATGAATTTTTGCTTCCTCACTACTGAAGTTGGGGAAGGTTTAGTATTCATGCAGAAAATGACTACTCGTGTTTTACCTTTTAAACATCAAAGAATAAATTTGGTTTCTTGTCCTTCTATAGTCGAATCCAAGTGACGGGCATAACACCTACTACTATCAGATTAAGATGTAATTTGTAGGGATTGTGCGGGCTGGTATATAAGGTCCCATATCAACTTATTATTAAATTCCATCAACTACTTTCGCTTATGCACGCGCAAACGTATTTTCCTTGACACATCTATATTTCAAAAACGGCTCGTCTGATTTGGCCCATAGTTGGAGGAAAGTTAAGGAATAGTAAGTAAATGGTTCAGTATCAATTTTATAAAATTTTCTCTCTTAAAATTTCAAATTAAAGTAATTGGAATTGAATTAATTCATAAATATTATATTGTTTCTTATTTTATTTAAAAACAAGTGCTAATTTCAACTAGTTATAAGATTATTAAAAAAATTATTGGTTATTTATTTTTTTGAAATAGTTACTACTCTACCTTTTTTTTTTTGAGTGTGGTTTCCATTCTATCGGTTTAGAGATCTATCGTCAATTAGGTTTTCGAAGTTGCTAATTTCCATTACAATCGACCTACATGGAAGACTATTTTTAATTTTTTTCTGAATTCATTTTTGTGTTTTAAAAAATGTAAACGCTTTGTTTAAAAAAAAAAATTAAGAGAAAAAATTAATGATAATTGGTTTTACAGGTGGCTGAAGGTAATACATTACTATACAATACATTGATTGTATAATTGGTACAATACATTACAGGTATTGGACCAATGTTATTGTTCGGGAATATAAAGGCAAAAATTATGCACATAATAGTTTCTATACTAATGCAATTAAACATTTATGTGAATAATAGGAGTATTTTAAAAGCAATATGAGTATTAAATAACATATATTCAGTGCCCAGGTATGTACTGTTGTATAATGAAATATAAGATAAAATAACAATAATTTTCTGACTTTTTCACTCTGTTAGGACCTTCGGTATTTATACCAGTACAAACAAACAATATATAAAATAGATTTCTATACACAATCAAAGATTACAGTTGCGACAACATATTCTTTTACTTCATCGACACAATTTATCACAATTTGATAATACAATCGATTTCCCTAAACTCCATTTCATTTTATTTTTTTAATAAAACAATTAAGGACTAGTAAGTTATAATACACTTTGTACAATATTTAAACACAGTTATCAAACTGATAAAAGCGTGAAAGCATATTATTCTAAGGTAAATGGTACTTCATAAATCACAATATATTTTCACTATCTCTTTCCTCTTCTAATCGGTTTTTCTGCAGACTCTGAGGAATGATTCGAAGATTGTGAATCTGTAAGAAATAATTATCTTTTAAAAAATTAATAGCACTCGATAAAAAGAATAAATAATAATAAAGTAATAATAGATGAGGAAAATATAATATTCATCAATTAAATAATATTATATTTAGATTATCTTTGGAGAAGATTCCAAAACAAACAGCTTAAGTCAAAGTCAAATGTTAAACCGACTATGTTTAATAAACCTTAAATAATCATTGGTCAGCCAGAGCACTCGAAGTAATTGATAGATAGAACTATTATCTCATCAAATTAGCAAAAGAAAGAGCTATAAAGAGAAACTAAGTAGCGTTTTGTACAAAATACTCATTAACTTCGAAATTGTGGCTTGTCACATTCTTGCCCCTAGCCCTTCAATTATAATTTCATATTATTAGCATAATTATATTAATATTATTATAACTATATTTATTATTGTTCGATTTGGTGTTTTATCATGTAATTTCTAAGATTTTCTAAAATTATTTTAATCTTAACAATCACAATCAAAACTCACCATTTATTACTTTAGATAAAACAAAAACCACTGATCTATGTTAGAAGATAATTTTATTTGATTTCAAATTTAGTCTGACATGCTTCAATTATGTCTTCATCGTTTTATTAAAAACTCGTAATTGATAACCAATGGTTTCCATTCCGGTTGTTCAGTCATGTATCGTATCGTAAGTATCATAGCTATTTCTGAATGACTGACATTTATTACATTTTAGAATGTGTAGGAATAATAATCAAAACAAATCAAATTGAAATCAAGAATAAAGAGTACAAAATAAGACAGTGGGCCAAATGGTCCGGTCCTGTCCTAGTTAGATAAATTCTCCCGACCTCCTAGTTTTAAGAAAAATTAAAATTATTTATCAGATTGCATTAACCTTTTTGTTTGCGATGAGGCTCCCTATGTTGCGGCTTATGCCCTCTCAATGGAAGAGGCGGAGACGGCGGCGGTGGCGGATAGAATTCAAAAGGCGAGAGCGGAGCGGGCGGAGTGAGGGGAGGTGACGACAGCCTGCCGAGTGGAGGCGGCCTCGTCGGGGAGACGAGAGGAGGAGGAGGGATATAATCAGGGGGTGGATACAGCATGAAGGGGGGCGACGCAGCTCCCATACTCACATCTCCATTCACCATTTCAAGACCTGCAACATACAAATAAAGTAATAAAGCATTATTCAATATGAACAGTGATTCTCAAACAACAGGCAACTTTGAAGTCCCACTTAAATAAAATTGATTCTAAGGATCACTAAACATACATGTTGGCTTAGGGATATTGAAAAAATGTCTAATCCAATTGAAATAAGATTAGGAGATGTCCACTATTATTTTTTTTTTGATATATTGTAATATAGATATTAAAATTAAAAATCAAAAACAGATATTTCCTCTCCCTATTTATATATATATATATATATATATATATATATATATATATATATATATATATATATATATATATATATATATATATATATATATATATAAATAAATATAACAAATCTACAAGGACGGTGGATACAGCAAACAAAGAACGATAAAAACTTGCGGTGTGGTGTGTTCAGTGTTTATATCTCTTGTCGTGGCATCTATAGTACTTAGCAACGACAATGCGAATTCGAACATGATGGTTTACTATAGGTAGATTTTAGGTTTAAGTTTTGCTTTGAACTAAGAACATTCAGAATTTTTTATTTTCATTGATGAGTTTTTTTGTTGAAAATCGCCCGCTATTTGGGAATCACCCCAAGAAGTAAAAATATACAAATATGAATTAAAAAAATCTCACTCTTATGCTTATCTTCTAGAGAATCGGGGTTCACTTCAAGAGCCGTAAGCCTGGATCTAAGGTGAGCAGTTTCCATTTGCACTTCTTTCAGCCTGCGCTCCGTATGCCTTAGATTGATCTAAAAACATTAAATCAATAGTTTAATATATCAGTATAATTGATTACAATATCTAAAACACAAATTAACAGTAAACTAATTGTATATAATATATTTTTTGTTTTTAAGATACCCAATTTTCTTGAGCTTTTTGTTCTTCGTTAGCTATCTGTATCTTGAAGGAAGCCTCTTGATCAATAATTTCCTTCTTGAGAGCATCATTCTGAGCTCTGCAAATGAATTTCAATGATAAATATCCTTAAAACCTAATATCCTTATAACCTAATAAGTAGTTCAAAAAAATAATACATTCATTTAAGTAGATTAAATTAAATCAATCTATAGAATATTAAAGTCCCTAACAAAAAAAAAAAAAAAAAATTTGGAAGAGTATTAACAAAGATACCAGATTTCGAAACAGTTACTGAAATTTTGCAAAAAGTTTCAGTTTAAACGTTTTACAAGAACTTTTACGATAACAGTATTAGCATAAAAGTTCTTTCTGAAAGAACCTTCTGATAAACAGTTCCTTAACAGCTTATATCAATTAAAGTTTTTGATAAAAGTTTTGTTAATATAAGTTCTTGCCAAAACGTTTTTATAAAAGTTCTGTTAATAGAAGTTGCTACTAGAACATTTTAAATATTAGTTCTCAAATATAACTTTTCATATACTTATGGGACAAAGCTTGCGAGGGATCCTCGGGAGGTGGGGGAAAACCTTGGGAGACAGAACTATCGTTGATAAAATTAAAAAATCATTCAACAAAGAACATAGACGATAAATTAAATTCAAAATAAAAGAAGTAATAGAAAAACAATTACCTTTTCTATTTATTTTATTTAACATTTAATTTTTAATTTCAATAGAAAAATTACTTTAATTTTAATTAAATCACCTACAGAATGTTTGTTTAAAGAAATAACACTTTTAGATAAGAAAACCTTTAAGACAATTTCAGAAGTATTTTCCTCATTAAATTGAGAACTTTTATAATGAGAACTTTTATTATAATCTCACTAAAAAGCTCTAACGAGAATTTTTTTAATATAGAACTTGTACATAAAACTTCTTATGATAGAGTACATAAATAAATTTTATTATGAAAGTACTTAGAATAAAGTTCTCAAAGAACTTTTACTGTATAAGTTTTGACGAATATTTTCTTGTAAGAACTTATAATAAAAGTTCTTGCATAAACTGTTTAAAAAAAAAAAAAGTAACTAAGAAAAAGTTTAATTTGAAACAATAACTTTTTCAAAATAAAAGTGCACATTTTGGTGTCCTGCTTCATACCCAAGTTGTTTAAAGTATTCTGTGCATGTTTCCATCGAAACCCATTTACATGTTTTTAATTTTCGAATAACTCGAAAACTATATATCTCCCAGAGCATTCCAGATGCTCATTTGAAAGATAATTAATTGTCTACAAAGCTAAACTTTAAGTAAAATAAAAAAAAAATCTTAATTGGACCAAGATACAGCAAACAATTTTAGTATTGGACTTCGCACCAAAGCAGTAAGGAAAGTCATACGAATGAACACACTAGATTTTTTTAAATTTTATTTACATTAATTTCTAGATTAAAGTTCATCTTTTTTTACCAATTATAAATAAATAAAAAAACACTCACTTATAACTCAGATTTTCCTCTCGCAGAGAACGCATCTGCTCATATATTGTGTGATCCTCGCTTTGCTTTTGAAGCCATTGCGATTCCTTGATTCCAAGCTCCCTAACGGAACAAAAGAATTAATATAAATAAATAATATGAGAGTAAAAGTCAAATTAAAGACCAATATTACAATCAGGTAATTTTTAGAAGATTACATAAGGCAAAAACTATCAAGTCAACAATTCCTTAAATTCAGACATTCCAAGGAATAAAAATCTATAGTTATTTTAGAATTAAAAAAAAAAAAAGCTTCAAACAAATAATTGAGGCTGTAGCTGCAATAAGGACTTATAACTCCAGGTGCCATTTTTGCAGAGAATTCTTTAATGATATCAATATGATATCTGTAGTCCTTATATCTGTAGAGGTAAGAATGTTACAATGTGTATCCAGTACGGTAGCTGGACAGAACCAGGAGAAGGTTGATACAGGATGAGGTAGAGGTAGAGGTAAGAATGTTAGGAGATTTCAGAAGGCCTCGAACAATGTGTATCCAGTACGGTAGCTGGACAGAACCAGGAGAAGGTTGATACAGGATGATGAGATGTGTCGAAGGGACAACTAGCGAACCATAAGCGATCAACCAGCTAAGGATATTAGGCGTCCGATCAACTATATAGCAGTTCTAAGGATAGGATAAAGTTAAGAGAATGAGCTGATAAATGATAAATGAGAGGAAGAAGATACTTAAGATACTTGCAGTAAGTCAATACAAATTTACATTGGAACATTAGAAGCCTTTACTTTTATTTAAACATTTTGCTGTACTTCAATCGCCTAGTTTTATTTTATTCATAATTTTTTATTTCCATTATTATTATTATTATTTTTTTTTTTAGATCTAAAAGTGCAAATATATTTATTCAACTCAAGTTTATATTTGAATCGTTTATTTGAGAAACCCCATAAGTCATTGAAATCAAATTTTCGGAAAACAATCCTTTCCAAAGCGTAATAGCTCAAGGCAAGTCAAAATGACTGATAATTAAAATGCGATTTGGATCTGAATTTATTATATTACTAATTAAGACAATAATAGTCATTATGGTGTTTAAATTTGCTTGACTTGTGGGGTTTCTCAAATCAACTAACTTTACGGAACTAATAATTGGCAATAAATATGTAAAAAAAGTGTTTATTTATGATAAAATTATTTATAAAAGAACACTCAGACTACATTAATCAGCTTCTGATGCTTCATTCCTTTCACATTATCAGACTTGACTTAAGGGGTTTCTCAACTAAATGATAATTAGCCACATTACAAAACAGCGAAAATGTGTCAGACTTCTGGGGCTATGCTTCCAAAACACATGGCTGTCTCAATAGAAAGTAAATCCGCCAAATTATAAATACCTCCCAAAAACTGACTTATGGGATTTCTCAACTCGACAATTCATTTATTTTTTTAACCTTAATATATGCTTTTTTTTCTTATCAAATCTTATTATTTTTTTAATGAGATATCACTACTATATTATATATTATTACCGGCAGTATAGATCCCTTTTCCGGCTCTCAGAAGCGATGGATTTTGACGAAGGTATCAAAAGAAAAGGAATTTCACAGAGAAGTGACGAATCCTGATTTTGTTTCTTAAAATCTTACAAGGGCTTAAATAAAAGTGATGAAATAACTGGAAGGTTTCAAAACTTTGACGACTGAGAGTCGGCGGATCGAGACGGGATAAGTTGGGTTTTAAAGATTTTGAGGCGGGCATCAAGATCATACATCCAACGGAGCGTATTGGTCCAGCGTTTTAAAGCTTAAAAACCTACCGTTTTCGAGATAAGGCAGGATATAGGTCCACACGGGCCTCATGCCATCTTGCGTACATGCCGTTGTCATGGCAACTTTATATCAATTTGAGTCTGTTTACAAAAACTTTTAATGAGTAAGAAATTATATACTGTTTCCCATGTCCAATCCTAAAGGGCACTGCTATGTATGAATACTACACATAGAAAATGTTATAGCTGGATCCAATTGCCTAACTGCTAAATTGAAGAGATGCTTTCCATTGGGGTAAGCTAATTACTTATTAAGTATGAACTGTAACTTCAACATAGTCATTACAAACTATGTAGCTTCACCAAATCTGTATGTTAAATAAACTTTTTTGGTAATATTATATTGTTTACACGAATAAATGTTTCTCTAATATTGCTTATACTTCTAATGTATTAGGATTGATATCTAATGCGAGAGTTCTCGCTGGGGTATACTAGCTTTGCTTTATTTTAAATATTAACTGCTAACTATATTTTAATAGAGGAATAAATTTTCAATCCAAGGTCAATAAAATGCTCTAAGCAAGAAGGGCCCTTGCAAATGGTATTCTCCATAAAAAGGGCATATAAGTAGTTATCATGTTTCTTTAACCAAATTGGAATAACATGGCACACTTTGCTGTAAATTTTCAGTATTGGGGTTGACATAATAAAATGTCGGAAGGAGTTGTTCGGCAGCGGAGAAATTTTCAAATAATGTCGAAAACCTTTGTCAACTCTTATCTCAAAACTCGCTTTTGGAGCATGTGCCCATCTTGCAGTTACAGCCTCAATTTATCGAATGTAACTGGTTACATAGATACCAAATGCAGACTAAATAGTCAAGAGATCACACCACATCGACAACAAGTTATTTTAACTCAAACTTATTAATTACAAAAATATTTAAAAAAAATACTGTAAACAATTTTTTAATTACTTTAAAAAGGATCACTTTAAATCAAGATAAAGACAGAAAAACAAACCACAACCACTTTACATTAATCATTCAAAGCCTCTTGAACTCGAGTAGTTTCAGATAGACATATTATGTAAACATAACATGATTCATTTTAATGGGTATTTATTTGTATCATTCAATATTAATAAAAAGTGAGTAATGTGAAAAATAAATAAAATGGACAGATTACAGGGTACTATAAGTAGGATAGAAGAAAAGGCACATTATCAGTCAACCATGAAAGGGATATACAACGCCTTACTTCTCGCTGTCTCTGCAGCTATCATTCTACAGTTAGTATCTGTAGAGGCTGCTGTAACCGATTCTGACTGTGGGCACGGCAATAAAACTCACCACTACTTCTATGGAACAAAATCATATACCGACAGGTAAAAAGATATAGGATGATAAGTTAAATAATATGCAATAATATTTTTATATCCGATAAATATTTTTATTATGATTTAAAGTAAGCCCCTATTGATTGACCCTCCAGCCACGGGTCTCATGAAACGCTTAGTACCATAGGTCTTATGAAATGCTAAGTACCACAAGGGTTCTATTGGGACCCCAAACTATTTTTTCCACTATCAATCTCGCATTAATGAATATGAAGTTAAAAACTTGTTCCTATCTCATGTTTTTGGGTGTTGATAATGAATTTCACCTCAGTTCGGTTTTAGTTTTTCAAATATAAATAAAAATTCAAAAATAAATAAAAATTGTATCTTGTTTTTTCATCTCAGATTACGAGCTTTTTGATAAAAATAATTCATTTTTTAGCTTATTTCTAATTTAATGTAATATTTGAATATCCAACATTTCTTAAAATTAGCTATTAGTTAATAAAGGGGGCATGAATATAAAAAAAAAAATATGAAAGGTTTTTTTGTAAAAATGAAACAAACAATTTTTGTATCGAAAAATTGATTTTTGTAAAATAATCACTCGCTCTTTACACACATTATTTTTTTAGGCCTTAGACATTAAGTTTTTGCAATTATAACAAAAAATGTTAACTTATGAAACTTATTTGTAAATTAATTAGCTATTTTTACTAATAGATCTTTGCGTTGAATAGTCTAATTATGGTTATGGATTGTTATTTGCTAATATTAAATAATTAACAATAATGTCACTACATATTTCGAAAAATTGTTGTTTGATGTACATAATATTGCTCAGACACTTTGTGCGCTTCCTTTTTAGTCGTATTCTCCCCGAATAAAATAGACTATAGCACTGGTTCAAAGGTCGGCGGGAGAGCATTTTCTATCCGTTTCATAACCCCTAGAAATTCTATTATGGAAGTTTTGAAGATGTATGATAAAATACAACCTTAGAGATGGAGTTCTGCTGCTCACGCGGTTTTTTATCTAGTAATTTATAAAAATTATTATGAGAAATATTTTTTATATGAGAAATTATTTGTAAATTTACAATAAATTATTTTATAAATAAATAAAAAAAAAAAATTCATATTTAATACCACGGGGGGTCCCGAAAGGAATCAAGCGATCTTTTTGAGAGAGAGGATAAAATATTTTATATTCGAAAAATCTCTCTATTCCACGGAACCGTTTCTAAATATTCTAGATAGTTTCATGGTAAAATTCATTGAGTATGACAGGTGCTAATGAATTTCTTCAAATGTTATTTGAAAAATTAGAAATGTACTCTCCCATCGTACATGGAGGGTTAAATACAGTCAATCCACCATAACTAGAATTCTTTTATAACACAAGTTATTTCCCTCCATCTTGAGAAAATCTCGTTAGTCAAAAAGAAAGAGGACATGTTGAAAATAATTTTGGGAAAATTAAACTGGTTAGATTGAAGAAATAAACTATTTTTGACTGTATTTCCTTGGAGGAAATAGAACTATTCCATATTTATAGTTTGTTGGTATTTATGCAGTATAAGATTGGAATCTTTGACGGATGCATGAGTTCAATAAAAATTTTTGCTGAGAGGGATAAAGAAATTAAATAGATCCTTAGGGTCATGACAATAATCGACAATTTACATGAAAAAAGAAGTTTTCTAATTAAGAGAATTTATTTATTTTTGTTGTCTGCAGGCTAAAAACTGACTACAGTTTAATTTAAGAGTTTAATAATAGTTAAAATAAAGTCATTCATAATTTGATTTTAATTTTTGAAAAAGAATCCAGAAACTAATTTGCTAACATTTCAGGCTTCTATACCACGATCATATACTGTACAAGTCCAAATGGATGCGTGTGATAAGCATAGACGTAGATTACCCAGAAAAGGGGAAAACTCCATTGGGTAAAATCAATTACATTGAAGTCTTGGACCAAAGATCAGACGGAACCGGAGGATGCGTGTACATCAGGAATGGCGGAGTTGGACAGAACTCTGTGACACTTCACGTTAAATCTCAAAGAAATCATGGAATGGAATTTCTCGTAAATGTATATGGTCAATAAATTAGATCATAATTTGTTATGTCCATTAAAAAAAATAATATCAACCGATACTTTTTCATAATTTTTTTTATCCTCTATTTCCTCTGCGATCTCAAGATAGATTAGGTGGAGAGACTTAGTCAACATAAAACAGTCTTATGTTTGTGATGGAAGAAAGTTAAAGATGTTCCTAATAAAAAAATATAAATTATTTTTAATATAGACATAATTGTATGTGTTCAATCAAAACATGTATCCAATTAATACTGTTGTTAATCAAACACTATGCCAAATGATACTAACTCTGTAAACAGTCTGATTGGTGAAATTAAAATTTTTGTGGAAATTATTAATTCATAAAGAGAAGTGGTTCTCAAAGATGCTGCGAATTTTTCAAATAATTATATTAAATTAAAAAATTAAAGTATTAAATTAAAAAAATAATTATAAAAAATTAATATTAGTTTTTATATAGTTCTATAGTATATACTATATTTCATTAAGACCACGAAATAAGATGAAAGTAAGCCTTTCAAAAACATGATCTAATATTAAAGAAATATGCGAACACAACAAGATGCATTCTCCACATTTCATCACTAGACATCATTATAATATCTAACTTTGGTTTTGAATATTTTCGTGTGGTTTGGAAATAAAATTGACTACTTTAAAAAACTTTTATTTTTTTCAAATATTTTTCATACTTCATAAAGAAGTTTTCATAACTGCAAATAGATAAAAATAATAATCACAGACCATACAGTGCCAAACAATAAACTGGATATTCTGGTTCTACGAAAAGTGGAAAAGTCTACTAAATAACTGAAATAGGAGTTCCCAATGACGACAATATGCATAAAGTGGTTAAAGAGAAGATGAGAAAATATCAACGGCTCTGTGAAGAACGGATATTTCATAAACCGAGTCAAACCCTTGCCTTAGGTGAATATTCCCATAAAAGACTGAAAAATAATTTAACTGGATGATTTATAACGTTTATAAAAAATATAAACAGATTTAACACTAAACAGTTACTTTAAAACAAATCAGTACGAAACATTGGCATCAACTTAAAACTTTTGGGAGAGCTTCATAGTATCAAGTCCTACAAGAATTGACAATAGCTGAAATTTATTTCAGCTTAGGAAAGGGTCACATAGAAGTATCATGACAAGGGACAGAAACTCATTTAAGGGCTGAGTGAACCAAGAAAATGTTAGAATTTAATTTAAAAAACACTCTTACATATTCTTCAATATTGTTTTTATTTAAGTCAAAGGCTTATGCATATAACTTGATTTTTGAGCCTTAAGACTCAAAATCAACTATATTATATCATCGGCACAACTGTGAAACCACGTCATTGTCAAATCTCCAAATTTTCAAGGAGAGACAAAAAATGTTTAAAAATTTCAAATTATCATTATATTGAAGTGTATTTATTTTGGTTTATTATTTTCAATCGAACAAAAAAAAGAAAAAAAAAAAAATTAATCCCTCTCAAAATTTTAGGTTTTACCTCTCCAGATACGTAGAATCCAAATACTGAATAAAAAATCATCTGTGGCTTTATCCATGACTACTGGACTGATTTTCTTGAGATTTAGCAATAAAGTCACTGGTCATCCCAGGATGATCCTCAGAACTCAACATTACCATCCGTTGTTTCGTTTCAGAATCGCAGCTGATTTGCTATTTAATAAGCCCATAACTAAGCCATTTATAAAGATAGAGAGAAAATATAGAATGTTTTGGAATCAGCATAACAAGGCAATTAAAAAAATCCTTTTCCATTTCTTCCAGTCCTGCGCCTCTATCTTCCAATCACTTACTTCCAGCTTCCTCACATCTTCCAGTCCTGCGCCTCTATCTTCCAATCACTTACTTCCAGCTTCCTCACATCTTCCAGTCCTGCGCCTCTATCTTCCAATCACTTACTTCCAGCTTCCTCACATCGCTCTCTACTTCATTTTTTCTTGGATATATCCTCCACTTCCACCAGCTTCTTTGTATTTCCTTTTCTCATTGAAGTGCATCTCAAATATTTTCCTCTGTACTCTTCCACCTTCTATTCTAACCACATATCCTAGATATCTTAGCCTACTTGTTATAAGGAAAGGAAATTCAAAAATATAGGCTATTTGGAAATAATAAATCATGATGTAATAATTTGCAGCATTTCTTTTTTTATAGTACATATGAGAACAAGTGATATACTATCAATTAGAAAAAATTAAAAATAGATTTGCGCAAAATTAAAATAGTAAAATAACTCTAAATCAAATCGTATTAGACTTACATGGTTTCACACTCTTGCCGATGATGAAAGATTGTGAACGCGTTTCTTTTTCAGATTTATATTTCTTCTTATTAATAAAATAAATTAGTAACAGAATGTCAAAATATGTTACTTACTCTTGGAGTTGTATTTCCTTTTCTTTGAAGTAATTAGATAAAACTTGAAGTTTCGTAAGCGCTTCAATTTTATCTTTTTCGGCTGATTCGTATTTATTATTAAGATCTTCTATCTCGTTAAGAAGTTCTTTCTCTTTCTCTGTAACAATAAGTCGTCAATAAATTTACTCCACTTATTTATCAACATACTATTTAAACTTATAACAGTTTACACAAACCAAAATACAATTGAACTGAAAATTATAAAAGAATAAAAATTTAAAATTATCTCATGAATGAAAATATCAAAGAAGAAATAATCCTATGATAAATTTGTTAAGAAAGGAAAAAAAAATTCCTTACCTTCAAGAAGTGCTCCTTGGTTTTGGGCTTCTGCCAAAGCTTCGCTAAGTTTTTCAGCCTAAACATAAATAATATATTTCAGAATTTTTTTCGTTATTCATTTTTACTTTAAGGCTCCAAAGTTCCAATTTGTTAATTATATGGACAAGTTATCAACTTGTATAGGAATATTTTAGTTGATGAATGCATTAATACTAAATAAAATAAAATTTAAAAACTTAATACAAATAAACAACCTCTTTCTGAACGGTCAAGAGATCTGTTCTTATATTTTTAGCCTCTAACCATTCGCTTAATGCCTTCCCGGAACTTATTCCATGAGCCTTCTTCAGTTCTTTTTCGGCCAATTCTTTCTCGACCATTAGTGATTCGCAAGTGCCCTTGAGTTCACATAGTTGTTTCTCGAAGTTGGTTCGTTCTAAGGATCTCTCTTCGATAATCTGAAATGAACATATTTTAAAGCATATATTTAGTACAATAAAGACAATAACATCAATCCAATCAGTTAAGTGATGAATCGATAAAGTTACATTACATATATTTATATTTTATTAATGTTGTATCATTGAAAATTGACATTCCGGTGGTGCAGCCATGTACATATAAGAAATAATCAAAAAAGTGAAATTTTCAAAATAAAATAAATTCAGACAATTAAATCATCTTAAAGATATTTATAGTGTTATTGAATTCTGCAGACCAGCTTTCATTTGACTTTATTTCAAAATAACTATTTTAGAAAAAGTATACTACAAAGGTTAAAAAAAAAATCCTATTAATTTAATAAATGAGAAGCATAAGAATCAACATATGAAATTGCCAAAAGTTATTAATTCATAAACAAAAAATGAGATATTACGTGGATCTAAAATTAAATATTCATAATTGTTATTAATAAAGTAAATCTGCAATCTTTAATTGAAAAACAAAATATATTCCAAAATAATTAAACATCTAGGCCTTCTCATACTTCATACCTATTAAAAAAAACTAAATCCAAACATCCATTAAACTCAAAATTCATGTAAAAAAATAAAACAAAAAACAACTGGCATCTTGGCAAGGCGATCATTAAAGTTCTTTGATAGTTCAATTTATTTATTTACATAGTTTGGCAGTAATTAATTTGCCATCTGCAAATTATTTTTGCAATAAGAAAATCTGCGCTCATTCAATTCATAACAGTCAACTTAACAAGTCTCTATCTAGCTCATTGTCTCGAAAGCCATCGGGGTGGGTTGTATGGGTTGGTGGTGGATGGAACTGTCTGTGCTAAGAGGTTCATATTGCAAGTCAGTCTGTTGTGGAAATTTTTGTAGTATTCTGTGGCAGTATCTGAAACTGTTAGGATGTCCAAGTCCTTATGTAGTAAAGCATTTGTCACATAGAATGGCGTGCCCACTATTTTTCTCAATGTTTTTGTCAGGAACGACAGGATTCTTTGGATGTTAGAAGTTCTGACAGAGCCCCATAGCTCTATCCCATATGTCCATAAAGGTTTAATTAGTACCTTGTAGAGTGTAAGTCTGTTAGTTAGGGTTAATTCGGAGCGCCTGACAAGTAACCTTGATAATAGTCCAAATCGTCAGTTGTTTTCTTTTCAGTCGGATGTGGGCCCTCCAAATCAGTCTCTTGTTTAAGTGAAGTCGCAAATGTCTCACTTCCTCAGATGTAGGAATAGGCACAATGTTAAAATACATCTGAGGACATGAACTATGATTGATTGTGAAAACAATGAACACACTGTTCATTTCATTCATCTTTAGGTTCTTAGTGCACGATTTTCCACAACTTGAATTTTTTACTCACAAGTTTCGTTTTTTTTACTGCACCAAAATATACGAATAAATTTTAGAGAAAATTACAGATTATTTTTAAGCTCAATAATCACTTTATAACCGTAAGTTATAACATAAATAATATTTAAATACTACTAGTATTCCCGGGCGAGAACTCTCGCATTAGATATCAATGCTTATTCTAATCCCTAATACATTCGAGGTGTAAGCGATATTAGGGAAACAATATAATGTTACCAAAAAAGTTTATTTAACACACATATTTGGTGAAGTTACATAGTTTGTAATGACTATGTTGCAGTTACAGTTCATACTTAATAAGTAATTAGCTTACCACACTGGAAAATATCCCTTCAGTTTAGCAGTTAAGGAATAACAGCTATATAATTTTCTATGTATAGTATTCATATTTAGGGTTGGACATGGGAAACAATATATAATTTCTCACTCATTAAAAGTTTTCGTAAACAGACTCAAATTGATATAAAGTTGCCATGACAACAACACGTACGCAAGATGGCATAGGGCCCGTTTTGACCTATATCGTGCATTATCACGAAAACGGTAGGCTTCAGGGCTTTAAAAAACTGGACCATTATGTTCCATAGGAACCTATGTCATCTTAATGCCCGCGTATATGATCTTGATGCCCACGTCAAAATCTTTAAAACCCAACTTATCCCGTCTCGATTCACCGACTCTCAGTCGTCAAATCTTTGAAACCTCCCAGTTTTTTCATAACTTTTATTGAAGCCCTAGTAAAAATTTAAGAAACAAAATTGGAAATTGTCACATCTCCTTGAAATTCCCTTTCTTTTGATACCTCACTGGTCAAAATCCATCGCTCCTGAGAGCCGCAAAAGGGATCTATACTACCATAATAATATATAGTAGTGATAAGTTTCCAACAGTAAATGTTTTGTGGTTATTTAAAAAAAAAAAAAAAAAAATTATATTGCAAATGTGTTTAATTTATTTTTATAGTAAAATTAGAGACAATTGATTGCTATTTATAGATTAAGGTATTTTTCTAATGGTATTTCTGACATCCTTCAATTTGGTTTACCATCACATCCTTGGTCGACAGTTAATCAAAATTATTATATCAAAGTTACTTATTAGGTATGGTATCATTAATAAATTATTTTAAAAATTTAAAAAATGAATACAATGTATAACTAACACCCATACATACCCTTTCTAATGTTGATATTTTTTCTTCAAACTCCTTCGTCACAGCGAAAGTTTTAGAATCTGCATCAATCAAAACTTTAGTAAGTTTATCCTCCGTAGCCTCTCTCTTTTCTTCCGATTTCTTCAAACTAATCGTCAGAAGTTCTACCTGGGACCATATCATAAGGTATCAAAAAAACCCATCTTTATTGTCAATTACAACTAAATAAATTTCATTTTTTTCCCCAAATACATTACACATAATACTGAATTAAAGAGCTTTTGACAAGTACATATGTTAAACGAGAAAAATATATTTTGTATGAATATAACTACCTCTTGTTTTTCCTTGTCTAGCTGTTCAGTTAATGATACTATTTCTTGCAATCTATCAGAGAGCACGCTCTTTAAATCAGAAATATTTCCAAGAAGAGATTTGGTCCTTTCCTCTTCAGAAAACGACTCGGCTAACATCCTATGCATTTCGTCTCCTTCTTCAACAAGAGACTCGATCTCTTTTTCCAGTCTTTTAATCTCATCTTCAAGGATCCCTCTGGCAGCCTAAAATAATAGAAAAATATTAATAAATCTATCGAGTGTGTCCTGGCGGCTAACAACCGACAGATCATCAATCAATAGGTGTTGCTGGCATATTTAGATGTTGGAAGTTCAAGCACGAATTGATAAGGCTCCTAAGGGAAAAGCCTCCTGCTTCGACGAGGTATACTGCATCGACGCTAACGGATCTGCGAGATATGCAGATATTGTCGCATTCTCCAAGACCGGAAAGACAGCATTGGTCGTTGATCCAACAGTGATGTTTGAATATAACGACCTTGATCAGCCAGGTGGGTTGGAAAGGGAAAAGAAAGAAATTTATAAAAAGTGCATCCGTTTCCTAAAAGAGAAATTCCGCGTGACTTTCGGGGAGAAAGAGTTCACCGTGAGAGGCCTCTGGTTTGGATCTCGCGGAACAATGCCAAGTAGAACAAGGAGCTTTCTGGAAGACCTAGGTGTTAGAAATAGGGATGTTGCAATATTGGTTGTGAATAATATACTGGACTCTCTGGGGATTTTATCCACCATCGAATTTATGTTGGCTAATTGAGTCGATATGCATTATTTATTTACTATGATTACTGGAGGGAATTTTTGTTGACCGTATATGTATATTTAAAGGGAGAAGTTGGTTGGGGAGTGCGGTCAAAGAGTTACACCATTATAAGTAAATATATAAGTTTACTTATAATAGTGTAACTCTATGACCGCAACCCCGAACCAATTTCTCCCTATAAATATACTATGATTATTGTTTATTTATTTTTATTTATTTGTTGCCATTGGTATTTATCCATATATTTTTATTTATATATTATTTCTTGCACTAATTATGATGCTTAGGTGTATATTACTAAAATGTAATCATTTGATTAATTTTTAAGTAATTTATTTTATTAGTTATTTATTTATTTTTTTTAAATTTATGAAACAAAAACAATACTACTTCAAATAATTGTTGAGGATCACTGGAAAAGAGAAATAAGGGATAGATTAGAGAGTGATAGAAGGCTTATAGCGAACAAAAGGAAGGTAAAAAAAATGGACATATTGTGGAAATGTAGCGATGAGAGTTATGTATTTAGAGTTAAAATGAAAGAAAAATAAATAAAAAATGTTATATATATATATATATATATATATATATATATATATATATATATATATATATATATATATATATATATATATATATTATATCTAGCATTGGATTGATGAGTATTCTGTGTGTGTAGGGCCCAAGGTATTTGGGCAGCATTGCTGTAAATAAAGCATTTCTCTTTCTCTCTCGTTTATAAAAGGGATAGTGCATGTCAACTCTAATCTCCACAACAGCAATGCAATTTAACCATAATGTTATTACTTTTAGCTATAGTCCAAGAGATTTGGGATGGCACCTGGGCAGAGGATGGTAGGGGATGGCACCTGGACAGAGGATGGTAGGGGATGGCACCTGGGCAGAGGATGGTAGGGGATGGCATGGCTGTCCTAGACCAATTCTTTGCGCCCAGGGTTGCCGTTTCTAACTTCAGCTACCTCATTTGAGTCTTGATCTTGCAACAAACCAGTTCTCTGTTTTGTTTCATAAATATGTAACAAACCAGTTCTCTGTTTTGTTTCATAAATATGTAACAAACCAGTTCTCTGTTTTGTTTCATAAATATGTAACAAACCAGTTCTCTGTTTTGTTTCATAAATATGTAACAAACCAGTTCTCTGTTTTGTTTCATAAATATGTAACAAACCAGTTCTCTGTTTTGTTTCATAAATATGTAACAAACCAGTTCTCTGTTTTGTTTCATAAATATGTAACAAACCAGTTCTCTGTTTTGTTTCATAAATATGTAACAAACCAGTTCTCTGTTTTGTTTGATATAGATGTTGACATAGATGTTGATCTCAGTGTTCTATTATTACATCTTTAAATAGTTATCGCAGCTGAGTACTGTTATTGTTATTAGTTTTAATATTTAAGTTACAATTTTGTGGAAAAAAAAAATCTATTAATAATGTCTGATATTTGCAGTACGACAACAATTGATTATAAAGAAATCGAGTGAAATGCTTCTCAGTGTTCAAAATTACTTAAACAAATGGGTTTGCAAACTCTATAATATAAATAATAAAGAAACAACAATTATTATATTATAATAATTATAATAACAATTATTATATTATAATAATTATAATAACAATTATTATATTATAATAACAATTATTATATTATAATAGTTATAATAACAATTCTTATATTATGGTAGTTAACCACAACAAACATTTTAACAGACTATCGTATTTTGTGAGTTTTCTATAGAATATTCAAATTCTTCACTAAATTCTACTAAAAGCGAGCTAATACAGATGAATAGAAACATGAACGAATTTATTGTTTTAAATTATTTAAATATGCCGTTTTATCTATAGAATCGTTAACAGGGCGAATTACCTGCCATCCCAAGCAAAATGGATGTCTGTAAACGCAGGCAGTTGTGACAATAACATTTTGAGTGCTAACACGAGGGGTGGGGGACTGGTTTTCTTGTAGATCTGGCAACGCTGGTCCCCCACTCACTTCTAGCCAGCAGCCATCCGAAATCTCTCGGACTACAGTGATGGATTGTTATATTAAAATCTAATCTACCTCTCTAACTTCAGCTGACAATGGCCCCATTAAGAATTTCCTTATAACTTGAAGCAGAAAGCATAAATAAACAGCTGTGATTTCCATAGTCAAATTTCTTTTTTTGTTTTTAGCTTTATGTAGATGACAGTTGTTGGTATCAGCTTTATGGTTCATTCTAGTTACAACGGATCCCCCAAAGAGGTTCTTGTCAATGGAGAATCTTTTATTTCTATAAGATATCAAGATGTCACAAATATAAAACTAGTTGTTATGTCATAGTATCCCGCAGTTCAGGTAAAGTGAAAAGAGATACATTGCATCTCTCACAATCCATGTTACCAAATTCAAATTAAATAGGGAGACTCCATAAGCAGATTGTAACATAAAGGAAAGATAACAGGATGGAAGAAGGAAGGAACGAAAAAAAATAAAATTAATATAATCATTTGATTTGAGGAATAATCGAGTAAAGGATAGATCTTTGAAAAATTGGGGGGAGGAGAAGAGCAGGTAGGAATGGGGAGGGGTGATGGAGGTAAAATCATATTTCTATCACAGATTCGAGACATTTCTCTCTTCCTCAGAGACTCCAAAGCGGTTATCCCCCTTCCAAAAAAATTAAATATTACAAATAAAAATAATAACAGCTATTTTTTTTTTTTTTTTTTTATGTTTTGGTTGGTCCAAAAATTGCTGGCACTGGAGATGGACTTCCTGAGAATAAGTTGCAGCATTTCAAGACTCCAGCACATATCAAATGACATTATTAAGAATATAATAGGTCAGGAACTAAATATATTGAACAATATTGAAACCAGGAGACTTCAATGGTTTGGCCATTTCATAAGAATGGGGGAAGAGAGATGGCCAATGATTTTCTTATACCAGCCAGAGCCAAGGAAAACATGGATGGCTGATGTCAACGAAGGAATGGCAGCTGGAGGTCTGCGAGAAGAGTATTGGCTGGACAGGAAAAAATGGCAATTTACAATTCTGGGGATCGGGATACAATAATGATTGCACTAAACCGAATAAATAAAATATGTTTTGGTATGAAAAATCTTATGGGTAACTATAACTGTTAACTATTACATTTCAAATGTATTAAAATCAAATTCTGCCATCATCCTAATTATTAATGGTTTAAGTCGAATAAACTGTTTCTTTTAATGCAAAGGTTACAAATTATACCATTCATAGTTTAAATTTACATAAAAAGTTAATAAGAGATAATTTAATTTAAGATCTTTCGAAATAAATTAATAGATAACTTACTTTACTTTCTTCTAGTTCTTTCCTCAATCCCTCAATAGCTGTTTCATTATGGGAAGTTTCTGAGACAAGTCTCCGATACTGAAATAAAAAAAATAAATATAGAACACATATTAACTAATAGATATTCAATTAATTTTCAATATTTTCAAGTATTTTAATATACATTATCAAATTCAGTTCAATGAATCTATATGATTATTAATACAAATTTGATATAGTTAATGAGTTTCAAAGTCAAATAAGAGTTGGAAAGTGGTTCATAAAGTTAACGCCTCAACTGGCTTTTGATACTTTCATGTGTAATTATAATTATATCGGAGAAATGGACAACCAACTGTCATCTAGGCCCATTTGGATCTTTTATGACTACTCTGTCATAAGGGGTAACTTGAGGTTAACAAACCAAAGAAATTTCAGACTAATGATAAAGTTCTTTACATCTTTGGAATTAACAATATCAATATCTTCGGATTTAAGTATAGCAGTCTAATAGGCATGACATAATTGTTAAAGAATTCAATGTTCAATGGCTATTTAATATAATTTAAATCTCTAGGCAGATATTTTAACTACAGTAAAACTTTGTTATAACAGTCTCCTAGGACCTAGAGAAAAAGAGCGTTATAACCGTGAAAACACTATAACCTGGAAATGATAAAAAAAAAAAAAAAAAAAAAATTGTTTCAATTTATTTAAATTACAAATAAAGAAAGGCATTTAAATCTACATTTTTGATGTTCCAGGTTTAAGGTAATTTTTTTTGTTTACTTTCCTACATCGACTAGGTAAGGTTTTATTACGTCTATTTGAAAGCTAAATTCTCTACAAAACAAGCGTGTAACAAGTAAAAAAAAGACCATAAAAATCGGAACAATATTTGCAAAGATATACTGTATTGAGCTTTATACAACAAACAGTAGGTTTGGAGTAGGTTATCTACTATTTTCACCGATTTGCAATTGCGTTTACTATGAATTTAATAAAGCTAGGTTGTTGCTTAAAATCAGAGGTAGCTGTATTTACGGCACTCCAAGAGTACGGGATACTTCACAGGAACAGAAAATATAGGAAAGGACACATCATGAAGGCCATGAAGGACACATTCAAATATAACTGATAATTTTCTATAACAGATACTTTTCCTGTTTAAAAATAACTGGCATAACTAAAGTAAAAAAGATCCTAAAATTTATTTTAATCTTGGGGAGCTGAATGAGTAAGTGAGTACCGAATAATGATCCACAAAGAGGATCATTTTTTTTTACTTTGCCCAATCATTTTTTTTATTCATATTTCTCCAGTAGCCATTCATTCATTAGTTCTCGCATCATTCAAGCTTTTTGGTTAAACTTCCCTCTTTATAGCGACTGAACTGTGTGAGCGTGTTGAACACACCTATTCCTCTTGTAAAGAGAGTTAAAAGATGTCTACTGAATATAGTTTTGCATATAACAATTAGTAATACAGACAGCATTTTACCAATTGAATTTCATTTACAGAGAAAAAAAGGCATCAATTAGTAAAAATAAAAATAAAATTTCAACTTACATTTTCATTAGCTAGCTGATACTGCTCTTCAATAGACGATAATTCCTTTTGAGTAAAGAACAATTCCGTTGAAACCGTATTGATCTTAGCTACAAGAGATGTATCTTGTTTCAAATTCTAAAAAAAAAGCCAATGATTATAACACATATAACATTGTACGACAACAAAACAAAAAATTAATTATTCCAATACCTCTAAATAATAATAACCTAGCGAGAACAACAGCACAACGATTGATGTTATAGCCATACAAAGAAATGTGGAGAAACTCATCTGAGACTCAGAGAAACTATCAAACTGGAAAAAAATAATACAAATTACATATTTATAATGATAAAATTAAATTAATTAATAAATATAAATAAAAAATAAATAGAAGCAAACTACATCGATTAGTAGAGTATATAGCATGTTTGTTTTGGTTTTTAATACTAAAGGAACAGTTGAATGACACACTAAAGTAGAAGAAAGTATGTATGTTAATCCAATGCCATCAATATTAATGGATTCAATCAATTGTAATAATTATATTCAGTAGGGGACAATATTTCCTTTCGCAATATATTACAAAATAAAACATTATTCCTCTAAAGAAAAGGAAAAAAAACAAAACAATGCTGACAAACAGAATTTTTTAAGTACTCATTTATTATCAGAAACCAAATTTTTAGAATAGAATAAAACTGTATTTAAAAAAAAAACTTCAATAGTTTGACTTTTTTTAAATAATATAGTAATACTTTTAAAGACGCTGCAAATTATTACACAATTGTTTATTATTTCCAAATAGTTGTATATCAAAACCGGGAACAACAGAGGGATTTTTAAAATTAAAATTTTTTAAACGGATTTTTTTTTGTTCCTTCTTTAGATTCTACCTACCTTGAAATATCATGCCACAAATTTTATGGAGAGGGAGGAGTTAAATTTTTTTTCTTGCTCAATTACCAAAGTTCATAATTGAAAATAATAAACCAAAAACATGGGTAAAAAGTCTCTATCTTTGCTAATACTGGTCCGATTCAGATGGTTATTATTATTATTTTTTTTTTTTTTTTAGAGAATTCGATTACTTTTTAAATGGTTATGTACAAAATTTGCTATTTAATACATAGTTTTCATTTTAGGCAAAAATAAAATTAACTTTTTTTCAGTAATTTATATATGGACAGTTAAACAGCTTTAAGTAGAAGATTTTAGACAAGTCTGTTAAAAATAATTTGAGCAATTTTGCCACTAAATTCTTAATAGCAGGTTTTCGACTATTACGTACATGCACGATTTAGTACACAGGCATCAGGTGCCGAAACCCTACAAAATAAAAACAAAAGCATCGAAATCTGTCCACCAGTTCAAGAGATCAAAAATTTATTTATTTTTATTGCATTATTTAATTTATTTTAATTTAATGACAAGCCAAAATTTTGAAGTTAATGAATATTTTGTACAAAATGGTATTATGTTTCTCTAAATAGCTGTTTATTATGTTAGCTTGGGTTCATTCCATGATGTAGTAATATTATATTTAGGACTGTTTATATTATATAGTCCTATATATTTAGTCAATTTTTAGTCTAATCCTAACAGCCACCAAAGGTGTTTATAATGCATACGGTTTTATTGAATCAATCTGTTTATACTTCAATTTTTTTTTTTTTAATAATTTTTTTAAATGAACAGCATGTAACGTGTTTATAATGCATACGGTATATGTACATACTTCAAATCAAATCTTCACAATTTTTTTTTCCTTCAAAAGCGTTCAGATCACGGAACGGTACGAAGTCCATTGTAAATTAACAAATTTAGAAGAGATATCGTCAAACATTGCTAATATTATAAATGATAATTTTTTCCATTGTTACAAACAGGGAAATAGTTCTTATTCAATTCAATTAAAAATTACAAACAAATGTATAATAATTAGTAGAAATTCCTGAGAACTTACCATTGCCGAAATATATTCACTGCCTTTACTTTCGCTATCGCCTGCTGAATTATCTTGCTCACTGCACGATTCCTTGAAACATTGCTTCACCTCATCTGAAAACATAAAACTGTATTCTGACACCAAATAAATACAACTAAACAGACTGAAAATATTACTACTACTTTTAAGAAAATATTAGGAAAATAAGTGCACTTTTTTCTAATCTCTCCTCAATAAAGTTGAATTATTAAAAATTTAAGCGGGTGGTCAATTAGCAGTGACTATTTGATATTGTCAGCCCTCAACCCTTATACGGGCAGTGGACATATTTGTCCCACCTATAAAAAAGTGGAAATTTTACCTTCAAAATAGTTTGGTTACAATACATTAGATGGCAGGAACTGCAGAAAAATACATTTGAAGACTTAAAATGGTTTGCGCTCTAGCAAAAGTTCGTTTTTATTGGGACAAATATGGAGGATTTTTTTAACATTTTTCAAGTGTCATTACTCATTGCTAGGACCAATATCTATCGTATCAGCACAAAAAAATTGTCATCCTACATGCAAGGGCTTATGCCCCTTAAAGGGTTATGATTGAAATTGTGACATTTTCATTTAATAATATTTGATCCAACTAAATCAGTTTTATTCAATAATAATCATTAGATATTAAATATCGAGCTCGCTGATATAAGACAGTTAATACAGAGAGCCAAGTCCGTCATGCTTTCAGTATTAAGATGATAAAATAAACTTATCAGAGATTGGAGATCAAAATGACAGCTAACATTAATAAGTTAGCCTGTAACATATCTATGCATACATAGGTAGGTTGTCTGTAATTGTTGTCATGACAAGTTCAAAGACATTGAAGCAAGTTCACGACAAAAACTTTATTTTGTACATGAAACTGGAAGGTAAAGAAAAACAAAATCGTAAGCAGCAGAGCTCCGTCACTAAGATCGTATTTTCCCCAAAATAAAAAAATAAGATAGAAAATGCACTCCTGTCCCTCACCATCAACCCAATGCAATAGTCTATTTTATTCTATTTACTATAGAATTATATATACGACATTCCCATGTCGTATACCGCATCCCCTGTTCCACTCCCAACTGTAACTCTACCTATATCGGCGAAACTAAAAACCTCCTTAAAGATCGCATCACCCAACATAAATATTCCATCTCTTCCCGTAACCAGACTGCCTCTAAACTTTCAGAACACGCTTTATCCTTAAACCACACTTTTGATTTTGACAGTACTTCAATCCTCGCCACAATCCCTAACAATGACAAACGACTCCTCTCAGAAAGCATCTTCATCCAATTAGAATCCCTTCCCGTCAATCAAAAAACTGATATACAAAACCTTTCTCTAACCTACTCCCAAATATTCAATTTATTAAAAAAAACATAACTTTTCATTACCCAAATTTTTATTTTTTTTATTTTATTTTTTTTTTATTTTCTCGTGACAACTCCTTATACAAAGTATTAATTTAATTTTTTCCTTAGTAAATTAAACCCCTAATATTATTATACTTATTTTTTAATTAACTTTAATTTTATTATTATATTATTTTATTTTTTAACTCGTCACCCGCAACGACTCCTTATACAAAGTATTTATTTATTTATTTTTCCTTAGTAAATTTAACCCGTAATATTATTATTTAACTTAACTTTAATTTTATTATTATATTATTTTATTTTTTAACTCGTAACCTGTATTTATTTCCATTGTAATTTTTTGCACCAGTTGGAGTGAACGTTTTTTTTTTTTTTTTTTTTTTTTTTGTGAGATATTAATTTCTAATTTAATTTTTTAACATTAATTTTATATATATATATATATATATATATATATATATATATATATTTTTCTAAATATACTTATATCAATACGTTTTTACAGTTTTCATATCAATTGTTATTTCTTTTGATCACACAGCATTTAAATTTAGTGTTAGTTTTATTTCAAATCAGTGAGTTGGTAACATTGTTTTAACGGTATTTCTAATTCCCGGTAATCCATTATTAATATTCAGTTGGCGCTTTACCACACGCCTCACTGGTATGTAATTATCACGTTTTCTTTACATTTCCTCCTCCTCATTGTTTTCTATCCTTCTGCTTTCTTCACCACATAGGATTTTTTATCTAATTTTGTTTTGGGGCTTACATTACTTTATATTTTACTCCTTCATCTCATAATTATTCAATTACAACAATGTCAACTTCTTTAACATCATAGTCATCTTTTGCATAACTTACAACTATCTCTGTATGCTTTACACATTACCAAACCTTCATACTATTTGTCTTTTTAATTAATAGATTTCATATATTTCACTATTCCCTGTGTAAATATCGCATTATTTTTATTTTCAATTAATTTTTAATTTTTTACTTACATTGTTATTTCATTTATTTTATTTTATGTTTTCATTTGTCTCTTGTATTATGTAAATTACTGTTATATTTTTCTTTTTATACTTCATACTTTTTTATCTTACTAGTATTTTCTATTTTTTATCATTTTTACTGCTACTGGTACTGCCTCTTTCTCTGTTTTCATTGTTGTTATTTTGTTTTCCTTTTAGCCCTGAAGATGGCCTAAAACTTAGGCCGAAACGTCGGCACAAAATATATAAGTTCGCTTATAGTAGTCTAATTCTTTGACCGCACCCCCCGACCAACTTCTCCCTTTATCTATTTATTATAGTTTTAGAGGTGTACAAATACTTAAAAAAAATCGAAAAGCTCGAGGGGAGGAAGTAGGGAGAGGGTGTTGGAAACAAATTGAGACCCCCAAAAGATACTTCCCTAACACCAATTCAATTTACTTACAAATTTTCAACCCTATAAGCTAATTTGGTAGAGGTGTAATGATGTGCAAAACTTTAAAAACGCTGAAATTTCAGGAAGACATACCCATATTTTGAGTGGAATTAACCCATACTTTTATGGTATCGTTTTGCCTAGAAGAAAACCCTGTATCTTGAATTTTCGCTCATTTCACTCAAAGGGGCCGTGGGAGGTGCTCAAATGTAGCAGGGAGGGAGTTAAAAAAAATATATATATATATATATATATATATATATATATATATATATATATATATATATATATATAAATCAGACATCTCCAAAACTTCCATAATCGTGCTCTAAGGTTATGAAACGGAGAGAAAATGCACTCCTGCCCCTCACCACCAACCTTCGATCCAGTGCAATAGTCTATTTTATTCGGGGAAAATACGACTAAAAATTGTTAAAAAGTGAAACTTAATTACTGTTTCAACAAATTTATTGTCATTTTGATCCTGTTTTCTGAAAAATGTCTGCAAGAAATGAGACTGAACAACATTTTATAGGTTATTATTTTTAAAAAAATCATAAGGGCTTCCAGGAATCAACTCGGTGCCTCAAAGGTTCAATAGCAGAGAGGTTATTCTCAATACTACTCAGAAGGCCTTAAATTGAATAAATTAGTATAAAATATGATTAAGGCATCAAGAAATATTTACCATCACTTTGCTGGCTACCACTTTTTTCAGAAGAGGCTACAAGCTCGTCAGAAGCTGTTGTAACATCCTCTCTATCAACTCCAATATCAGATTTTGTGAACATTTCAGTGAAGCTGCTCATAATAGATGAAATACCAGAAAACCAGCCATCACCTTCTTGTATTCCATCGGCTGACTCATCAGTTTGCGGCATAAATGCAGAGTGGTCTTCTCCAACATTACCTTCTCTAACAGAGTCATCGGCAGGCAAAGTTTCAGGAACACTCTCTTCTGGATGAGGTTGATTTGAAAAGTGATGGTCAACAGAAAGTGACCCTGAATCAGATCCAGCCGTATCCCCTCCCACTGAACTGGCAGGTTTCTCCTGCTCAGGATTTAAAAGATTCTCATTCGGCGATGGTCCGGAATCACCAGTATCATTAAGATTATATTCATTGTTGCTACTGGCATAATTATAGGTGTTGGAAACTTCTGGAGAGTCGTATTTCGGTGTTGGATCAGAGGCTGGTAAGGATGAAACAGGAATAGAGCCAGTAGGAAAGTCAGAAGAAATAGCCGGCTTTATATTTTCTGTACCAACATCGGAAATAGGCTGATTCATACTGGGTTTTATAGGGGATGGTATTTCAAAATCAGATGGTTTATTGTTACCAACCGATTGTCCGAAAGAAGAGAGTAAACTGCTGCTGGGATGGGAAAATGGATCAGCATGCGAGCTACTTATTTCTAATGGGGGAACAGTTACGTATTCCTTGCCCTGTTCTGAGTCAGATAGTGGTACGTCAGGCTTAGGAGAGGGAGAATTCTCTATCCCTAAACTTGTTTCCGATCGGGAACCTGTAGCATCTTCCTTGGCAGACGTAACTGTTTCAGAACCGGTTGGTAAGTTTGGTTCACCTGATACAGAATGTTTCTCAATCCCCGCCCCAATTTCCAAATGGGGAACTGCCAGATTTTCCTCAGCATTCGTAACCACATCAGAGCTAACAGGTAATTCAGTCTTTGGGATTTCAGTTTGCGGCAGCGTTACATGAGCATCAGTATTCGGAACCGACTCAGCAGCGGTGGAATTCTCTTTTTTACTAACAGGCAGTTGATCAGCATTTGTGGAATACTTTTCATTAGGTTGTTGTGGAACAATAATAGTATGGGATTCATTTAATGCATTAACATTTTGAGTATTAGTTAACTCACTTTCAGAGTTATTTTTCTCAACTTTTAATACATCCTCTTTCTTCTTTTTATCAGCTTTATTATTAAAAGTGTCTGTAACATTATTAATAGTACTTTCTACTTTAGTATTGCTTACCAAAACATGGTTTGTCCCAGTATCATTGACGGGATCAATTTCACCACTTATCATAAAATTTTGATCATTTGAATTTTCGCTTACATTCCCGACTGGGACGGTCTCAATTTTATCATTGGCAAAATCTTTACTTGCCTCAGTACCACTGGTTTTTTGGTTGGTACTACTTTCAATATAACTTGGACTGTTTGAACTTTCATTTATATTAACATTATCTGAAACAATACTTACTACTTTATCGCTGGCAAAATCTTCACTTGTCTCAGTGTAATTGCCTATTTGATTACCATCAGTTTCTGGAGTATCGTTATTAATAATACTTGGGTCGCTAAAAGCTCCAAACAAAGGATTTTCGATTACTTGTGGTTCTGTGGGCTCATATACTTCTTCGCTATCATCTTCAACAACAACTTCTGAAGAAAATGAATCATCTTCATAGGAAGGTAATGTTGTACCATCTATTACCAAGTTCGGTGAAGATGGCTTAATGGCTTCTTTAACAGTTCTTTCTGTCTCGACGGGCTGAATAATAGAACTTAAATCTAATTCTGTTTCAATCTGATTCACTTTATTAATGATAACTCTTCTTTCTTTAACAAATTGCACCGGCACTAACCCTTTTCTTTCGCCTGCCTGTAAAAAAAATTATAACCTAATTAATATGACTAACTTGAAAAAAACTAATTAATATAGAAGAGCAAAAGTTCAAAATGAGACATAAAATAATTGTTAGGATATAATATTAAATGGAAGTTTCTAAACATGAAGCCAAGAGAATCTAAAAAAAAAAAAAAACAGAAAACAACTAACCTGTCGATATTTCCCCAATTCAAGCATCATCAGGAAAAAATAAAAAAGATCATATTTATAAAGAACAAAATTCAGTATATTTCACATTCATAGTCTAAAAAGACATATCAACCTCACTCCAAGACATCTACACACATACTGAAGGAAAAGGGAGGTTGCATGACAACAGCTGGGAAAGGTTAAATTAAAAACAGCTGATCATCAGAACAACAGAAAATACTCATACTAAACAACCAAAAATTTACAAAAGATCATAAGCATAAATCAAATAATAAAAAGAAAAGAAAAGTAAAAAATACAAAACAAAAAGGAAATTAAAAAGGCACATGAGAGGAAGGTCCATATCAAGAAAACAGTGGATATACAGCTAATCCACAAAATATGTTAATAAATAATACAAGAACAAAAACTCAAAAAGAACCATGAAATAATTGTCAGGATATAAACAGAAGATTCCACACACAAAACCTAGAGTCTCAAAAATAATAGAAAAACAACTGATCTGTCTTTAATCTTTCCCACCTATTGTCCTGTAACCTCCCTTTTTCCTTAAGTATGTGTGTAGATGTTTTGGAGTGAGGTACTACCTTTGGCTGATATGTCTTATTAGACTATGAATGTCTAAAAAGACTGAAAACTGAAAAAAAAATTGATTACAATATTTCCATCACTGTATACAAGGATATAAAAATTATGATAATTTAAAATAATAGATAACAAGGAAATGTGAGATAAAATAACTTATTAGAAAGTTACAAAATAAAAAATTGTTTAATTGATGATTAATTAGAGATCAGTATAAGAATCATTGAGGAGCTTACTAAAGCTTACTAAGTGTTTTTTCACCTTTTTAACTTCATTTGGAGGAACTGAACCAAACCTTCCAATCATTTTCTATCAAAACTGAACAAACAAATCCCTCTCTTTTGCAAGGCTTAGTTAGGATAATTTTTAACTAGTATTCTCCTTCAATTTTTTGCCTTAATCAAAATTTTTCTAAATTGGATATGTGCCCTTTTGAAATTAAGCTCCTCAATTTATAGCCAGAGACTCCATTTTTTATTAATAAAAAACATTAAATATGAACTAAAAAAAACCTACATCACACTGCAAAAAGTAATAAAGAATACAATGAAATATAAGAATAAAAAGAAGAATTCCATAGAATTGTTAACTATGGAATGTTAATTTATTTAAAGATAAAATCCCTAATAATGAAACTAATTAAATAATTTGTTTTTCAAAATTATAATAAAACAAATAAGGTTAGTGAAAAAAAAAAAACATATTTTTCTGAGCATGATAAAACTATGCATTCTTCGTTTGGAGGAAGAATGCCACAATACGAAAAAATGGAATATTACAGGAGAAACGTTAGAAGTTTGCATATTAAGATATACTGCTATTGCTCAACCCACTGATAAAACATCAAGTCGGGCATTTTCTTAGTCAATGCTTTCTTATCTTTTTTGTTTTTTAAAAAAAAGTTAATCTTGATTTTTTATTAATTTAATCATGAATCAAATTGTGGCAGTTTTTTATTTAAAAAACAGTGCAAGCTCCTTTAAAGATTATGGATGTTAGTAAAAAGACATTTTGAAAAAAGAAAAAAAAATTGCTAAATAATAAATTGAATTTGAAAACAAAAATCAACTTAAAATATATAATTGAATGTTTTAAAGTACAAAATAACATTTTTAGCATGAATGATGATGTTTTTAATTATTCATCAAGAAGCAAAATATTGATACTTTTTGCCAACCTAACTAGCATAAGAATAATATTATTAAGACGTTAAAAACAATTAATTATTATCTTAATCAAGACAGTCTTCATAAAGTAACTCTTTAAATATAGCTTATTAAGTCTAATCCCAAACTTATAATAACTAAACTAATGAGAAATTGTTATTCAAATAATTATTGGAACTAAAAATCTGACGTTTTTACTCTGAGAAACATAAGTCAAAGAAAGCTTTCCAAAAAAGATTTTTTTTTTCATATTGTGGAACTCTTCTTCCAAACAAACGATATTATAAAAATAAATCTTTTTAACTCAAACTTACTTGAACCAGCCAATAATTATCCAATTTATCATTTGATTTTCCCAAAATTAAAAATTGGTCATTTGCATTAAAATTAAGCTTCAATGGATCATCTCCATTATAAAGTCTCAAACCATACCCCTCTGCTATCGGTACTGAAAAATGATTAAAAATTTAAATTAGTAATACATATTTTTTTCAATATGAACTTCATTCATATTATTACTATGAACAAATCAATTAATGTAAAACAAAAAATATCTGGAATTAGAGATTGATAAATTATTTGCCACTTCTATAATTTTGTTTTATTGAAAACTAGTTTCGAATGTTACATATTCATCTTCAGTTCTAAAAACACACAACAAATTCAAAAATAAGCAATTCAAAATATAGTTTGTTATTATTATACATATTAAATTAGATGTAATATAAATCAGTATTATAAAACATTTATGAATTATGAATTTAATTACGACAAGAAATTAAATACATGTTGGTACTCACCAAGGTTTAAATGGATTATATCAAAGAAACCAGTACAATATTTTCTGTTTGAGATAATCCATTTAAACCTTAGTGAGTACCAACATATATTTGTTTCTTGTCTTAATTAAATTCATAATTCATAAATGTTTTATAATACTGATTTATATTACATCTAATTTAATATGTATAATAATACCAAACTATATTTTGAATTGCTTATTTTAGAGCTGAAGATGAATGTATAACTTTCAAAACTAGTTTTCAATAAAAACAATATTATAGAAGTGGCAAATAATTTACCAATCCCTAATTAGATTGATCCTTCTATACCATCATGCGAATGTCAACTAAATATCTGAAAGGTTTTTCATAATTGAAATTATTATAATAAATATTTGAATACTAAAGACGGCCACTGAAGTTCATTCTAAATGGAACAATGGAACGATACTGAATTGGAACAGCTGAAGTTCTTGGAGTGAAGTTGATTTCAAGGGCCCCACACACGATCACTCCACTTAATTGTTCTAGTTTTAATTGGCAGGCAGAGATTTATGCTCACATAAAAATGTATTAATGGGGCTATAAATAGTGGTTCTGCAATAGCAAAATCATTAAGTAATTTAATCTTAAACCCCACCCCAAAAAATATAAATAATAGTTGTTATTTTTTGCATATTAGAAATTATAACTCCACCTAAAATGTTTATTTACTTTTAATTAATACTTCTGAATATATTCTAACGTAATTAAAAGTAAACAAATACACAAAATTATAAGTTATTCATATCAATATTTTTTAAACATATTTTACACAATCAATATCATAAATTCATTTACTATTATTATTATTATAGCACAGCCTAAAACTGTGTGAAAAACTGCGCAGTTTGTTGTTCCATTTAATCAGTTTTCCGCATTCACGATCTATTGCAGTGATTGGATTTGGATATCAAATTCAGTTCCAGCTGCACCCCCACAATTCCAAAAAATCTACACATGATTTTACACTGAGGGTTGTTCCTTGTACCATTTGGTGTGGAGTGGTTGAAGTAGAGTGACCGTAAGTGACCTCCTTAAAGGATTGATTCTACAAATTATAATGTTAAAAAACAGAAAGTAAATAAATATATGGATCAACTTCCGCAATGAAAGAGACAAAAAAAATTTCACATTGTTTTAATTCTGGGAGCGGGGTAGCTCAGTGGGTTAGGCACTGCGCTACTAATCTCAAGGTCCTGGGTTCGAGACTGGCTGAGGCAGATAATTATTTATTCTGTATTCAGTCGCGGATCGACCCTGTGGGATCGGGGGACCCTCCTGGGGCTCACCCAGCCATCTATAAAGTGGGTACCCTTAATTGGGGGAAAAACCTGGCGGTTGAGCGTGATCTCGGCCAAATCACCTCCTTACACAACCGTTGGCTTTGAAACAGTACGGTCCTTACCCAAGTACTGAGCCCAAGACCCTTAACGGGTTGTAGTGGTACAGGTTTTTTTTTTTTTTTTTAATTCTGTTACTTCATACTTTATTCAACTGGAATTTTTAAGTCAGAAGGAGCATCACCTACCCTTACATCGAACCAGACAAAAATGATTTGGTAAACAATCAAACCTTGCATTTAAGCACAATAATATTTAGTTGACACCCGCATGATGGTATAGAATGATCAATCTAATTAGGGATTGATAAATTATTTGCCACTTCTATAAATTTGTTTTATTGAAAACTAGTTTCGAATAATATACAATCATCCTCAGTTCTAAAAACACAAAAAATTCAAAAATATATTTTTGAATTTTTTTGTGTTTTTAGAACTGAGGATGAATGTATAACATTCGAAACTAGTTTTCAATAAAACAAATTTATAGAAGTGGCAAATAATTTATCAATCTCTAATTACAATAATACTTCTAAAATAAAACAAACATTATTTTAATTAGAGATTGATAAATTATTTGTCACCTCTATAATTTTGTTTTTATTGAAATCTAGTTTCGAATTATATATTCATCTTCAGATCTAAAAACACACAAAAATTCAAAAAAAGCAATTCAAAATACAGTTTGATATTATTCAACATATTAAATTAAATTTAATATAAATTAGTATTATAAAACATTTGTGAATTATTAATTTAATTAAGACAAGAAATCAAATACATGTTGGTACTCACCAAGATTTAAGTAGATTTGATAATGTGTATTTGACTTCTTGTCTTAACTAAAATCATAAATATTTTATAATACTAATTTATATTACATTTAATTTAATATCATTTATAGCAGTACGTAATTTACAGTGTGCTCGCACAGAAATCCTGCATTACTTTCCCTTCCAAGTATAATCAAAATTATATTTCGCTCACTGTATACTTATATCTATCCACCTGATTCCAATCCTTTGTTTTAGAATAAAAATTAATTTCATTAGTTGTTAAACTTTATGCAATCCAGGCAAATTTCAGCTTCTTCAAATATTATGAAAACAAAAATTTAAAAAAATCCAAATGTCATATCAAGGGGCAATCCCAGAGAGTAACTTGATCAAGATAGAGAAACCTATAAAAAGTTTAAAGTGTAGAGTATGGATTTAATTTTCTGTTAATTAGTTTCTGAAGCAGGGCGAAGTAAACTTAAAACCTCAGTACAGAACAAACTACTGACCTTTAAAGCTTCATGCTTATGTCTCAAGAACCTGAATATGCTATCATAAAAACAATCATATTTTAATTTTATGAAATTTGATATTCCATTCTAGAAAACATTTTAACAAATTCTGAAACTGTTAAAATACTAAAGTTTCTATACAAATTATTCATATCAACAATTTTGTAAGGTGTGATCCAAGGCATATTTCAATCAGAAGCAGCATAAGATAACTTGCCACTCCTATTAATAGTCATTGCATTTTGCCATCTCATAATTAAAAATAATAACCTCACATCAATTTAAATATATGTGATTGTTCCTTATCACTAAGAATATATCAACTAATAAAATATGTTGATAATATATAACAGCGTAATATTTGACATAAGATCCATTATTATAGCACAAAGAGGAGATAAACGGTTTCTAATATTAAAGCAATTAATGACTTCTCTTTTTTTAATGGCATCATTAAAAGCTTTAAAATAAGAATTACAATTAGATTTCAACACAGGAGAAAATAAAAAAGGTCTGCATAAAATCATTCGTTTCAATTTGTATTTTTAATTGTCAAAAATACAGAGCTATGTCATTCAAAACAATAAATAGTTTAATTATTGTCTAAAATGTTAAGGTTATGACTCTGTTACCTGAGCAATTTTCGTCGGCGCAGTTCCATTTTATTTTCGATAATTTATCTAATAATGTGCTATCTGAAGTCGCAAAGGTAAAAAATAATAAACTGATACAAAACAAGCAACACATATTGTTAGGCCTCTTGTAAGGGCCAACTCACCAATGTGTCAATCATAACCATACTGAACTCGAGACAAAAACACGAACCTTACGTGCTTTTGGCACATTGGTTGTCTTCTTTATCTATTAGCTTCATCTTTAAAAAGCAATGTCTATGGTTTAATATTTTTCGAATTTCTTATAAAAAATTATTAAAAATGTAAACACTTTCCAGTTAAATGAATTAATATTTCAACATAATAATATTCCAACAATAATTAAGCAAATTAAAACTTTTCCATGATATATCGATAGTTAATAAAATAACAAATGTCTACAATAAGCCTAATTTAACTTATTAAATATTCTATCAATTATACAAATAGGACCGATCTAATAATTTATAAAATATTAATATTCCAGTTACTTCCTCTTTTTTAAATTATAATAAATAAATTCTGTAAATAATCAACTTTATAATCGATTACTGCTGGGATAACACTTGTTGAAGGTTTTTAACCTTTGGCCTTGTCAAACTGTCTTATCTTCTTATTGTTTTGACTAGTTTAACAAATTAAATTAGAGAATTAATCAGTTATAATACAAGTCTAAAGATGGGATTTCTTCATATTTTAAAGAAAATGAAGCAAAAGGAGAAAGAAATGCGAATACTTATATTAGGGTTGGATAATGCAGGTAAAACAACTATACTCAAGAGATTGAATAATGAAGACATTAGTACTATCTCGCCAACATTAGGATTTAATATAAAAACGCTTTACCAAGGTGGATTTACTTTAAATATGTGGGATGTGGGTGGACAAAAGTCTTTGAGATCATATTGGAAAAACTATTTTGAAAGTACTGATGGGTTAATATGGGTTGTTGACAGTGTTGATTCCAGAAGACTAGACTCTTGTAAAGGTGAACTTCATGAACTTTTGGTGGAAGAGAGGTTAGTTGGAGCTTCGCTTCTAATTCTTGCTAACAAACAGGATCTGCCCGGCGCTTTATCTTTAGAGCAAATAAAAGATGTATTGGACTTAGATTCTATTAAAACACATCACTGGCAAATCATTAGCTGTTCTGCTGTAACTGGAGAACATCTAGTCGATGGCATCAATTGGTTGGTAAATGACATTTCATCAAGAATATTCCAAGTTGATTAGAAGATTCATGTTATACTCCAAGTTTTTTTTTTTACTGTTACACTAATAAAGTATTTTTTTATAAATAGGTTTTTAAATGCATTTTATAATTTTTTTTTGTTAGTTAAAGTCTTATTTAGAAGATTCATATTTACATTCTTAGGAAAAAATGTATTGTAGGTCCTGTAAATGTAAACCTATAACTATTACTTTTACTCTTGGATATACATATCGCACATCCAAAATGAAAGAGGCACAACTCTAACTTTCTAATGTCAGAAATTTTAATAGTTTTACTGTTATCCCAAAGTTTTACTTATCCCAAAGAGTAGCCAGCCATTAGATGTCAAAGAAAACCAATTGGTGATCTACAAGTAACATATGCTTGTGGTAACACCTTCGGGACTTCTATGAAAAACAGCCTGTGTCTAACAAAGACACATTTTTTTAGTTGTGCTCCTTTTATTTTGGACCTGACATTTGTAATTAGTTATGTTTGTCTAATAATTTACATTTAATCATTCCTTGTATACAGGAATGAATGTAGTTCACTTAGCTTTATAACTTAACGCCCTTGTTAGATTGTATTATTTATTCTAAAACATTTAACCTTAAGTACCATTAATGTCCATATTGTTAAGATTTTAGTGGGTAATATTCATTTGTTTTTTTTTTACTGATAAATAATATAATTTAGAATTGATTTTTAAGTGCCTAGTTATTGCTGTGATATTTATTATTTCTTTATCTCCTTAGAACGCTATGTATGTATGAACGATTAAGTGCATTTATTAGTATTTTAATTATTCCATAAGGAACCTACATCTTCTGCAGAGCATATAAAATGTTTGAGTGTTCCTAACTCTATTTTATAGTTATTTATTAATGTAAATTTTTAATTTGCGATTTTTACTAAACAAATATGTATAGTGCATGGTTATATTTTTTATTATTGAAAGTAGTTTTGGTTCATATTTCTGTAAACTTACTAATTTTTAAGTAATTGTAAATAGTTTTAATTTTTTAATAAATTTTTTTTTCATTTAACTGTTTTAAGATTTATTTTTTTTATATTTCCGTCATTGATAAAATGCATCTTTATATTTATGTATTTATTAATATTCAAGCTAAAACAATTACTATTAGTCTTATTTATATTTTAAAGGTGAAGAATTACTTAGTGTTTTTTTAACCAATATAGTCAAAAAAATAGAACTGAAAATTGTGGTTTCAATTATAACGTTATAACAATGTTTGGTGTAGAAGCTGATGAATGCAGATGAGAGCTGTGACGTCATCAACTTAAACTCAATATTGATCAACTTTATTCGCTTATTGTACTTCCACCCTAAGTCCAAATCCAAAAATTCTACGTGCAATCTCTAAAGGCACATTTTCTCTGTTAAATGAGACCAATTCTTGCTTCCTAGGATTTATAGAAGTGGAGCTATGAGTGTTTAGAAATGACACCAAAAGCATTTAGATATTTTCTGTACTAACACTCCATATGAAGGGATGTAGTTATACGTTGATATGATCATAATTCACGATCTCTTCAACAACTAGTAGGCCCTGAAGCAATTTACTACCTTTCCGCTACTTTTTTAGGTTTGGGTCTAAGTTATCCCTTAGGATCCAATTAGCACTAAGTTAAGGTACCTTAATATATTTGCATAAAATTACCCATTTGTATGTTAGTGTATTGAAAAGTTTTTGTAATATAGAATTTAAGGAATTCAGCAGGAAATCATAACAATATCTTTTATATATTTAAAATACTTAAAAAATGTAGGGTTAGACAATGAATTTTATTGATTTGAGTCAACAAACATCATGATTAATTAATTTTAAAATATTTAAGAACTTCCTCTCCTTTATCGGCCATATTATGGTTCTGAAATAAGCTCCCAATACTAATCATCATGCTGCTTACCTAAGCATCCACAAAACTTTCTCTCCAAAATGTCAAATAATGCTTTATTATTTATGTTGACTTTCGAGCCTCACTAAACTGCATTTAACTCGTTCTCTTGTCCATTATTCTCAATCCCGGAACAAAATCGTCTAATTGAGAAGTATAAGTGATGATTCATCTCTTTGTTTGCAGGTCCAAAACACTAGTCATCAACGCCCATTGTTTGTCTAGAATTTATCATAATGGTTTTGAAAATCCTACCTTAATGAAATAATTTTTTTATAGAAATCAGTATTAAGATAAAATATTCAGGAAGATGTGATTATAATTTTGACAGGCTAAAGGACATAACTATCTGGCAGCCCATCTCCATAGAATTGAAGTGCTTGACTCACCGGAGTGTCCTCTTTGTGGGCAGGGAGATTTAGATGCAGAACGTTTGTACAGCTTTCCAAGCGGCATCTACAGATGAGGAACCAATTAGGATATATACTGGTCTCTGCGGCAAGAAATAGCAAATATGCCAAGAGAAGGCGTTGGATGAATAAAATAATTTTGACAAGATGATGTATTATAAAATATTTAAGTAGGATCAGGAGGGGTAAATGGAAATAAACGACACAACCTTCTTGTGATGATGTTAAACACTAAATTTTTGGTGTGTTGACTTTACAACAGAAAGAAGACAGAGAGGTTTCCTGACTTTTCCAATCAAAAGGAAAAATGTTTCAACAGTGTTTCTAGTTGATAAAAAAAAAAATGTTATATACCAAATTTTACTGATTTATTGTTTTCCTCTCCTCGGAGATCTACCAAGGTAAAGTAACTGGTTCAATTTTTGTATTAGTCATATAGAATGTAACTTAAAAAAAATTGGTATGTTTTTGTCCTCTCTGTTTTCGTCACTATACCAGTTAGGTGTTTTCGATTACTCCCTATGTTTTGTATAGGAAACAATTTATTGTCCATCTGTCTGCAAGCCTATAAACAATAGATTTTGCTGTGATTTATAATTTTTGTGAATATTTCTCATAATTTAGCATGTAATTCGATTTTGATAAAGTTTTGTAGGATTTTTCTCATTAAATATCCTCAGGGTACGTATGTTCAATTTTCGACAAGAGCTAGTTTCTTTATGTGTTCTGCATAAAAGAACATTTTTTGTCATTTGAGTAAGCATATTTGCCATGGTTTTTCTCTTTATCAATCTCGTGAAGAAATTGTTTCAATTTATCTCTGGGGTAAATGGAAACAGGTATTCCTTTTCGTACAATTAGAGATAAAGTCAAAATGATTATACCCAATTATCAAGAAGTATAGCATTGGCTACAAATCCTAAAATTGCATTATCAGCAATGTCTAGAGCCTGACCTCGGGGACATAGTTGATAGTGCGCCGCTCTTGTAAAGTTGTACCATTCTATCTCTTGATTGATTCAAGGAATAGAGAAATATTTGAATGTAAAACATTGAAAATTTGTTTCTAATGACCCTACTATATTATTGAATTTAAGTAGTTAGTGGCCAGGATAACTTCTTCCCCTAAATTGCTACGGTTGAATGGAGACCATGATTTTATAGGCTTTTAATAGCTTTCAATTTACTCTTAGAGCTCTCATCCCAGATGAGCTACCATCTGCCTGATAATCTAAGCTCCGGAAGAGTTAAGAAGGCTGAGTCTAATATATTCTACTGTCACAAGTTAGGACATGTTCAAACCTTTAGAGTCAGTAAATAATAAGATGTAATGTTTTCGGATCAATCAGTTATTCAAGACGGCTAACTCAATGAAGGGTCAGTCTATACCCTGGAAGGGATGAGTGCTTTTTTGGCAGCCAATTGATCCACTGGCATGTCGCCCAAAATTGCTGTTACTTGAAACCCATAAGACGTGCGCTGATATAGTCGTCAATTCTTAGCCACCCAATTATAGTTAAATATTATTTAAATCTAAAATTTCACTTCCTAGGCTGTAGTCTCCCTCAGCCATCTGATTATCTCAAGAAATTCTTGGAAACTCAGATTACGGCTCCTTTAAAACCACCTGCTACATACATCGACAGTTCTCACACTCGATCCTAAATCTCTCCTCCACTTCGAAAATGAGTATATACTCTGACAAAAACCTCGAGTAGCCCTGGTAGAGTTCAAAACTAAATCCACATCAGTTGTCCCTTTAAGGAGTATATCCGGGAAGAGTTGGGAGTCCAGCGTTTTCCCACTCCTAATGAACACTTTAATATTTGGGGTTTATTCCCTCTATCTGTTACTTACTTCATTACTTAATTTTCCAAGAACGATACTTATCTAATCAAAACAATAGGAATTTTCTTAAGAAGAATCGTAACCAATTTTATTATTAAAACTTATCTGTGTAAAATATTTAATAAATTTTACATATTAATAATAATTCTAGTCGTTCAATGACCTTATGGATACCAAGTAGTAATAGATATCATAGTGTGCCTTCACAAACAACAGGTTGGAAGGTACAGGTTAATTCCTTGGGTCTCCCACAGGAAAATAGAAAAATCTAAACAGACTAGAACCAGACTGCGTGCACTTTGGTTGGAATATTTCCACGCTACATTCTAGCAGTGTTCATTCATTAACTTCTGTTCTTTTAAAAAAATTCTATTGTTTTATTTACATTTTTCCTTGCCATCAAATATATCATGATTGAACTCAATTGTCTTTAAGTAATTGGTAATGATTAAAATAATAATGTCATGAATTTATGAAATGGATTAAACTGGTATTTATAATAAATCTTGAAAACATCTTAGTTTGTGCTATAGGATGAATAGAAAAGATTGAGGTATAGAAAGATGCTATAAAAAGATTGTGCTATAAATAAATTAAGGTGGATCCACACTATGTAACCAAACATGTTATTTAATAGTTTTATAAAAGTTGTACATGTCACAAAATTGTATGGAAACTGTTATACAGCGTGATTATATAACTTTTTCCCGTTTATATAACAAGTTGCATGCTAGCTGATGAGTGCAATGATCAAAGGAAGATATACATTTTCAGCTGGCCCTCTGCACAGTTTTATCCAGCCATTCATGAGTCAGTTTGGTGTTCAGTTTATTCATTTTACATAAGTTTATCCATTTCTGTAATCAGGCCAAAAGACGTGAGAGTCCATAGAGTTATTTAATAAGAAAAAAGTATTCTGGGATCCTGCAAACATAAATTTCAAGGACAGGAACAAGAAAGGCGCCTGGGATGAATTCTCGATCCATTATTAAAATTGATCATATATCTACTGACACCATTTCGTTGTAGCTTTGATATAAAATTAAATTTTTCTTGTTCTTTTCATTAACAAAATTATATAATAGACCTTTGTATAACACAATGTTGCAAAGTTGTGTAAGAAAATTGTTATAAAGCAAGTTTTCTGTTACACAGAGTGGACCCAACTGAAGGAGCAAACAAAGTGATAAATTTAAACAATTATCAAACATATATCATCTTCTATTAACTTAGATAAATTCGAATATCTGTGGTTATGTACAATGGAAGATAAATTTTAGCGATACTATCGACAAAATAAGAATTAATAATATAATATACTATAACACGCTCTGAAGGGACAAGAACTACCTAATCGGTTACTTCTTTGTTGGTAGTCAGCATATGAAAGTATGTTGAAATCAAGGCTAACACCATTGAGGGAATTGAAAATCTTCTGGGATCCCAAGAATAAACTTGCTACCTCCCCGGCCCGGATTTGAGCATGATGGTGGAATCACCTGATGTATCGGGTATCAGAATAATTGTTGATCAAGAATCTGTAGCTCTAATCAAGTCCCCCTCTTCAAGGGTTATGGTGCAAGTTTTCAAAAAGACAGGAGTAAAAAAGAATTTAGCTCTGTTTTTATAGTAAGCATATAAAAATTAAGAGCAAAAACTCCTAATAAAAATAACTTTATTTTTTTACAATTTTTTGATTAACTCATTCTTATAAAAATATTAAATAAAAATATTAAGAAGCAAAAAACTTCATTCTCTCAGAATTTAATAATCAACCAACACCTAAGGTTATCTTTCTTTTTAAAAAAATAAAAATAATCAAGAACTATAAAAATATTTCAATACATTTATATTAAACTTAATTATTATTAATTAGAATTACTTCTAAAAAACATTCTTGACATGCATTTATCAGCTTACTATGATGCTTTATAGTATTTAATAATGTAATGCATACATAGATAAACACACATAATGATATATGTATTTAAAAATTAATCAGAAGTTCTTTTTATTCTTAATGTCGGCAGTCATTTTAAAGTTTAGAACTGAATTGAACATTGAATGCTAGTCAATCCTGGCATAAGGATAGAGCATCTTTCTTTTCTTCAAGAAGTTCTTCAGCTGTTATGTTTAACATTTTTCTGGCAAAGTCGCTGATTGGAAGGCCCTGAAACAGAAAAAAATGTTTATAGTTACCACAGAAATCGAAAATTGTTAATGATGAATTTCATAAATATTTAGTTTTAATCCAAACTGAACTCCAAAACTTAAGAAATACCAACATTCCTTCGAACAAAAGATATGAATTAATAAAACTATTAACATTACTTTGACAGGAAGTCGACTATGATTAAGATTTAGTCAGCAGTTGAAATTTATGTAACAGATTGCATTGAGTGCAACAACTAAAAAATTGTATAATGGTTTCATTCTTTAATTTATGTTTAAGGTAAATTTTAGTCCTGAAATTAACCTTTTAGCGACTGAATGGTGCGAGCGTGTTGCGGGCCCAGGAAACTGGGAGTCTAGCCGGCTGCAGTGGCTATTCAACTGGATCCCTTCAGACCATTATTTACATTTTTATTTCTTTTTACACATATTTTTTTTTAAATTTCTAATCAACCTTTATTATTTGGTCTTTGGGCCATCATAGGTGGATTAAGGAAGTTTTTGATGGATTTTTTTTTTTTTTTAAATAATTTATATAAAATAAGAGCTCCACCAGCCGATCCCAAACCCGATTGAGAAAGTAGGAGGGAGATCCCTTTTCAGCCATTAATGGATATACACAAGCACCGTCTCATGTCAGTAGTGACAGTTCATGAAACAAGGGAGAGTTGGTCTGGAAACTTTAAGAAGGCAGCCCCTTCACCAGACCTTGGGTACGGCAGGCCCATAACCTATCTACCTGAGATACACATAAATGAAAAGAACAGAAAGAAATAGAGCCGATAGGATTTTATGGTGCAAGACCCGCCGTGGAAAAAGGTATATCACACTTGTTTCGTGGAATGTTACGGGAATTCGAGGAAAGGTGGAGCTGACCGAGGAATTAAAGAAAGCACAAATTTACATAGTGGGCCTAACAGAAACGAAAAAGAAAGATAAGGGAGAGCAGCGTATTGGTGACTGTGTGCTGCTGTTTTCAGGAATTAATCACCAGGAACATGCAAAAGGCAGAGTAGGATGCATATTACATAAAGATCTCTGTACAAACATACAAGATTGGAGCACCATTAATGAAAGAATTATGTCAGTGCAATTAAAATTAGAACACAAGACCGTAACGCTATTCATTGTATATGGCCCTAATGATAATGCAAGTGTAAGAGAAAAAGAAGTGTTCTTCGATGACATACAGAAGGGATTAGATGACAGCGGAGGAACTCCCATCATTATTGGTGATATTAATGGTAGAGTGGGCAAGGAAATACACCAAATCACGAGAGTAGAACCTTCAAGCAACTAAGTCGATCATAGATTACTTCCTGATCTCAAAAGAGGAAATAAAGAAAACAGGAGACGTCGGTGTCAAGAGTATACGAGCTAGGGGACAGACCACATGCTACTGATAATGGATAAGATCTTGGAGGACTCATCCATAAAGAAAGAAAGACCAAGCCGTATCAGAGTTACAAACATAAAAAACTATAAGCTTAAAGCAGAAGAGGCTGCAATAGAAGTAAAGACCACAAGCAGCAAATATCCATGGGATGTCGATGACATTGAGAAAAGCTGGAAAGCAATAAAGCAGATATTGTTGGAAGCAGCAGAGGAGGCATGTGGTAAAAATACTTTAGACCTAAGACTAAAAAGAACAGCTGGTGGAACGAAGAAGTGAAAATTTAAATACAACGAAAGAAGGAACTATGGAAACAATATCTTTAGACAAAAAGCATGGAGGAATGTGCAAGGTGTAAGGAACAGAGGAAAATATCAAAGGTGTTGCAGTCAAAAAGGAAAGCATGGGAAGATTTCGGAAATAAGCTAGAGAAAGATACTAAAGGAAACCAGAAGCTCTTCTATAGATGCCTGCTAAACATGCGGAAAAAAAATGAACTGGGCATAAAGCGCATTAAAGACTAGGAAGGCAATATTCTTACAAGTACAAAGAGTATAATGAACAGATGGGCAGAATACTTTGAGAAAGTGTTGAATGACAATACGAGAGATATGTCAACGACAGAGCAAACCATGTACAGCAATGAATATCATGACGAAGAGGAAGATAAAATAATAGATGCAATAGATAGCCTGAAAATGTGCAAGGCAGCTGGTAAAGACGGTATCGCCCCCGAAATGCTGAATAAAATGGGAACAAAAGGTCAAGAAATATTTCAACACCTACTGAACTTTGTGTGGAAAAGAAAAGAAGTTCCCAAGAGCAGGAAGATATCAGTCACAATACCAATACACAAGAAAGAAGACAACTCACTCCGTAAGTACAAGGTGCTCAATGTACCTTGTAAGGTATACTCTAAAATCTTAGAGAAGAGTTTAATGGGATTCATTGAGAAGGCCTTAAAAGAAGAATAATATGGTTTTTGGCCACAAAGAAGCACCCAAGACCTGATCTTCGTTATGAGACAGCTCTCTGAGAAGGTCTTGGAAAAGAACCAAGAAGTGTATATCTGTTTTGTAGACCTAACTCAAGCATTCAATAGAGTCAGGAAGATAGACATTGCAAAAGCACTAAATGAGCAGGAAATAGATCCAGGACTATCGAGAGCCATTCATAGCCTACATAAGAAGCAAAGAAATGTGGTAAGAGCTAACAGCCACACTTCAGAAGAGCTTCAAAGAACCCAAGGAATAAGACAGGGCTGCAGCTTCAGCCCATTATTATAAACCCCGATGCAACTTCTAATACCTCCCCATTGCAGATAAGATGAACATCTTGATCTTGATCTTCTCGGGACAGAACTATCACTACCATATATTATTACGGTAGTATAGATGCCTTTTCCGGCTCTCAGGAGTGATGGGCTTTGATGAGTGAGGTATCAAAAGAAAGAGAATTTCACGGAGAAGTGATGAATTATAATTTCAGTTGTTAAATTCTTACTAGGATTTAACTAAAAGTGATGAAAAAAACTGGGAGGTTTCAAAGATTTGACGACTAAGAGTCGACGGATCGAGATGGGATATATTGGGTTTTAAAGATTTTGATGCGGGCAGCAAGATCATATGCGTTCCGTTGGAATCTTTTGGTCCAGCGTTATAAAGCCCGAAACCTACCGTTTTTGAGATAACGCACGATAATGGTCTGCACAGGTCCTATGCCATCTTGCGTACATGCCGTTGTCATGGCAACTTTATATCAATTTGAATCTGTTTACAAAAACTTTTACTGAGTGTGAAATTATATATTGTTTCCCATGTCCTACCCTAGAGGTAACTGTTAAGTATGAATACCACACACAGAAAATGGTATAGCTGAATCTAATTGCCTAACTGCTAAATTGAAAAGATGTTTTCTAGTGGGTTAAGCTAATTACATATTAAGTATGAACGGTAACTTCAATATAGTCATTATAAACTATGTAGCTTCACCCAATGTGTGCGTTAAATAAACTTTTTTGGTAATATTCTATTGTTTAAACGAATAAATATGTTTCCCTAATATCGCTTATCCTTCCAATGTATTAGGATTGATATCTAATGCGAGAGTTCTCGCTCGGGTATAATAGTAAGCAATAATATAATAGGTATTAATCGAAAAAATGATATATTACCTGTACTATTTGGTATTCACCACCAGGCTTGATAGTAACTGGAAAAGAGAACATGATATCCGCTTCAATGCCGTAAGATCCATCAGAAATCACAGCCATAGAAACGTGTTGACCTGGAGCTGTGCCGAACCACCAATCTTTCATGTGGTCTCCGGCTGCTTTCGCAGCGGACATGGCAGATGACATCTTACGTGCTGCTATCACAGCGGCTCCTCGAGTCTGTACCAGCTATAAAATACAAACAAACCTTTAGACATAGTTGATGTTATTTATAATTTAAAATGTAATAAACAGAAACAAAAATAATAAATACAAGGCAAGTAAAACTGAAATATCAATAAAATTTCAATATTACCTATCTACTGAATTTTGCTTTAAAGGCCTTTTAGACGATCGGACAAGGCCGGAGAAAATGGGTAGTTAGCTAAAGCAGGTGTAGCCACACTTTCTGACATAGCAGAGCGTATAAACGATCGGATCAGACCAGAGAAAACGGGAGCCACACCCATATCTGGTCCGATGCAAGTATTTACACGATCTGTTGGAGGGATATGGTTCCCGTTTTCTTCGCTCAGGTCCGATTATCTAAAAGACCCTTTAAGTTTCTATATAGGATAAAAAAGCATACATGCTGACTTGTAATAAACTCGACTAAATTTTAAACCATAATAACTGATACCCTTCTTGATCACAAAGCAAAAAAATCGAAGGTTATTCCTTTTTAGTATGAAGCGATTCAAATAAAATCGCACTAATTATTTAAAAACTTAACTAAATTACATTATAATTCAATAATTTATAACAACGAAAACTAATCATTTTAATAAATCCCAATATTTATAATGGTTTTAATAACACATACTTTGACAAATTCTCCTTCCAGATAATCCTTATCATTGATTGCCTGAGATACCGCCTTCTTGGAACCGTTGATTATCACTGAAGCATGAGCTACATCAGGAAACTGGGTTGAAGAATGATTTCCCCAAATTATAACATTTTGGACCTGTAATAAAATTTTTAAAACATCATCACAAACAATAATTTCAGTATTTATATATCATCATTTAAAGTCGAACCTCTATATATCAAACATGAAGGTTCCTTGAAAAAAATTCGATATATGGAAATTTCGATATAAGAAAGATTGCAATTTTTCACCCTTTTCAGGATAAAAACAATTACAGTTATTCTTTAGAGTTAAAAAAGTACCAAAGGCAATTATTTAGGGTTAATGATGTAACATAGACACTTTTTTAGGGCTAAAGAAGAACAAAACCGATCCATAGCATATATTTAAAAAATTTACAAATTATACCTGTGATTGCAGATCTTTTACAAATGTACATTTATAATGTAATAAGGGCATTTATTAAAAATATGCAAACATATATATAAATTAATTTTTTTTTGTTTACGCGCAATATAGCTCCTAATGTCTATTTGTGTATGATTCATCACCCAAATCATGTTTAGGAGCGATGTTCACAACAAGAAAGGCAAAGTTAAACTGAATTTAAAATGAAAATTTCATTCTACGTTAGGAAAGAGATTCAGAGAATTTAGCTACTCCTGGGCTTCTTCTGAAACAAGATCTTCCCTGAATTTCCATTGCTTTGCAAACCAGTGGAACATTTTTTTTCTTACTTGGTGACAATAACATTTTATATTTTTTTGAAATTGGAATTTTTTGTTCGATATATAGAAATTTTATTTGATGTACAGAATATTTTTTTCTAATAAAAATTCAAAGTACTTAAAAAAAGTTCGATATAGAGAGATTTTTGATACATGGAAGTTCAATATACAGAAGTTCGACTATATATTTATGCATTATGATTCATTCCTTCAAAATAAATTATGCATAACATTAATTATATACAAATACATATCTCTATATGTATAATATCAGTTGCATTCATTAAAAAAAATAGAATAAATAACTTTTTATGTCAATACTTTTTTTATGTTTTACTTTGGTTTTCGTTATGAGACTATTTTATAAAAAACTGCAAATTATCACACAATGGTTCATTATTACGTTATTGATATTTTAATAACATTATTAAAAGTATTTCAGAATCATTATACCAAGACTAAACAAAAAAAATTAATTTTTATATATGTAATAAATTTATATTTTTCCTTTATCTTCATAATTGGCTGAGATATGGGTGTATGAAATCTATAATTGGCCACCATTTTGAAAAAAAATGGCGGATGGAAATGTCGAGCTATGAGAATCATCCTGGAGTGATCTGTGACTTTGATGCCAAATCCAAAAAAAATTGGCACAGTAGTCTAGGAGTAAAGAGTATGGCGGATGGACAATTTTTTTTTCTATTTTTGGATTGTATGTTTCTTCAAATGTAAAATCTCAAATTTTGAGGGTATTAATTTTTTTTTTAGGTCGTTTACAATGCTTCATTAATGAAAACAATAAAACCAAAAGGGACAATTGTTATTTATAGTTTTTGTTGGCTTGGATTATTTATCGCCAAATGTAACAGTGTGAGAATAATTAAAAAATAAAAAGTTCTAAAAAATAAATTAAAACTTCCAACTCCGATACTTATGATAAAAAATTATCAATAAAAAAAAAAAAATAATTAAAACTTACATCTGAAATGCCTACTCCTAGCTTCAGAGCAAGAGCAGCTTCAGCTCTGTTGTGATCGAGTCTTGTCATCGCACTGAAGTTCTTCTTTGGGATCGAAGGGGCGTACTTGGCACACATTAGGGCATTCGTATTTGCAGGGTTACCAACTACTAAAACTTTCACAGTTTTTTTAGCGTATTTGTCAAGTGCTTCCCCCTAAAACATAAAATACATGCATACAACTTTTACTGAAATGAATGTTTTCTAATAAAGCAATGCCTAAATTTGAAGTATGATGGATTTCTAAAAAGGAAAAATATCTGATGTACACCCTATGACTTCCTTGTACGCCTAGTAAACTATAAATCGGTACCTCAAAAAGTAATCCTAAATTTGATTACTAGTATCAAAGATTGCAGAATCTCAAAAACGACACTCGGCATCGCGACATCCATCTACTGACACATTCACACACACACACACATAAAAGCTCTTGTTTCTAGAGGTCTCATTCTGTTATTATATATCGTTTTCTTTCAGTAGGTAATAAATTTCCAAGAGATTTCTTCGTGTTCCGTGATAAAATTAGAACTGTCAATATCATTAAATATTGGAAATCGACGGTTTTGACATTTTAAGCAGAAGAACCCACTTAACTAATATCTTATTCTCCTGTTGCAGACTTGTTGATCTCACAAATGGGGAGGAAAACCAGTATTTTACACTAAATTTTAACACTTGAAACAAGTAATAAAAATTTTTAATTAGAATGGAAAAAAAATCGCATTTGTAAGCTATATTACGAACCATATGTTCTCTATATTTAATTTTAATATAATTTTTGATGTAAGTTTATTATGACCTTCAAGTAAAGTACCCCTTTCGGCTCACCAATTTTAACCAAAACCTAGTATATTATTTATATTGATAAATCCTATTTACCAAATTTGAGATGTTTTACATTATATTTTAATATAATTTTTAATGAAAGTTTATTATGACCTTCAAGTGAAGTATTACTTCTGGTTTCCCAATTTAGACCAAAATCTGGTATGTTATTTAAATCAATATATAAATCATAAATAGTAAATTTGAGAAGCTTTGCATTATATTACAATAAAATTTTTTATATAAATCAATTATGACCTAAAATAAGTATATAAGTAAAGTACCACTTCCGGTGCAGTGACCAAAAAGAGAGGTTCATAACTAGATTTTACAGCAATTATAAATACAAAATTTTAACTTTCTACAGCTAACCGTTATTGAATTATGCGAGATATGCATGCAAGAACGTTACGTATAGACGTCACAACGAAACTAGCCAAAATGGTTTAAGGGATGGTCAAAATGGATATTTCCGTTGGAATCTGAAAACCGAAAATTTTGGCGATTACAATACTTCTTTTACTGCGTACAAGGAAGTAAAAACAACAAAAATAAATGAATAAAGTTATTCATAGTATTAATCATTGTAACGATGCAATGCTCTCATCAAAATACCGTTTTATTACACCTTCAGAACCTGATGTGGGTTTTGTTCTAGTAATGACTATTCTATAATATTCACTTATTAACTCTTAATAGTGATGACATTCCTTACATTTTTTTCTTTCTTTCCTTACATCCACTTTATTTTTCTAACAGTATCTACGTTTCGGGGTTTGTTTCCCCATCTTCAGGATAAATTTCTCTTAGTCTTCATTACAATGTGTACAGGAATACTGTATATGTCCAAAAAGCTACCAAAAGGATATTAGCTCATATTTGCTAAAAGTTATGAACTAATTTCAATTGACTATGAACTATTTTTATAAATTATAAGCTAAGAGTTCATAAATAATTGTTTTAGACTTCCTAATGTGCTGCAATAGAAAAATAATTATAATATTTAATATATAAGTGGATATTTTCTTTTAATATTTTATTTTGAAGAATCAAATAATACTTTCGATTAACCGTAAACAAACTGTCAGGAAAGTAGAAACCAAAAAGATGTGAGTTTTTCAACTCCTAGTGTGAGTATTTCAGAGGAAAATACTAACAGTAAAGAAGAAAAATAATTATATAGCATATAGTAATGCAAAGAATAATTGAATAATTTTGCACCATATTTTATTAGGTAAAAATAATTTGAGAAAATCAAATAAATTAAGAAAAAAGGAAATTACATAGATACGTAAGTTACTTACAATTGCATAGATACATAAGTTAATTGCATGTATAGGCTCAAAATTTCTGAATAAGTGTTCAACAGAAAGTGAAGAAACAAGAATGAGAAAAAGGCGTTCTAAGAAAATTATAAACTAACAAATTTTATAGAAAATTACGGATTATTTTTAAGCTTGATAATCACTTTATAACCACAAGTTATAATTTACATATTGCTCAAATACATGATAGTTTTCTTTCTACTGTAAATCATTTGCAATTACTGAATAAAAACTATTTTTATATTGCAAATGTGTTTAATGTACGCTTATACTAAAATTAGAGTCAATTTATTGTGATTTAAAGGTAAAATTATTTTTCTAATCGCTTAACCGTCATGTCGTTGGTCCAGGCGGTGATGGCAATCAAATTTTTACTGTAATATCCTCTTAATCTTTCTCCTACTAGCATATCACAGGTTAGTTCCAAGGATCCTGTAGTGCTATTGGTATCCAAAGATATAAGCTTGTCACAGATCGTTTTACCCTTGCTAATCTACAGTCGGTTATGATATTTTTATTACGAATTGAATATATTTTAGAAAATATTTTAGAGTTTCTTGTAAAATTATTACCGAAAAGACTAGTGAGCGATTAGAAAGCATTTGATGATACTATTGGCATTAAAGGAGTAATAGCTTTGAAATAAACATATATAATCAAGAAAAATAAATTTAGATAAATTAAATAAAATTATTTAAAATATTATAATTTAATATACTAAAATTACCTGCTCCTTAAAAATCTTAACATTAGCAGATAGAAGATCTTTTCTTTCCATTCCCTGTTTTCTAGGCATTGATCCGACCATAAATGCAGCATCAACGTCTTTAAATGCAACTGCTAAATCTGCAGTTGCGACAACTCCTATTAAAAAAAAATAATAATTTAAATTGGAAAGCCATGTATTATAATTTATTTAAATCATTTTAATGAAATAATAAAATCATAAAATTAGAACTATACACATGAAAATAAACTCAGAAATAAAAACAAGTAACTGTTTACATATGACATTCATCTCACAGTGTTAAAAGAAATACAGTACAGTCTCGATAATCCGGATAATTTTTCACATTACAAATTACCATCATTCATTTCAATTAAATATTGTAAATAACTTTTGTAGGCAATTTTAAGAGGTTTCCATGCTAATTTATTTTATTTTTAAAATATTCATTCATTCAACGGCTCAACAACTCATTTCTGAGTCTAGGCCTCCCAAGTTTTTAATGTTAGGCTTCCCAGATTTTTAAAATATACCACCACTAAATCGGATTAATGAGATCATAAAAAAAGAAAAAAAAAAGAACCTGTACCACTACAACCCATAAAGGGTCTTGGGTCCAGTACTTGGTAAGGACCGTACTGTTTCTAGGCCAACGGTTGTGCAAAGAGGTGACTTGGCCGAGATCACACTCAACCACCAGGTTTTTTTCCTCCAAATAAGGGTACCCACTTTAAAAAGGCTAGGTGGTCCCCAGGAGCCATAGGTTCGATCCACGGCCGACAACAGAATAAATAGTTATCTGCCACAGCCGGTCTCGAACCCGGGACCAGGAGCATGGTAACACAGTGCCTTACCACTGAGCTACTCCACTTCCTACTCCGCAATGAGTGAGATCATACTATAGTTTTATTCTCAGAAAAAATATAAATATATTTTTTGATTTTTAATTTAAAATTTGGAACTGTGACTAAAGAAATTCTTTCCAAAAAATAAAGAATAAAAATATTCTTCAAACATCAGAAACTTTTCTGATTTTAAAAACAAATGTAAAATTTATCACAAGAACTTTCAGAGATATCGAAAGAAACACTTTATATAAGATTGAGTAATTCTAAATTATATTTCTAACTTAATAAATTAGAACAATACACACCTTTGACTAAGGGAAGAGCACAATCAGTAATCTCCATGACAACACCTTCCAGAACACCCATCATCGGAGGAATGTCAAGAAGATGCAAATACAAAGGCTGATCGGCACCGAATACATCTCCTTTAGCCAACTGATAAATCAGAGAATAGGCTATTTGTCCAGCAGCGCCGGTGACGATAACTCGAATTGGTTCTGGCTGAAAATAAATATAATATAAGATTATAATCAACAATGCAAGAAACGGAAGATTTTTTGTTTGTTTTTTTCGGGTGGCCGTTGACCCAGAAGATATAAGGTTCACTAAATTAATAGAATTTCTAGGGACAGTTACCATTGTTTCAGTCTAATTGAAAAATAAACATAACGGAACTCAACATTCACAAAGTAAAGTTTCTGACCTAAACGAAGGGCAGCACTAGAATGCATTTGATAATATTGGCATTCCAAGTCTTGGAAATAAACAAATATAATTAGTAAAAATAAATTTAGATACATTTTCAATATAATACATTTTCAGACAACTCAAACATATGAAAAGAAAATAACTTTTATTCTGGGGTGCACTGCCTTCAAGATTTTAATAAATTCACAATGGAAAATATAATAAGCTGTCTCTGTTTTGATAAAGGCTAGTCAATTGTAGGTCAAGTAGGTAACCACATTAAAAAATAAAAGATAAATGAAAAAGTTGTCAAAGAAATATGGAGAAGGAACTTTACAAACAGCAAAATATGGGAACTTCCAAAAGGAGAAAGAGAAAAGCATTTCTATGAAATTAAACCTTGAACTTAAGAAGGGCTCGACCAACCACCAATCGAGGAAGAAGAGGATTAATAGACCAAGAGGGGTGGACCCTCAAGTAATACCCCACTGCTGCTGAAAACACCACGTACGACCGAAAGGTCAAAAAGGAGAACAAGAAAACCAAGGGGTTGAGATCTTGAGGATACAGTTGTTTTTTTTGGTTCTTAAGAATTAAAACAGAACGGAACCATGAAGGTACTGCCGTCAGAAATCAGCACAAAGCCACCCTTCACCCATAATCCTGTATACTAGCAAGAGAGGATCTTAAGAAGGGAAAAGTTGCATAAATATCTTTTCAACTGGTTAATAGAATAACTATGGATTTCACAGTAGCGTTGCCAATTATATTGTAGCTAGAAAAAAATTAATTGTTCTTGCTTGGATAAAGAATGATTTTCATCTTTATCTTTATCTCTTCTTTAAATCAGGGCTTCATTGAGTTCCATTAGAATATGGAAGGAGATCCCTTACTCAGCTCTTTTTCAATCTCCTTCAACCGTTGATTAAGGGAACCGTAGTCACCACTACGGTGACTATTCTTTCTTATAATAATCAAATAGTATATTGGTATCGTTCATTCTGAAAGCAAAGGTTCTTGTATGTTGGTTGGTTGTAGCAAGTAGATACTATATATTGTTATATTACTAAAACAGTATATCTGTTTCAGTTTATATCATTTATTTTAACCTCATTCATTTTTCATAATTTATTCAGATTTTACAGTGTGCTAGCCGTACAATTTCAGTAAATGATGTTGTAAAATCAGTAAATCTATATTAAATCGATTCTAGTTAAAAATATTAATATTAATTACAATTTAATGACAGTTAAAGACAATTCCCAGATACTCAAGATATATAACTAAGATTAATTATAATGGTGATCAAAATTCTGTTTTATTAAAATATTTTATAATACTAGGGAGGTTATTATTATTAAATATTTACCTAAACTAAAGCCAAAAAAATAATAATTCAGATTAATCTTGTAAATATTAATTAATATATTTTCCATTGGAAAAATATTTATTCTTAGTACATTCTGTTTATAATATGCTGAAACTTTTCACAAAAAGACATATTTTATTTCTAGGAGAAAAAAATTTAGTATCATAGCAGAAATATAATCCAAGTTTTATAACAGGTCAAGACTACTGCCAATACAAAAGATGCTGCTTGTATTTTTAGAAGCAAGTAAACAAGGACTAACAATTTAGATGAGTTTACAATTATATTTTAAAATGAGTTCATTTGTATTATTTTAGCTGCATAAACTTCATTTTAAAAATATAAACAACCATTACAAATCTTGAATAACTCGTTTCTGATAGGGCAGAGCTAACATAAATTTTATAAACAAATGATTGACCATCAATTAACGTATGAACCGTCCTGCTACTTTATTTTTATTATTATTATTTAATAAAAGTTCCGATTTTCCTAAAAAAAAAATAATAATTCTTCGAAGTATCTCTTCACTTTTTATGAGCTTTTAACTTCAAGGTGAAGGTCGTGGTTTATTAAAAAAAAATCACTAAAACCAAATAGTTTCACATTTAAAACGAAAGTATCCTATTTTAAATTCCCTTTCTTATTATATTTATTTCAATTTGTTATAACGATGTAGCACTTTTCCCTTATTTTCTGTTAAAAGTAATGGGGACCAAAATAAAAGAGCTGTGGACTAAAACCATACATTTACAAATATATAATCCACCAAGCTAGGAACATACAGCACAATAGGAAAACTCCGATCATTTGCATATTAATAGATTTAATCACTGGTATTAGGTAAATCCTACTTTATTAAGACAGTAGGCAAATATGAAAGAAACTGAAGTCCAATGTACTTTGTTATAAAAACTAATAATAATTTTTTAAAAACAAGGAAAGATTAAAGAACCCTTTTATTGCAAACGTCAAATCTTAATTAACTACTACCGGTTTCTTTACAAGCATAGTGCAAAACTAATCTAAAATAAACCTTAAAATTAAAAACTTACCATTTTGTTGAATAGAATATTTCTTCTTTCAATGGGAGGTATCTAAGAAAAGAATTATAATCGAAGATTACGGATATCTAGAGAACAAGTATATAATTGATAACGTATGATAACCCAAGCCTAGACCATGAGAATGAACTGGCCAGATATAAGTGGAGGGGGGACAAAGATTATCAGTGTTGCCAAATAACTATTATGAAATATCTAATCAGTTTTTTTTTTTTTTAAACGATCTTTAAACCAGTAATTTAAAATATTTAATTACATATCAATACCCTTTTTTGATAAAGGCTTAAGCGCCAAAAATTCGAAATTTAAATTTCAATTTATTATGGGACGCAAACACCGCCTATATCGATTCCTGCTCACGATATATCGAAAAAAAAATGGAATTGATCTAAAATTCGACTATTGATGACGTAGGCACTAATTACTGTCGATTCTCAGTCGTCACTTTGGCCTTGACCAGTGGGAGCCTTAAAAATGTATGGTAATTATAAACGTTTTGACAGGTTAATTAACTCCTACTGTATACAATAAAGTATACACTTTTAGAAATATATATTTTTATTTTGTGAAAAAAACGTTTCATGTGTTTTCTGTAAAGTTTGCTAAATGGACTTTTTCAAAAAACGAAGTGGATATAGTTAATTTTAGTTATATTTTTATTTTCTTATGGATCCTATTTAGAAATAAAAAAAAATAGTCGCGGCTCAGGCTTAACATGCTATATTTATAAATACATGGATAGATCTTTATTCTGGAACTAGGCTCCTTGAGAACACCATATCTGCCCAAAAGACTTAATTAATATTGAATGAATAAAAAAAAAATATATTTATCATTTTTTAAAAAAAGAAGAATAAAATAAAGAATAAAAGAACTTGTTCCGAAGAAACGATATAATCATCTCTAATAAAAAAAAAAAAAAAAAAAAAACAGGAAAAAATGAGAAAATATACGTATGCTTACTGCATTCCAAAAATAAAACATAAACATTTAAAACAATTATTGCCTAAGGAAAAGTAGATATTGTTAATTGAAATTCTCGAATAGCTAGCGTCTGTTTGGGAAAAGGTGTTGGAAAAGGAAGGATTTGAATGAAGATAGGGAACTAGCATGGCGGATATTTGGCGGGAGAGAATTCCAGAGGGTAGGGCAAGGAGCGTTCGAATGCTTCATTTCTGTGGGAAGTGGTATAGAGACAAGAAAGATGGGATCTTGTTTACTCAGAGTGGACATAGGATTTAAATTGTAGGATATTATTAATGTAGGAACTGTGACAAGAATTGGGGTTTTGGTATAGGTAAGATCCGAGAAAATATTGTGAAGGCGTGGAGGGAAAGAGATACCTTAACCAACCGTAATAGTTGAGCGCCTCGAGGCACCAAAGTCCACGAAAGAAAAAGGGAGAGCCCCCCTTAATGCATTTCGAGAAATTCAAGTTTTAAGGTTAGGAATTCCTACTTTCTTCATTTTACGGATATTTTACACCTTCACAAACCGATCATCCACATTTCTTGCTGGGTTTTTTTATTATCTTATTCTACTGAACGTATTGATGCGGATAACTCTATTTCGGAAAAAACATGTTACTCTTTCCCTTTCATCTGTGGGGCTTAAAATACTAAAACGCTGCAAATTATTACACAATGGTTTATTATTTCCAAATACTTATACTTCAAAAATATCTGATGTGTCCATACACACGACTTTCCTTATCGCTTTCGTTTGGAGTCAAGATAATCAGATATCTTTCTTATGAGCATCTGGAATGTTCCGGAAGATGTAACGTTTTCGAATTATCAAATAACTAACCAAGCGGTTTCCATAGAAATATGGATAGAATACTTTATAAAAAAAATCTACCAAGTTCAGCAAAGCAATTAACAGCAGGATAATTGGTCTTGATCCTTTTGTTTACACTCTTACGAAGTTAGTTATGCAAAGGATGAGTGGTTCCAACTAGATGGACCACGGCTCACATATCATGACGTTCGCTTGTATTCCAGGCCCATGGTATTTTTATCTGGAAAGTTTTGGAGAAGTTCTAAAAATTTGCTCATATATATTTTTTGGGGTGCTGATTTCAACTTTGATAATTCAAATTTTCTCAGGAAATGTTAAAAAAAAGAAGCAAAAACGCTAAACAAAATTAATCTTTTTTCGTTTTTTCTCCCGTATCATGAAAACCATGTATTTTTTAAGCAACATCAATCCATACCAAATTAAACAAGAGTCAATTCCTAATATTTTGTGTACTCTATAATTTTTTTTCATCTGGGGTATCGTTCAACATTAGTAAAAAAAAAATAATAAAAAATGTATGTTTTTTGTCATTACTTGAAAACCATTTATTTTATTTATTTCATTTTATTTATTTATTAATAAATTAAAGAAGAGTAAATTACCCGCAATTTTGATTCTAATTATTTTTTTTTTGTTTACCCGCTCCTAATTGAAGCGAGCGCGAGTCGAAATTATGAGATGGAATGGCGAAATTAATTTTTTGAGCTTTTTTAAATTTTTTTTTTTTGTATTCTTAGGAAAAAAATTGAGATAACAAAGTTGAAATTCGCAATCAACAGTCCAAAAAAATCCTTTCTGGTCTCCATTGGACTGGACTATTTATTACAGTTTAGAGAGAAATGTTCCTGACAGATTGTTCATTTTGAAGGCGATTTGTCAATGCGTAGCCAATAACGGCCAAAATTTAGAAAATATCATTTTCAAAATCCACTGAAATAAAAATATTTTCAATAAAATTTTTGAAAATGAAATCAGTTTAATTCTAGAGATATTGGTTTATTTTTTACAGACCTTCAAGAAATGTCAGTTATTTCTGCCACACTCTGTAAATCAGGCGTTTATTGTAATGACATTATTATGACTAAATTTGATTTATAAAGTAATCAATCAGCTGTTGAATAGTAAAAAGTGCAGGCTTATGGTTTGAAACATAAAATATAATTTTAAGTTCAGAAAAAAAGACTCTTCTTTTTTACTTCCTTGTACGAAGTAAAGGAAGTATTGTATTCGCGAAAATTTTTGGTTTTCAGATTTCAATGGAAATATCCATTTTGACCATCCCTGAATCCATTTTGACCAGTTTCGTCGTGGCGTCTGTACGTACGTTCCTACGTTCGTTCGTATCTCGCATAACTCAAAAACAGTTAGCCGTAGAAAGTTGAAATTTCGTATTTAGGATTGTTGTAAAATCTAGTTGTGAACCTCCTTTTTTGGTCACTGCTTGATCACCGAAAGTGGTACTTTACTTGAAGGTCATAATGAATTTCCATCAAAAATTATATTAAAATACTTTGCAAAACTTCTCAAATTTATTATTTATAACTTATATATTGATTTAAATAACATACTAGATTTTGGTCTAAATTGGAAAACCGGAAGCGGTACTTTACTTGAAGGTCATATTAGACTTTCATCAAAAATTATATTAAAATATAGTGTAAAACATCTCAAATTTGCTAAATAGGACTTTTATATCGATATGAATGTATTTAATATATTTTGGTTAAAATTGGTGAGCCGAAAAGGGTACTTTACTTGAAGGTCATAATAACATTACATCCAAAAATATATTTAAATTAAATACATAAATCATATGCTTCGGTAATAAAGGTTACAAACGCAATTTGGTTTCCAATCTAATTAAACATTTTTATTACTTGTTTTAAGTGTTAAAATTAAAAGTAAAATACTGGTTTTCCTCCCTATTTGTGTGTGTGTGTGTGCGTGTCAATAGATGGATATCGACACGCCTTGTTGTTTTTGAGATATTGCGATCTTTGGAAACTAATAACCAAATTCAGGATCACTTTTTGAGCCACCGATTTATAGTTTAATAGGCGTACAAGGAAGTCATGTGTTGTCCACATCAGATTTTTTTTTTGAGAAGAAAATCCTTCGTCGCATTTTGGGACATGTGAAGGACGGCAATAATTTGAGAATGAGAACAAACGCAGAGTATTTTGGGCTCTAAGGAGAGGAAGATGTGATGATGCTCATAAAGTTAGGCAGACTACGATGTGGCCAGCACAAATGCAAGAAGTGGTCAGCAAGACATTGCTGGACGGAAGACTGTATGAGACCAGTGAAAGAGGCAGGCCGCGACTAAGATGGAAGGATTTGAGCCATATTGAGCCTTACAACTATATACGAACAAGTCATCCTGCAGTGGATTCCTGGACACTGTGGAATACAAGGAAACGAGCTGGCTGATAAACTTGCCAAGGAAGGTTCCAAACTACCTCAACTCACCTCCATACCTCGTCTGGAGGAAGTTAAAACTATAAATAAAGCGTCAATTCAGCAGAGGTGGAACAATCAACATCCAGACTTCAAACCCCAGGATCCATACTACTTGCTTTCCAGAAAAGAACAGATTTAAATTTCCGAACAGACTACAGAGCATATTCTACAGTCATGCATCCTTATGGAGGAGCAACGGAGGCAGAAGTGGCCTCAACCTACTGACTTGGTGACCAAGCTGTACGGCGACCTGGAGGATCTCAGGAGTACCGCCGACTATATACTGTCATTCCCTGGCTTATGGGAAGATCAAAATGGGAAGATCAAATAACAAGAAGATGGGAGGATGCTGTTCCCAGAGGCGCACGGGGACCTGCTGGGTACCCGCAACTGGCGAGAGGCTGCACTGGGCAAATTGACCTGGTGAAGAATCATTGAATAGTAGTAGAGTCAAAATTATGTCTACGGAATAGAAAATAACGGTGCATGTAAGTACCTGCGTTAGTACGTACCAGCCAAAAATCATCATTTGTGATCCATTGGTTGTGATTTCCCTCGCAAGCCGTCTGCTGCATCTTAATCATTTCTATTTTCACACAAATTGAAGATACAATTACCCCAACCGAGTTCTATCGTCTCCATGACAATGGATCGCTTCGGGATTACAAATAAAGTCGAGAATTTAAAAAAAAAACACTGTTAACTCAACTGTCCATTGCCTGTGATTGTAGATTGTTATCATAATCTTCTTTATAATCATAATAGGTTAAAATAAAAGCACTGTCTGCCTGAATCATCAAATTTTAAAAAAATAACTAAATATAATAAAGTGAACTGGTTTCCATGGTTACAACGTGCACAGAATATATTTCTCAATGATAGAGATATAATCGGCCGTGATGAAATCAAATGAAAAATTGTTCAGAATGTGGTAAAAATAAAACAAACAGTAAGGTTATACACCATTTTAATGTGTACCGACGTTTCGGCCTAAGTTGTACGTTTTCATTAGGGCCGATTATATCTCATCATTGAGAAACATATTCTGTGCACGTTGTAACCATGGAAACTAGTTCACTTTATTGTATTTAGTTATTTTTCGTAACAAAATGCAAGAATAATAGAACATAGAAGAATTATATTTATTATCCTCTTCTTACTTCCTTGCACCCAGTAATGGAAGTATTGTAATCGCGAAAGTTTTCGGTTTTCAGATTTCGACGGAAATATTCAGTTTGATCATCCTTGAATCCATTTTGACTAGTTTCGCCGTGAGGTCAATACGTTTGTTCTTAACTAATCCAAAACGTTTAGCCGAAGAAAGTTAAAATTTAGAATTTATGTTTGTTGTAACATCTAGTTAACACCTATTTTTTTTTATCACTGCATGATCACCCGAAGTGTTACTTTACTTGGAATTCATAATAGATTTTCATAAAAAATTATATTCAAATATAATGCAAAACTTTTCAAATTTGGTATATTAGACTTATATAGTTATATAAATAACATACTAGATTTTGATTAAGGTTGACAGACCGGAAGTGATACTGTACTTGAAGTTAATAATAAACTTTTATAAAAAAATATATTAAAATTTAATGAAAAACATCTCAAATTTGGTATATTAGACTTTCATATCAATATAGACAGATAGATAGATAGAGAGATAAAAGAACTTTATTCTGGGACTAGGTCCCTTAAGAATAACATGAAGGAACAAATAAAACAGTAACATTATCTGGCGATAAGGCTATAGAATACAGACCAATTAATTTTTACAATATCTTCAGTAAAATAAATAAGCAAATAAATAAGTTTTTTATCGAAAAATATAATTAATTTGAACAAAACAAAAAAAAACAGAAAAAAAAGAAAAAAGGAAAAAAAACCCAGAGAAAATGAAAAATACAAAAATAATGATTGATTAGCAAAGTTTGTATATTAAAAAACTATTCTTATAATATAAAAAAAAAATAATATAAAATATAAATAATGTACTAGATTTCAGTTAAAATTGGCTTGCCGGAAGTGCCACTTTACCTGATTGTCATTATAAACTTTCATCAAAAATTAGATTAAAATATTATGAAAAACGTCTCAAATTTGGCATATAAGACTTTTATATGAATATAAATAATATACTAGATTTTAGTTACAATTGGCTAGTCGGAAGTGGGTACTTTACCTGAAACTGTTTTTTTTTTCCTCATGCCTCTGAGAAGGGAGAAATACGAATCGTGCTAAAAATCACAAATCGAGGTTTTCATGGATAAGCACGTTTCAAGTTCCGAATCAACCGTTTTAACATTTTTATGATTGTGTAAGTGTGGTGTGTTTGTATGCGCGCGTGCGTGTGCGTGTGCGTGTGTGTTTGAATGCCCTGTACACTCTAGCTCAAATATGTATTTATTGCTATAAAAACAATTTTTTGCTCTATTTCTTATTTGTTTATTATTATTATTTCCAATGGGTCTCCTAAGGACCACGATGTTCAACTTTTCCGCTTGGAGAGGGCCTTGATGCTTGCCCAGTACTCACGCATTCTCTGGCTGCGTTTCTCCCTTCTCTCCTTTGTCCAGAGGGCGCCTGTTTTCTTACGAGGTGGTCTATCCTGAAACCTCTTTTGTTTGATTATTCTGCTGAGAGGTGATCGGGTTCTGATGTCGTCATCCGCTATCCTCAGTTCCTGCAAGTCTTTCTTCACTTCTGTCAGTCATGGTGTTGCTATCTTCCTGTTCTTCCAGTAGTTGAGAAGCCAGACGCCTCTTCCTGGCCACGTCTGTGATTTTTTCAGTATAACTATATATCTCCTGGTTTGGTCGTCTCCTGTTCTCTCCATCTTCTTTGATTGGTTCTAGTATCTTCCTCTCTTGGACCTCCAATTTCTCCAACAATCCTTTCCAACAACAATCAGACACTCTGCAGCATATAGGGCTTCGGGGCGGATAACTGTCTGGTAGTTTCTCAGTTTGGTGCTATAAATCTCATTCGTTTATTATTTTTGTTGATTTACTTTTGCTTTTTCATGTTCTAATATATAATTGATACTATACATGTTGTTTCTAATTCTATTGTACCTTACAAAGTAACCCCATCGAGTCCAATGTAACCCCACCATTGGGGATAAATTTGACTCTTCGAGTTTTCCTGCATAATTTAATTGTTACAAATTTGGTACATCAAAAAAGAATATCTATTAACATTCCATAGTCAAGGTAAGCATTTTAGGTGATAATAAAATATGCCTTCTTGATTTTACAATGAATAAATCAATGGTGGTTAATGAACTTTGTTGAAAAGATGTCCAATTGGGATGCACTCCCCCAACCGCCTTAATATTATAGATTACGAAAAATGCTAACGTTTAATCAATTGACGTCCGCGTGATAGTTTAGAAGGATCAATCTAATTAGGGATTGATAAATTTATTTACCACTTCTATAATTTTGTTTTTATTGAAAACTAGTTTCGAATGTTATACATTCATCTTAAGCTCTAAAAACACACAAAAATTCAAAAATCAGCAATTCAAAATACAGTTTGGTATTATTATACATATTAAATTAAATGTAATATAAATTAGTATTTATATTTATGAATTATGAATTTAATTAAGACAAGAAATCAAATACACGTTTGTATTCATCAAGGTTTAAATGGATTATATCAAACAGAAAAGTTTGTATTGGTTTGCTGATTGAACTAGCGATGGAAGAAAGATGGGGTGTTTATAGATAAACGGTTTAGGGGTCGGGGTTTTTCCAGTAATTCCGGTGAGTATGTGTTTTTACTTCCTTGTACGAAGTAAAGGAAGTATTGTAATCGCGAAAATTTCCGATTTTCAGATTTCGACGGAAATATCCATTTTGACCATCCCTGAATCCACTTTGACTAGTTTCGTCGTGGCGTCTGTACGTACGTTCGTATCTCGCATAACTCAAAAACGGTTAGCTGTAGAAAGTTGTAATGTATTATTTTAAGTTGTAATGTAGTATTGGATATTTTGTATATAGGATTGCTGTAATATCTAGTTGTGAACCTCCCTTTTTGGTCACTGCATGATTACCGAAAGTGGTACTTTACTTGAAGGTCATAATTGCTTTCCATCAAAAATTATATTAAAATACTATACAAAACTTTTCAAATTTAGTATTTATAATTTATATATTGATTTAAATAACATACTAGATTTTGGTCTAAATTGAAAAACCGGAAGCGGTACTTTACTTGAAGTTCATATTAGACTTTCATCAAAAATGATATTAAAATATAATGTAAAACGTCTCAAATTTGGTAAATAATACTTTTATATCGATATAAATATATTTACTATATTTTGGTTAAAATTAGTGAGCCGAAAAGGGTACTTTACTTGAAGGTCATAATAAGCTTACATCAAAAATTATATTTAAATTAAAAGAGAAATCATATGTTTCGGTAATAAAGGTTACAAACGCGATTTGGTTTCCAATCCAATTAAATATTTTTATTACTTGTTTTAAGTGTTAAAATTGAGGGTAAAATACTGATTTTCCTCCCCATTTGTAAGATCAACAAGTCTTCATCATGAGAATAAGATATTAGTTAAGTGGGTTTTTCCGCTTAAAATGTCGAAACTGTCGATTTCCAATGCTTTTTCCAGTGATATTGACAGTTTTATTGTTGTCACGGAACATGAAGAAATCTCTTGGAAACTAGTTACCTACTAGAAGAAAACGACATATAATAACGGAATAAGACCTCCAGTAACAAGAGTGTGTGTTTTTGTGTGTGTGTGTCAATAGATGGATGTCGGGACGACGAGTGTCGTTTTTACTGTAATCTTCGGAAACTAGTAACCAAATTCAGTATCACTTTTTGAGCCACGGATTTATAATTTAATAGCGTGAGGAAGTGATGTGTTGCCCTCATCAGATATTTTCCGTTATTGATGGGAATAAATTTAAAATTGGACTATTGAAGATATTTATTTGGTCATTTAAGCAAAATTCTGGATTGGATTTGAAGGATTTTATCATTTCAAGTGCTTCATATATATTTAATTTGAGAATGTTTTTAGCGTGATGTATTAATTTAACTCCTGAGTCTTTGATGAATTTATGGTTTTATGGATTTATGGTGTTTTTTTGAACTGAAGATGAATGTATAACATTTGAAAGTAGTTTTCAATAAAAATAAAATTATATTAATGGCAGATAATTTATCAATCCCTAATTTAATGTTTAATTGTTAGAACATTTTGAAAATAATTTTATATGATAAATAAAATGCATTCAGCCATTCGAAGGGACGGGCCTGTGTGAGTATAGTTGTCACATCCCTCTGTACGACCCAGAGCTGTTAAACCAGTTCTCATTTAAGGCCAAGGATCTCTGGCCATCAGGCACTTAATGTTCATTCAACTCGTGCCTGTTAATTCTTGCTTTAAATAATTAATTGTTATATAATCGTTACCTATAAATATTTTTTTTCTAAAAAGTAAATCAACGTTTAGTAGAATAGAATCTATATTTTTATTCTTTAAATACTACAGTTATTACACGCTCAGTTGGCAAAATACATGAATATCAAAGTGCGGACAACAGTGTAGAAAAACAGCTTTTATGAAATATAAAATTTTCAAATTTTTATTTCCTCTGCTACCAAATATACATTGTAATCGATAAAATTTATTTTCGAGATTCGTTATATTTACTTGATGAAAGCTCGTTAAGTTATAAAAAAGAAAGTCGTTTTTAAACTTCTAACTTTTAAGTTTTTTTAAATAATATTTCATATATATATATAAATTATTGCGATAATGATAAATTCGAAAGTGTTGATAAAACGCCTATCTATATCTCGTTTTCATGACCTTGAACTCTTAACCGCTTGTAACGAAATTATTTAATAGAATCAGTGTTTCCAACGCCGTTATTGTATATTCTTGCATTTGGCACGATTCACTAGTAAAAAATATCTGATATGGACAACACATGACTTCCTTGTACGCCTATTAAACTATAAATCGGTGGCTCAAAAAGTGATCCTGAATTCGATTACTAGTTTCCGAAGATTCTAGTATCTCAAAAACGACACTCGGCATCGCGACATCCATCTCTTGAGACACTCTCTCACAAGCTCTTGTTTCTCTGGAGGTCTCATTCCATTATTATATTACGTTTTCTTTCAGTAGGTAAAAAGTAAAAACTGCCGATGTCACTAGATAAAGCATTGGAAATCGAAAGTTTCGACATTTTAGGCAGAAGAACCCTCATAACTTGTACCTTATTCTCCCGCTGCTGACTTGTTCTTCCCACAAATGGTGAGGATTTTACACTGATTTTACACTAAATTTTAACACTTAAAACAAATAATAAGAATGTTTAATTGGAGTGGAAACCAAATTGCGTTTGTAACCTTTATTACTGAAACATATGAGTTATGTACTTAATTTAAATATAATTTTTGATGTAAGCTTATTATGACCTTCAAGTAAAGTACCCTTTTCGGCTCACCAATTTTAATCAAAATATTTTAAATATATTCAAATCGATAAAAAAGTCCTATTTACCAAATTTGAGATGTTTTACTTATATTTTAACTTAATTTTTTATGAAAGTCTAATAAGACCTTCAAGTAAAGTACCACTTCCGATTTTCCAATTTAGAGCAAAATCTAGTATGTTATTTAAATCAATATATAAGTTATAAATACCAAATTTGAGAAGTTTTGCATAGTATTTTAATATAATTTCTGATGGAAATCAATTATGACCTTCAAGTAAAGTACCACATCCGGTAATCAAGCAGTGACCAAAAAGGGAAGTTCACAAGTAGATTTTACGACAATCCTAAATACAAAATAACAACTTTCTACAGCTAACCGTTTTTGAGTTATGCGAGGTACGAACGTACGTACGTACAGACGCCACGGCGAAATTAGTCAAAATGGATTCGGAACCCAACACCAACACCATTATAGCTAAGGAATTTGGATTTTATCGATACAATGTTGTGTTTGAATAGAAAAGAAAATTATTATTGGGAAATGCAGTCAAAATTTTAGAAAATTTAAGATTTCGCTCCTCCAATAAATTAGTGTAGCAATTAATTGTTCCTGGGTTGTTATTTAAAAAAATAAATTAGATTAAATTAAGAAGGAGAATCTTGATTGGGGGTACATCCAATAAATGAACATAATAAGAAAAAACTTATAATGTGTGCCGACGTTTAGGCCTAAGTTTTAGGCCATCATCAGGGCTAAGAAAAAATAAGATTACAATAGATATAATAACAGTGGCCGTACCAGTAATAATAAGAAAGTTAACAAACAGCAAGATGAAAAAGTATGAAGTATAAAGAAAAATATGTTGATCATAATAGGTTAATATTAATGTGAAAAATAAGGAATATAGAAGAATATGTCAATAAAGTATAAATAACGTTAATAAAGTATAAAGAAAAAATGCTAATCATAATGTGAAAAATAATAATAAATGTAAAGAAAAATATGTTAATGGATAATGACAAAGAATTATTTAAAATTATTGTGAAAATGTAGATTTATAAAATATAGAAAGAAAGAAAAATAAAATTAATGATATATCACTAGATTATAATAACACTAGAAAGAATATTTAGGAGTGTGAATAGTATATCAAGATAATATGATAATATAAGTAATGTAAATGATTTCTATGTAATATATAATGAAATACATGGAAAAAAAACATGTAAAAATCATACTCCTATCACAATATTATTAACATATTATGATCAACATATTTTTCTTTATACTTTATAATCTTACTATTTGTTAACTTTCTTATTATTACTGGTACTGCCACTGTTATTATATCTATTGTTATCTTGTTTTTTCTTAGCCCTAATGGTGGCCTAAAACTTAGGCTGAAACGTCAGCACACTTGACCGCACGCTCAACCAAGATTCTTTTTCATACTATTCCACGGTCAACCATACTCTAACCAATAGATTAGATTAAATTAGATATTATTAAAATTTTCTTCCTTGTCAAAGCTGAAAAGCTATTACGAAGTCAGTAGAGTACCATAAAACTATAACCATAATAAATCTCACGAAATTGAAGAAATGTATGATTTATTACCAATCTAAACTTAACCGAAAGTAAATATCATCATTGCTTATTTTCCTTTCAATGTTTTACAAGCAAGCATTGTAAATTTAAAGAACCATTTACGATATATATATATATATATATATATATATATATATATATATATATATTTACTTCCTTGTACGAAGTAAAGGAAGTATCGTAATCGCGAAAATTTTCGGTTTTCAGATTTCGACGGAACACCAACATTGGGTTTTAAAATAATGAGATTAGGAGGAGGTTTTAAATTCTTCCCTTTCATGGGACAGGTAGGGGGGTGGGGCTCACGCTCTTTAAATAACCTAATACTTAAAAATATTTTAACTGATAAACCCTTCATTTGGGAATATTCGATTTTCGACTCGCCGATTCGGGAATGACCCCACTGTGTTCTGTTCTACACGATGACATCAATATACTAAAATACTTCGCGAGCGTAAATTCATTGGTGTTATGCCAAAAATGCTCATCTTTTTTTGCATGAAAAAATCCTCTCGATCACTTTTAAGAATTCCATCTCTACGAAGTAATTCAAATTGGTTTATATTAACCGGAATCACGATGGTACAAAAGAGTAGAATTCATTTTGCCGTAATTTTGTCTATGGCAATTTTTTTCCATGAATAATGGTTGGCAGTTTTAGATGGGACTATATTTTTTCGAAATGCAAAATTGGCATGTTTACGACCTAGGTATGAAAATTGTAGGCCAGTATGACCATTTGATTGTATTAATATTGATGTCGTTTTTTGAAAAAGGAGTAAGCGCCATTTAGCAAACTTTACAGGAAACACATGAACGATTTTTTCCCATATAATTTTTTTTTTTAATTTTATTCTTTATTGTTTAGAGTAGGATTTTATTAAACTGGCAAAACGTTTATAATTACAATATATTTTAAAGGATTCTAGCACTGGTTAAGGCCAGAGTGACTACTGAGAGTCGTTAGTATTTGGTGCTTACTTCATAAATTTTCGATTTTTAGACCATTTCCAATTTTTTTCGATATTTCGAGAGCGGGAATCGATAGAGGTGGTGTTTATGTCCAAAAATCAATTGAAACCTAAATTTCGATTTTTTGGCACTTAAGCCTTTTTAAAAAAACGACGTCGAATTATTAAACCATTGCGTGAAAATCAGCTGGTTGTTGATAAATTTTCATAGCTTCGCTATTTTGACATGTTAAAGGTGGAGATCACGCCAAAATAAAAAAAATTTATAGAAAATTATTTTCCGTTTCAAGTGGAAAGCAAAGGGTTGGTGGTACAGGGATTGGTACCAAGTACATTTCCAATGATATTACAGTGTATGTGACAAAGATGGAAAAAAAAAAGTTACTCCTCAAATAATTTTTTATAATGAAACCAGCAAGGATTGAGGAAGTAAAATTATACAGATGTCGGGTCATGGGAAGAGAATCGTGTAATTTAAATTTAATAAAACATTTTTTAAAATAGTAAAAAAATATATTGTAAATTAAGATATTAATACTTGTATATTTAATAGTTGATGTTGTATTGTAGAAAGCATATATCCTAATGACGAAGAAGTACTTCGAAACGTCGTAACGAATGTTTTATAAAAAAAAAAAAAAACCTGTACCTCTACAACCCGTGAAAGGTCTTGGGCTCAGTACTTGGGGTAAGGACCGTACTGTTTCTAAGCCAACGGTTGTGTAAGGAGGTGATTTGGCCGAGATCACGCTCAACCGCCAGGTTTTTCCCCCAATTAAGGGTACCCACTTTATAGAGGCTGGGTGAGCCCCTGGAGGGTCCCCCGATCCCACAGGGTCGATCCGCGACTGAATACAGAATAAATAATTACCTGCCTCAGCCGGTCTCGAACCCGGGACCTTGAGATTAGTAGCGCAGTGAATGTTTTATAAAAATGTTTTTTTTTTTTTGTTTTTTTAAATATAAAGTTATAGATCAATGGGAAGTTGTCATTCACAAATTAATTTATTTAAATATATTAACTTCCCTAGAAATTAGAAATTAATAGAATACCCGAGCGAGACCTCTCACAATAGATGTCTATTTATCTTCTTCCTAATGCATTCGAACTGTAAGCGATATTAGTGAAGCATGTTTATTCATATAAACAATATAATATTACCAAGAAAGTTTATTTAACACTCACATTTGGTGAATCTACATAGTTTATAATGACTATGTTGAAGTAACAGTTTATACTTAATAAGTAATTAGCTTACCCCACTGGAAAACATCTCTTCAATTTAGCAGTTAAGCAATTAGATCCAGCTATACTATTTTCTATGTGTAGTATTCATATTTAACAATGCCCTTTAGGGTTGGACATGGGAAACAATATTTAATTTCCCTCTTATTAAAAGTTTTTGTAAACAGACTCAAATTCAGCTTATTATCAATTATATGATTTTTAACTCCGTGATTTTCTTTTTTTTAAACCTTTATTTTTATTTTTTTTTAAGAAATGTTAATTTAAGATGGGGACAATGCCATTCAGAACACCTTGTCATTGAAATGTTTTACGTCATAACTTGGTTACATGGAGTTATCAAAATCACGTTTAACCTTGATGTAACAGGAACTGAATGCTTGTATTTCGTAACACTATTGTTACCACTGACCAGTCGATTTGATGCACGTAATAATTATTGTTTTATTATTTTTTCCGTAAAATTCAAGCGTTTCATAACTGGAAATCGTGTTAGTCCTGTTTTGGGAAAATATAAAAGAATAATTCTTATATATTTTTTATTTTTATTTTTTTGGTACGTGAATGAGTTTGTAAATAGGTCAACATGATCTGTAAATAATCTAGTCAGCAGTAATCATTATTAATAACAAAAAAATAAACGCTGCAAATTATTACACAATGGTTTATTATTTCCAAATATTAATATTTCAAAAATATCTGGTCTGTCTATTCACAGGACTTTCCGCATTGCTTTGGTTTACAGTTCAGATAAATTGATTATCTTTTAAATGAGCATTTGGAGTGTTTCGGGAAAGGAACATAAGCAGAATACTGTTTAAAATATATCTGCCAAGTTCAGCAAAGAAATTAAGCAGTAGGTAATGCCTTATCCTGATTCCAAAACACCTTACATTTCCCCTCTATTTTCATAAATGGCCGAGTTATGGGCTTATAAGATCTCTAATCGGCCGCCATTTTGAAATAAACAGACGGATGGTAATGTCGAGTTACGAGGATCACCCTGGGGTGACCTGTGACATTGGTACCGAATCTCAAGAAAATTGGTGCAGTAGTCTCGGAGAAAAGCCGCGGACGGCGGACAGACTGATTTTTTTAATTCGTATCTTGAAACGTAAAACCTTAAATTTTGAGGAGGTGGGGGGGGGGGGGGGTTACAAAATTGTTTTCCTTGGTCGATCACAAAGATCTACTATTATTGAAAATAATAAACTAATAATCTGTGTCACGTAAATATATTAACAACAATTTAACTCCTACGATGTTTATTAGTTTCTGATTTAGCCAGTAATTACAGAATGTAGAAATGTACTATTATAATCGACTGGCAAACTTAACTCATTTTTGTCTTAAGTCAAGTTTATCACTTATTTATTCACTTGGAATCATAGGCGCTGACTTAGGGAGTAAAAGGGGGGGGGGGGAGTGCAGTCAATATCTCTCCTTCTCCCTCCCCAATAATAAAAGACAGAAGGCGAGAGTGTTATTTCGCTCCTCTCTACCTCCTCTCTTCCAATAATTTAAAAAAAGTAAAACGAAAATAAATTAACAACAATCTAAATGAACCAATAAAATATATAAACTAAAACCAGTTAACAATATAGGAAAAGTAGCTAGGCTAAGGCCTAGAAGTACGATTAAATTTAAAGTAGAATTGAATTATTTAAGTTTAAATCAGCTCGTCGTTCATTACTTCGTTTAAGCAGTAAACAGTTCTAAGAAGAAATAGGGCTTCGATGGGCTAGCGAAGTGGGGAGTAAGCTCAACTCAACGGCTCCAGTTCACTACGGATGCTTACTGAGACTAAGGGAGAGCGATTGCCGCACCTCGCCCCTCCCTCCAATTAAATTGAAAAATTTGAGCCTATTCTTGATATACAGATATGTTACAAATAAACAATTATCTACAGGACTAACAATTATTGAGTTGATACGATTTTAAGTTGTTACTTAACAGAAATTAAAAAAAAAAAAAAATTAAAGTTATAAGTTGCTAAAGCAAGTTTGTACGATAGAATATTATCATTGGATTCGGATTACCGGAATAAACCTTGGAACATGTTTACATCATTCTATGAAGTGTTTATTTTTCTACTGAATATTTCATTATTTGACAATAAAGTTCAAGTAGGTTATAAACGATTATATGACGGAAAAATATGAAAACTGAGATTTTAGAATATTTATTCCTCTTCCTTTTATTTTATTAAACTTCAAGAAGTAATAAAATCTGAAAGATTGCATTTCTTATTAATTTTTGGGAATGTCTCTCATTACTTTTATTTTACTTTTACCCGATTACGGCGAAGCCACTAGTATCTAACGATTATTTGAGAGAACGGCTCAACCGATTTTCAAGTTTAATGGCCCAAATTATTCGTTGTGATCTCTTGAATGTTTTGATACACTCTGAGCTCAAAATACTAAACAAATATTTCATTATATTTTAAGTATTGTCGGTTTTTTGTTGATGTTTCTTCTTATATAAATTGTAAGTTCATGATCATATGGTCATAAATTATAAATAGCTAATACATTGAAAAACTAAAAACGTTAAAATAAAATGTAATATAATAAAAAATAAAAACCCCGACTACGGAAATAACTTTTATATCTTACAACTCCATTTGTGTTAAGGTACAGAATGTACTTGCATATCTACTGAAGCATATCGGTGGGCTGTAAATGAAGTTGACGGCCATAATTATTGAACCTTGGTCTAGTAGTCGGGTGCCTTCCACTAAACGTTACGGTCCTTTGCAAATATATTCCGCCACATTCATCTGTCTATGTGAAAATATAGAAAGCTTCTTGCATCTTTCCATCTAAACATACAGAAAGTAAATTAATATATTGTTGAAGGCACTCGACTATAACAAGTTTCAATATTCATGGACGTCAACTTTACTAACAACCCACCAATGCGCTTTAGTAAATATGCAAGTACATTCCGTCTCTTAGGACGAATAGGGTTGTAAGATATAAAAGTTATTTCCGTAGTCGGGATTATTTTAATTTATTATTTTTTATTTTTACTTATGATTAGTAAAAAAATGGAGATCCCATCTCACCTGTATTATTTAACATAGCACTCGAACAAGCCGCGAGATCAATCGGGACCAACCCAAGAGGAACGATATGTAACAGGATGACCCAACACCTAGCGTATGCTGATGATGTAGGGATATCAGCAAGGTCAAAGGCGGCGCTTTCAGGAGCTTTGCATGAATTTGAAGAAGCTGGGAAAAAATTGGGTCTGGTGATAAATAAGGAAAAAACCCAATACATGATTTCCACAAAAAATGAGGGGCAGGAAGAGCAGAGTCATGTGCAACTGCTCCACCACACATTTAAGAAAGTTGACAGCTTCAAGTATCTGGGGGCTTTAGTGACACGAAATAATGACATCACTGCAGAAATTAAAGCAAGAATTTCAGCAGGCAACAGATGTCTGCATTGCGAAAAGCATTAAGATTTCGGAACTTGTCACGGAAAGCAAAATTATTGATTTATAAAACAATCGTAAGACCGATTGTCACGTACGCTGGTGAAACGTGGGTCCTGTCTCAGGAATGCGAAAAGATGCTGCAGATCTGGGAGAGGAAGGTGCTTCGGCAGATTTTTGGGCCAGTATGTAATGAAGGCCAATGGAAGCCAAGAAATAATAGAGAGCTTCGGGACCTATAAAATGAACCAGACCTTGTCACCTATGTCAAATCAACCCGTATAAGATGGCTTGGACACGTAGAAAGAATGGGAGAAGATATGTACTCGAAGAAACTATTATATGGCAAACCAGGAGGCAAAAGAAGAAGAGGAAGGCCCAGGCTGCGAAGGCTGGGTGATGTGGAGAACGATCTGCAGAGGATGGGAATCGGACAGTGGAGAGGTCGAGATGCTGACAGGGAAGACTGGAGAGGCGTTGTTGCGGAGGCCAGGGGGGGTAGGGGCTGTAGAGCCATGGAAGAAGAAGAGGTAAAAAAAAAAGTATAATTATTAATATCAATCAAAAACAAAAACTTCATGAAGAGCTTTACAATACCAAGTCCTATAAGAACAAACTAAAGCTGAAATATGTATGAATGGTTCTCCAGAAAATGGAAATTTTGTATCCAACATTTTTTGGGCGGATCAATTTTTATGACTTAATATATGTCATATGCTATTACTTAATTAATTTTTGAATCTCTAAATCGCTGAACATTTTAATTGATCGTAAACCACACATTTCTCATTCCTTTGGTCTGTCCGAGATCGCGGTTTTTTACTTTTAACAGCCTGTGTAAGAACAATAGCATGTCTTTGCATGGAAAGGAAAGGAATATTCTCTAATGCGATACGCTGGGACTGGAATACAAATGAGTCGTGGATACCAAGACTCATTTGTATCCCAAAGCCACATTCCGATTCTCATTCCTTTGCCAAAGTTTGAATTTTTGGTACTTACGTACTATACGGTCGACCATCGTTGTGGGTTATAACCTACACTATTATTATTATTGCTTTGTTTAAATCGAATTTGTCGACTTCCGCTCGCTGAACTCGTTCAAGAAATAAACAAACATACAACAGATTTTTTTTGGTTGAGGTCGGGGCCTAAATTCGCATAAATACGAATCATTCTATGGTGCGAAGTTATAACCTTAATTAACGGTCGATTATATAGTACGTATGTACCAAATTTTTCACCAAAGATTTATCCTTGTAAGTTCATTAATGTTCCTTGCCAGGCAACACTGGAAATTACCGCCTAAAGTATTCCCAATATCTTTGTTGTTTTGATTAACAATAAGTGACCTTATAGCGGTAATATTACAGAAAGTAATTTGTGGTGTGTTCGTTCATTCTCCTCATTCCTTTGGGGCCAAACAACATCATATTGTATGTTATTATTTTATATTTTTCTAATGTATGACCTAGTAGGCAATAGACAAATTTTTTTTTTTTTAAGTATAAGATAATTGGTTTGTCACCTCCTGAAGCTGAAATCATAATTCCTTTATACCTCATACCTTTGCCGATTGTTATCAAAATAATCAGATACCTGACATATTTTGGGATGAAGTTTAAATATTTTTATATGTAAGACAAATGACGTAATAAAATTATATTTTTGTCTGTTGAAAGAATTATACTAAGACCTTAGAATAGTTATTGCATATTACATATTTTATTATAAAATTTGTGAAACTAGTTATTTTTCTTTTTCGGTTTTGGATTGTTTCTATTCTAAGTATAATTTTCTTAAATTTTAGAGAAAAGGAAAGCTATTTTTGTACTAAAAATAAACTTTTTTCTTGAGAAAATGTCGATATCTCTCATTCTTTTGTATCATTTATTTATTGTTTAATTAATAAATTAAAAACAAAAAACAGAATCAGTGACATTTTATTTAATGAAATTACAAAATTCAAAATACCCAGTTTTGGGAGAATTACCCATGATTTGGATACAGAGGTACTAACATAATCATAAAATATTAAGAACTCTGTTTAATCTGCCACAAAAAACGTTATCTGTTCAAATTTAATATAAGAGCTAAATTTGGGGTTCCAATCTGTTGAAGATAACATATCACAAACAGCTATTTATAAATCTTTTCACTATAAGCTGATGGCCAGTTACCCATAAAAGAAATGTGGTCAGGGTCAGGTACATATTGAAGGAAACAATTCTAAAAAAAAAAAAAAAAAGAAAAGAAAAGAAAAATTGTAATATTCCATAGTATGAAATCCATACTATCAAGAATTTAAATAAGAAATCCGTTTAAATTATACAACAGTTTAATTTTGAAATCCTCTACATTGTGAAATTCAAAATTATTTCTATTTCAATGGAGTATACTATGTGTTTCTGCTTTAAATCTTGAAAGATTTCAAGATCATCACAAATCACTTTTTCACTAAATTTGCCTTTCTCTTGATCTAGCCAACCTACCACAAGCAATTACTTTACAAAAACCAGCACTCGAGAAACAGGCGACCAACATTTTGGAATCTGGACTTACGAATCACAAATACAGGGCCGCCCATAGAAATGCCATCTTTCTTATCCATATTCATAAGTTATTAGATTTAGTATAGAGGGTTTAAAATTTCCTTGAAAAATTAAGAAAAACTAATTAAAACTCTTCCAAAAAATGTTGCCTCTGTACCAAATCTAATAACTGATGAAGAATATTATAAAAGAATATTTGGAGAATCGTTAACAATAATCAATAAAGATGAAGACAAAAATTGTATTGGGAACCTAATGATGAGCCAATCGGGCTCGAAACATTAACAATACAAAATTATTCATTTTTTAATTTTTCAAAGGTTTAAAATTTCCTTGAAAATTAAGAAAAAAATTAATAATATTCGGTTAATAAATTTAAAAAAAGCATCACTACATATTGAACTTATTTCCAATTCTTTATTTAAATCAAGTAAGTGTTTATTAATCACACTTACAATTAGTAAATATTCATCCATTTTTGATGGCTATGAACCTTATTTTTATATTTTAAACCAAATATATTGTGGCAAATTATTTTTTTACAGACTAAATATTATTCAGCTTATTAATTATCATCGGTACTTATATTACATATATTTATACTAAGTACTTCAATATTAGTATATAAATGTTAACCATCAAATTTTATGTGTGATTAATTAATTAAAAAACAAATAATAATTAAATTGAGGCAGACTTTTATAGATTGTAATTTATAAATTAATATAACCTTGATGTAACAGTAAATTAGTTTTAGTCAATTGAGGCACTATTTCTATTACTTGCATCTGTAAAATAATTTTCATTCAAGAGAATTATTTATTTACTTGCTTTATTTCATATTTTTTTTTTTCAAAATTAATTAATCTAGATTAAAATCCTTAAAAAAGTTTTTAAAAATTCTTGAAAATCTTGTGTTGAAATGAATTTCCTGTATAAATATTTTTTTAGAATAAAGTTTAATGTTCATTATTGAAATCATTATTTCATTGTTTAATGTTCATTATTTCATTGTTTAATGTTCATTATTTCATTTTTTAGTGTTCATTATTTATTTCTTAAATGTAAGAATTTTAATAGAAAATAGATTAATCAATTGAACTGTTATTGTTAAATACTTTTTTGAGTTAAATAATTTTTGACCATCAGAAAGTAACTTTCCAAACTATTTAAAAAAAATTGTGTTAATAAATGAAATATCAATAAAAACAATAATCTCTGTATTACTTTTGGAAGGTTCGCCACTGGGCAGAAATAGTAATCTTAGATTATTATGAAAATATGAATGAAAAAAATAACCATAAGAATTAAATCAAAATAAAATTAAAAATATAAGACTCATTTTCAAGACCAAAGCCAAGAATGGCCAAATCATTTTAGACACTTCTGCGATGCCCTTGATAATGCATATGTGATTATTTCAAAATAATTGGAAATATTTATTATTGCCATTTGTAATTATTGCTGAATAGATTGTTTTAAAAAACTGCTTTGAATAAGAATATTTTGTAATAAAATAAAATAACCACAAGCTATTTTTCAAATAACTAGTTATGTTTCCAAAACTGGTTACAGATTATTTTGCCTGAGTACAATTTCTGGCACATCCAAGCTGTGGCTCAATGAAGTCTCAGAGTTCAATATTATATTTTTTTTCTGTTATGTTATCTATCTTTTAAAAAATATATTTTGAGTATTTATTATATACCTAATTTATTTATTCTGTTTATTGATCACAAAGTAAGTTTTTTACATAAATAAATGATCGATTATACTTTTTTGGACTCAATTTTTTTATTGTTAGCTACTTAAATTGACGATAATATTTCAGTTTTTATAGAGGCTTCAACAGTAAATTATGTAATAATATTTCACCTTTGAATTCTTAAGGCCATTAAGCTCATTCAACAACAAAAATCATATGTCCTAAGGCTGCCAAGCTTTGGAATATGTTATATGTATTGAAATATGAACAATATATTTATTATGGATAATTCTACGAAAAGTGTCCTTTTTTGGTAACAAAAAAAAAAGTTTTTTTCTCGTTCAAATCTGATTTTTTTAATGATTTTCTCATGAGAGTAAGGTGTCTAGTAAAGTTTGTAATCCTATTCACAGGAATTCTATTGGTTTTGGTACTATATCCAACCAAAATTTTGAACATACAGACCAATTGTCCAGATGAATAACATTAAATATAAATTAACACTTAGGAGGGAAAAAAAATCTAATACAATCCAAAATTTCACAAACAATTTTTATACCTCTCTAAATACATATGAAAATACACATTAAACTCTAAAAAGTGGTATTTAAATTTAAAGAAACTGGTTTCTTCAATAATTGCGATTCGGTTTCATATTTTATGATCAATCAAAAACTAAAAGCACTTCATGAGTTAGGTAGGTTAGTTCTTAAATCAGGGTCAGAACTAGGAGGAGGAGCAAAGAGGGCACTTACTTCGGGCGGGAGGAAAAGTTCAAGAGAAATTTCAATTTTAGGGTATGTGAAAAATATTTGTTTCTGCTTTTTGATTGTTTTACCTTAATTCAGTCGATAAAATGAGTTAATCCAAAAAGATGATGATATTCATTTAGAAATATATTACCTAAAATACTGTTGACTTAAATAGGGGAGAGGAGAAGGAGGAGGGAAACAGAAAAATCATACTTGCCCCTTTTCCTGGCAAAAATCAAATGAAAATAAAATAAATAAATTCTCTACAAAATTAACATTTATAATATATTTTTTTTCCTATTTCTGCTTTACAATTTACAAATACAGTACAATCTTGTTAGTCCGGCACATCCAGTAATCCGGCGCACTTACCGCCTTTTTCTATTATCAGAATTTACTTCCCTACCTACCTTTAACCCCACCCTTCTAACTTTTATGGCGTTTCGTCCTAACGGAAACAACTACAATTACGAGACAAATGGTAACCAACAATGAAGCTCTTAATGTTGTCAACATGATTATCAAATATGCAGAAGAAAATGACGTGCCAAGTGATGTTAAAATGGCATTGAAGCGGGTTCAAGATTCTGTATTTGTAAAAATGTACGCTGTTAAAAAACAAAAATCAATCAAAGATTATTTTTCCAAGTAAGAACATTACATAGTACATAATTTGTTTTTAATGGAACTGTTTTATATATCATGTACCCTGTAATAATGTAACTTGATTTGTAAATAAAAAATATTTAAAAAAAAAAATCATATTTACATAATATGTATTTGTTTTCACACCTATTTTAGATTTTGGTATTTAATTTAAATATAATTTTAACGTACGTACAGACGCCATGACGAAACTAGTCAAAATGGATTCAGGGATGGTCAAAATGGATATTTCCGTTGAAATCTGAAAACCAAAAATGTTCGCGATTACAATACTTCCTGTACTTCATACAAGGAAGTAAAAAAGAAAGAAATGTAAAATGTATATACATATATGTATATATATATATATATATATATATATATATATATATATATATATATATATATATATATATAATGTCCAACTAAGGATTGATTAGTACGCTGTATATTGTAGCAATCCAATGTATTTGGGCAGCATTGATGTTTAATAAATCATTTCTCTCTCTGAATTCTATATATCTTTAAATGTAAAATCTCAAATTTTGGGAGAGGAGGGTTAAATTTTTTTTTTTTATGATCGATTATCATTATTGAAAATAATAGACCAAAATTGTATGTACAATATATATTTTATTTTTATTTCTTAAGCTCATATTAATATAAAAATTCATACTGAATACAATTTTTACCGCTGGTGGGAATTGCATATGTTAGTAAGAACTAAAAAAATATTAGATAAAAAAGAACCACAATGACAACTTTAAGGCTCAATATCTCTAAGCACACTTGTTGTTACAGGTCTCCTTCATCCACTCATCCCTTCAATTATTATTGGGCTCTCCTAAGATACTCACATTTCACAATATTATGCCAAGACGAAGTGACTTTTCTGTGACCAATACTGCAAGTACTTTCTTACTTGCTTCATATACCTTACTACCCGCCTATCTTCTAATTCCTCAAATCTAAATTCCACTCATTTAACACACGCTCCCTTCCTTCTGATTTTTTTTAACAATTTTCATAAAACTGCTTCATTAGACAAACCCTTCATAACCTGTTATACGTAACCATATTCCATATCTAGTCTGAAATCCTCTTTGTACATTTAAGTCCTATCTTTTTATGTATTTTCTATCTCTTCCTTTCACCCTGAATTAATTTATATATTTGAATATATTAAATACATATTCAGATATTTAAATATCTGATATATTTATCCTTCTGGTCAAGAAGTGTTGTGTTAGACTTTTAATTGGTCATTAGAAATAAAAAATTTAATTTTTTTTATAAATAAAACATTTATTTTATACATGTCAAGTGATATCCCTGTTGAACTGACTACCTAGGACTACATCTTGACAAAAGTCTAACTTAAAATCCTTCTGCAAGTTGTGCAGTAAGTATTAAAGTAGCTGGAATCATTGAGCAGTTTCCAGATACTTCAACACTTACTTGACAAACACTCTAAGCTTCCAATTAATTACAAATGACTCATTTACATGACTATAATAAGTTATATATAGACTTATGGAATTGAGCTCTTGGGCTCCACTAAACCATCAAATTTCCCACGGATCCAATCCTCACTTTCCAAAATCCTCACTGCTCCTTACTTTGTCACAAATAAAATAATCCATAATTAGGGATCGATAAATTATTTGCCACTTCTATAATTTTGTTTTTATTGAAAACTAGTTTCGAATTTTATACATTCACCTTCAGTTCTAAAAACACAAAAAAATTCAAAATACAGTTTGGTATTATTATGCATATTAAATTAAATGTAATATAAATTAGTATTATAAAACATTTATGATTTATGAATTTAATTAAGACAAGAAATCAAATACATGTTGGTACTCACCAAGGTTTAAGTGGACTATATCAAACAGAAAAGTTTGTATTGGATTCTTCTCGCTATATCTAAATCATTAAATATATATGAAGCACTTGAAATAATAAAATCCTTCAAATCCAATTCAGCTTTTAGCTTAAATGACCAAATAAATATCTTCAATAGTCCAATCTTAAATTAATTCCCATCTATAACAGAAAAAACCATTACTCACCAGAATTACTAGAAAAACTCCGACCCCTAAACCATCTACCTATAAACACCCCACCTTTCTTCCACTGCTAGTTCAGTGCTAGAACAAACCAATACAAACTTTTCTGTTTGATATAATCTACCTAAACCTTGGTGAGTACCAACATGTATTTGATTTCATGTTTTAATTAAATTCATAATTCAGAAATGTTTTATAATGCTAATTTATATTTCATTTAATTTAATGTGTATAAGAATACCAAACTGTATTTTGAATTTTTGTGTGTTTTTAGAACTGAAGATAAATGCATAACATTCGAAACTAGTTTTCAATAAAAACAAAATCATAGAAGTGGCAAATAATTTATCAATCCCTAATTAGATTGAACGTCAACTGATAATCCATAATGATCTTGATGTTCCATATGTTGCTTAAGGTACCTAGGTCCATAAGGTACCATCCTTTCGTAGCAAACTCCATTCCCACTCAAATCCACCAGTTTCAAACCTCGCTTCGTCTTCGATTCCTGATAATCCTCTGAGAGGTCTGAAAAGAAGATGGCCTCGAGATCTTCAAATTTAGAACTGTTATTGGAGTGCTACCAATGATTTGTTTCTCTACAAGTCTGTGTCATGTCATTATATCATAGTTCAGATGCATTTTTTAGTGAAAATTAATTATGCAAGAAATTAACTTCATGTAATAGATAAACATTGTTCAATCTGTCAAATAATAATATTATATTAAGATAAAATAAAAAGGTGACAAACTAAACATTATGTAAAGGTTATAAAAGAAAAAAAATAGAAGAACCAAGTCATTGATGTTTATTCTATAATATACCCCAGGGACAAATGTTGATCTAAGAATTAGTTTTTCAAATAGCAACAGTTTCAGAATTTTCCGTAACATATGTATTGTTATAAATTTCAATAGAGATATTTAAAATGTTTTCAGAAGATCTTTGACTGATTTTATTTGATAGATTTTCAGGCCAAATCATTTTGACAAGAAAATTATAGATTTTATATATACATAATCAATATAATATTTGTTTATCAATAAAGTAACATACACATACTTGAGTATGAATGTCTTTTTGTGTATGTCATTAAATCTGATTCTTTACAACTTTTTTTTTTTATTTCCATCATTTGTTATTAATATTACTATTAATAACAATATGCTATCTGACATAATAAACAGGAAATGTTTGATGTGAAAATGACTTATTTAGAATTTATTATTTGTTGAAAGTCAGAACGAGTAAAAAAGAAATTAACAAATAAAAATTTGTTTGTTCGGTATTCATAAATTTATTTTTTATTTTAATATTTGTATTTCTAATTTCTAATAATTGTATAATGCAAACACTCAAGCCTTCATACATTATATGTTCCAGTTTCCAATTAAATAATAATTTATATTGGCACTGTGTAATACATAGATCATATGAAAAAAAATTATGAATATAATTAAAACTAAGAATTCAATGGAAAAACCCAACAAAATTGAAAAGAAAATAATATTGTTTTCTTTTTATTTGTGTGAACATTTAAATTTGAAATATTTCCTTCTTGTGTTCATTATGAAGTACATTTGTGATGAAATGAAATATAAATTTATGTATCTGGGGATAGTATTCCTCCCACTATATATTTCATGTATCTCAGTTTTGTCAATAATATTAATAAATGGAGTAAGGTATTATAAAAACAAAACTTACTACTACATCATAGTAACAAGAGTTTACGGTTTTACGTAAAATGAAAATACAATTATTTTTTAAAAAATTACTTAACAATAGTATAATTTAATAATAATTACTTAAGTAAAGTGTTCATAATAACGCTATTAGTGCTTAAACTATATTTTATTTACAACAATGAATCACAACACTGTTTTTGCCTTCTATTCTGTGAAAGTTTGAATGATAGAGTTAAAATTTAATGTTTTTGCTGATTATTACATCATTAGACAACACTATTTTTTTCTCTTTAAACTATAAACAACATACATATTTACAAATTTGTGTGCGTTGTCAGAGTATGATAAAAGGGCGTGATGTTATTTATTATAGATTGAAAATTTTTTTTTCATATATTTGTTCAAGAAATGGGTACAACTACAGAGGAGCGGCTCACTATCAGAAGAGTCTAGAGACTGAATCGAGTGTCGTCTCACTAGCGATCTCTGGTGCCATTCTTGTTAACTACCTGCCTCCTTTTTCAGCACTTTCTTATAAATTTGGTTTTATGCTCACCGCTTAAAGCTGTTTCACAGTTTGCAAATTGATTATTATTTGGATATAAATGTTTGTTTGTTTTTTTAAAGAAAAAAGTTACTTTTTATTTTAATGTACTTAACATCTTCCCCTTTTTCACATAAGAATATAAGTATTTCACTTATTTTTATACAATTAAATAATAATTAATCAAGTAATTTTTTTTTTAAATGATCTTCATAATTCAAGGCCATGATTAATAAACATTTGTAATAATTAATTTCATTAATTTAATTATCTAATTATATATTAATTAGATAAAAATAAGGTAAATGAATATGTTCATAATTAAAAACCATAAAATTACCACTTTACTATCGCAATTGAATTTTTTAAATAATTAATTTAATTTTCTACAAAAATAAATACTGTTAATATTATCCCTTATGATTATAAATGATTAAGTTCGTAATTAAAAAACACGAAATTACCCAGTAACTATCATAAATAGGTGCAAACTAGAATCTAACAAAATTAAATCACAATGGGAGTAGCAACTCCGAATAAAATTTGTGCGACGTAACAAAGCGGGGTAAAATATTTTTTTTTAGGGAGAGACAAAGTTGATATTCGTTTTTTGCACCCCCCAAAACTACTAAATACGAATTTTCATAGCAATCGAAAAATTGCTTGTAAAAAAAGAGCTTTAAGCGGTGAGCATAAAACCAAATTTATAAGAAAAAGAAGGCACGTAGTTAACAAGAATGGACCCAGAGATCGCTAGTGAGATGACACTCGATTCAGTCTCTAGACTCTTCAGATAATGCGCCACTCCTCTGTAGTTGTACCAAGAAATGTTTTGACTGCATACATTTTTTTTTTATTCAGTTCTTATCGGACCCCCCAGAAGCCCAGGCCCTGGGGATTTTTCGAAATTCTCAGTGCACTTCTATCATATATGGTATATTAGACATATTCTATTTATTAAAAAAAAAATTGATCTCTACTTGTAAGGTGTACGTAGTTAGTGATTCTTCTGGGTTGCATAATATTGTTATAGCTAATAATATTAAAAATCTCTTTTCTACCTTCTTTGTTTTCCTTTTTTTTTTTTTTTTTTTTACTAAGAAATGATATTTCGATTATTTCCTTATATTGATGTGTAAATCATTATATCCGACTTCTAATTCTGCCATCTAAATCATATGATGTCTCTTTATTCCTCTTGACAATTTGTCCTATAAATTAGGGTTGGCGGTTATTGGAAAATAACCGTTCGTCAGTTATTCCAGTTATTCTAACCTTTGGTTTAACTTGGTCATTTTAAGTGATCAAAGTAACCAATTATGGAAATAACCAGTTTACGGCTATTTTTTTTTTAAAGGAGCAAACATTTAAAAAAAAAAAAGTTATTGTACAAAAATAAAATATTAATTTTGCATACTAATAAAATTGTCATTTAATTAAAAATGAGATTTTTGAGCCACTATTCTTGCTTGATTATTAAAAAATAACCGGTTACACCTGGGACAAAAAATAACCCAAAAAACCGACTAACTGAAATTAATAAAATAAAAGGTTTTGGTTATTCCCATCTCTACTTTAAATGCCCAATTGGTTTTTCAATAAATATAAAATGACCACTCTAAACTTTTTATTGAAGCGTTTTCCTAGTATCACGTTTATCTCGTTTTATTTTTCATCGTTTTACAAACAAAACTGTAAATAATCATTCATAATTTTTAAATATATCAACATGTAAATACCAGAAATACACAGTCATTTTATTTTATTTTTTTCTAATAAAAGGAATATAAGAAAATGTTTACCAAAATGCACTGTTATATCCTGTAATATATATTAGCCCTGATGAAAGCTTACGACTTAGGCCAAAACTTCAGCACACTATATAGAGTATATTTTATTAATGTGTGTTTCATTTTTGACAGCACACCCAGTCATCATCTTGATTTCATCTATGTTAAATATATCTTCATTAATATGTCCTATACATCATTTCACACATCTGTATAATCATATTGTTCATTTCACAATATGAAAAAGTGAAATTTTACAAGAGAAGCATTTGAATTTTGTTTATTTAGGTCTATCGCTTACCTTTTTTGTTTTAAATAAAAGTTAATCTTCATTTTTGGATCATTTAATCATGAATTGTTGCATTTTTCATGAAAAGTAGTATAAGCTACTTTATAGTTTATGTATAATATTGTAAAGACAAGTTTTTTAAAAAGAAAAAAATATTTTACTTAACAATAAATTGAATTCATTCTGTTGTTTGTAATAATTATTGCTTTAAGGGGAGCAGGTCATCAGCTCACTGCCACCGAATCAGATTGATAGGCTGCCTCCTCAGGGCTGACAGACTCTCCCATTCGGGATGACTATCCAGGGAAGGTGTCTCTCCTCAAAGGAAGGGTTTGGATGAGTCCTAAGAATGAATCCCGAAAGAACCATCAGGATGACCAATGCAAGGGAAGAAGACCAAGAGGAAGACCTCTGATTACCTGGAAGGAAGCTGTGTGGTAGGCATTCAGGATGATCATATTTTTCAACATAAATGATCACATCTTCGATTATTCATACAGAAGTCAAATATTGATACTTCTTGGCTACCTAACTGGCATAAAAATAATATTATTAATACATTAAAAATAATTTATTATTATCTTTTTCAAGACAGCCTTTATAAAGATATTCTCTAATCCAGGGATGAGCAAGCTTTTTTTATAACAGGCCAGCTCTAAATTTAAAAATGTTGTACGGGCCTCATGCAAGAAACTAAGAAAAAATACAGAAGTAAAACACTCATTAATAGAAACACTATTAAAAAAATGGCAAAAAATATATGTGGAAAAACCTTATTAAATAAGAAATTTAGCATTGCTTATTTGTCATCGATTGGTCTATATTTGCAGACACAGATGGCATAGTAATTCGCTCCCAACATACATCATTTAATCTCGATCAGTGATCGCTTTTTATTATTTTCATTGCGGAAAATAATTGTTCGCAAGCATAGGTGCTTCCTAAAAGTATCATTATTAGCTTTGGATGTGTGCCTATGCCTAACCATGGGAATTTTTCTAAATTCATCTAATTTTGATAGAAACTATGTATGTCAACATTTTGAAATATATTTCTGAAATACGTCTCGTTTGGTAAATCTATTAATTCCATTTGTAACTCATCTTAACTGTTAACACGTCTACAAGTATTATTTTCTTATAATCTTTTTTTATAATAAAGGCTAATTCAGATTTTTTTTTTCTAATTGGAGATCACTCAAACTGGTTAATAAAATGACCAATGAACGTATTGTTTTTATTTTATTAGCCAATATTCAGACTGAATTATGTTAGTTATCATCAAGGTCGAGCAAATGAGATGATTTACAAAATTCCATAGTTTGAATCGATTACTAAAAATAAATTAATAAAAATTTTTATCTTGTGATTTAATAAATTATTTTTTATAGTCCGGAGCTGAAAAAATCATATCTTGGTCATTATTTCTGAGCAAAATCTTTTCGATCAATAATAATGATCATATTTGAGCAATATTTTTTTAAATCTTATTTTACTAAGACATCAACCTATAGATAAATAATACAGAATTAATCAAATAATAAACCATGTTAATATTCATTCATATTAGTTGTAACTGGAAGAGTTTAGTTTCAGAATCTGTACCTTATTTAATGCTACTTAATATTCCATAATTTCTATTTATGCAAACAACATAATAAATAGAGAGAAAAAAAAATTTGTATTCAGATTTTTGTTTTATTAAGTGAAATTTTTATGATCAAGAATTAATCATTTTAATGGAACCAATAAAATTCAAGGATAGATTTTATGCAGTAAGAGCGCCACCAGGGGAGGTGTAGAGGGAGGTTCCAATAATTTTAAAACCCAAAGAATTAGAAAATTTAAGATTTAAGAACCTATTTTAACGTACGAAAATTATGGTAAAACATTTTACTCAAAAAGTTACTAACATTTAAAAACGAAACCAATACCTTCTTGAAAGTTCATGAAAAAAAAAATTATGCTATTCCTTCTTTCATTTAGATTGTTGTTTGACAGTTGTAAATATTACATAAGAAATTAATGAAGCTGTGAAAATAGTATACCATACCTAATACTCCAATGAGATTAGATAAGCCACATAAAATGAGAGACTATATTAGTACGAAGTTCAAGTTTGTCATGGACAGAAGTAAGTTAATATAGCTTTATAACTTTTCAATTTAATTTATTTAAAATAAAGTTATTTACTTGCTTCGAATAGATCATAGATTTGAGAAATGTTTGTTATTACGGTACTAGATATTTTTATATCGAGTTTCATTGTTACTCCTTTGTTAGTATGTTTTTGGTGGGCCACCTGGTCTTTCGAACTTTATTCAAATAGTTTTCCGGTTTCGTGGTCTTTGTATATCAGTACTGTTCTAGTATTTGTTTTCACATTATTGCGTGAGCCTTTGTATGAGAAAAGAATGTCAGGAGTATTGGGTCTATTAATTGCAAGGATATATATTTATGCATTCGCTTTAAGTTGCATAACTCAGTGGTGCGCTTTGTTTGCAATTATGGATAAATTAATGAACATAGAGATGACTATAATCGCTGTAGTATTAAGTATCTTGTTAATGTCTTATTTGAGAGGTCTCACAACTTTACTTGGCCCACCTTATTTCTTATTCTTGGATCACAAACGGAAAAAAGTTTTTATTTATCCAACCATGTTTCAAAAAGTTGTAAGTATAAACTTTATGTAATTATTTTTATTTAATGTACACATTTTTTGTTTTCTATTATTCAAATACCTGTAATTTTGACAAGGTTGATACTTAATAAGATCTGACCCAATGAGTTGTTTTTATAGAAATTTTAGTAACCGGTGATAATGAAATATACATTGTTGATATTATTCAAACAAATCTTTGAGTAATTATTTAAATTATTTCTTCATCAGGTGAAAAAAAATCTTTTGACCTGTTGATCTTCGAAAAAATTGTCCATTATTTTTCAATTGTTCTACATAAACATTTTGCCACATATTTCTGCCATTCTGAAGGAACTGTTGAGTTTAATAAATTTTTATAATTATAGAGAAAATACTTATTTAAAAAACCAATTAATTTATAGCTTAAATTGTAGGGGAAAAAAAAATAATCTAAAAAGTAAAAGAGGGATTTATATGTGCTCTAGTACAGCTATTCTAACTTTAAAAAGTTGTCATAAATGCATAATTAGATTCATGAATCTTTCTCTTGAAAATCACGTTGTATAATTTTATTAGGAAAATTATTTAGTATAATCACATAAATTATTGTTATGTATATGTATAGAAAGGCATTCAAATATACATACTTAAACATGAGTGATTATAGATTTTAAAAACCTTAATTACAACAGTAGGCACTTGATTAAAAATATTTAGTTTGATTGTTAATCCTTTGCTAATATGAATTTCATTTTATTTTATTTGTCTAATTTACAGCATTAAATCTCATCTTATTATTATTCTAAGAGTCTTGTTCTAGAATAAATAACGAATATTGTTTATTTATATATATATATATATATATATATATATATATATATATATATATATATATATATATATATATATATATATATATACATATATATATAAATGATTAAGATTACTGAACTCTGCTCTTCATTAACTCTTCATTAGCTTCATTAACCTAATTAGTTATTGTACTGTTTAATTTCAAAAAAATAATTTAAACTCAGCAGATTCTTGAAAATGACATAAATTTGTTTGTTATAGCTATGGACTGGATTTTCATGCAGTAAAAAATTAAAATTGTGCAATAAGAACCAAAAAAGTATAAAATTGTGTATACATATATTTATATATATTGTGTATATATTTGGAGAGTTATCATTATTACTCTTATTTGGGTTATCCTAAACTATAGGTTATTTGCAAAGGATTCTTTTTCATAATTTTTTTAAAAAATATATATTTGTTATCACTTTATCTATTTTATCTTTATTATTATTCTTATTAATTTCTCTTAATTATTAATGAATATTTTACAGTTTTCTTGTGTTATTACCATATTTTATATGTATATCTCCCCTTCTATCCTGGTGTAGACTATAAATAGTTAGTAATATAGCGATAGTTTGGTTGAAGTGTAAATGGAATTAAATTGTTTAGTGGTTTTTAGATAGATGTTTTATTAAATTAATAATATAATTTTAATAAATAATATTTTAATATTTTTAATATTTAATATTTTAATAATTAATATAAATTTAAATGTTATATTCTTATGGACATTTTTAATAATTATAGCTTTTCTTATTACTTTATTTTATCTTGTACGTTTCAGACTTACATTGTCCATTATCAAACATCTGTATAAAAACGACTTAACAATTTAATTATATATATATATATATATATATATATATATATATATATATATATATATATATATATATATTATATATATATAAAATATATATATATATTTATCTATACTTACCTATACATACCACAAATATGTCACTCAAGATGAAATAAAGGAATGAGAAGTATGAAGTATATATATAAAAATATAATAAAATAAAATATTTTGAAACAAATTTATGTTATTTTAATTTTACATTCTTATGGAAGTTTTTAATAATTACACCTTCATACTTCTCATTCCTTTATTTCATCTTGTGTGACGTTTCGGACTTATATTGTCCATTATCAAACATATATACATATACAACAGTCCGAAAAACATGCTCAGATTAAAAAATATATATAACAGTCGGAAAATAAATGATAATCTTTTTGGAGGCCGAAGAGGCCAAGGATTTTATCACCTCTTGAAATATTAATTTTCAGTCTCAGCAATGGAGAATTTCCCACAATTATTCTTTTATTTCTTTAATTGCGCATTATTAATAATTTGATGATTATTTATATCTTCTAAGGAAAGTTTATAACAATATGATTTGAATTAGAAAAGTTGATAATCCTGGTTCAACCAAAGAAAAAATTTATTTAATGAAACTTTTGGGTATGCTGAATAGAAAAAACTGATTATTAATATTAATAGTAATTTTTAAAAACCCGATGATTGATGTAATATATTCCTTTGGCTGTTCCTGTTCTATTAAATTCTGAAGATTTAATTTTTATTTGGTAGTAATTAAAAAATATGCAGTTTCAATTTATTTAAATCCTTTACAATGGCTGTATTAGACGATTACATTCTAATTAAATTCTTATTATTAAAAATAAATCTTTCAAAATAAAATATTTTATTTTAAAAAAATTTATATTTGATTACTTATGTCTTCAAACTACCAAGCCTAAATTCTGAGATATTAAAAAAAGCCTATTCACTAATTAATTATTTATATCAATTATTTAGGTAATATTTAATTTTCATTCTAATATTATAGTTTAAAGTACAATACTTGTAGTATAATATTTTGCCTCAGAATATGATTTATAATTTATTTATTTTTATTATTAAATAAATATTACAACTTCTTTATTTGTGGAAGGAGGGATTAGAAAATTTAGGTGAAGGAAACACTTTTTTTTTTTTTTTTTTTGTAGAAAATCCTTTAAACAAAAGCAAATGTTTTTATTTGATCGTTTTTATAATTTTATTTATAAATTTTATTAATTATATTCACAGATATTATTAATTTTTTATAACACTTTTTTTGTAAACTGAGAAACAATTTAAATAAAATGTTATTACTTTTTTTTAATAACGAGTATGTTTATAAATAATTAAATAATGCCAAAGGTTAATGAGATCTGACATGCAAATAAGAAACTTTCTAATTTAATTTATAATTGTATGCTAAAAGTTCATAATGAAAAAAACATAGACAAGTTAATTGGTATAATTTAATTCTGTTGTCCAATGAACTTACTGCATACCTTCTTAGCTGATGTGTATATGCTTATATATTTATATATTATATTACTTTAAATGATCTGCTAACCGAATATACTATAGTTGTGATAATTGTACTAAATAATAGTAATATTAGTTTAGCGGGTTGCTGCTCTCAAACAGGAAATGGTCAATTCCCAGTGGTCAAAACTTAAGTAGCCAATTATTTAATTTAAAAATAACTTCTACGCTTTATCCACTATTTTCAAATTATTTAACATTTTCGCTTATGGGTGGGTATACAGTTATTTAGATTTGAATGTTTGATAGAGAAGTTAATTTGTGATCATAAATTACAATTAAATATAATTTTGATGATTTTATATGGTCTTCTAATAAACCTTTTTCTATTTGGTGATACAATAGTGAAAGGCGGGATATGAAAGACCTCCTCTGCTTTGTGTGGCCAGTTTGATGTGTTAGTAGAGTGTGGTGGGGAGTGCTGGCCAGATTGTCCAGTAGTATCAGAATGAGAGGCAGCACAGCAGGAATAACTGATGGTCTTCGGGGTACTTCTAATAGTTACTACCTTTTCATAACGTTTCTCGACAGTTTGTTATCTGCGCTTGTTATATCTCCCTTGGTTGTGAGCTACTGGCGGGGAACATGGGAGCTTACGGGTTACTACTTATATCCCGAGGAACCAAAAAAAAGCAGTGCTGGATCCTTGCTTATTGGACTTGTGGGCATCATGTTATTTACGATGACCCAAAAATATTATCCGAAGGTGCTGAACCCCAACGAACATAGAATTTTTTACTATGTGATATCCAGAGTGTATACTGCGTGTTTCGGGTTTGTGTGTGTCAATTCGTGGAGGGGTGCCTGGGTAGGTCTGGACGCTTATACGTCAACAGAGCCTCAAGTTGTAACTATAATCACGTGTGCCTCAATAATTATTCTCGTTATGACAAAGACGATAAGGAACATTTCAGCTCCTCCTTTTGCTATTGTCACTGACAGATATGAAGGCTATTTCGATGTACCTACTCATTTAAAAACGGTGAGTTACTTAAAAAAATGAATATAAATATAATATTTATAATTATATTATAATATATATATTTATAATAAAATATAGATATAATAATATCTGTTGTAACAGATTCCAAATATGTGTGTGTGTATATATATATATATATATATATATATATATATATATATATATATATATATATATATATATATATATATATAATGTACAAAACTTTTTCAAATATATAAATTAACACAACTATTCAATGTAAGTTAATTTTCATAAAAGATGTACATATTTCATTGCGATTATTAATATCAGAATTTTTTTTTAATTCATCAGTAAATCCTTTCAAGCCTTGGTAAATTTCTAATATCATGAAGATATGGAGACAATGTATTGTAATTTTAAAAAAATTACATTGATAAATCACAATATTTTTATTCAAGTAAATGAGCAACAATTATCTTCCGATAACTTTTTATTGTACAGTGTATAGTTTTTGTAATGCGGAAATGTTTCATTCTCAGAGCATATTTCTGAAAAAAATAGAAAATCCACTAAACCAAACAATACACTTATTGTATAATACTATTTATAATTTCATTAAGCTTAACTAGTATATACAATTATTTACTTAATATTTGTTCAATAATGTTTCTCTTGTCATGAGCTATACATAGAGTGTACTTTCCAGTTATGAATGTTATGAGAAATTGAGCTAGTTCTCCAAATATTTGGCAAAATGATTTCAATAATATGACTAACTAAAATTGTATAGCATGATAACAGAAATATATTGAAAAAATGTTAGGTAATTATTTTTATATACTAGTAAAACTTATAATAAATATAAAAAACAAATGACATTGTGTATTGTTCGGTGTAGTAGACTGTCTGTTTTTTTCAGAAATATGTTCTGAGGATGGGGACAAATCTCGTCCTCAACGTATTATAAAAACTATATAATAAAGAAGCCATCGTTGCTTATTTACTTGATATTAATTAAACCTTCCTAGTTAATTTGGATTAAAGAAAATATTTTTATTATTTTTAAATTATAAATAAGAATGATCATTTATTTATAATGATTCATGTTATAATTTTACTGATTGCATTAAAATATATCACTTCCTGGTAAGGGAATGATATAATTTGTTCGATAATCATTCTTAAAAAAAAAAAAGTAATTATGTAGTTGTCAGAAAAGTTTTTAAAGAATTGCTTGTTTTATTTTTAAAACTCACGCACATACTCACACAAACACACACACACAAAGCTTAGTAATTGAAGATAAAGGAACAAAGAATTTTTGTGATTTCAGAGCACTGAACATTTTTGGTTCTACCTGGTAGACTGTATTTTTTCTGTATGCGTAATTGGAATGTTGGTTGTGTTTATATGGCGTGGATGCTGGACTCTTTTAGACACATTTCTGTTCCCAGAGAATGAAGTGTTGTCAGCATGGATGTCTCTAGTAAGTATCACTAGCATATTTTTTCATTTATATTTTTATGATTCTGATTCAATAATTGTATTACTTTCCTTACTACCATCAGTTACTACCAGTCAGGTACTAAAGGTATTGCAATGCCCTCATATTTTTGGTATCCGGTTTTCAATAGACCTTTAAGTTTTAGAGCCTCTGGAATACAAAAAATGGTATTTTTGGTTTTTGGTTTGTGTGTCTATTCCAGGGCTAAACCGCATATGGATGGATCGATTCCGTTGATCTTTTTTTTTGTTTTGTTGAGTAAATTGCTCCCAGGCCTCTGGCACAAGAGGGGTACCTGCGCGCTTAAGCCGAAAACATGTTATTTACAAGATTGCAGCGCCAAAACAGCTCTTAAAGATTTTGAGGAAACTCGCTTAAAGTCTTTGAAAGCCCTTTAATTTTTCATTCATAGTATATAGTATTTCCGAGAAAAAGCAGGAAAAAATTTATGACGTAAAATTATTTCATGATTGTGCACAATTCAGAAACTGTAGATTTTAAGATTTTTTTTTTTATAATCAGGACCGGATTTAAAGTTTTGCCACCTCTAGGCACAAGAGTTTTTGCCGCTCCTAGGCACAAGAGTTTTTGCCGCTCCTAGGCACAAGAGTTTTTGCCGCTCCTTCATACCATCGAAGGAGAGAGGAGATGGTCGGTCTATGGATGTTGAAAAGTATCGATATATCAATATTTAAAAAAAATATCGATGTTTCTGTCCGATATTTTTTCCCGATACACAGTAATATCCATATTAAAATTTCAGTATCGAAAACCGATATTTTTTAAAATAAAAATAAATATCTGATATGGACAACGCATGACTTCCTTGTACGCCTATTAAACTATAACTTGGTGGCTCAAAAAGTGATCCTGAATTTGGTTACTAGTTTCCGAAGATTGCAGTATCTTAAAAATTACACTCGCAATAGAACTGTCAATGTCACTAGATGAAGCATTGCAAATCGACAGTTTCGACATTTTAAGCGGAAGAACCCACTTAACTTATATCTTATTCTCCAGTTGCAGACTTGTACATCTCACAAATGGGGAGGAAAACCAGTATTTTGAACACTCAATTTTAACAATTAAAACAAGCAATAAAAATGTTTAATTGGACTGGAAAAAAATTCGCGTTTGTAACCTTTATTACCGAGCCATATGATCTCTGTATTTAATTTTAATATAATCTTTTATGTAAGTTTATTATGACCTTCAAGTAAAGTACCCTTTTCGGTTCACCAATTTTAAGCAAAGTTTATTAAATACATTCGTATTGATAAAAAAGTCCTATTTATCAAATTTGAGATGTTTTACATTATATTTTAATATAATTTTTGATGAAAATCTAATATGACCTTCAAATAAAGTACCACTTTCGGTGTGAAGTACCAATGTTAACCAAAATTTATTATGGTATTTATGTTAATATGTATACCTTATATACCTAATTTAAAAAGTTTTGCAATATATTTTAATATTATTTTTTATGAAAATCAATAATGACTTCAAGTAAAGCACCACTTTCTGCGATCATGTAATGACCAAAAAGGGAGATTCACAACTAGATATTACAATAATCCTAAATACAAAATTTTAACTTTCTACGGCTAACTGCTTTTGAGTTTTGCGAGATACGCACGTATGCACAAACCACGATAAACCTGGTCAAAATGGATTCAGGGATGGCCAAAATGTATATTTCCGTTGAAATCTGAAAACAAAAATTTTCGCGATTACAATACTTCCTTTAATTCGTACAAGGAAGTAAATATATATATATATATATATATATATATATATATATATATATATATATATATATATATATATATATATATATATATATATATTTATAGTTCTGTGTTAGTCGAATCCGCCGTCTTTGTAGACTTTTTTCATTTTATATATATATATATAAAATGAAAAAAGTCTACAAAGACGGCGGATTCGACTAACACAGAACTATAAAAACTTGTGGTGTGTGTTCGTTTCACTATCTATTGTGGCTGTGTTCTAGGAATGGGATGTAGAAAGCAAGATATCTATATTGATATTGGTTGACCATATCGATTTATTGATAATTTCAACATAAAAATATCGATATTTAAAATTGTCAATATTTTTGTACTATTAAAAAAAAAAAAAAGTCGAAATAAATTCGAGGAAAATTAAGAGATAACCTGTATATTGATATTTGAATTCTGCTGGAATGTTAAATTCAGTAATTAAAAAGTAATCTGCTGTAAGTAAAAACAATATCTTAATTATATCGACCTAGAAATATCGATATTTCAAAATACTGTTAATTCAATGATCAAATTAAAAAAAAAATAATAATAAAAATAAACGTTTCGGAAGAGATTAAGAGATCACTAGTTTCTTATTATTTAAAATCTATCTAATGAGCTTAATAAAAACAATATCTTAATAATATCGGCAGTCAAATATCAATATTATAAAAACAATATGTTAATTATATCGTCCCAGAAATATCGATATCATAAAAGCAATACCTTTATTATATCGGCACAGAAATATCGATATTATAAAAACAATTTCTTAATTATATCGTCCCAGAAATATCGACGTATGTGAATGTCTCTTTAAAAGGTCCTTCAAAAGATTTTTAAAAAAATATCGAGGGCAGATTAATTTAAGTATCGATATCGATGTATGATATTCTATATATATCGAACTACTATTTCTATATATTTTGTCGATATATCGAACTACTATTTCTATATATTTTGTCGATATATCGAACTACTATTTCTATATATTTTGTCGATATATCGAACTACTATTTCTATATATTTTGTCGATATATCGAACTACTATTTCTATATATTTTGTCGATATATCGAACTACTATTTCTATATATTCAAAAACTATTGATACGATGTATATAGATATTTATTTTTTCGAATCGGTCCGGCATTTATTCTCAAGAAAATAAGCATTATGATAACTATCATAATTATATTGCATAATCACATCACTCATGGGTTTATAAGACTTTTTTCTTGACTCATCATAGACATTTTCTTTGTTAATTAAACAATTTTTTTGCGTGTGCCCCGTGCCTTGTGTGAGGAGCTATTGGTTAATTCGGACTTGTGTATAATCTATTGAAAGTTAATTAAGGTAATTAAATTCTCTAAAAAAACGGAAAAAAAAAGATCATCTAAATCGGACCTGTATTAGTAAAGATAAGGCGTTTTGGACTCTGTACCCATGTTTAGTTTTTCGAATACATAACTCGAGAACTAGACATCGCCCGGAAAAATACCTGATGCTCATTTGTAAGATAATTAAAATGTACACGAAGCTAAGCTTAAATAAATAAATCTTAATAGGGCCAACATTTTATAGGTTTTTTTTTTTTTAAACTGATGCTAAAGAGCAGTAAAGAGTCTTATAAGTGGCAATAGAAAAAAAAAACAATAGAAAAAAAAAAAAAACGAGCATCAGAGATACGTCACTAACAAATATATATATACACACACACACACAAGTTATGTATACTGAGATCTTTTTTTGAAAAAGACGTAAGCGCCATTTAGCAAACTTTACAGGAGACAAATGAAATGTTTTCCCCAAATAACAGTGATCTTTTTTTTTTTTTTTTTTTTATTCTTCATCATATACAGTAAGAGTTTATTAAGGGAGAAAACTTTTATAATTAGAATATATGTTAAAGGTTTCTAGCATTGATCAAGGACGGAGTGACGACTGAAAGTTGTCAGTATTTGGTGCTTACGTCATCAATAGTTGATTTTTAGACCATCTTAAATTTTTTTTTCTCGATATATCGTTAGCGGGTGGGTGGTGTTTAATAGCAAAAAGAGGTGGTGTTTACGTCTCATAATAAATCGAAACCTAAATTTCAAATTTTTGGTGCTTAAGCCCATTTAACAAAAATCTGGTGCGGTGCGCGCATCACACTACTTTTCCTTCATCCTATATTAATAATCTTTTTAACATTAAAGAGTTCACATAAGCACTACTTGAAATAAATTCAGCAACATGTACTTCTTCTCATCTTCTTTCACAAAAGTATAATAAAAGAGTTAAAATAAATAAATTTTATTACGACAATAACAAGTTTTGATTCAGTTTCCATGGAAATTCCAATTAGTTTCCATGGAAACATTTTGTTTCCATTATATAATATAAAAGTAGAAATTATTAGGTTAATTTCTACTTTTATATTACTACATCGCATTATTAAAGAGTATATTGTTGGCAATAGGGCTGGTGGGAGGAGGTTCGGTCGCATCCGTCTCCTTTCGAACGCGGTCGGTTATCAATCTAGGGTCTTGTAGTCTTCATCAGATACGATATGCAGAATCTTTGCTCATACAAATCCGATTTAGATAATTGTTTTTTTAATTTATTTTTTAGAGAATTTAACTACCTTTCATGTGATTAAGAACATAATTTACTGTAAAATGCATACTTTTTAAGTTATGCGCAAAATATTCTTTTCATCATAACTTTTTCCCTGAATCTCCTCGGCGATATATGGAAAGTTAAAGTCTTTGAGAAGAATACTTTAGGCAAGTTTCATCAAAATCGTTGAGTCGTTTTCGAAAAAATTGTAAAATTGATAATATAAAGTGACACTGTCCAGTTAGTCGATTTTGAGGAAAAAGTTACAGTAATATATGAAGAATATGCCTACCTTAAATACGTAGTTTCAGTTTCGTACGGTTTTTCATTTTTGAGCTAGGCTATTCACATACACACAGACCATTTTGCGAGACTTGGTTATTTGGGGACTTATACACTAAAAACGTGTATTTCTGTTGAAAACTCGAATTCGAAATTTTTCTCGATCGAAATATTTCCCCTTACTAAATATTTCATGTACAGATAAGGGAGAGTAAATACGACGTCAATATATACAAGGTGACTTTAATTGGATCAGCTTGACTTTTTTGTCGTAATAAAAGAAATGGTATAACATTAGATTAAAATTATTAAAAAAAATGATACTCGCCTTGCATACAAGAGAAGGGGGGAGGGAGGAAGAGGCCCACCACAAGAGTAAATTTGGGGGAAAAAATACAAAATATGATATTTATTTATTTCACTTAGTTTCAGTAAAAAACATGGGAAACAGATTTGCATCAAACAATTACTGCACAATCATTATTAAATTCAATGACAGTTAAGATAATAATAATCCATATTTTTAAAAGTAATTAAAAAAACAAAAAAACAACCTGTATCACTATAACCCGTGAAGGGTCTTGGGTTCAGTACTTGGTAAGGGCCGTACTGTTTCTAGACCAACGGTTGTGCAAGGAGGTGGTTCGACCGAGATCACGGTCAACCGTCAGGCTTTTCCACCAATTAAGAGTACCCTCTTTATGGAGGCTGGGTGATCCACAGGAGAGTCTCCTGATCCCACAGGACCGATCCACGGCTGAAAATAGAGTAAATAATTATCTTCCACTGCCGGCCTCGAACCCGGGTCCTTGAGATTAGTAGCACAGTGCCCTACCCACTGAACTACCCCGCTCACTTAAAGGTGGTTTACTCCCTAAAATATAAACTAACCTTTAAAATGTTTTTCTGTCTCATTTCTAGCAGATATTTTCACGGAACAAACGCCAATAAAGTTTTACATTTTCAATATATATATATATATATATATATATATATATATATATATATATATATATATATATATATATATATAATTTTTTTTATCTTATCCTCCGATTTTATTGAAAAATTATTTCACACAATTCACAATTATTTATTCACAATTTATTTCATATTTAATAAAAAGTTCGTGTAGTGAACTTGCTTCCACTGTTATGAAGTTGTCATGACAACGCCACGTACGCTACTGGGACCCCAGTGCAAGTTATTATTAAGATTCATTAAGTGAGGTGAATAAAGTTGGAGTACATGTTCCGGAGTAGATACTCAGAAAATTAGCAAGCCCTATCGCCATGAGCTGATGCTCTCTTTTGGTGTGAATAAAAATCCAATTTTTGTCGCGAGTACATGCTCAAATGACTAGACTAAGTGCTCCTAAAATTATCGACTTTAGTACCTGCTCAGGTGAATGGAGTACTTGCTCAGATGCTACTCACCCCTTCTCCTGTAATAAGACAGATTTCTATGAACGCTCCCCCTTGTCCTCAATACAGGAAACACCCTACCATATATGTATTGTTGAAACTACAGCTCGCCGACAATTATTTCGCCCCAGGGCGAACTCATGCGGCATTAATAAGAGAAGTTTGAACGGTGTGAGTGTCTATGTCGATCAAAATTTTGTTGATGATTATGCACTGTAAACAATTTGACAAGTGCTCAACCGCTTCGTCTCATAGGCCCTAGACGAAAAAACAATACGCTGAAACTGATTGTTTTACATCTCGGATTTATAAAATGTTATTGAAGTAGAAAATGATATAAAAGTTTTCCGCTCGAAACTTTTCAAACCACCTCTGTGCACTTGTCGTTCACTAATGACGTTTTCTCCATATATTTATGCAAGTTTCCGATAAGTTGAAGCATCTTTTTCTCCTTTATCGAATTCCCAAAGCATAACATGGCGTAAGTGGTTTTTGTTGAGATCCATTTTAATTGAAATTTGAGCACAAACTAACTTTCTCCAACAAAAACTTGTTAAATAGAAGAGTTCGTGATGCCATAATAAAAAAAGTATGCCATAGTAAACACAATTCAATTGTAAAGGAGGGATTAGTAATATCAACATAACCAAACAGATTTTTTAAAACCGACATTATTTATGGGATGACCTGATAAAACTTTCTATTCATCATAACTTTTTGTTCCTGTTTGTTTTTTTTTTTGTTTTTTTCTCTCTGGCGGTGTATCATGTATATGGATATTCAAGAGCACAAGATGTGATTCAAATTACTTAATGGTTCCAAAAACGTATATAGCCATGAAAAGCAAAAAAGGAACGTGTCAGATACAAAGACATAATTTATTGGGTCTATTGACTAGAGATTATTACTTCCTTGTACGAAGTAAAGGAATTATTGTAATCGCGAAAATTTTCGGTTTTCAGATTTCAATGGAAATATCAATTTTGATCATCCCTGAATCCATTTTGACTAGTTTCGTCGTGGCGTCTGTACGTACGTACGTTCGTTCGTATTTCGCATAACTCAAAAACGGTTTGCCGTAGAAAGTTGAAATTTTGTATTTAGGATTGTTGTAAAATTTAGTTGTGAACCTCCCTTTCTGGTCACTGCTTGATTGCGGGAAGTGGTACTTTACTTGAAGGTCATAATTGATTTCCATCAAAAATCATATTAAAATACTTTGCAAAACTTCTCAAATTTGGTATTTATAACTTATATATTGATTTAAATAACATACTAGATTTTGGTCTAAATTGGAAAACCGGAAGCGGTACTTTACTTGTAGGTCATATTAGACTTTCATCAAAAATTATATTAAAATATAATGTAAAACATCTCAAATTTGGTAAATAGGACTTTTATATCGATGTGAATGTATTTACTATATTTTGGTTAAAATTGGTGAGCCGAGAAGGGTACTTTACTTGAAGGTCATAATAAGCTTACATCAAAAATTATATTTAAATTAAATACATAAATCATATGTTTCGGTAATAAAGGTTACAAACGCAATTTGGTTTCCAATCCAATTAAACATTTTTATTACTTGTTTTAAGTGTTAAAATTTAGTGTAAAATACTGGTTTTCCTCCCTATTTGTGTGTGTGTGTGTGTGTGTGTGTCAATAGATGGATGTCGCGACCCCGAGTGTTTTTTTGAGATACTGCGATCTTCGGAAAATAGTAACCAAATTCAGGATCACTTTTTGAGCCACCGATTTATAGTTTAATAGGCGTACAAGGAAGTCATGTGTTGTCCTCATCAGATATTTCTTTATAAATAAACATTTATAAATTTTATAAATATTTTATAATTATTCTTTTTCAATTGATAAATATTTCAATTATTTATAAATAAATGCATAAATAAACAATTGAAAGATTCCAAAACACAAAGCCTCAAGTCTCTAAAATACCGGCAACCAACTAACCAGTCAACATTTCGCCAATTCAGGCATTATCAGGACATACATGCTGTTATGTTTCCCTCATTTGCCTTCAATATGTGATTGGATGTCTTGGAGTGATGCGCTGTCTCTGTTTGATGCGTCTTTCTGGACGGTTGATTTGAGATGTGCTGTATTTGATGTGATTTTTGGTGTATCATGATGATGCCTGAATTGGCGAAACGTTGACTGGTTAGTTGTTTACCGGTATTTTAGAGGCTTGAGGCTTTGTGTTTTGGAATTTTCCAATTGTTTATTGTAAGTAATTTGTGTCTCTTGTTGAGTTTTTGCTCTTTTATATTTATATATACATAAAGATTGATAATATAATATATAGCGCCACAAGAACTATCCTGTAACGGAGGGAGAACATACGTTTTTTCTAACCGATCAGCAAGATAAACCTTTAATAATAACCGGTCAGCTGGGGTAAAATAACCAGATAACCTGGTAAATTACCGGCCATAATTTCTTCCCACAATTTGCCATTACCCGTCGGCATGAGCAAAGGACAGAGGCGGATAAAGGCTCCCTTTCTTGCTGATTATTCAATTCCACTCATCGGCTGCGATTGCGTCTCCATGGGAACCGAGGCTAGCGTCTACTCAACTGAAATTATATAAACATAAGCTTATCATGTTATTTATACATAATAATGAATTTTAATATTTTACTTATTAATATTTCCTTGCCGATTTATTAAATTCTGTCTAATAATCTGGTATAATTATTGTAGAATACCTTTCCGTATCCTTGTCTAAGTCATGTATAAAATTTATAAGGTTAATTCTGTTGTATTCGGAAAAAGGGAAATAAGCCATTGGTCGTATTTTCTCCGAATATAATATACTATTTCACTATATCGGAGAGGAGTCCATATTGTATCCGTTTCATGACCCCAAGAACACGCTTCGGAGATGTCTGATATATTTTTTTTTATTGAGTTCTAACTTCCTTTCCTATCCTATTGAGGCACACAAGACGTGCTATCCCACTGACTACCAACCTATTCTAACCAGAGTGTGAAGTTCGAGATTCATTAAGTTGAGCCGTAAAGAAATAGATTTCAACCCGCCCATGCCGGATTCGAACCGGCGCCGCAGCAATCTCACCTTAACACTCTCGGGCACCACGGCATCGAAACTTTTTTACCGCTCTACATTTGGGCGCTTCCAGCGGGTCTCCCATGGGTACAATGAGCTCAAGGAATTCGGCATGTTGGGTTGTTTTCTAGGCAGAACAATGCCATTAAAATGGGGGCTAATTTTAGTCAATATTTCTGTATATTTACTTGAAATTTCGCGGTTTCAAGTGGGAGGAGGTTCGGTCCCATCCGTTTCCTTTCGGACGCGCACGGCTTTCCATTATGGTCTTATAGCCCTTATAACATACGCTGTATCTTTGCTAATACTGGTCCGATTTAGATATTTTTTATTAAGTTAATTTAATTACCTTTGATATGATTTCACGCATAATTAACCATAAAATGCATACCTTCTGAGTTATGCGCAAATAAAATTTTCTTTTCACAAAAAACTTTTTTCCTCTGCATTATCTCTTTGATATAGTTCATACATGAATATGAAATATTTTATCCTGGAGATATTAAGATATGAAAAATATCTGATATTAAAGTTAAAAAAGTTTTCAAAAAAATTTTACTGTAACTAAATTTGAAAATTTAATAAAATCTGTAACGATTTTTTTTTTTTTACGTGGCCCTCAAAATAAAAACTTATATTACGTCTGAAACTAATAATGCTATATAATTACCTTACATTCATTGCTGCTAAATGAGTATTTGATAAGATTACGATGATGATGATGAAAATAGGTGTGTAATAAACTTTATTACTTGTTTGCAACTAGGGATTTATAAATTTTTTCCCACTTCTCTAAATATCTGATGTGGGAAACACATGATTTCCTTGTACGCCTATTAAATTATAAATCCGTGGCTCAAAAAGTGATGGTAACTAGTTTCCGAAGATTGGCACTCGGCGTCCCGACATCTATCTATTGACACACACACACAAAAACACACACTATTGTCACTGGAGGTCTCATTCCGTTATTATATGCAATTTTCCTTCAGTAGGTAACTAGTTTCCAAGATATTTCTTCATGTTCCGTGACAAAAATAAAACTGTCAATATCACTGGATAAAGCGTTGGAAATCTACTGTTTCGAAATTTTAAGCGGAAAAATCCGCTTAACTAATATCTTATCCTCATGCTGGAGACTTGATCTCACAAATAGGGAGGAAAACAAGTATTTTACACTCAATTTTAACACTTAAAACAAGTTTGTAACCTTTATTACCGAAACATGTGATTTCTCCGTTTAATTTTAATATAATTTTTGATGTAAGTTTATTATGACCTTCAAGTAAAGTACCCTTTTCCGCTCACCAATTTTAACCAAAATCTAGAAAATACATTCATATTGATATAAAAGTCCTATTTACTAAATTTTAAATGTTTTACATTATATTTTAATATAATTTTTGATGAAAGTCTAATATGACCTTCAAATAAAGTACCTCTTCCGGTTTTCCAATTTAGACCAAAATCTAGTATGGTATTTAAATCAATATATATAATTTCTAAATACCAAATTTGAGAAGTTTTCCAAAGTATTTTAATATAATTTTTGATGAAAATCAATGATGACCTTCAAGTAAAGTACCACTTCCGGTGATTAAGTAGTGACCAAAAAGGGAGGTTCACAACTAGATTTTACAACAATCCTAAACACAAAATTTCAACTTTCTACGGCTAACCGTTTTTGAGTTATGCGAAATACGTACGTACAGACGCCACGACGAAACTAGTCAAAATGGATTCAGGGATGGTCAAAATGGATATTTCCGTTAAAATCTGAAAACCAAAAATTTTCGCGATTACAATACTTCCTTTACTTCGTACAAGGAAGTAAAGAAATAAAGCCTTACTTTAAAGAAAGTATATATATATATATATATATATATATATATATATATATATATATATATATATATATATATTTGTATATATTTTAATAAAAACAATTCGTTATTTAATAATTTTTTTTTAGAAACAAATAAACAAGTATACATGTAACTCAACTATAACAAAACTAACTCTAAACAATTAAATTTCATTTGGATATTTTTGGAAATTCTACTCTTAAAAACATAGAGTTTTAAAAATACATAAACTTGGGGAATTTGGTGGTGTTTACTTTCGCGAATTCCTACATATTGATATTTTTGTATTTTCACTATTTGGTTCACTGTTCACTGAAAATTAAAAAAAAATTATTTATTATTATTAATTTATTAAAAAAAAAAAAGAATATAATATATATATATATATATATATATATATATATATATATATATATACATAATAAAAAAATCTACAAGGACGACGGGTTCGAAAAACAAAGAAGCATACAAACTTCTGGTGTGATGTGTTCGTGTTATCAAAAGTGGCTGTGTTCTATAAATGGGATGTCGAATACAAAATATCGATATTGATATTGATATCGATATTTTTTTAATATCGGTACTAAAAAATATCGTTAATATTTTTGTAAAATTAAAAGAAAAAGTCAAAACGAATTGGAGGAAGGTTGGGAGATTATCTTTTTCTTGATAATTAAATCCTGCTGGAAATGTACTTGATATAAACAATATCTTAATTATATCAGCACAGAAATATCTATAATAAAAAAAAAAAAAAAAAAAATTCATTTTATCGTCCCAGAAATATTGATATTATAAAAATAATATCTTAATTGCTTCGGCACAGAAGTATCGATATTATAAAAACAATATATGAATTATATTGGCACAGAAATATTGATATGTATGTCTCTTTAAAAGATTAAAAATATCGAGGCCCGATATATCGAAATATCGATATATCGAACTACTGCACTATATATATATATATATATATATATATATATATATATATATATATATTTATTTTTTTTAAATATTCACATCCCTATCTAGGAGAAGAGAAAGGTATGTTTTTCGTTTATATCTCGAAAACGGCAGTTTTAAGAAATATATGCTCTTCAAAGTAACAAATTTACAGTAACATAATAGTGACTCTATACTATACTGCTCTGTACTTTTTCTATATATATAGAAATATCGAACTTGTATTCCTGATGATAAAGATTTAATTATTTAGTTCTTGTTATTACTGATGCATGATTTATATCCCAATTAATTCTCATTAGCTAGATTGAAAGAGACTATAAATATTATAAAATATGTATTTACGTGTTATATAAGTGACCATGAACCTTTCGATTGGCGGTGAGGTCTGTAAATCCTGTTCACTCCAAGCCCTCCATTCGCTCCACTCCACCGTTCCATTGTTCCATTTGGAGCGATCGTCAGTGGCCGCAGAGGCGTGCCAAGGTCTCCGTGCGCTCCATTTCCATTTCTCCTACAACCCCTTTTCACTTCATTTACACCCCCAGCCTTAATTAAAAATGGGAATAAATATTTTTTTTTGCAAACCTCTGATAATAGTTAATTTATGGAAAAGTAATATTTTCACATTATCTTTTCACTTTTTTTTAGTTTTTTTTTTTTTAATTTTGCTTTACAAAATTCAATATACATCTACGTATATATATATATATATATATATATATATATATATATATATATATATATATATATATATATATATATATATATAAATTCATCCTGCTCATGTTTGTGATCGCAAAACTGAAAAAGTAGCAAGTAGATTTTGATGTGTTTTTAACTTTAATTTATAGAATTTCTTAGAGAAGGTTAATATTTAATTTTAATAAATAAGGTTAATAATATATTTTTTTCAATAAATGCTCCACTTACAGGGAGAAATGAAGAAAACTACTAAAAAAAAAATAGTTAATTTTGTAATCGTTGTCACGGCAACTTCATATGCGTGGAAGTAAATTCACTACAAAAGTATTTTAACAAGAATGAAATTATAGTGTGAAAGCGTCATTAGTTAATCAAATTGGAGATTAAGGAAAAAATATCTGATGTGGACAACACATAACTTCCTTGTACGCCTATTAAACTATAAATCGGTGGCTCAAAAAGTGATCCTGAATTTGGTTACTAGTTTCCAAAGATAACAGTATCTCAAAAACGACACTCGGCGTCGCGACATCCATCTGTTGACACACATACAAATGGGGAGGATTTTACACTCAATTTTAACACTTAAAACAAGTAATAAAAATGTTTGATTGGATTGGAACCCAAATAACTTTTGTAACCTTTATTACCGAAACATATGATTTATGTATTTAATTTAAATATAATTTTTGATGTAAGCTTATTATAGCCTTCAAGTAAAGTACCCTTTTCGGCTCACCAATTTTAACCAAAATATAGTAAATACATTCATATTGATATAAAAGTCCTATTTACTAAATTTTAAATGTTTTACATTATATTTTAATATAACTTTTGATGACAGTCTAATATGACCTTCAAGTAAAGTACCGCTTCCGGTTTTTCAATTTAGACCAAAATCTAGTATGTTATTTAAATCAATATATAAGTTATAAATACCAAATTTGAGAAGTTTTGCAAAGTATTTTAATATAATTTTTTATGAAAGTCTAATATGACCTTCAAATAAAGTACCTCTTCCGGTTTTCCAATTTAGACCAAAATCTAGTATGCTATTTAAATTAATATATAAGTTATAAATACTAAATTTGAGAAGTTTTGGATTGTATTTTAATATAATTTTTGATGAAAATCAATTATGACCTTCAAGTAAAGTACCACTTCCAGTGATCAAGCAGTCACCAAAAAGGGAGGTTCACAACTAGATTTTACAACAATCCGAAATACAAAATTTCAACTTTCTACAGCTATCCGTTTTTGAGTTATGCGAAATACGAACGAACGTACGTACGTACAGACGCCACGACGAAAATAGTCAAAATGGATTCAGGTATGGTCAAAATGGATATTTCCGTTGAAATCTGAAAATTTTCGCGATTACAATACTTCCTTAACTTCGTACAAGTGGAACCTTGAAATTCGGGAGGGTATTTACCTCGCAATTATTTTCAGGAGCAATGCCGTGCTGGTACAGCTAGTTACAAATAAGAGTAGCTTACATCGTAATATTATATATTGTGAGATCATATCAAGATCATAAAATCTCACGAATCATAAAAATAATGGATATTAACTTCCAATTTCAGTAATGTATTTCTCCATTTTTGCGCCCCCCCCCCTCCCCCGTCACGGCTTTGGCACGCCTCTTAGTGGCTTCCTTTATAGACGAGCAATCCACACTCGGGATTCTCAGCCGAAATCAATTGTTCCTTACATTGTTGAGAATTCCTATCGATCAGATCCAGTATTATGTTGTTGAGTGTTCAAACAACAAACACAAACAGAAGTTATTTAGTCTGGCGGGAATTAAGTTATGTAAGTGATAGGACATCGTCGGAATGTGGTATCTTTCCATTCCTCTTTTCGGAAGATGTATTTTCAAGCGATGAATTTGGTCCTTTTGCTTTATATAGAGCTAAAATGTAAGAACTGATTATAAATAGTACCATCAAGTATAATAAGTAGAGCCCGGATTTCGTGCGGTAAAAAAATTGTAAAACGTGCAATAAAAATGCCAAAACGTGCAAAAATGTGCTACGAAAAATAAAATTCGGGTCTTGTTTCCAATATCCCCGCCAGTGATTTTATGATATTAATTAGCGATTGCTATATAGTTTTATTTCCCTGGATACACAAATGAAACACATGTTTAATGGTATCACTACTATATATTATTACGATAGTATAGATTCCTTTTCCGGCTCTCAGGAGCGATGGATTTTGACGAGTGAGGTATCAAAAGAATGGGAATTTTACGCAGAAATGACGAATTCTAATTTCAATTGTAAAATTCTTCCTAAGGCTTAACTAAAAGTGATGGAAAACTTGGAAGGTTTCAAAACTTCGACGACTGAGAGTCGGCGGATCGAGACGGGATAAGTTGGGTTTTAGAGATTTTGACGCGGGCATCAAGATCATGTACGCTCCTGTGGAGCGTATTGGTCCGTCGTTTTAAAGCTTAAAAATCTACCGTTTTCGAGATAAGGCACGATATAGGTCCGCACGGGCCCTCTGCCATCTTGCTTACGTGTCGTTGTCATGGCAACTTTATGTCAATTTGAGTCTGTTTACAAACATTTTTAATGAGTGGGAAATTATTTATTTTTTCTCATGTCCAACCCTAAAGGGCACTGTTAAAAATGAATACAAACAATACTATAGCTGAATCTAATTGCCTAACTGCTAAATTGAAGAGATGATTTCCTGTGGGGTAAGCTAATTACTTATTAGCTATAAACTGTAACTTCAACATAGTCATTACAAACTATGTAGCTTCACCAAATGTGTGTGCTAAATAAACTTTTTTGGTAATTTTATATTGTTTATAAGAATAAATATGTTCCCCTATATATTTTCTTTCATAAATTACTATTTTTTCTTAATAAATTATTGTTATTGTTGGATCATTGTTATGTAAAATCTGAAAATCCCACGAGCTCTTATTAGGATATTTTTTGCTAATTTTCGAACGCATTTTCTGCATAAGTCTTTTTCATTGCCAATAAATAATTGTTTTAAGTGTTAAAATTGAGTCTAAAATACTAGTTTTCCTCCCCATTTGTGAGATCAACAAGTCTTCATCATGAGAAAAACATATTAGTTAAGTGGGTTTTTCCGCTTAAAATGTCGAAACTGTCCATTTCTAATGCTTTATCCAATGATATTGACAGTTTTATTGTTGTCATGGAACATGAAGAAATATCTTGGAAACTAGTTACCTACTGAAGGAAAACGACATATAATAACGGAATGAGACCTCCAGTGACAAGAGTGTGTGTGTGTTTGTGTCAATTGATTGATGACGGGACGCCGAGTGTTGTTTTTACTGCAATCTTCGGAAACTAGCAACCAAATTCAGTATCACTTTTTGAGCCACCGATTTATACTTTAATAGGCGTACAAGGAAGTCATGTGTTGTGCAGAACAGATATTTTTTTTTTGTTTAAGTTTTAACATAATGTGAGTAAAAGAAGACGGAACTATTTCTTCTTATCATTCCTAATCATTTAATCACTGCTTGATCACCGGAAGTGGTACTTTACTTGAAGGTCATAATTGATTTTTATCAAAAATGATATTAAAATACTATGGAAACTTCTCAAATTTAGTATTTATAATTTATATATTAATTTAAATAACATACTAGATTTTGGTCTAAATTAGAAAACCGGAAGTGGTACTTTACTTGAAGGTCATATTAGACTTTCGTCAAAAAATATAATAAAATATAATGTAAAACATCTCAAATTTGGTAAATAGGACTTTTATATCGATGTGAATGTATTTACTAAATTTTGGTTAAAATTGGTGAGCCGAGAAGGGTACTTTACTTGAAGGTCATAATAAGCTTACATCAAAAATTATATCACTACTATATATTATTATGGTAGTATAGATCCCGTTTCCGGCTCTCAGGAGCGATGGATTTTGATGAATGAGGTATCAAAAGAAAGGGAATTTCACAGAGAAGTGACGAATCCCGATTTTGTTTCTTAAATTCTTACTAGGGCTTAAATAAAAGTGATGAAAAAACTGGAAGGTTTCAAAACTTTGACGACTGAGAGTCGGCGGATCGAGACGGGATAAGTTGGGTTTTAGAGATTTTGACGCGGGCATCAAGATCATGTATGGTCCTTTGGACCATACTGGTCCAGCGTTTTAAAGCTTAAAAACCTACCGTTTTTGAGAGAATGCACGATATAGGTCCGCACGGGCCTCATGCCATCTTGTGTACGTGTCGTTGTCATGGCAACTTTATATCAATTTGAGTCTGTTTACAAAAACTTTTAATGAGTGGGAAATTATATTTTGTTTCCATGTTCAACCCTTAAGGTAACTGTTAAGTATAAATACTACATATAGAAAACGGTATAGCTGAATCTAATTGCCTAACTGCTAAATTGAAGAGATGTTTTCCAGTGGGATAAGCTTTAATTACTTAATAAGTATGAACTGTAACTTCAACATAGTCATTACAAACTATGTAGCTTCACCAAATATGTGTGTTAAATAAACTTTCTTAATAATATTATATTGTTTATACGAATAAATATGATTCCCTAATATCGCTTATATTTGAAATTAGGGATTAGAAGATATCTATTGCGAGAGTTCTCGCTCGGGTATACTAGTTTAAATTAAAAGAGAAATCATATGTTTCGGTAATAAAGGTTACAAACGCAATTTGGTTTCCAATCCAATTAAACATTTGTATTACTTAAGTGTTAAAATTGAGTGTAAAATACTGGTTTTCCTTCCCATTTGTGTGTGTGTGTCAATAGATGGATGTCGGGACGCCGAGTGTCGTTTTTGAGATATTGTAATCTTCGGAAACTAGTAACCAAATTCAGGTCACTTTTTGAATCACCGAGTTATAATTAATAGGCGTACAAGGAAGTTATATGTTGTCCACATTAGATATTTTTAATTAAGGCTAAATGTGCAATTTAATACAGTAAAAATATAAAACGTGCAATTTCGTGCAAAATGAAACTTACATATGTTGATCCGGATGCCTTAATTCGTGTAAATAACTTGTCCCCGATCGATTTCAAGCAACCGAAAAAAAAATAGTGCAATTGCACGAGAATCCGGGCTCTAATAATAAGTATAATTTGTCTGCGCCATTGTTTTATTTACCTAGGAAATATTTAGAGAAAAAATCAGATTAAGACAAATACTTCTGTTTATCAGACCTTTGTCGCTATCAATTGATCTTGTTTAATTTGATCTCATAATGAAATATTTAAGATCATTTTAATTCAATGGCTCTTCAAGATATTTTGACCTCAACAGACACCTAAAAAGGTTATAATTATCCCGCTCTACGGCGTGTCAGTTATGAGGGACCCTCATCAGGCTCTCCTAACCTATTGCTCGGAGTCCTGGACAAGATCAGAAGAAAAGGCTCTTCTTATTTTTGAGAGGAAAATCCTTCGCCGCATATTTTGAGAAGAACAAATGCCGAGGTTTATTGGCTGAATAGAGGGATATTTGTGATGAGGTTCATAAAGTTAGGCTGGCCACATCGCACGAACACCAGCAGAGGAGATCCTCAAGAAGTTGCTTGACGGGAGACTGTAGGGGACCACAGGAAGATGTAGATTGCGATTAAGATGGGAGGATGCTGTAGAGAGACATCCGGGACCTGCTGGGCACCTCCAACTGACGAGAGACTGCAGAGGGCAGATTTACCGGGAGAAGACTCGTTGAGGAGGCCAAAGACCACACCGGTCAGTAGTTCCACGGTGTAGGAGCAGTAATATTTTTTAGGTTCTAATATTAAGTAGGTTCTGATCGATATTTACATGGACTACAATAAGCTTATCGTCAATTTTTTTTTTCCGCACTAAAAGAAACATAAAGTAACCTTCTCACATCTTGACAGGGACAGTGTAATTGTCTATTTTGGAAATGATAGAGAATTAAGGCAATTCTTCACTAATCGGAGGAGCAGAGATAGGCACGGATCATGTATTTCTTATAGCTGATACCAAGATATTGAAGGATATCAGGACACCAATTCCACTTGGAAACATACAAAGCCATAAAAGTACGAGAGCTTGACAATCCAGAAAAGAGGGTCCGATAAACTACTGTCCTAGAAGAAAGAATCAGAAGATTCTCCTTGGAGGAGATGTAGAAGGACATTGGAATAATCTTAAGGAATGCATTCTGAGTGTTGCAAAGGAGGTTTGTGGCATGCGAAAGGCGAGAGGCAAGAAAAAGCGTACAAAATGGTGGAATGACACCATTAGGTAGATGGTGAAAAGGAAAAAGGAAAGTATCAAAAGCATATCTACGAAATAAAACCTCTGCTAATTTAATTGAATACCGCAGATTAAGAAAAGAGTTCACGACAGCAATTGATTTAGCAAAAAAGAAAACCTTGGTGGAGTTCGGAAATCCTGGCAGACCGTAGTTTCTCAAACCAAAAAGCCTAGAAGGAGCATAAAAGATGAAAGAGGCAATATAGTTGTTAAAACCGGATGTGGAAAGCAAAATATAGATATTGATATCGATATTGGTTAACAATATTGGTATATTGTTAATATCGGCATAAAAATATCGTTAATATTTTTTTAAATTAAAAAAAAAAATCTAAGCGAATTGGAAGAAGATTAGGAGATAACATGTTTCTTGATATTTAAATCCTAAAGTTAATGAATTTAATAAAAACAATATATTAATTATATCGACACAGAAATTTCGATAAAATAAAAACAATATCCTAATTATATCGTCATAGGAAGATAGATATTATAAAAACAATATCTTAATCATATAGGCAGAGAAATAAAATAAAATCGATATTATAAAAACAATATCTTAATTATATCGGTACAGGAATATCGATAAAATAAAAAAAATATCTTAATTATATCGGCACAGGAATATAGATATTATAAAAACAATATCTTAATTATATTGGCAGAGAAATAGCGGTATTACAAAAAATGAATTGAAGTACAGCACAAGCTGCCATTAACCATGGTGATGGTGAAGTGTGAAACATTTGGATTCACACGAAGACGTTATATTTGCGGGATCACACCCAAAAACGTCAATTCAACAGATTTATGAAAATAACACAGAATTTTGGCACATAAATATCGATATTATAAAAACAATATAATAATCGATATTAGATCGACATTTCTATGCCGAATTAATTAAGATTTATATCGGCACAGAAGTATCGATTTTTGAGTGTAACTTTAAAGGATCCTTTAAAAGGTTAAAAATATCAAGACCCGATATATCGATCATATTTTCGGCATATCGATTTATTCGAAAACTATCCGTACGATATATATCGATATTTTTTTTCCGATATTGACATCCCTAACTAGGAGCTGAAGTTGGCAAGGAATACATCCATGGAGGTCCTACAGTTGGCGGGAAGGATACAGTTAAAGGTTTAAATTAACCTTTATTGATGGACAAAAGAGTCTTATTCACTATGACGGCTATTTTTATTTTCGCCTTCCTTCGATCGCTTGACGCCCACAGCAAGGGTGAGACAAATTTCATCGCGATCATCTGATCATATCATAAAATAAATTCCTAGATAATCTAGCTTCTCTTAAATCGACCCATCCTACTCACTTAAAGTTACGAATTTCGTACGATTTTTTAAAAGCACCTCACCCAAGCCAATATTCAACAGTTCTATAAATGCATTTTCATTACTGAACATACTTATTTTGGATATCATCCATGTTTCTGAAAATGGCTGACTGATTATAGCGATCATTGTCCAAGTTATAATATTAATGAAACCCATGTAACTCAGATATTTGAATATGAAGGGTGGGGAGGTGGGGAAAACGACGAAAGTCGCAATATATTATCATAATTTTTTTCTTCTTCTCCTGGCGCTACAACCCTCGGGGGGCCAAGGCCTCCGCTAACAGTCTACTCCAGCAACAGCAATCCCTGTTCTGCGACCTATCTCTCCAATTTGGAACTTCTATCAAGGTCCGAGCGTCTGTTGCCAAGCCATACTTCCTCACTTCCTTGTTGCGAAAATCCTTTTCTGTAAAACGAAAATATAATTTTACAGTACCATAATGCATATGCATTAGGGATTAGAAGGATTGATATCTAATGCGAGAGTTCTCGCTCGGGTATCCTAGTTGCATTAAGTCAGTTGCCAAATGCATAGGTTAAACTCTTAAATCGCCCCCTCCCCACTAATTAATTTCTACACAAGTCAATATTTATATTACAATATAATCGATTATTGTTCAGGGCATCGGCTACACCATCGTAGGGATCACGTTCGCCCTTCAGCCTCCGATTAAGTACTTGGCCACGGAGTTGTCTGGCATCCCGAGGATGTTAATAGTCGACATATACCTGCTCTTCTCTTTCTGCGGGACAGTGAACGTCTGGAGAGGGATTTGGAAAATCCAGGATCTTTATTTCTTCCCAGGTGAGTAGTTAACTAATTATGTATCACTACTATATATTATTACGGTAGTATAGATCCCTTTTCCGGCTCTCAGGAGCGATGGATTTTGACGAGTGAGGTATCAAAAGAAAGGGAATTTCACGGAGATGTGACGAATTTCAATTTTGTTTCTTAAAATCTTACAAGGGCTTAAATAAAAGTGATGTAAAAACTGGAAGGTTTCAAAACTTTGACGATTGAGAGTCGGCGGATCGATACGAGATGTTGGGTTTTAAAGATTATGACGCGGGCATCAAAACCATCTATATTCCCTTGGAACATATTGGTCCAGCGTTTTAAAGCTTAAAAACCTACCGTTTTCGAGATAACGCACGATATAGGTCCGCACGGGCCCTATGCCATCTTGCGTACGTGCCGTTGTCATGGCAACTTTATATCAATTTGAGTCTGTTTACAAAAACTTGTAATGAGTGGGAAATTATATATTGTTTCTCATGTCCAACCCTAAAGGGCACTGCTATGTATGAATACTACATATAGAAATGGTATAGCTGGATCTAATTGCCTAACTGCTAAATTTTAAGAGATGTTTTCCAGTGGGGGAAGCTAATTACTTATTAAATATGAACTGTAACTTCAACATAGTCATTACAAACTATGTAGCTTCACCAAATATATGTGTTAAATAAACTTTTTTGGTAATATTATATTGTTTACACGAATAAATATGTTTTCCTACTTCTAATGTATTAAGGATTAGAAGAAGGATTGATATCTAATGCCAGAGTTCTCGCTCGGGTATACTAAGTCAACACAGTAATTTTATAAGACTAGTTCTTGTGTCATTTTAGTTCATTATTTGTAAATTACTACAAGATTTATGCAAATTTTTCTTCAATATGGATGAAATAACCGTTGTTTTGCTTAAAAAAAAAAAAAAGTCCTCTATTGTTATGCAACACTGCAAAGTGTAACTTCCTTATCTCAATATTCATTATTCTCAACTTGATTCTTAATTATGTAGTTTGTGTTTACATTATATGTTACGTATCTTTGCAATTACGTGTATGTTTAAAGTGAATAAAAGCCTTTTTTAAGATTATAATCTTGCTTTATTCGATTGCCTTCATAATAATAATAATTGTATTCACTTTAATCAATGATTAAAGAATAATGCAACAGGAAAAAATTAACATATCTGTGCGTAATAAAATAAACTTCCTCTGAACCTTTGGCGATTCTCCAAGTATATTTGCATTAAAAAAAGTTCCGCAATGCATTCTCACATTCTTTTGCTCGATGATTCTTTTTCGCACTTTCACTTTCAAGTAAATAGATTTTAAGGTCAGCTCGAACACCAGCGCAAGATGAATCATCTTCTAACACATTTTCTTCCGAGTCTAGCTTAGCCATACTTCTTTAAGTCAGTTGACATCCACATGATGGTATAGAACGATCAATCTAATTAGGGACTGATCAATTATTTGCCACTTCTATAAATTTGTTTTATTGAAAACTAGTTTCGAATGTTATACATTCATCTTCAGTTCTAAAAACACACAAAAATTCAAAAATTAGCAATTCAAAATACAGTTTGGCATTATTATACATATTAAGTTAAGTGTAATTTAAATTAGTATAATAAAACATTTATGAATTTAATTAAGACAAGAAATCAAATACATGTTGGTACTCACCAAGGCTTAAGTAGATTATATCAAGCAGAAAAGTTTTTACTGATTTGTTCTCTCACTGAACTAGCAATGGAAAAAAGGTGGAGTGTTGATAGGTAAACGGTTTTGCAGTAATTCCGGTGAGTAATTGTTGTTTCTGTTATTGCTGGGAATAAATTTAAAATTGGACTATTGGAGACATTTATTTGGTCATTTTTGAATTTTTGTGTGTTATTAGAACTGAATGTATAACATTCGAAACTAGTTTTCAATAAAAACAAAATTATAGAAGTGGTAAATAATTTATCAATCCCTAATTAGATAGATTCTTCTATACCATCATGCGGATGTCAACTCGTTATTTCCGTAGTCAGGATTTTTATGGTTTGTTAAATTAATTTTTTTTTCTTCAGATTATACTCTAATATGGAATGAAATAACTATTTTTTGTTAAACCCACTTGACGTAAATTTTTAAAATTACATTCTCTAGATGATCTACAATCTGAAATTAATTAATTTACTAATTTAGGTATGATTAAAATTAAGATAAAAATAGAAATTAATTACTTTTATCAGTAAGGCACATATAGTGAGTGATAAGTCAAGGAAAATCTAGACCTTACTTTAATACCCTTGGAAAAAATCCTTGGCAATGTATTTGACCGATACGTTAGAGAGATAAAAGAAAAAAAAAGACGGTAGGGGCTGAGTCTACCACCAATCCGTCGGGATTTTAAGGCGTAGAATTACTTGTAGTACTTATTTTTTGGCGGAGAATTACGTATAACCTATTCGCGTGCGACCAACGCACATAACTGTTTTTGTGAATAAAATAAAACCGGTTATTTTACCTTTAATTAAAACTGATCTGTTAAAACCGATATAAATAACAAGTTTTGGGAAAACCGAAGGGAAAAACTGTTATTTTAAATGAAATAATTTCCCATCAAAAAAAATTTTTTTTAATTATTATTTTCAATAATAGCCCTTTGTAATCGACCAAAATGCTCTTTTTGTTTAACTCCCCTCAAAATTGGTTTTACGTTTCAAGATACGTAGAATCAAAATATCGAATAAAAAAAAAAAAAATCTGTCCATCCAAAACTTTGAAAATCCAAAATTTTGATTTGGTTTTTGTTATGATCACTCGAAACGTAATAAAATTGGCTAAAAAAAAAATCATTCAAATCGGACCAGTATTAGCTGAGATATAGCGTAATGAACTTTGTAGACTAATTTCCCGGTACTAAAGATCAGCGTGGCCTTAGGCCTTCTGATTTATCAATTGCAGGCTTATGGCTTCTCTCTATTTCATCCTCCCTTGGATTATTTCTCCACTTCTTTCAGCTTCTTGGTTTTTTCTTTTTCGTTTCTTATGGAAGTGCACCTCCAACATTTTCCTCTGTACTATTTCAGCCTCTGATTACACGTCCTAACCATTTCAGCCTACTTGATTTGACACAGATTCTTCTTAACACTCTCAGCTCGACACTCTCACGACGATCATAATCGATATTATCTTAGATATTATTACAATATAATCTAATATAATTATAGATATATATTTTTCTAATTATATATTTTATCTTAATATTAGATATATATTTTATATTATATATTATAATTTCTACATATTACTAATGTATATTATTAGTATTAACTATATTAATTAGTAACAGTATTAGTATATTAACCTCATAGTTGAACTTAGTTGATATGTTTTATCAAGTATTCTGCACATGTTCCTTTCTCGAAACATTCCAAATGTTCATTTGAAAGATAATCTAATTACCTGAACAGTAAATCAAAGCAATATGGAAAAAATCGAAAAAATATGAATGGACAGACCAGATATTTTTGAAATATTATTATTTGGAAATAATAAGCCATTATGTAATTATTGGCAGCGTTTTTTTTTTCTAAAGTCTCAAATAACAGTTACTGAGATTGTTACAAATAACTGGCCATTGGTAAAACCTTTAATTTAAGTAAACTAAACATTAATCTTCAAGATATTTAAGCAAGAAAAAATATAATATGTTTCAATTCTAATCAACAATACCGTACCTACTTTAGAGTTTGAAAAAATAAGTTGTGCAAGCGTTAATGTTTATTTAATAACTTGTTTTAACGGGCTCGAATCCATTACGCCATTTTCATTCTTAGCCACGATAAAACACCGGTGAGAATGATAGTGTAAGCCAAGTTTTGTAATTTTAGAAAATTAATGTTTTGCAAATTTTCTTTTAAAGCATTATCCAAGTGAGATAAAATGGAATATTAGCTGTATTCTAGCCATGAATGTTTTAAAGTTTACTAAAATTAGTTGTGTCTGTTTATTTGTTAGCAATTTTTTAACCTATCGAGTTTGGCAATTTTAAGTTGTTTTTTTTAAAGGCTGATGGACTATAATTAAATTTTTAGCAATTTTTTCATGTTTCAAAATCGGTGTTTGAGGGATTAAAAAAAATATATATATATATATTAAGGCGGCAGAACCTAGCATTCAATTATTAGCGTTCCTCCAACCTTTCACGTTCCAAGTTCAGTAATGTCAAGGTTTTGGAAAAAAGACTAGTATTCGAATTTCAGCGTTTTTTCTTGTTTCAAGGACAGTAATTATAAAGATTTTTTAAGGCCTAAGAGCAAGTGATTTTTTTTTTAAAAGAATAATTTCGTATAATTTTTTAGAAACTAACAAACTGACAAACATGAGAAGCAACTGAGAATGGAACCTAGAAATAAAATGAATGATAATAAACTAAAAAGAAATCTGTAAACCTCAAAAACACTACTGCGTTACTGGTCGACGTGAATTAGACAATAGAAATTTAGTTGTAATGGTCCTTAACGGTGCGTATAACTCCTTAAACAAGAATCTATAAGCACTAGGAGGTAGGCAGGTGGATAGAAGGTAGGATGTTTATTTTATATTTTTTGCTCAATAGGTTTTTTTTGCCTTTTTTTAAATCAGTTTTTTCTTTGGTTTTTGGATAAAAAAATATCTGATGTGGACAACACATGACTACGCCTATTAAACTATAAATCGGTGTCTCAAAATGTGATCCTGAATTTTTGTACTAGTTTCCGAAGATTGCAATATCTCAAAAACGGCACTCGGCGTCGCGACATCCATCTATTGAAATATACACAGACACAGTCTTGTTTCTGGAGGTCTCATTCCGTTATTATATGTCGTTTTCCTTCAGTAGGTAACTAGTTTCCAAGATATTTCTTGTATTGTTGTTACGTGGCAACATTAGAACTGTCAATATCACTAGATAAAGCATTGGAAATCGACAGTTTTGACATTTTAAGCGAAAAAAACCACTTAACTAATATCTTATTCTCCTGCTGTAGACTTGTTGATATCACAAATGGGGAGGAAAACCAATATTTTACACTCAATTTTAACACTTAAACAAGTAATAAAAATGTTTATTTGGAGTGGAAAAATAATGGCGTTTGTAACCTTTATTACCGAAACATATGATTTATGTATTTAATTTAAATATAATATTTGATGTAAGCTTATTTATGACCTTTCAGTAAAGTACCCTTTTCGGCTCACCAATTTTAACCAAAATCTAGTAAATACGTTCATATCGATATAAAAGTCCTATTTACCAAATTTGAAATGTTTTACATTATATTTTCATATAATTTTTGATAAAAGTCTAATATGACCTTCAAGTAAAGTACCACTTCCGGTTTTCCAATTTAGACCAAAATCTAGAATGTTATTTAAATTAATATATAAATTATAAATACTAAATTTGAGAAGTTTTCATAGTATTTTAATATCATTTTTGATAAAAATCAATTATGACCTTCAAGTAAAGTACCACTTCCGGTGATCAAGCAGTGATTAAATGATTAGGAATGATAAGAAGAAATAGTTCCGTCTTCTTTTACTCACATTATGTTAAAACTTAAACAAAAAAAAAAATATCTGTTCTGCACAACACATGACTTCCTTGTACGCCTATTAAAGTATAAATCGGTGGCTCAAAAAGATAACCGGTAGAAAAATATCGATATATCGAAAGGAAATGAATGAAAAAGCAAAGAAACCGTGCATTAAATGAGTATAACGTTAAAATGTGATGAAGGTTATGAAATAATATAATTATTATTTATAGAACAATATTTTTATTATCCATGAATCATTGTAAAAAAAGATAGAAAAGAATAATACTTTAGTAAAAAAAATAAGTATTATAATACATTTTTATCTTGAAGGCTTTTTGCCATATTTCATATATTATTATATTATTCTATAAATTAAAAAAAAAAAAAACTTGTTTTATTTTTCTAAAAAATAAAAGTATTCTCAAAACATTTATATAAAAACATGTAACTCATCTGATATATATCTTAGTACAATCACCATTTATATTATTACCTGTTTGTCTTTACATAGAATTAATTAACAGTATATGTTTTTCAATCTTATCTACTAATTATTGTTTGGCAACTAAATATTACTTATTCTCATATTTACGCCATTATATTTATAAATTAACTTGTGCTATATTTTAACCAATGATTATCTGCAACAATTTATTTATATTTATAGCATTTTCTATTTTATTTCAATTTGGTGAGATTGATCCATATTATTTTTTGTTTTGGTAATCATAAACTCTTGAGTTTATTTGAAGGGTAAGGAGAAAAGACCTGGATTCTATTTCATAATAAAGTACGAAAGTACAATTGCGAGTAGACCTATGATTTACCATGCATATGACACCACACTGTGAAATGTTGAAACACAATAAAATTTAAAACTAGTTAGCATCTACCTAATATACTTCGATTCCTATTCTTGAATATTCTTCAACATCCCGTGCAGTCACCATATCTGGAGCACTTGTGTGTTCACTCGATATAACGCTGATATGAGGCCGAAGTTCTAGGAAACGTTGGACCATGTAATATTTGCTGTTCCATCTGGTAGGAACATATGAAATTAGCTTGCATTTAGTGCCACCTTCAGTGGCTTAACAGTAGCAAACCAAGTTGTAATGCTACGAAGCTTTCTAAATAATTCTTCCAACTAGTCTTTTCGCACACTAGATTTAACAAGTGAGCAAAACAGTGTATATGTTTGGCCTGTGAGAACGCATCCACTGCCTTCACAATGTTTGCCCCATTGTCAGTGACAATAGTTGTTTACTTTTTCATTTGAGATGTTAAAACGTCCGCACATATCTTCCAAAACAAGAGATATGTATTGGGATGTATGCCAGTCTGTGAGTTCTCGAAGTTCCAGGAACACAGGACATTTCATCATTTGTTTCTAAAATAAAATGAACAGTGACACCAATTAAACTTTTCCTCTGGTGGGACTCCGTTCAAATGCCACAAGTCAATGTCACTGAATTTACTTCATTCAAACGTTTTTGAATAAGAGAGCGCAGTTCTCAGTATTTTTCATTCAATAATTTTTTTAATTTATTTCTAGAAGGTGCCTTATATAAAGGGGCTAGAATTTTAACCAAGCTGAGAAAACCTTCCTTTTCAACTGTATAGAATGGCAGAGTATCCTTACAGATAAAATATAAAATAGCATCATTAATTTTTCTTCGTCGTTCGTCTCCCTCCTCAAATGATGCGATATTTTGGAAGCTCTTATGTCAGAAGCTTTTGACGGAGGAATTATTTCATTTGCTTCATTTAGAAGTAAATGGTGTTGCAGAAAAACCTGACCATGATGGAGACGAAAAAACGTGCGAATGGAAAGATTTGAGGTGTGACTGCAGGTTTGTTGTGTTTCCCGATGTCCGAAATATTTTGTGACAATATTTGCACTCCGCACTTCTACTGTCTCTCCATTTAAAATGTTTCCACACTTCACTTTTTGGTGGCGACATTTTAGTTTCTATTTTCACTTTAATCACCACACTAACAAAAGCAATGAACAACAGGTTAGTGATCGTTAGTGACGCCTATGAGTTAAAACAGTAAGGATGTTGCATCAGCTCAAAGACAGCGTCATAGATTGATTAAATAATAAGCTATAATGTTAAGTGCAGCTCACGGATAACATTAAAAATATGATAAAGAATAAAAGAAATTTCTAATTAAAATAAAGTTTATAATATCAATATTACCGATATATCGGTGTAAAATATCGATATCATCGATATATCGGGTGTTAGGATAACGAAATAATATATCGGTTTTTCAAATACGATATATCCATCGCGATTCGATATTCCAACCCTAGTACAGACGCCACGACGAAACTAGTCAAAATGGATTCAGTGATGGTCAAAATGGATATTTCCGTTGAAATCTTAAAACCCAAAATTTGCGCGATTAAAATACTTCCTTTACTTCGTATAAGGAAGTAAAAAATTAAATGAAAAACCGATTATCGGTCATAACCGACATTTTATTGTGATCACTATCAAACACGACACGAAGGGGATAAATGATCTCTCTTATGTATGGTGATGTCATCAACTAACACTCAAAATTGTCCAAATTTACTCGCTTTGTGTACTTCCGCCTTAAATCCAATACAAACAATTAATTTTTGTAATCTTTAATGGCACATTTTATCTGTTAAATTATATCAATTCTTGCTTCCTTTCATTTATAGAAGCGGGGCTATGAGTGTTTAAAAATGGTTCCGAAAGCTTTCCGACGCTTTTCAGTCCTTACATTCCGAAATATACGTTAAAAAATTAATTGATGTGCATTCGTTTCTCACCAATGTCATTCCCATATTTATATTCACTTTGTTGCGTGGTCATTTCTTTAACAAAATGGTGTCTAAAGTATAAAAACGGCAACTTATAATTGAATTTTGAACTTCGAAAAGTGCTCATCTTCCAAAATTAAAACCTTGATTAAATTGGAAAAATAGAAACTGGTATTATCCTCGCTAAGTCTTTTATACATTTACTCTTTGTCAAGAAAAGATGACTGACTCTTTCATGATTGTCTTGCATTATTATTATGATAGGGAGGACATCGATTTATCGATGTTAGAATCAATGATTTTAAACATGAGCGTATTTTTAGATTTTCAGCGTCCGAAATTTGAAATAACAATATTTTCAGAAATTATAAAATTCGTCTATATTTTTCTAACTGGGGATTCCTTAAGATAATCAGAAAATAAAGAAATCAGAGAAAAAAAAATACAAAGATAATTCTTACTATTTCTTTTTCTTATCTTACTATGTCTTCGAAATTGAAACAACAGTTTATTCAAATATTTACATGTTCCATGCACTTAGGCATTACATAAAATGAAGTCGCATATTAAAATTTTATTACATGGGTAAACAAATTATGATTAGACAATTCTGTGTTGTTTGAGTAAAGAGATACAAGTTGTTTTTGTTTTTTTACAACGGATTTACGTCATATATTGAACTATATCTTGAAGAGGATACATGTAAATCAATGAAACAATATTCTCATTGACTTACATATTTTTTCTTGAAAGTAATGTTAATTGTAAACAGACAAAATATACCTTAAACCTCTTTACTCAAAAAACGCAGAGTATTTTATAAATTAAATTATAGTACAGTGTATTAAAAATATCTGATGTGGACAACACATGACTTCCTTGTACGTCTATTAAACTATAAATCGGTGGCTCAAAAAGTGATCCTGAATTTGATTGCTAGTTTCCGAAGATTACAGTATCTCAAAAACGACACTCGGCGTCCCGACATCCATCTAGTGACAAACACAAATGGGGAGGAAAACCAGTATTTTACACTCAATTTTAACACTTAAAACAAGTAATATAAATGTTTAATTGGATTGGAAACCAAATTGCGTTTGTAACCTTTATTACCGAAACATATGATTTCTGTATTTAATTTAAATATAATTTTTGATATAAGTTTATTATGACCTTCAAGTAAAGTAACCTTCTTGGCTCACCAATTTTAACCAAAATATTGTAAATACATTCATATCAATATAAAAGTATTATTTACCAAATTTGAGATGTTTTACATTATATTTTAATATAATTTTTGATGAAAGTCTAATATGACCTTCAAGTAAAGTACCGCTTCCGGTTTTCCAATTTAGACCAAAATCTAGTATGTTATTTAAATCAATATATAAGTTATAAATACTAAATTTGAGAAGTTGCATGGTATTTTAATGTAATTTTTGATAGAAATCAATTATGACCTTCAAGTAAAGTATCACTTCCGGTGATAAAACAGTGCCAAAAAAGGGAGGTTCACAGCTAGATTTTACGGCAATCCTAAATACAAAATTTCAACTTTCTACGGCTAACCGTTTTTGAGTTATGCGAGATAGTAACGTACGTACGTACAGACGCCACGACGAAACGAGTCAAAATGGATATTTTCATTGAAATCTGAAAACCGAAAATTTTCGCGATTACAATACTTCCTTTACTTCGTACAAGGAAGTAAAAACGAATAAAATAAGAAAGATAAATTAAAAATTATTATTTTAGTGAAATAAATCAACTGATAACAAATAAAATAGTAGTATCTAATACATGAGAATTAGGGATGGGAATAACCGGCCGGTTTAACTGAAAACTTGTTTTTCCACTTCGGTTAACCGTTTTTTTTTTCGGTTTGTTTTCGCCCCTGTTAAAACCGGTTATTTATATTAATAATCCAGTAACCTGACAAAAAAACGGCTTTATTTTTCAACTATTAATTGTTATCAAAGCCGTGTTATGTTGTAAAGATATCACGTTTTGAATTGAATGATTGTAATACTGTGGTAAAATTAAAATTGTAATTCTCAACAACGAAATTATCTTAAGTGTAAAAAAAAAATAAATATCAGTTATTTAAACCAATTTTTTTCTCTAAAACAAAAAAAATATTGTTCCTTTTAAAAAAAAAAACTGGAAACTGCTTATTTCAATAACCGGTCATTTTGGACAGAAAAAACTTGCCAGTTAAACTGATGGAGTGAAAAATCAGATTAACCGATAACCGGTTATTTTCCCAATAACCGTCCCCTCTCCCCTAGTAGGTATGGCAGACTCTAATGATTTTGAAACATATATGTTTTCATTAAAACTACTGATATTTTTAAACCTATTTATCGATAACATCGATTTACTACTTTCGGTGTGTTTAAATATCGATTTTTTAAGTTCTAATTTTTTTGGTCAGTACTATCTACGTTTGAAACAAAATAAAAAAATCTTCCTTTTGTCGAGGTACCTATTATCAAATCATATAAAAAAATTAAAAAAATGAAAAAAAATTTAAGCCGAGAAAGCTATGGGCATTATTATCATGCAATACTTTCCTCGGTCTCTGCTCATAATATTTATAAGGAGCGAATTTGCTCAGAAAAAAATCTTAAAACTATATGAAATGTAGTAACGTTCATGTTGGAGCTATTTATTTTGATTGGAAAAAAAAAAGTTTAGTGGCAAAAATGTTTCCAAAGCATAGGTTTTTGAACCAAAACATTAAAACTTTGGAATAATAGTTATTAAACTTATATGTTGCTGAATACATTAGATTTTTTTTTGTATAATTTTAATATTTATTTTTAAAAATAAGTTCCTTCTTTTGATTGGAAATTATTAAATAACTTGTAAAAAATTACACTTATTCTTTCTTTTTGTTTTGGTATTCAATGAATTTTTTTGCTTAACAAGGCCTTTGGTCACTTAGGGTGACCTCAATTTCAAAATCTCCTGTGATTTTTTCATATTTTCCTTCAGTTTAGTTTTGGTTATTACATAATTATGAACTGAAGAAATGTTTGGATGTGTTATATAATAGTCTTATAAAAATAAATAATACTTTTTTTTTTTTTTAGATAGTTTCAGTAATTTGGAGGTACGAGGCAATACAAACTAAGGTTGTGGTTACAACTGACCACCATTGCATTCAATGCGTCAACCATTATGATGGTCTAAACTTATTTATACATTTATTGTCTCTTTGGCTCGATTTACTTTTTACTACTAAGGGACGGGTGTCAAACACAGGCTTGCGGGCCTCGTTCGGCCCCCGAGGTAGTATTTTGTGGCCCACAATGATTTGAAATAAAGTTTTAAAAAAATACAATAATAAACCAATATTATCTATAATTATCCTAAATTCGCTAAATTACATAATATGTTTTAATATCCTATAGTATAGTTTTAAGGATAAGTATGAAAATTAGATAAAAAATTTTGCTAAAAATTACCAAAAATATTTGGAAACCAACTTCTTTTTTTCGTACGAAATCAGGAGGGGGAGCAGAGGGAATACATCCCTCTCTCTGCGTACGCCAATCATTTTCGATCCTTTTTCGTCGTATTTTCGCCGAGACTATTCCACTGTATCTATCGGAGGCCATCGGAGAGGGATGGAGGTGCATTGTACGTCCGTTTCATAACCCCTGGAACACAATTATGGGGATTTCGGGGATGTATGATAATATATATATATATATTTTTTGTTATTTAAGAGTAAAAATCTTTCATAAGACGATGTGTGACTAAAAGTCCACAACAGTGTAATATTCCTACTCACTAAAAAAAACGTTTTTACTTCCTTGTACTAGGTAAAGGAAGTATTGTAATCGCGAAAATTTGTCGGTTTTCAGATTTCAACTGAAATATCCATTTTGACTATTTTCGTCGTGACGTCTGTACGTACGTTCGTACGTATCTCGCATAACTCAAAAATGGTTATCCGCAGAAGATTGAAATATTGTATTTGGGATTGTGGTAAAATCTAGTTGTGAACCTCCCTTTTTGGTCACATCTTGACCACCGGAAGTTGTACTTTATTTGAAGGTCATATTACACTTTCAACAAAAATTATAATGTAAAACATCTCAAATAGGATATCAATATAAATAATATCATTGAATTTGGTTAAAATTGGTGAGCCAAAAGGAGTACTTTATTTGAAAGCCATAATAAACTTAAAACAAAAATTATATTAAAATTAAATACAGAGATCATATGGTTCGGTAACAAAGGTTACAAACGCGATTTTTTCCATTCTAATTAAACATTTTGATTACTTGTTTTAAATGTTAAAATTGAGTGTAAAATACTTGTTTTCCTCCCTATTTGTGAGATGAACAAGTATGCAGCAGGAGAATAAGATATAAGCTAAGAGGGTTCCTGATCAAAACGTGGACAACATGTACAAATAAAAATACAATATATGCGCGTGTGTGTATTATGCGCGCGCGTGAGCATGCAGGGTTGTTTTCTATGCAGAGTAAAACTATAAAAGTGGAGATCAGTTTCTATATGTTTACCGTTTTTTAAGATTTTTCGCACCTCTGCAGCAACTGAATAGAGTTTGAGGGTTGAAATTTATATGCGGATAGAGTTGGGGTTAGAAAAATGCCTTTTGGGGGTCTTAATTTTTTTCTCCCGTCTTCACCATTTTGATATTTTCAATTTTATATTCTCTACTGCACATGTTTCTTTTGTTTTGTTTTTGTTAATTAAATGTTCATCTCTGATTTATCTTGTACTGTGTTGTTTAAGTTTGCTTTTAATCATTAATTCGACCTGCTCTATCAAATAGTTTTGGAATCTTCCATGAATATCCTAATAGCTCTGCATTTTTATTTTATTATTATTATTTATGTATTTTTTTTTTTGTAGATAAGCTAGAGTTGAGCTACGCTTTGGGCCATTTCGTCCCATTCTTGCTCCTGGTGCTCATCAACTCCTCCAACTCCATTCTTGTTCGAGGAGTTTACATTGATGGAGAAGAGGCTGGTGCCCAGTGTGTTGACTTCCCCTGCTACTACCTCAGGCTTATCTTCCAGGTATTATGCCAATATAAACTGATTGTAGCTATCATAATTTTAGTGGTTTGTAAATAGCTATGAAGAGTGAGAAAACATAATTTATAAATGAGATATAATTAGTTGATTAGAACTATGAAATAGAGCATTCATTAAATGATTGCATAGCACTAAGTGCATATAGACAACTATCTTACATCTCGAGAAGTTCAAGATTAGAAATGTCAAAAATTAATTTTCTAATTTTAAAAAAATTTCTAAAAATCTCAATTTCAATTTTTTCATAAGGGTATATATGAATTTTAAAATGATTATATTTCAGGAATTTATTATTATCCTTATATACTTCATAAATTTTATTCAACCATTTATAATAAAGTTTCGGGCTTATCTTTGTCCATTTTCAAGTTATCTACCATAAGATATTACACATCAATTATAAACCATACAAACATTCATAACCACAAAATCAATATTAAATATACATATGTAATCAATAAATAAAAACATTCTATATACAATTACAACTTTTAAATTACTCATGTCTCCATAAAGTAATGTCTGAAAGAGAATTTTTCAAATCACTAATCAAATGTTATAAATTTACAATATTTTATCTATTAATATAAATTTTTTAGCTTTATCCGCCACTTTTACATAACATTATTATTTTATTATTATTTATTTATTACATACATATATTTAATTTTGTGGTTAAGATAAGCCCGAAACGTTACAAATTGTTACATGAAATTGATGAAGTATATAAGCAATAATAATTTCCTGAAATATAATCATTTTAAATGTCACAAATTAATTTCAACTTAAATGTAAATAGCATAATAAAGTAGATAACATTCAACAGATTCTGCCCAGCTCAGAAAAAGCCTAAAAATATGGATTATTGAAAAAAAAAAAAAAAACCCAACTTACTGCACTAAGTATTTAAATTATGATTTACAATATCATAAAAAACCGCTATTCACAGTATCACAGTATCATTAATATATAGCTCGCAATTAAAAAAATTAGCACAGATTTTATCAATAATTTAATTTTAGTCAAAACCATAGACCCAGTGCTGTTATTTACTCTAGAAAAATGGCATAACTTGAAAGGGTGCAGTGGTTCCGGGCACCCAGACAAAAAAAAAGGGGCATATATTTATTTTTTGGGCGCCAAAAAAAAAAATAAAAATATCAAAGGGAAGATTAAATTCCAATTTTATGAAGTTTACTGAAAGAAAATTTATTGTTTAATGAAGATAAAAAAGGGAATGCGGTAGTAAAGGGAATCTTATGACCTAATGTTTTTATCACACCGTGTTATAATTACTTGCGTAAGACCGAGTAATTATAACAATATAGGAAACTACCTATGATGACTACTTTCCCTCTCACCAACAATATTCCTTTCCCGTTTGTCTCTACTCTAACACAGCTGTTTCTAAACTACTTTTGTCTTATACTATACTCTTTAATCAGTTAAATATACTTAGAAAAAAACGTTTCTAAAATATTACGTTCAACTTTACCATCGGGACCCCTTATCACTGGTTCCTCCCGAACTTATCCGAAGGTCGCCGCACTACCACTCTCCAGTGCCGTTTGTGCTAACTGCTTTAATTAGATATTTAAAATCATTAGTGCTGTCCACTTCGTCCAAGAGAAAAAAAAACACCAACACAACAGATCCTTTTCAGTTGAGGTCGGGACCTTACAGTAATTTCAGTCATTACTGCTGTAATTAGATCACAGCTGTCGACTTCCGCTCGCTACGCTCGCTCTAGAGATATACAAACCCTCAAAAGTTCCTTTTAAGTTGAGGTCGGGTCCTTACCCTATTTTAAATTATTGCTGCTTTAAATGATTACTGCAACTTCCTCAAACCACTGGAAGTCGATAGCACTAATAATTTTAAATAATATATATAATTAAAGCGGTAATAATTCCAATAAATACGAATTTTAGAATTGAATAAAAAGCAGTTAGTTAGCACAAATGGCGCTAGAGAGTGGTAGTGCGGCTATCTTCGGTGCGAGCCACTGATAATGCGTCCTGTTTGTAAAGTTGGACCAAATATTACAGTGATTTTTAGATTTTCATCCAGCCTTATACTCCGTTGTACTCTTTAATCTGTGTTTTTATGTCTGTCACAATGCTTTACCAAAATGCTCATAGTTTACATTTATAAATGTCAGGGGAACGCACTTTTCCATTGTTTGTACTCAAGCGCAAAAATTCAGTTACGCCACTGCTCAAGAATAATCAAAATTACAGATTATCACTTCTCTCTCTATATATATATACGGTAGTATAGATACCTTTTCCAGCTCTCAAGAGCGATGGATTTTAATGAGTGAGGTGTCAAAAGAATGGGAATTTTACGCAGAAATGACGAATTCTAATTTCAATTGTAAAATTCTTCCTAAGGCTTAACTAAAAGTGATGGAAAACTTGGAGGTTTCAAAATTCTTAAAGTGGTGAGTCTGTGGATTGAGCCAGAACGGGGCGGGTTTTTTAAGGATTTCGACACGGGTATTTAGATCGTATGCGTTTAATTAAAATGTATTAGGCCAAAGTTTTAAAGCTCTAAAACTTACCGTTTTTGAGATAACGCCAGATATAGAACCACACGGCCATCTTGCGTAGGTGGCGTTGCTATGGCAACTTTATACCTGAAAAAGGAAGTTGAAACTGTATACAAAAATTTCTTAATAAGTGTGAAAACATTGCTTTGTAAATAAAATTTTGTTTTTAGTTTTCTATGAATGATAGAGGAGATTACATATTTCTTTTCATGTAGGGACATTGTTAAATATGAATACTACACATAGAAAATGCTATAGCTGAGTCTTATTTGCTTAACTGTTAAATGAAGGAATATTTTCCATTGGGGCAAGCTAATTACTTATAAAGTATAAACTGTTTCTTCAACATAGTCATTATAAACCTTGTAGCTTCACTAAACGTGAACATTAAATAAACTTACTTGGTAATATTATATTGTTTATACGAATAAACATGTTTCCCTAATATCGCTTATACTTTGAATGCATAAGGGAGAAGAAAGATATATATCTAATGTGAGAGTTCTCTGACTTACTTAATTAATTACTTATTAAGTATAAACTTTTACTTCAACATAGTCATTATAAACTATGTAGCTTCACTAAATGTGAATGTTAAATCAACTTTCTTGGTAATATTAGATTGTTTTTATGAATAAACATGTTTCCTTAACATTACTTATACATCGAATGCATTAGGGAGAAGAAAGATAGATACAATGGGAGAGTTCTGGCTCTTGTATACTACTTCCCCTAAATTCTGTATTCAATCCACCAAACATATTTTTCTTGGCCTAGAACTTTATTAGTATTAACAAATATATAGATGTATTATTATTGAGTATTAAAGGGGAATATTAAAAAAGATACATGTATTAGTAGAAATAATATTATATGTGATACTTGAATATATTAATATATATTCTTTATATTTATAATATGTATATATTAATATTAATTAATATATACATATTATAAATGCAAAGAATATTTTTCATTTTATTTTATCTTTATTTTCAGTCCAAGAGGAAGGAAAAAATTATAAGAGAAGCTGAAAAGAGAGCAGAAGAAAAGGATGAACAAAGGCTCAGCGAGGGAGAAGTTCTAATCCAAGTTGGAGTCAATCCAGTTGATCCTAATTGGAAAAACATAAGTATTAATAACTTCTGTTCTCCTGAATTGAACGTACACTGAACTTCAGCGCCCAGAGTATTGGTTATTCAAGGAAGACACTAATGTCTTAAGGAATTTAAAGTGTGAAGATGCATAATTCATGAAGAAGAGTTCAAGTAAAAATCAACGAGACACATTACATATCATGCGTCTTTGATGAACAATTATTTTGCTGTTTATTTACACCCACAGTTTTGTAAGTTCAATTACAATATGAGCAGGATGTCTTGCCTACGAGAGATTATATATTAACATTTTTTTTTAAGAATCTAGTCGAGTGTTTCAAAATGAAGAAAAATCACTACCAATAATTTACTAAAAGAGAAATCTCCCAAAAATGGATACTTGTGGTGAACTTATTATTATATATATAGTCTCCTACTGAGTGGTGGCACTGGCCAAGAAAAATAAAAAATAAAAATGTAATAGGAGGGGTGAGATTTAATGTGAAATCTAAAATAATTTAATTGATACAAAAAATCTATTTCTAATTTGGCTGTTAGATAAAAAAATGAATATTCAATATTAGTTGAACCCATTTTTTTGGCCACATGTTATGTTTTTTAATTAATTTCAGACTCAGGAATATTTTGTGCTCTTCTACAAGAAAATCATTCAAATACAGTGTCATCAAAAGCTTTTTCCTCCAGCTATATAGATTTTATTTTTTATAAATCTCTTATTAGGTTTCATTATTTCAACAACTTATTTGGAATCATTGTTTCTCAAATTTTTTCTTTAAAAAAAATTTATAATTTCTTATATTTTATTCCCAGTTATACATCTATACAGCAATAGAGTTTAAACAATAGGGAATGTCATGTTGATCTGAAAAGAAAGGAAAATAGAGTGGAGGTAACGACCGTCAAATAACATATGATCATGAGTGTGTACGTTACAGAGAATATTAACTGATGTTACGGTTATACTTGCACCACGTAACAGCTTTGCTTTGGTAAAAAAATGAATTGTCCTCTGATTAGAAGTATCCATTAATGGAAGTTTCACTGCACATCTAATTCTTATTAATAATAAGCTCTCTTAAGAGCTTAATTTTACTCTTGATTCATGATATTATCATACTAATCAATTTATTGTTATTTCCTATAAAATAACACTTCATTTCATATAAAAATTCCACAGGTATATACCTATAATTCATCTGTTTATTAATTCTTTTTATTATTCCACATCATTCATTTTGGACTGATTATTAAATCAAGAGACTGAATCTTTACTAACATTTTCATAATAGCATTCCTTCTTTTTATTCTAAAACTTTTTATTCTATTCTAAAATCTGATAAGAAAATAAATTATTACAAGTTTTAATATAACTAAGAAAGTTTTCTATGTTTTATTTATTTTTTATTTTTATGCCCGAGTGTTGTATATATATTTTATGAATGAAAGCAAGTTCAGTTGCATTGTATATTTTATGTATTTATGTACATAAAAATACTTTTGAGGATAAGAATAAATTATATGCTAACTATGTAAATAATAAAATTGATTATTTTAATTTATAATGTGATGAATAAACAAATAAATATAGACTATGATATTATAGATTCATTAAATTACCATGATAACCATAACTATCCTACCAATGATAAAAGTTGAAAATGTCTATTTTAATTTATTTTATTTTTTGAATAAATTATTATTTTTTTAAATTTATTTACACATGAATAACCTAGAATTGTCTTGAGTATTTATATCATTAAATTATGCAATCATTCAAAACCTTTAATTTTACTTTCCAATTTAATTAATTAATTAATTATCCTTTGATAATTGTTTATTAATTTTATTTTTAAAAATTCATGTACTGTATAATAAGAATATGTTAGCTTGGTATTTAATTTTTTCTTTGTTGGTAATATTAATAAAAAGACCATAATGGTTTAGTAATTAATCTCTTACTAATTACTCATTAATTTGTTAATTTTCATTTATATCAGAATAATAAATTGTAAACATGATCCATTGCTTGCTTAAACACTTGCCTTGATGTAGAAGTAAATTCATTTTCAAATCAAAGAAGTCTTGAGTTTCTGAGGAAATAATTTTAAATAAAAGCATTTTTATTACTATTATTACAGGATTATAAGCCTGCTTCCAACTTCTTTTCCTTAGAGATTTTTATTTTTTTACCAAGTATTTAGAAAAGTTCATAATAGTAATTTTATCGAAACTCTTTCCTTTTTTCATGCTCTCATAATTTATATAAATAAATAAATGGGCTCTTAGCTCGATATTGTATTTGCATTTACAAGCAGTTGCTTATAATACTTTTCAATAAATACTATTAATTTAAGAAAGATTTTTTTTATGCAAAAAAAAATTCATAAAATTTTTATTTTGTTGATAATTATGGAAGAAATTTTTGTTAATTTTAATTTGGTTGTATTCATGAAGTAATTTTCTTCCTTTATTAATGATATTCAGAGCAAGTTGTACACATTTTTTATTATTATTTTTTTTAAATAATAGTTACTAATACAAAACAAAAAAAAAATTAGACTGTATGGATGAAATGACAAAAAAAGAGTGGAGAAAGAAAAATTAGGATAATAGTGAATAATTCATAAGGTAAAGAAAAGCAACTAATTGTTAATAGTTAAAAATGTTTATACAATTAATATGTGAATAATTATTTGTGCACAGTGTTTTGTTATTTTTTATAGTGTTTTAGTTATTTATAATATGAATTTGCAATGTTGTTCTGTAATTTTAGAGTGTTTATCATGAAAATGGGCAAATTCCCTGAAATGTCGAACAATATGTTTTAAAAAAGAAATATAATAACATTTTTAAATAAAACAGAAAATTAAAGGAAAAAATGACTTCATGAATACTACCCAAAATTAAATTCCATACAATTTAATTAAAACAATAATTTATTTTTTATTTATTTCAAGTTTTGTGTTTCCTAACTATTTATAAGTTTTATTTCTTTTTTTAGTTTTTGGGAGATGAGCATGGGCTCAGTTTTATTCGCATCATCTATTGTCTGCTATTTGTCATATTAAAGTCTGCTTTGTTTGTAATCATCCGAAAATAACCTAATTATAATTGTTATATATTTTTCCGAAACTATTTAAATTTATATTGGAAAAAAAAAAAATATTTTAAAAATATCTCTTGTTTCTTTCTTGAATAACAATTAGTTTCATTTTATTTTAACAGCCTTATCCAATGAAAACTTAATATATCTTTTAAAAACTCAATCTAATTATGTCATAGCTTTGAATACATAAGTATAATTACATTCAAGGTATTTATATAAAAATCTAAAGGCTATTGAGACTGCATCTAAGTGTTATGTGAATTGTAATCCAGACACACTCCAACAATTAAAAAAAAAGTAGTTTATCGCTAAAGGGAGAAATATTTTCTTTTATCAGAACACTTCATTAGGGAAATATTGTATACTCTGCAAACAATTCAATTAAATAAATAAACAGGAAAAAAATGTATATACTTTAAAGATTATATTACACTCGAAATTATTTACTTACTATTATAAGATCCTCTGAAGGTATTTTCAGTGTTGGTATCAAAATCAATTTTGGTGGTTTGTTGGTATACCAATTAATTTTGTTCTTCACATCTAAATTAGGTCACAACTAATCTAATTAGTTTCTGCCATTCAGTTCAACTGAAAGCATTGTTCTATTCGCATTTGGGCAATATCCATTTTTATCCTAAAGGCAACCTGTTGATTAACAGTTATTTTGATGTTATATTTATAATTCATTTTCTGAATGGTTCAATTCAATAGATTTAAACAATATTCAGAAGAGGTTGCCATAATAGTACAGTCAATATGCTCCAAAAAAAAAAAAAAAAAAAAAAAAAAAAAAAAAAAAAAAAAAAAAAAAAAAAAAAAAAAAAAAAAAAAAAAAAACAGGCCCAAAAGGGCAAAAAGTATAAATTTTTGTATATGTTATTAGTAAAAAGTTAACAGATGTCCCAAATTTGGGATTTTTGATCCACATCAAAAACTGTCCCACATTGAATAATTTTTTTTTTTGGATTAAAAAAATTATGTTTATTAATTATTTACATTTTCTCAATTTGGATGTACAATATATAATTGATAATAAATATATAATTGTTTTTTCCTCGGTTCCACATATTTTAAAACATCATGTCATTTCATATAAGTAATTATTTTTAATAAAAAAAACCTCTAAGGAATTAAAAAACAATGTAAAATAATGATTTCCTAAAAGCATTGCCAAAAATTATATCTGTTATCCGAGACTTGAGTGTGACTGATGATATTCGAGAATAACATTTCTTTGAACATTTGTTCTATTTGCAAAGCTGAAGTAGCAAAGTTATTTTATGAGTAAAAAATTTTTTTTATTATTGATTCATTGGCCAAAATCGTAAAACAAACCAAGAAAATTTAATACACTTTTAAATTTTATTATCGAAGCAGTTACATCATGCTTCCCTTGTCTTGTTTAACATTTTCTGACAATCTCTCTCTATCTTGCATGAGATTTACTCCATTTTAGTTTTAATAAAAAATGTTAATACATCGTAATCTTTAAAAATATATCTGATATAACATAAATTCCTAAAGCAAATGTCATGCATTTTTAACATTGTTCTAGAACAGTGGATAAGGTATTAGCATATGACGCACATATAGTTCAGTCTTTTACATACATATACATATACATATTTTGTTGGAAAAAAGATTGGGTTCTAATGTCATTGCTTAGTGAAGTGATTTTTTTCTAAAAACTATAAAAATTTTGGTTTTGGTAAAATATCCACTAAACAATGGTACATAGACCTAAAAATTATAGAATGAAATTTAATAATAAATAAGAACTTTTCTAAGTAATTAGCACAAGTTGTACACTATTTAGCAAATAGCTGAAGATTTATGTATTTATTCATTAATTTCTGAGAATAAAAGGTTCACAGAGTTTTTGTTATTTAAATCGACTTTGCATTTTTATTTTGAAAATAAAAGATTCAAATGATGTTCAAGTATGAGAAAAGCATTGTTTATATAAGAGCAGAGTTTGTTATTACTAGAGACCGGATTTGTATGCAAATGCATATTTTTCTGATGCGTTTTTCAACGAAAATGATTGAATATCTTTACAAGTCATTATATTTGGCGCAAATATATTTTTTCTTTTGAGCATATTTTTGCATATTGGAGACCATTCTCAGAACTGTTTGCAGAATTAGTTAAAATTTAAAGACACTTTCAATGAAGTACTTTGTTTTACATTAGTTGCTTCTGATATTCCCTATTTAATCTTCTAAAATCTCAAATCGCAAAAAAAAAAAAAAAAAAAAAAGAAAAGAACAGAAAAGTATTTTATAATTATTTGAACTTTTAAGAATTATTTAGTTATAAACGAATTCTATGCAAAATTTTGTGAATAAAATTTGTTTGTCAATTTACCTGTGTCTTGTTTTATTTATATTGTAAATTAAAATTAAAATTCTTAAAGAAAGCAATTTAGACAATATATAGAGCCTTTGTAGATTTTTTACACATTTCTGACATTTATCATGCATATTTTCCTGCATTTTACTGTATATTTGAGGACTTTTTACTGCATATTTGAGAAGTTTTTACTGCTTATCATAAAGCATATTTTGACGTTCTTTTCTGCCTATAAATCCAGTCATTACTTACAATTACAGAAATTACTTAAGACCGAGAAATATGTTCCTCTTTAAATTTTATTGAGTGCAACTAAAGCCTCGGTTACACGGTGATAGTTTTCTGTCATAGTAATACTTCCATGACAGTAAGATAGTATGGCAGTGCGGAAATGCCCTTCTCTACAATCTGACAGTTGAAAGTCTTGAGTTGAAAGTCTCTACACCCTTGTGAGAGTTGGAAACATGGCGGATGAAGAATAGCTGAGTGCTGAGCATTAGCAATTTTTAGGCCACCAAAAAAACTAAATGGATTTTATTCCTCTTCTATGAATTAAATAACTTTAAAAATGTTGGATATAATCAATTTCTAGTTCAGAAATAATGGAAACATACAGTTGATAAGTAGACAAGGTTAAATTGATAGGTACCAGATATGCATACGATTGAGGCAATTCACTGTCAAGACTTAAATATATGGCAGTTAACATGACAGTAGCTGTCATTGCCGCGACAGGAACTGTAAACTATCACGTAAAACCTGATTGTGTGACAGTACTGTCATGACCGTATATGCATGTTCATTACAACGGGCCTTAAGAAAACATCATATATTTTTTTATACTATGTTCAATAAGAGAATGTTATCATTAATATTTTTAAAAAATCATAGTGGATCAGATTAAATAATAAATTACAAAAATAACAGAAAATTATATTCTGAGACCTGGGTACAACTTTACACTAGGGGCGCGTTAACACTAGTTCCTTCCGAAGTTACCCGAAGGTCGCCGGACTAGCACACTCTAGCGCCATTTGTGCTAACCAACTACTTTGAATTCTATTGTAACATTCGTGTTCATTGAAATTATTACTGCATTAATTACATATTATTTAAAATTATTGGTATTGTCGACTTCCGGTGATCTAGGGAAGTTGTAGTAATAATTTAAAGGAGTGATATTTTAAATTACGGTAAGGACCCGACCTCAAATGAAAAGGAACTTTTGGGGTTTGTTTATCTCTCAAGCGAGCGGAAGTCGACGGCTATGATCTAATTAAAGCAGTAATAATTACGATAAGACCCCGACATCTACTGAAAAGGATCCGTTGCTGTTTTGTTTATTTCTTGGGCGAACGTCATGAGCGGAAGTCGACAGCACTAATAATTTTAGATAATATCTAATTAAAGCAGTAATAATTGCAATGAACACGAATAGTACAATTGAATGCAAAGCAGTTAGTTAGCACAAATGGCGCTAGAGTGTGCTAGTCCGGCGACCTTCGGGTAACTTCGGAAGGAACCAGTAATAACGCACCCCTGGTGTAAAATTGTACCCTGACCTGAATTAATCAAGCTGAATTATAAGATATATTAAGATCCATAAGGATGTGTCCTTCAGGGCAATGGCGGTTCAAAGAGGGTTCACACAAATAATCTTCATAGTAAGACACAAAATATCCGCCACAAGTAAAGAAGCATTCAGTTTTTATTGTTATACTACACCGGCTAAGTCAGTACAAAGCAGACAGTTTCCAAACAACTAAAAGGGCTAATGATATACATTCTCATTTTTATTTGGAACATAAAGAGTACCTAATTTATTTCTTTTAAACAAGTTTATGGATACATTGAAACTATATAACTTCTACATGAATCGGAAATGAATTTAACATTTATGCACTAAATTAGCTGCTGTAAACAGTCTTTTCATCGGAGCGAAGGGCCGGTGTACTAAAAAATTTATGCACACGAATCGATCATAGGCAGACAGTATCCCTTCAATGCGCATCCCTTCCCCTCTCCACCTTTTGGCACACCTCAGAGGCTCACTGCTCAAGCTGTGCTGGTAGCGTCTGTCAGAATTAAATAGATATTTTCTATTTATTTTCACAACTATGAAGTAATTGTGTTTTCCTTTTTATAAAAAAAGGTGCGTGCTCATGTACACAAATGGAATAACCGCCACTGCTTCAGGGGCGGATTAAGTGATAAGCGGCTTCGTAGGGATCCGGATTGCAAAGGGCACCAACACTTAAAATATCTTAACATAAATGTTTGACAAATTACCAAAAAGGTTCAAAAAAGCCTTCATTAAATAATAGAACAAATAAAAAAAAAAAGTTAAATTTATGACCTCTCAACTGAAACTTTTGTTGGGGAGGAGGGAAGAGGATTCGACATTGTTATCCGCCCCTCTTGTCCTTAGTCCCTGAGATCTTAGTAATATACAAGTTCCAAATAAGAAGCCAAGAGTCTCAAAAATAACAGAAAACGAATCACCTGTTAATGTTTCGCCAAATCAGGCATTAGGACAGAAAGATTAATAACAAAATGCAGCACATCTACACTCCAAAAAGACACTGACAAGAGGCAGCACCCCACACCAAGATATGCAGACACATACTGAGGAAAAAGGGAGGTTACACTGTTCAACAATGAAATTTTTTCGACCAGAAAAATAGCATATTCTTATATATTTTCACCTGCTGAGTTCAAAAATCACCATACAAATGACCATTTAGCTATTGTTTTTGAGATACAGTCACATGTAATTTTTATTTTTCGATCCTCTCATTGATCTTCCCCCACTACATATAAAACTCGGTTTGATGAAAATTTTTGTCAAAGGTATGAGCCAAGAAGGAGAAGCCTTTAGATATTTAAGAGACAAATTTTCTACATTAAGTGATGCAAAAGTTAAAGAAGGTGTTTTTGTTGGGCCACAAATTCGACAACTTGTAATTCTGCGTTTGACCGAGCTTTGGAGGGGAAAGATAAGGAAGCTTGGAATGCCTTATTCAAGGCTTTTCGGGGAACAAAGGAGATGACAACTATGAAATACTTCTACGAAAATACCGTCAACTTGGATGCAACATGTCAATTAAAATCCATTTTCTCCATTCCCATCTAGACTTTGTCCCTCCTAATTGTGGAGCTGTCAGTGATGGACACGGAGAACGATTCCATCAGGACATTTCTCTAATGGAACAAAGATATGAGGGCCGTTGGAATGAAGCAATGCTTGCGGATTACTGTTGGTCTGTGTATAGGGATGCTCCGGAACTCACAAAAGATAGGCCAAAAGACAACGAAGTCATGAAACCACCTCACAATGCTCTTCAGATCCAACTTGCCATGTATTTTATAGAATGTAACCGTCATTTAAAAATTTCAAATGGACTTTCAATGTTGTTAGCTGGTGATATGAAATTAGTAATTTTGTCTAAATTTGTTAATATTAAATATTTCGTCCCATCGTAGGCATATAACAGAAACTAGAGCCAATAAAATTTTTTCATTGTCATATTTGTTTTTCTCAACCCAAAATTAATAATATTGGACTCAAGAATTGAAGGAAACATTTAAAAAAAAATATTTTTTTTGTTGCCTAGTGTTACATGACAACAGCTAAAGGTTAAAGGTTAAAATTGCAAACAGCTGATCATAAAAAAATAAATAAAAGGAAACTATTCAAACTAAAAATCTAAAAAAGTACAAAATATCATTAAAAAAAATAATAATAAAAAAAATTAAATAATAGAAAAAGAAGAGATTTAACAAATATAGAGTTTTTTTTATTTTTTTTTTATTTTCCTCTATGCTTCTGTCCTGATGACGCCTGAATCAGCGAAATATCGACAGGTGATTCGTTTTCTGTTATTTTTGAGATTCTTGGCTTCTTGTTTGGAACTTTCCATTTATATCATAAGAATTATTTATGTCTCATTTCGAACATTTGCTCTTGTATATTAATTGTATACAAGTTATAAAACGTGACAACAGAGATTGGTACAAAGTTCATTTCCAATAATATTACAGAGTATGTGTGAAAAAGATGGAAAAAGAAAGTTAGTCCCCAAATAATTTTTTAATAATGAAACCAGCTAGGACTGACGAAGTAAAATTATATAGATGTCGGGAAATGGGAAGAGAATCATGTAATTTAAAAGTAATAAAATATTATTTAAAATAGTAACTAAATATATTGTAGATTAAGGTATTAATATTTGTGTAATTAATAGCTGATGTTATATCATAGAAAGCATATATCCTGATGACGAAGGACTTCGAAACGTCGTAACCTTGTTATATTTTTTTTTTTTTTTTAAATATAAAGTTATAGATCAAAGGGAAAGTGTCATTCACAAATTAATTTATTATGTTATAAAACGTATTTTATCCATTGAACTATACACTTCATAAATGTTGTATGGATCAAAGACTTAGGTTACAAGTGCGGTTCGCTCAGAGAGGCATATTTCGGAAGGAATCACACTTTCGGTTTTCAGCCATCGAGCGTGTCATCTCTAGCAACTGTAATAATAACGATTATAAAATATCTAATGTGGACACACCATGACTTCCTTGTACGCCTGTTAAACTATAAATCGGTGGCTCAGAAAGTGGCTCTGAATTTGGTTACTAGTTTCCGAAGATTGCAGTATTTCAAAAACGACAATCGGCGTGGCGACGTCTATCTATTGACACATACAGAGACACGCACACACAAGCTCTTGTTTCTTGAAGGCTTATTTCGTTTTATCTGTAGTTTACTTTCAGTTGGTAACAAGTTCCCAAAAGATTTCTTAGTGTTCCTTGAAAACATTACAACTGTCTATGTCAGGTAAAGCATTGGGAATTGGTTGTTCCGACATTTTAAGCGGAAGAACCCTCTTAACTTATATCTTATTCTCCTGCTGCAGACTTTTTGATCTCACAAATGGGGAGGAAAAAAAGTATTTTACACTCAATTTTAACACTTAAAACAAGTAATAAAATTGTTTATTAGAGTGAAAAAAAATCGCGTTTATAACCTTTATCACCGAACCATATGATCTCTGTAAATAATGTCGATATACTTTTTGATGTAAGTTTCTTATGACCTTCAAGTAAAGTACCCCTTTCGCATCTTCAATTTCAACCAAAATCTATTATATTACTTATATTGATATAACAGTCTAATTTACCAAATTTGAGATGTTCTACATAATATTTTAATATAATGTTTGATAAAAGTCTAATGTGACCTTCAAGTAAAGTACCACTTCCGGTTTGCCAATTTTAACCAATATTTATTATGTTATATTAGTATGGAAGTCTTAAATACCAAATTTGAGAACTTTTGCATTATATTATATAGTAAAGTAAACTTTCAGATCTTCAATTTCAACCAAAATCTATTATATTACTTATATCGATATAAAAGTCTAATTTACCAAACTTGAGATGTTTTACATTATATAATTTTTGATGAAAGTCTAATATGACCTTTAAGCAAAGTACCAATTTTAACCAAAATTTATTACGTTATTTATAATAACATGCAAGTCTTAAACACAAATTTGAGAAGTTTTGCATTATATTTTAATATAATTTTAATGAAAATCAATAACGACTTTGAAGTAAAGTACTACTTCTGGTAATCATGGAGTGACCAAAAAAGGAAGTTCACAACTAGATTTTTCAGAAATCCTAAATACGAAATTTCAGCTTTCTACGGCTAACCGTTTTTGAGTTATGCGAGATACGAACGTACGTACGTACAGACGTCACGACGAAACTAGTCAAAATGGATTCAGGGATGGTCGAAATGGATATTTCCGTTGAAATATCGAAAATTTTCACGATTACAATACTTCCTTTACTTCGTACAAGGAAGTAAAACATAAAATGAATAACATTGGTATTACTTTTTTAGTTGACTATATGAGTAGGATTGAAGTAAACAAAGAGGGGCTGCTTAATTTATTGATCCTGAGGAAATTGACGGTGTACAAAGAGGAGGTGCCAGTTCCGCAATGCCTGGAGCGAATGGCAAATTTAGAGCTGGCGGAGGAACAATTGTGGCACAAAGGACTCATCAGGGGCCGGACACAACCTGTTAGCCTCCCACGACTGTCTATCGTCGCCTTCACGCTTCATCAGCAGTAAATGAAGTATTAAAATTAGAGTTGAACAGTATAAACCAAAAATTACATAAGTCTTTAACATCTACTTAAAATTAATATTAAGCAACCATCGGGAATAAATTTAACCGCTGATTACACAGGCCAACAAACAAACTTTTTTAACTTTAACACCCGGGGTACCACTAAACCATCAAATTCCTTCCGCATCCAATCCTTTCGATCCAAAATCCTTCGACAAATCCTTAATGCTCCTTATTTTGTCACAAATAAAATTATCCACAAAGACCTCAATATCCCATTGGTTGCAGATTTAGCCCGAAATAGATATTAATTCCAAACTCCTCCTTTAATTCCAAACCCCTTGCCCATACCAACCCTCTTGTTCGTAGCCTTTCATCCCTATGTATTCCTGATAATCCTCTGAGGCGTCTGAAAAGAAGATGGCCACTTAAAATAGTCATTGAAGTGCTACCAATGGGTGGTTCCTTCACAAGTCATTCTCATGTCTTGTACTCTAACTTCACATTTACTTGTTGTATTATGTAATACAGTTGTAAATTTCAATAAATAAATAATAAAAAAAATAAATAAAAAAAAAACCTTTAATAGTTGATCTTTATAGATTTTTATGTGCTGAATCTAAATCTGGCCTTAGTTTTTTTGTATCACCCTTAGTTTTCCAGCAATATGCTTTGTATTATATAGTATAAACCCCTATCTAAACCCCTATACGGTATATGGGGAATTAATGAAACACTATGTTACATCATAAGCATGGTTTGTATTTACAGGATCTACGAGGTTTTTGCGTAGAATGTTCTTCTCACCAGGTTTTAAATACTTTCTGCACCAATTTTGATCCCTAGCCCTACTGTCCCATTCACACAAGAAACATGGAAATTTGGTAAAGCCTCCTTGCTGACCAAGGAGCATGCATGTTATTTTTAAATCGCCACATATCATCCAACCATGAGCAGAATAGCCTATTCGATTTAACACTGTTTCTAGGTTTTCATAGTTTTCTTTATAATCACAATTCTTAAATTGTGGGTGATACAGCTTTTTTAATATCATATTTGGATTCAGTACCGTAAAAACCATAGGAATAAGTTGTTTTCTGTACAAAAGTTTTTTCATCGTTGGCCTGTGTTATCAGTGGAGCAAGGATTAATTAAAGTAAAAACATTGTAAAACTTGAATAATAATAATGCCAAAACGTGCACAAAATGTTCAACGAAAAATAAAATGCTGCCATTTACGTCGTATCTACATATTTCGTTTTCTTTCATAAATTACTATTTTTTCTTCATAAATTAGGTAGGTAGGAGCATTACATGTAAAATGTGAAAACCTCACGAGTTCTTATTGGGGTATTTTTGCTACTTGTCGCACAATCATATGTGATTCACGCACTATGGTTACGCATTTTCTGCCTTAGTGTTTTTATTGCCAACTGATAAATTTCGAATAACGTATCGCATTGTCAAGTGCGACAATGCCAAATTTCTTCCTATATATCGATAACTCAATCCTTGTCGAAAAAGTTGAACCATTTATCTTTGCCGGTAGAACTTAACTCTTTCGATTTACGATCCATTTTGGTGGATCATCATTCGATTCTGATAATTTTTTCCCATTTTGGGTTTATATTTGAATAAGATATAATTAATCAGATGAAAATCACGAGCAGATAACTAGTTAATATCACAACTGTTACAGCATGAATAATTTTTTCGCTTGACCAATTCCCGATATTTTTTTTAATTAGGCTTTGCGGATTTTTGATACCCTTCGTAAAAAATTATCTGGGATGTTTTTTGTTATAATATCAACTATTTAATTTATTTTCAATAAATTATAGAACACATTTTTGTCCGAAAAACTGTTTAGATGCATAATTGTTTTGCCGACTATAGACTGAGTGTAGCACTGTAGAATAAGGGTTGGAACATCGAAAGAAAAATATCGATATTCGATATTTCGATATATCGCGAAACCAAATATCGATATACACCGATAATCGCTAGAAAAATATCGATGTATCGATATATCATAAGAAAATGGACGAAAAAAGCAAAGAAACCGTGCATTAAATGAGTATAACGTTATGAAATTTATAATACTTTGGTAAAAAAAAATAAGTATGTATTATAATGCATTTTATCTTGAAGTTCGTTCGTTCGTTCGTGTTTTATGGCGTAAAACTGCTTTGGTTATCAATGTCATTTATCTTGAAGGTTTTTTTATTATTAATTATGGTTTATTATTATTTATTATTATTTTTATTATTCTATAAATTTTTCAAAATATTTTTATTATTCTACAAATTTTTCAAAAATAAAACCTTGTTTTATTTTTCTATAAAAAATTGTAATTTATGAAGTTTCCATGCATACATTGAGCATTCTCAAAACATTTATTTAAAAACATATAATTCATCTGATATATATTTCAGTAAAATCGCCATTTATATTATTACCTGTTTGTCTTTACATAGGATTAATTAACAGTATATGTGTTTCAATGTTATCTACCCCATTATATTTATAAATTAACATGTGCTATATTTTAACCAATGATTAGAGACAATAATTTAATTACATTAATGGCATTGTCTATTTTATTTCAATTTGGTAAATGATTGATCCATATTATTTTTTGTTTTGATAATCTTAAAATCTTAAGAGAATAATTAAGCTATAATATAAAGTACAGCTCACGGATAAAATCAAAAATAATAAAGAAAGATAAAGAATAAAGAAAATTTCTAATTAAAATAAAATAATAAAGTTTAAAATATCAATATCACCGATATATCGGTGTAAAATATCGATATCATTGATATATCGGGTGTTAGGATATCGATATAATATATCGGTTTTTCAAATCCGATATATCGATATATCGCGTTTCGATATTCCAACCCTACTGTAGAACATGGGTTGGTAAGGATAAACTGGCTTTCCACGAATCTAAAAAGAGCAAAACGAACTTCAATTTTCAGTTTCATCTCCAGAATTTTCCATAAAATTGAATTATATTTAATGTCCTATAGACAGTAACGTATTACGTCGTGAAACTGTCCTATGTAATTTTTGATGTTTATATTTTCAAGCAATTTACAAATATTTATTTTAATTACGGCTAAATGTGTAAATTAATGCAGAAAAAACATAAAACGTGCAATTTATCCAAAATTGTTTAAAATGTGCAATTTCGTGTAAAATAAAAGTTGTATATGTTAATCCGGATGCCTTAATTCGTGTAAATAACTTGTCCCCGATCGATTTCAAGCAACGGAAAAAAAATTGCAATTGCACGAGAATCCGGGCACTAATTATCAGTAAGACATATATATTATCTTTTCAAAAGAAGAGTAAGTTTCTAAACTCGACAATCATCCCATAGATGGAATCCAGAAACAAATTCAATCCATCCGATATAAGACAGCGATATACAACTGATTATTAATTTGCTTAAAGAACAAATCAGGAAAACCGCGATGCTAGATAAAAATACACGTGTTGTTAATAAATACTTAGTCTATAGTAAATAATTGTTCATCATAAAGGTTATTTGCATAGCACTAATTCGCTATCAAGGTTGCGAATTATTGCTAGCATTGTTGCAAAATAAAATTATTCACAACAAATATAATAATAAATGAATTAACCATTGTGTAATGGCGATTCCTGGATACGTGGGCTCACGCAAATAATCTTCATAGGAACCAACTCAAAAATACGACATAAAATAAACATCATCAGTAAAAAAGTCGGGTCTTTTGCAGATTAGCCCCACCAGTTACATTATTTTTAAACAGGAAAAGTATCTGTTATAGAAAAGTATCAGTTATATTTGAATTAATGTGTTATGCAGGTTCGTGTAGAAATGAGGAGGGAATACTCTCCAATTGATGGTTAGAGCATACAAGATCGCCTTTAACCACTTCCATATTATTTATTTATTCCTGGTGTGATGAGCACACTACTGCAAAGTTCTGTCCTAAAGAATTAGGTATGGCAGAACATGCTGTAACGGATTGAAAGAATTATCTGCGGGAGGTTTGTGTAAGCAACGTTCTGAACAATACAATCGGGCGCAGGATCATTTTTATATCCTTGTACGAAGTAAAGGAAGTATTGTAATCGCGAAAATTTTCGGTTTTCAGATTTTAACGGAAATATCCCTTTTGACCATCCCTGAATCCATTTTACTAGTTTCGACGTGCGTCTGTACGTACGTTCGTTCGTATTTCGCATAACTCAAAAACCGTTAGCTGCAGAAAGTTGAAATTTTGTATTAAGGATTGCTGGAAAATCTAATTGTGAACCTCCATTTTTGGTCATTGCTTGATCACCGGAAGTGGTACTTTACTTGAAGGTCATAATTGATTTCCATAAAAAATTATATTAAAATACTATGAAACACTTCTCAAATTTAGTATTTATAACTTATATACTGATTTAAATAACATACTAGATTTTGGTCTAAATTGGAAAAACGGTTGCGGTACTTTGCTCGAAGTTCATTTTAGACTTTCATCAAAAATATATTAAAATATAATGTAAAACATCTCAAATTCGGTAAATAGGACTTTTATATCGATATGAATGTATTTACTATATTTTGGTTAAAATTGGTGAGCCGAAAACGGTACTTTACTTGAAGGTCATAATAAGCTTACATCAAAAATTATATTTAAACTAGTATACCCGAGCGAGAATTCTCGCATTAGATATCTTCTAATCCCTAATTCCAAGTATAAGCGATATTAGGGAAACATATTTATTCGTATAAACAATATAATATTACCAAAATAGTTTATTTAACATATAGATTTGGTGGAGCTACATAGTTTATAATGACTATGTTGAAGTTACAGTTCATACTTAATAAGTAATTAGTCCCCTTGGAAAATCTCTTCAATTAAGCAGTTATACAATTAGATTCAGCTATACCGTTTTCTATATGTAGTATTCATACTTAACAGTTACCTTTAGGGTTGGATATGGAAACAAAATATAATTTTCCACTCATTAAAAGTTTTTGTAAACGGACTCAAATTGATATAAAGTTGCCATGACAACGACACGTACCCAAGATGGCACAGGGCCCCTGCGGACCTATATCGTGCGTTATCTCGAAAACGGTAGGTTTTTAAGCTTTAAAACGCTGGACCATTGCGCTCCGTAAGAGCGTATATGATCTTGATGCCCGCGTCAAAATCTTTAAAACCCAACCTATCCCGTCTCGATCCGCCGACTCTAAGTCGCCAAAGTTTTGAAACCTTCCAGTTTTTTCATCACTTTTATTTAAGCCCTTGTAAGATTTTAAGAAACAAAATTGGAATTCGTCACATCTCCGTGAAATTCCCTTTCTTTTGATACCTCTCCATCAAAATCATCAAAATCCATCGCTCCTGAGAGCCGGAAAAGGGATCTATACTACCGTAATAATATATAGTAGTGATATACCTTTTAATGCAAGTTAATTATGACCTTCAATTAAAGTACTCTTTTCGGCTCTTAAATTTCATCCAATATTTATTATATTATTTATATAATAAATATTGAATACATTAGAACTTTCTATGTTACTATATAAAGCATAGGAAATCGACGGTTTCAACATTTTAAGCGGAAGAACCCGCTTAACTTATATCTTATTCTCCTGCTGCAAACTTGTTCATCTCACAAATGTGGAGGAAAAAAAAAGTATTTTACAGCCAATTTTAACACTTGAAAACAAGGAATAAAAATGTTTAATTGGAGTGGGAAAAATCGCGTTTGTAACCTTCATCATCGAATAATATGATCTCTGTATTTAATTTTAATATAATTTTTGATGATAATCAATTATGACCTTCAAGTAAAGTACCCTTTTCGGCTCATCAATTTTAACCAAAATCTGGTATGTTATTTATATCGATATAAAAGTCTAATTTATTTGACTTTATTTATTTGACCTACAAATTTGAGAGGTTTAACTTTATATTTTAACATAATTTTTTTATGAAAGTTTATTATAACCTTCTATATGACCTTATAAATATTAAATATGAGAAGTTTTGCATTATATTTTAATATAACTTTAGATGAAAGTCTAATGTGACCTTCAAGTAAAGTACCAATTCCTGTTTGTGAATTTCAATCAAAATTTATTATGCTAATTATATTAATACTAGTATACCCGAGCGAGAACTCTCGCATTACATATCTTAATGAATCATTAATGAAATCTAAATATAAGCGATAAACAATATAATATTATCAAGAAAGTTTATTTAACACACACATTTGGTGAAGCTTTATAATAGTTTATAATGATTATGTTCAAGTAATAGTTAATACTTACTAAGTAATTAACTTGCCCTACTGGAAAGTACTCCCTCAGTTTAACATTTAAGAAATAAGACTCTACTATACCACTTTCTGTTTGTAGTATTCTATCATTCATGGAAACATAAAAACAATATTTTATTTACAAAACGTTTTCACAGTTATTAATACGTTTTTGTTAACAGTCTCAACTGGCTTTAAAAGGTATAAAGTTGCCATGACAACGGCACGTAGGCAAGATGGCATGAGACCCGTGCGAACCTATATCATGCGTTATCTCGAAAACGGTCGGTTTTTAAGCTCTAAAACGCTTTGATGCCCGCGTCAAAATCTTTAAAACCCAACTTGTCCCGTCTCGATCCGTCGACTCTTAGTCGTCAAATCTTTGAAACCTCCCTGTTTTTTCATCACTTTTATTTAAGCCCTAGTATGAATTTAAGAAACAAAATTGGAATTCGTCACATCTCCATGAAATTCCCTTTCTTTTGATACCTCATTCATCAAAATCCATCGCTCCTGAGAGCCGGAAAAGGGATCTATACTACCGTAATAATATATAGTAGTGATTAAATACATAAATCATATGTTTCGGTAATAAAGCTTACAAACGCAATTTGGTTTTCAATCCAATTAAACATTTTTATTACTTGTTTTAAGTGTTAAAATTTAGTGTAAAATACTGGTTTTCCTCCCCATTTGTGTGTTTGTGTGTGTGTGTGTCAATAGATGGATGTCGCGACGCCGAGTGTTGTTTTAGATACTGTTATCTTCGGAAACTAGTAACCAAATTCAGGATCAGTTTTTGAGCCACCGATTTATAGTTTAATAGGCGTACAAGGAATTCATATGTTGTCCACATCTGATATTTATTTGGAAAATAAAGAGTAAATTATTTCTTTTAACATGTTAATTGATACAGAGAAAATAAATAACTTATACATAAACTTTTGTACGCTAAATTAGCTGTTGTAAACAAATCCTTACACCCGAGCACCGAGTTGGTTGGTTCACACGTTTAATTTGCACACATTTCATTAATAGCAGATCGTACTCATGCGAAATATAGACCCGACTTCGCCTTATAGCCTGATTTACTGACCAACTCTCGGACCCTTGACCATACGAATTATCGAGATTATATGTATTGTATATACCTATATATTGTATGAAATAATTATATTATTTCATAACCTTCTTCACAGGTTAACATTATATTGATTTGATGCAATTATATTTGCTTTTTCATTTATTTCCTTTCGATATACTGATATTTTTCAGACGATTATCGATGGATATCGATATATGGTTTCGCAATATCACAAAATATCGAATGTCGGTATTTTACTTTCGATGTACCAACCCTACTACAAAACCCTGATGGAAAATCGAGCACGTCCGAAAGGAAACGGATGCGACCGAGCCTCCTTCCACTGAGCCGAAAACCTGTGTTCAACAATACGCTCTGAAATAATGTAATGTAATAATATAAAAGTAGAAATTAACTTAATGATTTATACTTTTATATTATTTAATGGAAACAAAATGTTTCCATGGAAACTAAATGGAATTTCCATTTAAAACAAAACCGAAACTTATACAATACATTTTCAGCTTCAAAAACCAAAACTAAATAGTGTACAGAATTGTGTCGTTCTCAAATTGTTTAAAAACTATTTTATTGTACTTTTGTGAGAGAAGACTTGAAGAAGTCCATTCTGCTGTGTATATTTCGAGTAGTGTTTATGTGAACTCTTTTAAATTATTTTAAAAAGATTATTAATATAGGGTTGTACGCGAAAGTAGTGGAAAGAAACCACACCAGAATTTTTAAATTAAAACCAATCGTTGCCATGGCACTGCCTAGTGACGTATGCTGAACTGACCGCAGTGCATGATGGTCGAGAGAACGAGTTATGAAATATATATATATATATATATATATATATATATATATATATATATATATATATATATATATATATATATATATATATATATATATATATATATCATTTTTTTTGTTGTTTATCACTTGCGGGAGGACAGACAGCCTGAAGTGGGTCAACCTAACCACTCATTGGTAGGAAATATGGTTTCCATATACATATTTATATATGTATATATATATATATATATATATATATATATATATATATATATAAATTATATTATATACATATAAACCACTATTATGTTTTTTAGTAACCAATATCCTTTAATTAACTTGGTTTTAGTTAAAATTTTAATTAATTTAGGCTCATTAAAAAATTATCTGATGTTATGATGCTAACGCCTATAGAAATGACCAAAAATAATGTTTATCTTGTAGCTAATATGTTTCATGATATTAATTTCATTAATATAATACAATTTTTTTAATAAATATTTTATTGATTTATGAATATATGACTTATTATATATAATAAAGAACGAAAGGAAATGGTATGTTAATTATAACTTAATTTAATTAGGGATTGATAAATTATTTGCCACTACTATAATTTTGTTTTTATTGAAAACTTGTTTCGAATGTTATGCAATTATCTTTTGTTCTAAAAACACAAACAAATTCAAAAATAAGCAATTCAAAATATAGTTTGGTATCATACGTGTTAAATTAAATGTAATATAAATGATTGAATTTTTGTGTCCTTTTAGAACTGAAGACGAATGTATAACATTCGAAACTAGTTTTCAATAAAAACAAAATTATAGAAGTGGCAAATAATTTATCAATCCCTAATTAGATTGATCCTTCTATGCCATCATGCGGATGTCAACTGATTATAACTTAATTATCCATAGTTAAAACAGTAAGTTTGGTATGTGAAATATTAATTTTTTAAATATGCTATGGCCTTAGCTTATGACACAATTCACACATTAAAAATAAACACAATTATAATATCGCATTTATCATAAAATAATAAAAGACACAAAGGCTATTTAAACGTCTAGGAATCCGGCGACTGCGCCCTCTGGCCGTCTGAGAATAGACGTCTCTGGTATCAGACGGATTCGAGATGGGACCCGAAGAGGAAGTAGCACCGATTGTGTCCGTAGAGTTCGAGGTCTTCGGCCACGTCCAAGGTTCGTATGCACGTGTGGCAGAATGGAAGCGGTCTGGCCATGGATCTATCATTCATTAACACATATTCAAGCGCATGCGTACTAACATTTTATACAAAAAATTTAAAATATGATCGATATTTACATCTTATTATGTACCTAGATGTTTTGGGATTTTAGAGGGCATTGGCAGAACTCGAAACATCTGTTCTGATGTGATTGGATATTGTGCTTTTTTTTTTTTTTTTATATAGATCTCAGATGTTGCTCAGGTATATTTAGGGAAACATTGCTATAAGGTGAATTGAGAGATTACTAAGCTAATAATATTCAAAGATCTGCAACAATAAGGAAATCAAGAAGCTTTTAATTATTTGTTTTATAACTTGATCAGGAGAAATCCTAATATTTATTTTAGACATATGGATTGAATTCGACGATGCGAAGGCCGGATAATACTCATATACAGTAGATTTTGAGTTAATATAGTATGGATTTCAAGTAATCTACATAATAGGATTTCTTGCTGTAACCATTCCTAATCACTATTCTATGAATAATTCATATGTGCAACTTTCTAATTTTTATATGATCCAAATTAAAAACAAATTCTGAAGTTGATTTCTAACTTCTCAAAGTTTCGCCAAATCCATGCCTACCTCAGGACTATGTATTTTTGTTTTGTTTTATTAAATTAAATATTAGACCTAATCAAATAGTTTGGCAGTTGCTGAATTGGTAACACTAATACCCAATGAGAAACATACAGATTATAGTGCATCTGTATCGCAGAATGGTGTGAGATTTTAAGTAAAAATTTTATTCCTGTAGTTTTACACGAATCTTATGAAACTTTGCCTTGTAAATAAATAACTTGGGCTTTTGTTTTGAAATCTTCGAAAAAATATGTAATTCTAATTTTTTTAAGTTTTTACTTTTATTTTTGTAGGGAACAACCAAATGCGGAATGCTATTACTTAAATATTATTATTGTACCTGAATATATCTATATTAACATACCAAGTCAATGTTGAACTGTTTTGGAGTGATGTACTGTCTCTATTTAGTTAGTATTTGTAGACTGTTGAAATGAGATGTGCGTTCAGTTGTTTCTGCATTGATGTGATCTTGTGTTTTTCATTCCTGATGATACCTGAATCGGCGGAATATTGAATCTACTGCTATTTTAGAGACTTAATACTCGTAGATATCTATAAAAATCAAAATATATAAATATTTATTTGTAAGGCCAGATATTTCGAAAACTATATTAGTACTTTCAGTTTTAATTTTCCAATATTCTCCCAGAATTGAAATTTTCATAAGCAAATTATAATTCGAATCATACATTGTTCCTATTACTGAAAAACTCACCAAACCTGACGTTTATTTTTCTTCAAATTGGACTATACGATAAAGACAAATACTCATAAATATTCATTAAAAAATTCCGAAAGTACCAGAGCAAATTTTAAACATTTGATATTAATAAATATGATCTTATTGCAAAAAGACAGTCATCGAGTTATGCGTCAACAGGGACGATATGCTTATAGCTTATTCTTTCAATCTTCAAGATGAAGATATTCAATATTATAACTGACGAATCATCAATGAAATCGTACACAAGATAATTGTTTCATAGCGGTAACAGTGAAGGAAAAAGTTTTTAATCCTGTGCCACATAAACGTACTACATTTGGAACAGTTCCACAACACTTCCACTCGTAAGTTGGCAAGTAAAGAAGAAAGTTAATTTGTATTTCATTAACCCGAATTCTAATGTCATTTCAACATTGTTTTTGTTAATATAATACAATATAATATAATAGGAATAGCTCTATTTTTGTATGCATTAGTATTTTTGTTCTTTATATTATTTTTTTGCCATATAAGTAATCGATAAAATATTTGATGTGGACAACATATGATTCCTTGTGGAAATGAATTTAAACATGAATAAAAACAATATCTTAATTATAGCGGCTCAAAAAATATCGATATTTCAAAATATCGTTAATTATTTTATCAAATTAAAATAAAAAACACTCTAAACGAATCGGAAGGAGATTAAGAGATAACCTGCTTCTTATTATTTAATGTCTACTGTAAATGAACTTAATAAAAACAATATCTTAATGTTATCGGCAGTGAAATATTGATATTATACAACCAATTTATTACTTATAGCGGCATTAAAATATCGATATTCTAAAAATAATATCTTAATTATATTGTCTCAGAAATATTGATAAATAATATCTGATGTAGACACCCCATGACTTCCTTGTACGGCTATTAAACTACAAATCGGTGGCTCAAAAAGTGAACCTGAACTTGGTTACTAGTTTCCGAAGATTGCAGTACCTCAAAAAAGTATGTCGGTGTTTGTCTGTGCCACGACTATCTCTTAAACGGTGGGACAGATTTTTTTGTTTATTTTTATTGGTTTATCTTCCAATGCCTGTGTGCCAAATCACTCTGTGCGCAATAGCGGCTGCGCAAAATCCGAACATTGTGTTTTTCTATAGACTGCAGCGCAAAAATCTGATGATTTTGATGAAAATTGCCTACCGTCTTCTACTTAAAGATTCTAAACTCCCCATATAAAAGGTACATCCACTAGAAAAAGCAGGACAAAGAATATACCTATTTATTTTGCGCATAACTCGAAAAGTTATAACAAAAAAACGCATCATCTATTTTGTCATTAGGAGAAGGGAAATATGAAAACAGGTTTTTTTGTATTTTAAATGCAGGATTTAATCCTAGTTTTTCAATTCATTTCGGACTATGGTGGATGGCCTATTACGGCCGTATATCCACCAAAGCCGGAAATGAATTGAAAAAACTAGGATTAAACCCTGCATTTTAAATAGAATAAACCCTATCCTCATATATTCCTTCTCCTAAAGACAAAATAGACCCTTCCCAAAAAAGCGGACTATACGAACTAAATTGAAATGATTGTGCAGCCAAATACACGGGAAAAATGGAAGATCACTAAATCAGAGATTAAAGAAACATATACGTGCATATAATAATGAGACAGAGAATTCCAACTTTGAAATTCATTTAAATGAAAAACCCCATAAATTCATCAAAAACTCAGGAGTTAAATTAATACATCACGTTGAAAACAGTCTCAAATTAAATATATATGAAGCACTTGAAATAATAAAATCCTTCAAATCCAATACAGATTTTTGCTTAAATGACCAAATAAATATATCCAATAGTCCAATCTTAAATTTATTCCCATGTTTAACAGAAAAACCCCGGCTCCTAAACCATTTACCTATAAACACACCATCTTTCTTCCATTGCTAGTTCAGTGCGAGAACAAACCAATACAAACTTTTCTGTTTGATATAATCTACTTAAACCTTGGTGAGTACCAACATGTATTTGATTTCTTGTCTTAATTAAATTCATAAATGTTTTATAATGCTAATTTATATTACAGTTAATTTGATATGTATAATAAAATCAAACTTTGAATTGTTCATTTTTGAATTTTTGTGTGTTTTTAGAACTGAAGATGAATGTAACATTCGAAACTAGTTTTCAATAAAAACAAAATTATAGAAGTGGCAAATAATGTATTAATAATAAAGTATTCTGTACATGCTCCGGTTCGCCTTTGTATAGTTTTTTATAACTTGATAACTGTACATCTACCGGAACAACTTCGATGCTCATTTGAAAGATAATTTAAATGTCTACAAAGCTTAACATAAAAAACATAATACTTAATCAGATTTAAATTACCGAAGATACAGCAAACAGTTTTTATTTTGGACTGTCGCCCAATGTTGTAAGAATAGTCGTGTGATTGGACCCACGAGATATTTATAATTGTAATCCTAGTTAAATAGATAAAAACTTAAAAATTAAAAAAAAAAATATTTTATTTTTTAAAACTGTTTTATTCCGGATTTAAACTCATCAAAAGAACCAATAATTCATTTATATAAATGAACTAAAAAAAATTCCTATTTTTGTTATTTCTTTTTTTTTTTATTATTATTCTTACTGCACCACACCCATAGAACTGCCAGAACAATTGCTATGTAATTAATCTAATGAAAATAGACTAGAATGCAGAAATGTTGAAATATTTACCAAGCTAAAGATTTGGCAGTGTTTCTAACGATTGGTTGGAAATAAATCTTTCATCTGATTGTGTTATTTTTAAAATGGTATCCGCTCAACACAAGGGTTGAGTTTTCTAGCTTCTTGCTCTGGGAAATAAAACCCTTTCTTTCTTTTTTTAACTGAAAGCTTCACAAAAGAATGTTTTTTCATTTATGTCATTGGCTGAGTTATTTTGAATCGGGGTGTTTAAAAAGTACTTATCGATACATCGATATTTAAAAAAAAAATATATACCGATATTTTTATCACGATATATCATAATATCGATATTAAAATTTCAGTATCGAAAACGCATATTAAAAAAAAAAAAGAGGAAAAAAAATTCTACAAGTACGGCAGCTTCGATAAACAAAGAACCATAAAAACGTGTTGTGTGGTGTGTTCGTGTTACTATCTATAGTGGCTGCGTTCTTTTAATGGGATTTAGAAAGCGAAATATTGAAATTGATATTGATATCAGTTAACCAAACCGATATCTTGATAATATCGTCATAAAAATATCGTTTATATTTTTATAAAAAAAAAAAAAAGGTCTAAACAAATTGGAGGAAGATTAGGGTATTTGCATCATGCTGGAAATTAATTTAAACATGAATAAAAACAATATCTTAATTGTATCGCCACAAAAATATCGATATTTCAAAATATCGTTAATTATTTTATCAAATCAAAATAAAAAAACATTAAACGAATCCCAAGAAGATTAAGAGATAACCTGCTTATTATTATTTAAAGTCTACTGTAAATGAACTTAATAAAAACAATATCTTAATGTTATCGGCAGAGAAATATCGATATTATACAAACAATTTATTAATTATACCGACATAAAAATATCGATATTCTAAAAATATCTTAATTATATTGTCTCAGAAATATTGATACAAAATATCTGATGTAGATACCCCCATGGCTTCCTTGTACGCCTATTAAACTATACATCGGTGGCTCAAAAAGTGATCCTGAAATTTGGTTACTAGTTTCCGAAGATTCCAGGATCTCAAAAACGACACTCGGCGTCGCGACATCCATCTATTGTCACACACACACACACACCCACAAAAGCTCTTGTTTCTGGAGATCTCATTCCCTTGTTATATTACGTTTTCTTTCAGTAGGTAACAAGTCCCCAAGAGATTTCTTCATATTCCGTGACAACATTAGAACTGACTATTTCACTAGATAAAGCATTGGAAATTGGTAATTTCGACATTTTAAGCGGAAGAACAAATTATATCTTATTCTCTACTGCAGACTTGTTCAGTTCACAAATGGGGAGGAAAAAAAGTATTTTACACTCAATTTTAACACTTAAAACAAGTAATAAAATTGTTAATTAGAGTGGAAAAAAAATCGCGTTTATAACCTTTATCACCGAATCATATGATCTCTGTAAATAATGTCGATATATTTTTTGATGAAAGTTACTTATGACCTTCAAGTAAAGTACTCCTTTCGCATCTTCAATTTCAACCAAAATCTATTATATTACTTATATTTATATAAAAGTCTAATTTACCACATTTGAGATGTTTTACAATATATTTTAAGATAATGTTTGATAAAAGTCTAATGTGACCTTCAAGTAAAGTACCACTTCCGGTTTGCCAACTTTAACCAACATTTATTATGTTATTTATATTAGTATGCAAGTCTTAAATACCAAATTTGAGAAGTTTTGGATTATATTGCAATATTTTTTTTATGAAAATCTATTATGACCTTCAAGTAAAGTACCACTTCCGGTAGTCATGTAGTAACAAAAAAAGGAGGTTCACTACTAGATTTTACAGCAATCCTAAATACAAAATTTTAACTTTCAATGGCTAACCGTTTTTGAGTTATGTGAGATACCAACGTACGCACGAAAACCGAAAATTTTCGCGATTACAATACTTCCTTTACTGCGTACAAGGAAGTAAAAATGCGTTTTCTGCAAAGATAGGGACGATATATGAATCAAGGTGATATTTGTTACTGGATAATTTCAGTCTTGGGAGCATCTTGGTATTATATTGTACTGAACTTTGTTGGTATTGTACTGAAATTGTTTCCAGAATATCTGGGAACAAATATTTACATAGCTTTTATGGAAAGCAAAACTTTTATATATCTGTAATAGGGTTGAGCGTCGATGACCGATGTTTTTGAAATATCGATGTTTTTCATGTCGATGATGGATGTTTTCTAGATTGATGGAAAACAACCAATGTTTTTGCTACATCGATGTTTCTCCCCGACATATCGATATTTTTTTAAATATTTTCAGGATTTTTTATTCATAAATTTTGTTCAATTAATGATGAAATAAAATTTCTCTGAATAGTTCAAATTTTGTTGGCAATTAATAGGCACACATTGGTTCTAAAGTATATTTTTATTTAAGGCAGCCCAATTTCTTAAAACATCGTTAGTTTTAATTGAAATATGTTTTCTCTCAAACTACATCGATGTATTCAGGTCGATATTATCGATGGTTACTGCCGATTTCAACATCGATTTTTATATGTTTATTACATTATGTTACATTTCTCCAACTTCACAGATGAGCAGTTTGAACAGATTTTTTCCTGCGCTTTCTTTGCTTTGCATTCATGATCTTATCTTCTTCAGTCCTGTTGATGCCTGAATTGGCGAAACGTTGACTGTTAGTTATTTTCTGCTATTCAAGAGACTTGTGTGTTTTTGTAATAATCTTCCATTAAATAGCATATTACGTCAAAAACCAATTGGGATTGTTTTGAGATGTTATTCCTTATATTTGGTAAACACATGAGTGAAGTTATTTCGGAGCTGTATTAGAGCAAGTGGCTCACAAGTTAACAAGTCTGCCAATAACGATCTTGGACCCGAGCCAGCCCTCTGATAGGACCTTCTTCTCCAAGGGAACACAAGTCTGTTACGGTAAATAAATACATCTGCTGCAATCGGTTTGTCAATGCCATGTCAATACGATCAGATGTCTGAGTTGCAAAAACAGTTTTTTAAATTAAAAAACAATGAATAATGTTAATAATGTTACAGTATATAAGAATATCTGACTAATATGGTGATTTTGCATAATTTTCGATTATAATTATATATAAATACTAGTATACCCAGCCGAGGACTCTCACATTAGATATCAATCCTTCTAATCCCTTGTGCATTAGAAGTATAAGCGATATTAGGGAAACATATTTATTCGTGTACACAATATAAGATTAACAAAAAAGTTTATTCAACACACGCATTTAGTGAAGCTACATAGTTTGTAATAACTATGTTGAAATTACAGTTCATACTTAATAAGTAATTAGCTTACACCACTTGAAAACATCTCTTCAATTTAGCAGTTAAGCAATTAGATCCAGCTATAACATTTTCTATGTGTAGTATTCATATTTAACAATGCCCTTTAGGGTTGGACATGGGAAACAATATTTAATTTCCCTCTTATTAAAAGTTTTTGTAAACAGACTCAAATTGATATAAAGTTGCCATGACAACGGCACGTCCACAAGATGGCGCAGGGCCCGTGCGGACCTATATCATGCATTATCTCGAAAAGGTAGGTTTTTGAGCTTTAAAACACTGGACCAATACGTTCCGCCGGAACGTATATGATCTTATGCCCGCGTCAAAATCTTTAAAACCCAACTTATCCCGTCTCGATCCGCCGACTCACAGTCGTCAAAGTTTTGAAACCTCCCAGTTTTTTCATCACTTTTATTTAAGCCCTAGTAAGAATTTATGAAACAAAATTGGAATTCCTCACATCTCCATGAAATTCTCTTTCTTTTGATTCCTCATTCATCAAAATCCATCGCTCCTGAGATCCGGAAAAGGGATCTATACATCATATATCATATATAGTAGTGATAATTTAGTGATAATTACCACTGAATTTGGTAAACCAGGGCAGAATTAAATATCCCACCAATGGAAGAGAACCTAGAGTTTCTTCTCTTTCATTCTAAAAAAAGAAAAATGTTACATTTCCTCAAATGGAGAGATTAAACACATTTTTTGTAGAAGATGTGGTGGCCGAGAGTGTCAAGGCGTCACTTTAGCAACCTTGAGTCTGCTACGGCGCCGCACAGTGATCAAAAACTGTCCTTTTTGCGAAATAAATAGCCTCATCTTGTCTTTATCTCAATAACACTAGAAGAGGTTTGTTTTAATGTACTTTTTAACGCTGAATAGAATCCAGTAAATCACGGTTCTATAGCAGTTAAACATTTCAAGATGTAATTCAACATATATGGAAAATAATTGGGTAAATAAAAGTTGAAAAAAATTATATGAAAATTAATACTAGTTTATTACAAAAGTCCTAGTGCATGAACACAACTCTTAATCAGTTGACATCCGCATGATGGTATAGAAGGATCAATCTAATTAGGGATTGATAAATTATTTGCCACTTCTATAAATTTGTTTTATTGAAAACTAGTTTCGAATGTTATACATTCATCCTCGGTTCAAGGTTTAAATGGAACAGAAAAGTTTGTACTGGTTTCTTCTCCTACTAACAATGTTGTTAGTACAATGCGAGAAGAAACCAATACAAACTTTTCTGTTTGATATAATCCATTTAAACCTTGGTGAGTGCCAATATGTATTTGATTTCTTGTCTTTATTAAATTCATAAATGTTTTATAATACTAATTTATATTACAGTTAATTTGATTTACTTAAATTAAATTCTTAATTAAATTCATCATTCTTAAATGTTCTATAATATAGTATTAATTGATTTATATTAATCTAATTTAATATGTATAATAATGCCAAACTATATTTCGAATTGCTTATTTTTGAATTTTTTGTGTGTTTTTAGAATTGAAGATGAATGTATAACATTCGAAACTAGTTTTCAATAAAACAAATTTACAGAAGTGGCAAATAATTTATCAATCCTTAATTAGATTGATCCTTATATACCATCATGCGGATGCCAACTCCTAATTTAGACTCAATTTCGCTTCAAAACAATTTATGGACAATTAACAATCCCAAATTATGGGATATACTTGAATCGGTATTTTGACAGAGTTGCGATTTAGGAGTTTTTCCCTCGTTTTGACCACTGTGCGCCGGTTCGATTCCGAGTTCTTTTGTCGAAAAGACATGCCAGTTATAATTTATAACTGATACATGTTATCTAAGTAGTTATAACAATATAGCTGTTATCTAAGTAGTTAATTATATTCTAATTAAATCATATGTTAACTGAGATATTGTTTTAATTGTGACATTGAACCGGAACATGATGAATATATTCCAGTTAAGTGAACACATAAGAAATGATGATGCTGCTCTTAAGATTATACAGAGCCAAAATATCATTGCTAGTACTAAGGTATGTGCAAGAGGACATCAAATGAAGGTACGACTCATGTGGGCTTCAGTGAAAGGACGTAACAGGAAGGAATGCGGGACTATGAGGGACATGTTGAAGTCCTGTCTGTGCGAATTTTTATGGAGGAGGAGCTATGAGAAGGAGTGTTTATTTCAAAAGATATTGGAACACATCGCTGAATTTTGTCCTCGGATTTAGATGTAATTATTGTTTTATTTTTGAGGTTATCTATTAAAATACATACGTGTTCTTTTAAAGTAATGTGTAATTTCTTTAACATGTATCAGTTATAAAATATAATTGGCTTGTCTTTTCGACAATAGACCGTGATTCCGGCCTGGGCGGGTTGAAATTTATTTTGTGGCGGACCCACGGAATGAATCTCTACCTTCCCACTCTGGTTAGAATATGTTTGTAACCTGTAGGATAACCCGTTCTGATTGCCATGATAGGATAGGAAACCCAATAAAAAAATTTAAAAATTTAATAGATTTAATACAACATTTCTTTAGTATTTTGGGCTCAAAACATTCACGGGATCTAATCGAATATTTTGAGCCATCAAACTAGAAAATTGGTTACATACCCAGAAAGGGCCAAGCTAAACATATTACCCAACTTGTGGCTAGGCCGCAATGGGGCAAAAACCCTAAAAATAGAAGTGCTATTTTTACGAATCAAATTAAAAATTCTTTGAGCGAACAGGTTGCAGAATGCTGGGCAGTCTTAAGTTGTGGACGTCTATTAAGTTTGTTTTTTTCTCGAAAAAATCCAGTAACCCGCCAGTCTTGTATAAAATACATTTTTTTATGTTATATGCTTATGTTGAACATAAGTTCTTACAAATTTAAAAATTAAATTAAAAAGTTACTTCAGTGTAAATGAGTCTAGTAGTCGAAGCATTAAAAATCTCTATCTGTAAATGCTTTTGGTTTATTATTTTCAATAATAGACCTTTAGAATCGACCAAGGAAAAAAATTTTGTAACCCCCTCTCAAAATTTAAGTAAAACCTTACATACGTAAGGTTACGTAACGTTAACTTAGATACGTAAAATCCAAATATCGAATTAAAAAAAAAAACCGTCCGTCCGCCGTACGCCGTACGCGGCGTATTGATTTTAAAACACTGAAATTATTTTAAAAACACTGATTCTAAAACACCTTACATTTCCTCTCTATCTTTATAAATAGCCGAGTTATGGGCTTATGAGATCTCTAATCGGCCGCCATTTTGAAACAAACAGACGGATGGTAATGTCGAGTTCCGAGGATTTTTTTTTTTATTCGATATTTGGATTCTACGTATCTTGAAACGAAAAACCTCAAATTTTGAGAGGAGTTTACAAAAATGCTTTCATTGGTCGATTCTAAAGGTCTATTATTGAAAATAATAAACCTAAAGCATTTACAGATAGAGATTATTTATTTTTCGTTTTTTTTCTTTTTCTTACTTTAATGCATTGTTATGCTGATTCCAAAACACCTTACATTTCTCCTCTATGTTTATAAATAGCCAAGTTATGGGTATATAACATCTTTAATCGGCAATTATTATAGATTTTTTGTTTTTAATTTATTTTATTAATGCCTTGTTATACTGATTCTAAAACACCTTATATTTCCTCTCTATCTTTATAAATAGCCGAGTTATGGGCTTATGAGATCTCTAATTGGCCGCCATTTTGAAACAAACAGACGAATGGTAATGTCGAGTTCCGAGGATCATCCCGGTGTGACCTGTGACATTGGTACCGAATCTCAAGACAATCGGTCCAATAGTCTCGGAGAAAAGCCGCGGATGGACGGATTTTTTTTTTTCGATATTTGGATTCTACGTATCTTGAAAGGTAAAACCTCAAACTTTGAGAGGAGGTTACAAAAAATGTTTCCTTGGTCGATTCTAAAAAAGATAAATATTGAAAATAATAGACCAAAAGGGCATAATTTATTTATTGCAAAAAATATATAAACTCTTCAGTTATCAAATTGGAATAATTACCGTTGACATTTACATTGTTTGATATTCGTTTTTCGATTATCAATATCGGGATTGAGCTAAGCAAGTAAACAAAAAGCGTAAAATTGATTTATTTTATTTAAAGCTTTTCTGAATATAAAATCTGCGTTTTACTTCATACAAAATGTTAAAAAATAAAATAAAAAAGTGTTGGCGGAAATCTCTTCTATTATAGAATGTATTAAAACATTTTAAGTCATTAAAAATTTCACTCATCAAAGCTTAGGGCAGTAATATAAAGCAGGCAAGTGCACTTCCTTTAATTAAGCGTTCCTAATTTTCATTTTTTTTTTCATTATATAATTTTTATTGCAACGGAACATGCGATAGCATGAAGTAGGGATATAAATATCGAAAAAAAATATCGATAATTATCGTATCAATAGTTTTTGATTTTATCGAAATAGTAGTTTCGATATATTGAAAAAAATATCGTTATTTCGATATATATCGGGTCTCGATATTTTTAATCTTTTAAAGTTAGTTAGTTAGTTATTTGGATGTCAAGACGTAAAATCTATTGGTCATCAACGCCTTTTATTTTTATTTATTCCTATTTATTTTTCCAAATTATGTTATATTATCTTCGATATAAATAAGAAAGAAAAAACCCAATAATAATAATAAATAGATTAAAACATATTATATGTTTATCAATAAACCTTCTTTGGATAGAAAGTTGACTATCTTGGTAGCCGTTTCCTCCTTATTACCCAGAGATATTGATAAATTCAAAGGGATACCAAATTCCTTTAACTTTCTGATGTAGAAAGGACAGTCCTCTAAAATGTGCGATATTGTCAATATGTTGCCACATTTTTGACATCTGGGAGGAGCCTCTTTCGTTATTAGATGGAGATGTGTCAATCTTGTATGACCGATTCTCAGCCGCGTTAGGGCTACCTCTTCTCTACGGCTACTGCGGCTGGAGCTGCTCCACCGCCCTACGTCCTTTTTTATAGTCCCCAGTTTGTTAGCTGGGCTGTTGTCCCACAGTGCCTGCCAATCCTGGTGTATGGCTTCTCTTAGTAGCCGCGCTAGTTCTGATGCTGACAAGAAAGCTTTACCGAGCCTTGGAAGTAATCTTTTAAAGGAACACACACATATCGATATTTCTGTGCAGATATAATTAAGATATTGTTTTTATAATATCGATATTTCTGGGACGATATAATTGAGATGAATATTTTCATAATATCGATATGTCTAGGCCGATATTTTTTTATATCAATTTTTTTGTGCCAATATAATTAAGCCAATATTGTTTTCGTTATTCCTGGGAGAATAAAATTTTTCAAATATTTTAAAAATATTTTCATTATTTTAATTATTTTTCAAATAATTAAAAATATTTAATATTATTATATTAGCAACATTTGCTAAAAATACAAAGAGATCGCGGTAATGTGGTCGGCTGAAGAACATTCCCACCAATAAAGTAGCGTTATATCAAAAAATCAAAATATTTCGATAGCAATCAGGAACTCTTATCGATTGCTAACTAGTAGTTTTTTTTTTTTGTTTTAGTAGCCACAAGTGGATATTCTGATTCAACTCAATTTTTAGTCAGTTAATAAAGAACTTGTTTCCGAAGGTTCGTCAAAGTCGACCAGGTAATCCATCCGTTACACTTTCCCCTGATACAATTTATTGTGATTTTTTTTGCTTCTTAATATCTTCCCTGTAAACTTATTCTACATTCATTAAAAATCCAATTAAATGTTCAATACATTAGATAGCTCCATAGTGTTAGATTTCATCACGCGACTCTCCTCTGACATTATAAGGCCTCAAATCCAAATTATTTGCTGAATACATTTTCGTTATGTATTCGAATTCCCTTAAAAATAAAACATTTTCATGACATTAGGCAGCCCTGATCCCAATTTTTTTAACCAAATTATTGGTTTTAGAACTTTCAAATGTCACAAAAAAGGCGTATTTTTTAGACCCATTCGGCTACACGATAAAATGTAATAAGAAAAATGATTTAGAGTTAGGTAGGGCCATTTAGCTTATCGGGGCAGTGCTGGGAAAATTATGAAATCTTAAATCGTTTTACAATTATTGTTCCAGGGTAAATAGTAATCTTTCATTGTTAGTTTGCTTCTTAAGATGATTACGCAAATTAAACCATTACTTCTTACGACAACCAAATTAACAATGTTAACAATGTATCCATTTCTTAATGATCAAATAAATAATTACATAAATACTAATTAACAAAACAAATCATTTATGTAATCTCTAAAATGCTATATTTATTTATTTGTTTACTGATTTTATTTCTTCATTCTGGGTAGTAAGGCAAGATAGCCATGGGAGAGAGAAATATCCAGCAGTACACTTCCTGGCAATAACCGTACAAGGCAATTACCTGTGACAATTGTTGAATAGCCAAGCTGATACTGACTGACACCTTTCTCATTTCTGAAAACTCAAGTTGCTGATAAGATAAAGTGTTCTTGTAGGAAGTGGTCGTAGAAGCTGCTTCGGATGCTGGAATTCTGCTGATGTTACGGAAGGGGTGGAAACTCGTACATAACCAGGAGGACTAAAATTTAGTTTAGGCTGCGAAAAAATAACTGTTCACCAGTAATGCTAATATTCTGTGCCTACTACAAACGTTGGAAGGCATCATGAACTGTTTGAAGGTACAACTTTACAAGAGGGGCGTGTTATCACTGGTTCCTCCCAAACTTACCGGAAGGTCGCCGGACTAGCATACTCTAGCGCCGTTTTTGCTAACTAACTGCTTTGCATTCAATTGTAACATTCGTATTCATTGGAATTATTAAAATCATTACTGCCTTGATTACATGTTATTTAAAATTGTTAGTGCTGTCGACTTCCGCTCATTACGTTCGCCCAAGAAATTAACAAAACGCCAACGGACCCTTTTCAGTTGAGGTCGGGGTCTTACCGTAATTTCAATTATTATTGCTTTAATTAGATCGTAAATGTCAACTTCCGCTCGCTACGCTCGCTTAAGACATAAACGAACCCCAAAAGTTCCTTTTTAGTTGAGATCGGGTCCTTACCGTAATTTAAATTATCACTACTTTAAATTATTACTACAACTTCTCCAGATCACCGGAAGTCGACAGCACTAACAATTTTAAATAACGTGTAATTAAGGCAGTAAAGATTTTAATAATTCCAATGAATACGAATGTTACAATGGAAAACAAAGCAGTTGGTTGCACAAATGGCGCTAGAGTGTGCTAGTCCGGCGACCTTCTGGTAAGTACGGGAGGAACCAGTGATAACGCGCCCTACTGTAAAGTTGTACCAAAAAATCTTGGACTTTGTATTAAGTTGATGTATTAAGTTAAACTGCTCCTCTGTTAGAAAAAAAATAGAATTTCGGGACTGAACCACTTCATGTGACGGACCGCATATGTAACGTTCATGGTGATAATCTTTATTATTATAGCTTTTGTAGAAAGATGAGAATAATAATAGAAAAAGTTGAATCTAATTGGCAAGATAACCTTTAAATACCCCAATTACCTTGCCAAGACGTAATGCTATCCAGGGTAGCGCTGCTGGACTGAATCAAGGTAGGATCACAAAAGCAATCCGTACTGTCTAAATTTAGACAAAGAATGGCCACCAACTGTGTCAAGTTCCTCGCCAGAAGTGCCTGTCCTCAAATCAATCTTGAGCAGTCCAAATATTGCTTTACAATTTGCTCTTCGCAGCTCGTTGGTATCTTAAACATCCTTCAAACAAAATATAGAGTAAAGTAAAATTCTTGTAATTTCTTTTTCTCTACGTTCTCACCATATTATAGAGTTTGTTCAAAACTTTTACAAACAATTATTTAAAAAAGAAAAGATTCACCGAGGATACACATCATTCAATTCAATGTCCTAACTTGCTTTGCCATGGATTGAAAGGAAAGGAAGAAAAAAGATGTTTTTTTACAAAAAAATAATTTTGTTATTGTTCCCAGAACATTCAACGAAACAACCGGTTACCAATAAAAATTTTGACTGCAAATATTCCAAAGCCAAAGAGGTGAAAATTTTTCACGGTAATTGACTGCTTTGTTTAGAATTCATCTCAATTCATTTAGATGTTTTTACTTCCTTGTACGAAGTAAAGAAAGTATTGTAATCGCGAAAATTTTCGGTTTTCAGATTTCAATGGAAGTATCCATTTTGACCACCCCTGAATCCATTTTCACTAGTTTTGTCGTGGCGTCTGTACGTACGTACGTACGTTCGTTCGTACGTATTTCGCATAACTCAAAAACGGTTAGCAAATTTTGTTTGGTGCTTTCACTGTATTTAAACGAAAGCAAATGAAATTCCCTACAAAATGACATAAAAATCATTTAAATCGGACCATTATTAGCTGAGATATTGCGTAAGGAACTTCTGAGACTGGTTCTTTTGGTGGCTAGTCATCCTGCTTCCTGGCTTATTTATTGGGCTTCTGATTTCCTCTTATCTCTCTGTTTTATTCTTCCTTGGATTATTCCTTTACTTCCTTTAGCTTCCTTAATCGGAAACTAGTAACCAAATTCAGTATCACTTTTTGAGCCACGGATTTATAATTTAATAGGCGTACAAGGAAGTCATGTGTTGCCCACATCAGATATTATTAGAAACAGGATCAAAATAATAATAAATTTGACAGAACGGCAATAAAGCATCACGTATTTTTCCCCTTAATCTCCGATTTTATTAACAAACCCTTTCACACAATAATTGCACTATTGTTAAAACGCTTTTGTAGTGAACTTGCTTATGTATGAAGTTGTCATGACAACGATTACAAAATTACATTTTTTTTTATTTTTATTTTTTTTTTTTTTTTTTTTTTTTTTTTTTTTTTTATCATTTTCCTCCATTTCTCTCCTTAAGGGAGGAATTTAGAAAATTGTTAATGCATATAAACCTTCTGGAAGAAATTCTCTAAATGATAGTGAAAATCGCATCAAAATCGACCGGCAACTTTTCGAGTTTTGCGAACACAAACGTACGCATGCTGAATTTATATATATATATATATATATATATATATATATATATATATATATATATATATATATATTGTTTTTGGAGCTATTATTTTTATTTGATACTAGGAGTTTAAAAAAAATAGTATATTTTGGGTCACTACGTTTGTCCAATAATTGTTAACCAATTATTTTTCAGATAAAATACTTTTGAAATAAGCCCTCCCTCCTGTTATGTGGAGACTGTGAGGGTTGTTGTTATGGCCCAGGGTTTAGAAAATAGAAACTAGTAGAAAATCCCGTTTTTGTTAGGTATCTGATTATTATTCTAATAGTCGACAAAGGAATGAGGTACTCAGTTATCTTTCACTTAAAAAAAAACCTTTGTCTATAGATTACTAGGTCATCCACTAGTAAAAGATAAAAATAATAACATATTTGAACCAACGTATGTATGGTAAGATGACGCTGTTTGGGCACAAAGGAATGGGAAGAATGAACAAACACACCATAAGTTACGTTCCGAAATATGGCTCAAAGGCTACTGATTGTGAATTAAAATAAAAATGATAGTGGGAACACATCAGGCGGGAACTGCCAAGCTAGAAACTCTGGTGATAAATTCAAACTTTGACAAAGGAATGAAAATTGGAATGTGCGATAGGGATAAAATGAGTAGTGGTCAAGAAGCATATTGCATTACAGGACTTTCCTCCCTTACCTTAAAAGGCTTAAAAACTGATTCAATCGCCATCAAGCGAAAGCTAACCAAGACCTGCCATTATCCTTATACAGATTGTTGAAAATAAAAAAGCGCAATCTCGGACAGGTCAAAGGAATGAGAATTGGGTAGTTTATGATAAATTAAAATAATGAAATGTAGTAATTTCGAGAATTAAAAATTAATAAAGTTGTAGCTTATGACGCAGTCAAAAATTGATCCGGCCGAAACTTGGTGTGAACGACACCAGGGACACTGGACACAAAATGCCCATTGTCTGGAGAATCACCCACGTTCATCTACACAAATTAGAATTTTATTACATACTAGCGCTATTTGTTAACTAACTGCTTTGTTTTCAATAGTGAGATTCGTATTCATTGGAATTATTAAAATTATTAGTGCATTAATTAGACATTATTTAAAATTCTTAATGCTGTCTAAAATCAATTTTAGAATTGAATACAAAGCAGTTAGTTAGCACAAATGGCGCTAGAGAGTGCTAGTACGGAGACCTTCGGGTAAGTTCGGATGCAGACTCTGATAATGCGACCCGATTGTAAAGTTGTACCAATAGTAGTGTGTGAGACATGATTAGTAATAGAAGACTTCTATGTATTTAGCCCAAGATATCGATAACATTGATGAATGACTTTCGATGTCTTTAAACATCGATGTATTTTTGTTGGTTTTAATGTTTTGGCATCACTAGCTATGATTTGACACAATGCAAGATAAATAAATAGTTTTATTCTAATTCTATACTATTTATTCATCTTTGACACATCAAGTATTTGATTTTAACCTGGTTTCTGTTGATAACGTTATCTTCTACAAAAACTGTTGTGATAAGATTGAACGATGTTCCTGAACGACTTCCAAAAACTCAAAATTTCAACATTGCACAAGTTATTCTTTCCATTGCGTAAAATCTCTATAATATTATCTCATTTATGCTGAAGTCTTGAGAGAACTTGTTTTATTGAAAGGGTTTGGTAAAAGCATGTACCTATATAACTGACTGTTAGAAACTCTTGGTATATTATCCAAAAAGAAATTTGTATTCTTTAAGACATAATTTAGTACTCTGATAAGTTATCCTAAACATGTTATTTGGATTGAATATCTGTAATTCGGCTTTCTTTAGCATCTTTCTCTTAAATATATTAATTCAGTACTTTGAAGAATATGTTTGACGAATTAATGGAATAATTCGCCGTTTTCTTATTTTTATTTATTACTTTGTACTATTTTACCACACCGGTTCGGAATGGTGTGGACTCCATTTCTGGGTCGTTAATACTAGTACCAGTGCATTGTTTCTAGGCCACACTTAGGGACTTCTAAAAATATCCACAATTTTTACTTCAGATCAAATTCCTGTTACGCAATTATTAGCTAATCATCTGTAAATTATTAGGTAAATGAGCTGCCATCGCTAACCCTGAAATCAAAATATTGGCATTTTTCCATATCATGACGCTTTCTCTCCATAAAAACTATAATGGTAGTAAATGATAGAAAGTAGCCATATTTATAGCCTTTAGTAATAAGCAAAGCTGAGGAAACAGGATTTTTAATCTTATGCTTTTGCACCTAATTAAAGGCACTGATTTCGTTTTGTTCTGGCCATTGTGCTATCAAGAGCTTGCCATGTTACGTGCTAATTGATTTTACATGATCGGTTCATGAACGACATGATCTGAACTATGTCTGATTCTCGAGTGTTTTATTCCTTTTACACATCAAAACTATATTTTGCATTGCATGACCGTATAGGGTTATTGCATATCTTATGAATAGAGTAATGTGTCTTATACGCCATTCTACAGGCACCTATTTTTGTAGCATCTATATAAAGAAAATATATTTTAAGCCTTTTTCAGATGGATCTGTTATCTTTATTTTATTTTTTTATTTGAGCACAATCTCAGTAATATTTTTTGATATTCATGTAAATTGCCAGTTTCCTGAGTCGTTTAGGTTTCTCCAGCATATCTCGTTCATATAGGGAAATTATTATAAAAGAATTAATGCAGTTTTTATAAAGAAATCGTTCCCCAACCGAGATTTACTTATAGCATTAGTCGTACATTAATAACAGTTATTGAAATTTTATTTTGCTATTATTATTGATAAGTTCGTTTTACAGGAAGTTACATAAATACTCTATATAGAATTTAAGAGATCGGCATTATTTCACTGTCATATGTTTCATTTTTCTTATTATATGATGTTTGGCAAATGGCATAACAAATTTAAAAAAATAGTTTGATTTAACTTGAAAATTATAAAATATAAAACAAACCTGGGTTCAAAAATGTCAGGAGTGAAAATTGATGCAGAGACGGAGACTAAACAACAACAGGAACAACAGGAACAGCAAGAACCGAATTCAACACCCGACATCGAAACTGTACAAAAAAGGACAACTCAATCAAGTGTGGCACAAATGATGAAAGAAGCTATTACTAGGATTAATCCGATAAGCGGCATTACCCAAAAAGAAATGATAGCGTACCTAAACGCTAAGTTGGGAATCGAACCTACGCTCGTGAGAGAAAGAATTAGAAAAGTACTAAGAACTTCTAAGACCATAATGCAGGATCATAATAGGCGGTTAGTAATAAGAAGTAAAGTTATTTGCGACATGGTACGTCCAAGGCCTTGTATAAGAGGTGTCAGGTGGAGACCTAAGATTCCAAAGGTATTTAATAAGAAACGAGTTTCAACCCCGCCGAGAAGGAGACAGAGAGACCATGGAAACCGTGGAGGTTGCAAAAGGAAAAGAAGATGTTACCACCACCACCACCACACCCATGCGGTGGTACCTAGGGAAGAGCCGAAACAGAAAAGACAGAGGAAAGCAATGAGTTCAAGTAATGTGTCTGAAGCTACACCGTCCGAAGCTTCGGCATCTGAACAAGCGGGGTCAGAACATGCGTCATCTGAACGTGCACCATCTGAACAAGCACCATCTGAAGGTGAGCCGTCTCAAATGGAGCTAATCGATTTTCCACCATCCGAAGGTGCGCAAATCGAAGCTGCGCCATCCGAAGGTGAACCATTTGAGTTTGCGCAATCCGAAGAAGAGATGAGTGATTAGAATCAATATTGATAAGAATTAAATGATCTCCTTTAAACGTGTCTTTAAAGAAATTTTATATATTGTTTTAGGAATTAATTTATTATTTACAGGTTGTGAACATGGTCATAATTATCTGCCAAAATCTGATGACTAATGAAACAATATCACCGAAAGGGTGTTGAAGTCACATATATCTATTAATTATATATCCTATATTTATATTGATTATAATCGACGACATGTTTACAGACGTACTTTCTATCTGAAGATTCTTATAAAGATAGGTTATGTTATAAGTGGTTCACTATGGATGATTGTTAAAAGTTATTTGACTAGTATATCATATCAGTGATTCTTTAGAAATTTTAAATTTTAAGGCGACAAAAAAAAAAAAAAGAAAGAAAATGAAAATCAATTTATACAAGAAATAAAGTGCTTAAAATTTTTATCCAATTTTATAGTTTTGAAGTTGTGCCAAACTTCTATTAAAAATCCTGTTGATTAGAGCTGGCAGAAGACATGTAGTCCAGTGAATTTAGGTTTATACTTTGAAAACAAGTTACAATGGATGGATTTAAAAAAAAAAAAAAAGTTGCTGAGTTTCTTAAATCAATAACTACATACAATAATAGATATAAAACTCTTGTGTTCATTTAATCTCTCTCTCTCTCTCTCTCTCTCTCTCTCTCTCTCTCTCTCTCTCTCTCTCTATATATATATATATATATATATATATATATATAAACTAACTAACTAACTCCCTGGCGCTACAGGCCAGCATGACCCTTAGCCTCCTGAGTTACTCTCCTCCATACCGCTCTGCCCTGTGCTTCTCTCTTCCAATTGCGGACACCCAGCATCCTCGCGTCTCTTTCCACTTCATCCTTCCATCTGCTTCTCGGTCTTCCCCTTTTCCTCTTTCCACCGAAACGCGCTTCTAGCATCCTCTTCTGTACTCTTTCATCCTCCATTCTGGCCACGTGTCCTGCCCATCTCAGCCTACTTGCCTTAACATGGTTAACAATGTTAGCATTATCCAATATAGTCTCAATTTCACTATTGCTCTTAAATCTCCATTCACCATTAACTCTAGTAGCACCATAAATTCTTCTTACTATCTTTCTCTCAAACACTTTCAATTTACGGCAATCCTCTTGCGATAAGCACCAGGTTTCCGCTCCATAGGTGACTACTGGTCTAATAAGAGTTTTATACAGCTTTAGTTTTGTTGTTTTTGATAATAGTTGAGACTTGAGAAGCTTAAGATTTGCATAATAGGCTCTATTACCAGCCATTATTCTATTGTTAATTTCTTTGCTTATTAAATTCTCATTATTGAGGGCCGAACCGAGATACACAAATGTCGGTACATTTTCAAACTTAATTTTTTTTATTTTAATGTCGCTGCAGGATCTTCTACTTGCTGCCGAGGACAATTTTAAGTACTTTGTTTTATTTTCATTGACCACAAGCCCTAATTTTTTGCCATTTTCATATATTACGTCAAACGCCTCTCTGAGTGCCTTTTCACTTCTGGCCGCAATCACTAGGTCATCAGCATAGGCACAAATTTGCCATGTCCTATCAATGATAGTACCATTTTTAGCTGCATCTTTCACAGCATCATGCAGTGCTATGTTGAATAGTGTAGCCGACAATGCGTCTCCTTGACGAACTCCAGATTGCACCTTAAACGATCAACCAGCTTTATTTCCAATAATAACTTTGGATGATGCATTTTCTATAGTCATTCGTATTAAATTAATTAATTTATGCGGTACCCCATTTTTCACTAGCACTTTTAACAATGTTGATCTCTTGATGCTATCAAATGCCTGCTTGTAGTCAACGAATAATAGGTGCAGATCAATGTTATATTCATAGCACTTTTCCATCATTTGCCTTACAACAAAAATTTGATCTGTCGTACCTCTACCAGTTCTAAAGCCACATTGGTATTCTTCCAACATTTCCTCGGCATATATTCGCAGCCTTTTCAATATTAAGCCAGAAAGGAGTTTATACAAGACTCCCAGCAGGGTTATTCCTCAATAATTTGCGCACTGATCTTTACTGCCTTTTTTAAAAATAGGATATATTAGCCCAACCTTCCAGTCATCCGGCATCTTTTCCTCTCTCCATATATCGCAGATTAACTCATATATCAGTGCCTTCATTTTATTGCTACAGCCTTTAATTAATTCAGCAACAATCCTGTCCTCACCGGGGGCCTTACAATTCTTCATATCCATAATGGCAAATTCAACATCTTCTCTGTCAGGTTCATCAATGAGCGGTTGTGGTTGCCATACTTGACACTCTTCCTCAATCTCATTCTCACTATCCTCCTCCACTGACCGGCATTAAGAAGCTCTGAGAAGTGTTCATCCAAGCTGAGAAGCTCTCAGTCCACCTGTTCATCACCTCTCTCTCGCCTTCCAAAGCCTCTCCCGTTTTATTTTTACAATTATTCAGCTTCGGCTGGTATCCTTTCCTGAACCAATTTGTTTCTTTGTAAAACTTCCTGCTCTCATGTTCACTGTTCAGCATTTCTATATTTTTAAGCCTCTTATTAATCATTTTTCTCTTTTCCTCTCGACAGACTTTCTTAGCTTCTCTTCTCTTCATACTATAAGTCTCTTGATTTTGTCTTGTGAACCTCTGCAACATCCTCTGCCTGGCTTGATTCTTCTCTTCAATGGCATTTGCGCATTTTTCGTTGTACCATTCCTCATTTCTTCCATTTGTACTCTCTCCCAATACCTCCTCTGCTGCCTTGTTTATAGCTTCCTTTACAATTTTCCATTTCTTCTCAATTGGCACGCTTTCCCTGTTTTCCTCTTCTGGTTGGTCCCCGTCTATTTCCTCTCTCTCCATCCTTCCATCCATCACTTCTTGAAAATTTCTGAGTTCGTTCTCTACTTTTAATTTTTCAGTGTTCCATTTCGTTCTTTTGATTGTTCCTGTCTTGCCACCTTTGCCATCCTTTGCCTCAACTTAGCTCTAACCAAAATATATATATATTTATATATATATATATATATATATATATATATATATATATATATATATAAAAATCTTTATTGCTTTTATAAAAATATAAAAATGGGTTGCAATCATTGCAAGACCCTTAAGTTTCTTAAGTTCATGAGAAGTTTCTTAAATCAATAACTGCATACAATAGTAGATATAAAACTCTTCATTGTGTTCATTTAATCTCTCTCACTGTCACTCTCTCTCTCTCTCTCTCTCTATATATATATATATATATATATATATATATATATATATATATATATATATATATATATATATAACTCTTTATTGGCTTAATAAAAATGTAATACAAATATAAAAATGGGTTGCAATAATTGCAAGACCAAAAATACAAATACGTTGGAGTAGATCGTATGGAATGTTTCTCCCATTTCCAATAGTAAGTTGATTTTTTCCAGAACTGGAAATCCTAAAACAATCAAATCATTTTTACGAGTATTGGAGTATTTTTGCGTTTTGGATCACATAGATTGTAATTACCGTTTTATTTAATTTTAAATTCCTTGCAATGCTCTCGGATAGACAATGTTGTTTCAAATCCATTTGGCATATATTCAAACAAATCCCTCGGTTTTCTACGCATGTAATTCTATGGAACATGGATGCACCGTATATTTCATGAGGAAAACATGAATTCTTCAAATTCCATCCATATACTCATAATGGTTGACCTTTATCAACGATACAATTTTTGCAAGAAAAATAATAAATCTATATGAATTTTGAATAAGTTATATTTCGAATGTTATCTCTCGTTTGTATCAAAATGATTTGATTGTTAGGATTTCTAGTTCTGGAAAAATCTACTTACTATTGGACATGGGAGAAACATTTTTTGCGAATCAGTTGACGTGTGCATGATCGTTTAGAAGGATTAATCTAATTAGGAATTGATAAATTATTTGCCACTTCTATAATTTTGTTTTTATTGAAAAAATAATATGTATTTGAAGAAAAAAAAAATATATATTTTCGTAAAATAGAAACATAAAAATGTGTTACAATAAGGCCAAACATACAAATACGTTGGAGTAGATCTTCGTAAGAAGTTAGGAATTGATAAACTATTTGCCACTTCTATAATTTTGTTTTTATAGAAAACTAGTTTCAAATAGTGTTTATTCATCTTCAGTTCTAAAAACACACGAAAATTCGAAAATAAGCAATTTAAAATACAGTTTGTATTATTATTCATATTAAATTGCATTTTATATTTATATAATAAATAGAATTTTATATATTATATTTATATTATTAGGTTGGTAGGAAAACAATTTCGTTTTTTGTATTGTTGATGTTTGTATTGTTGATATTAAGATAAGTTATGTATTAATGTGTTAGTGTGTTATATCATTTCAAAGCGCTAACTTTGCTTTGTATTTTGAATAAAAACTTTCAAGATTTTGTTGATTTAAGTGTTGTTTTTTTTGCTCTTAAATAGGCAATGGAGAAGAAGCAAATCCGGGCTATTTTCCTGTACGAGTTTAAACTGGGTACTAAAGCGGCCGAGACTGCTCGAAAAATTAATTAAAATTTGGGCCAGACATTTAAGTTTAAGTTCGTGTGGTTCAACTTTGGTTTAAGAAGTTTCGCAGTGGAGATGAGAGCCTCGAAGATCAAGAAGGTCGTGGGCGTCCATCGGTGATTGACAACGACCAGTTGAAGGCATTGATTGAAGCAGAACCGCGCTCAACGATTAGAGAGCTTGCGAAAGAGTCATCCGACAGTTTTGGATCATCTAAAACAACTTGTAAAAACAAAAAAACTCGACAAATGGGTCCCACACCAACTGAAGGAAAATCAGAAAAATCGCCGTTTCGAAGTGTCATTGTCTCTTTCTCTGCAGAAGTTGAACGAATTAGGCTTCGAGACTCTACCTCATCCGCCATACTCGCCAGACCTTTCGCCAACCGACTACCACTTTTTCAAGCATCTCGACAACTTCCTTCAAGGGAAATGCTTCAAGAACGAAGGCGAGGCCAAAAACGCCTTTAACGACTTCATCGCCTCCTGCTCTCCGGAATTTTACGCTACCGGGATAAATAAACTTGTTTCTCGTTGGCAAAAGTGTATTGATTCTAATGGTTCTTACTTTGATTAATAAAGTTTATTATAAGCTGAAACATTCATATTCAAATTTATCGGTTAAAAACGAAATTGTTTTCCTACCAACCTGATACTTTTAATTAAATATGTATAATAATAACTGTATTTTAAATTGCTTATTTTTGAATTTTTGTGTGTTTTTAGAGCTAAAGATGAATGTATAACATTTGAAACTAGTTTTTTGTAAAAACAAAATTATAGAAGTGGCAAATAATTTATCAATCCCTAATTTCTTAGGAAGATTTACTTAAACGCATTTGTATGTTTGGCCTTATTGCAACACATTTTTATGTTTCTATTTACGACAATATATTTTTATAAAGGGCAAAAGAGTTGCACGTTTTCACACTGCCTATTTTTTTTTTTTTTTCCTTAGCCTCTGATTTAATTCACAAAACGATTTCATGCTGATTTAAAAGTTTTGTACCTTGCTTCCACTGATATGATGTCATCAAGGCTACGACACCTACGCAAAAAGTTGGACACTTTTTCTCTTAGCAATTTATTAATGACTATTTTAATAACATATTAATGAAAAATCGGTAGATTTTATTATTGACAAACCCAACGGAGATCATGAAGATGATGATAGTTAAAATTTGGTAAAGAATGGTTGAGCAGTTTTCGCGGTTAGCGGTTTCAAGCGAAAAACGCTTTTATATAATGCTATGATGACTTCCCTTCAGATTTTTAAAGTAGTCCTTGGACCACTTGCTGGTGACTCTTGAAATAGGAATTACATAAGTTGTAATCATTTTTTTTTTTTTTTTTTTTTTTACAGGAGTCTACTTTACAAAATACTGCAGAGATATGGCTCTTTACCTGGATCTTGGAGGTTGGGTGAAGAACAGCAGGCGAGGGACTATTGTAGGAAAAATACAAGGAACCAAACCTAAAGTGGAACAGATGTAGGTATCATTGAATATAATATAATATGAATATAATAGAACACATTATAAATATTGATTATTTATTAATTATTAGTTATTAATGCCTTATGCCTTTCAAATAGCAGTAAATAAATGACTAGTCAACGTTTCACCAATTCAGGCATCATCAGTAATGAAAAAAATAAGATCACATATATGCAGAACATAGACAGCATAAAAAGAACTAATCAAATAAAGATAGTATGTACATCACTATTTAGACTGATGATAGGAGATGTACTTTCTCTGGTATGTATTTATGTGAGCTTACGTTTTTCATTCCTGATGATGCCTGAATTGGCGAAACGTTCACTGTCTAGTTGAGTAGCTCTTTGAAGGTGGCCTCGACTTGGCTCTTGTATTGAAACTTGAAGGCCATTTGGATCACTCCAAATGGAGCAAGAGAACGATGGAGTAGAGTGACTGGAGTGAAGACGATTTCAAGGCCCCACCGAGGATGACTCCACCCCACCAATTCATGCTCGTATAAACACGTATTTTAAAATAATAACAGTCAACAACACAACTATTGAGAATTAATGGGATATAAATCTCCCTAATAGCTAGAACAATAAAAAAATAATCTAAACGCTCCCAAAAATATAAAAAAATAAGGGAAATTTTAAGCATATTGGAAATTATAAATCCACTAAAAATGTTCATTTCCTTTTAATTAATTTTTATATTTTTTACGTAATAGTAAAAAAAAAATATCTGATGTGGACAGCACATGACTTCCTCGTACGCCTATTAAACTATAAATCGGTGGCTCAAAAAGTGATCCTGAATTTGGTTAGTATTGCAGTTTCCAAACACTGCAATATCTCAAAAACGACTCTCGGTGTCGCGACATCCATCTATTGACACACACACATGGGGAGGAAAACCAGTATTTTACACTCAATTTTAACAATTAAAACAAGTAATAAAAATGTTTTATTTGATTGGAAACCAAATTGCGTTTGTAACCTTTATTACTGAAACACATGCATTTAATTTAAATACAATTTTTGATGTAAGCTTATTATGACCTTCAAGTGAAGTACCCTTTTCGGCTCACCAATTTTAACCAAAATATAGTAAATACATTCATATCGATATAGGAGTCCTATTTACAAAATTTGAGATGTTTTACATTATATTTTAATATAACGTTTGATGAAAGTCTAATATGACCTTCAAGTAAAGTACCGCTTCCGGTTTTCCAATTTAGACCAAAATCTAGTATGTTATTTAAATCGATATATAAGTTATAAATACCAAATTTGAGAGTTTTGAAAAGTATTTTAATATAATTTTTGATGGAAATCAATTATGACCTTCAAGTAAAGTACCACTTCCGGTGATCAAGCAGTGACCAAAAAGGAAGGTTCATAACTAGATTTTACAACAATCCTAAATACAAAATTTCAACTTTCTACGGCTAACCCTTTTTGAGTTATGCGAGATACGTACGAACGAACATGCAGACGCCACGACGAAACTAGTCAAAATAGATTCAGGGATGGTCAAAATATTTCCGTTGAAATCTGGAAACCGAAAACTTTCGCGATTACAATACTTCCTTTACTTCGTACAAGGAAGGAAAAAAATAAGCAAAATTATAAGTTATTCATATCAATATTTTTGTAACATGCTCAATACAGTCAAAATCGTCAATTTTAATTATATTGTACTGACCAACTGTTTTAATTATTATACCAAAGCCTAAAAACTCAGCAGTCTACCAGTTTTCCACAGTCATCCCAGTGTGACGTGATGAAGTTTAGGATCTATGGAATTCCACATCACTCCAACCTTTCTACACAGGATTACATACTTATGGTCATTCCAGATTCCATTTAGCGTGGAGCGGTTGGAGTGGAGTGATTGTCAGTGGCTCTCTTAAGATTTTGTGTGGGAATTTTTCATTAATAATTTAACGATAATTCACTCAAAATAATAATAATAATTTACTCATAAATAATAAATAAATAGTAGAAACAAACCTAAGTCATAAAACAAACCTCACATGAGGGCTAACTTTTCAGGGAAAGAAAAATCATACCGTTGAAGAAGACTTGGGGAAATTATTTACAAATTGAAAAGTAATGTAACACCAAAATTCGGCTATGCTGTAGGAAATGTATTTTTTACATTTCCTTTGAATATATCGTCTTCATAAAAAATAACTCGTAATGAATCGAACAACTTTTCGAAATTAAATAAAACTGATCATATTAACGATTTATGCCTTACAGGTTGTGGTGCAGCTGGGGTAAATTATAAACTTTAAATAATTACATTAAAATGTTTTATTTATTTATTTTATTTTATTTTTATCATTTCTTAAATATCGTTTTTTGATATTACTGACTTGATTAAATAATAATTTCATCTTTAGTTTTAGTTTGTTCATTCCATCAAGTTAAGTTGATACAGGTTTAGAGGTTAAGTACATACAGTATTTGATTTGAATTGTGAAAAGCCAGCTTATGCATTTAAATAATTGTAGAGCCAAAGTAAATCCTCAAAACATAAATATAAAAATCTGGTACGGTGCGCGCATCACACAACTTTCCCTTACCAAATTATAATAATAATCTTTAAAATTAATTGAAAGAATTCACATAAAAACTTCTCGAAATAAACTCTTCAAGTCTTTTATCACAAAAGTATAATACATTATTTTTTTAAATAACTTTAGTTACTAAAGTTTAGTATAACAATTTTGTACACTAAATATTTTCGGTTTGTCAAGCTTAAAATATATTTTAAACGTTTCGGTTTAGTTTCCGTGGAAATTCCATTTGGTTTCCATGGAATCATTTTGTTACCATTAAATAATATAAAAGTAGAAATTATTAAGCTAATTTCTACTTTTATTTTACTACAATAGATGGTTATAGAGCGTTTTATTAGCAACAGGTTGGCGGCTTGTTGGGAGGAGGTTCGGTCGCATTCGTCTCCTTCCGGACGCATTCGGCTTTTCATCTGGGATCTAGTAGTCCTCATGAGATAAGCTGTATCTTTACTAATACAGACCCAATTTAAATAATTGTTTTTTTTTTTTGTTTTTTTTTAGGGGATTTAATAATCTTTCATATGATTTCATACAAAATTTACCATAAAATGCTCACTTTTTGAGTAATGAGAAAATAAAATTTTCTTTTCGCTATAACCTTTTCCCGTGCATATTCTCGTTGATATACTACATTAAGATATTGGGCAACTTTCATCAAAATCGTCTGAGCCGTTTACGAGAAAATTGTAAAATCCATGATATAATTACCACTTCCGTTTAGTCCGATGCGCTGTATCTTTGCTATCACTCGTCCGATTTTGATGATTCTTTTTTGTTTTTTAGATAATTTAATTACCTTTCATACACGTCTAGACATAATTTGCCATAAAATGCATACTTTTTAAGTTATGCGCAAATAAAATATTCCTTTCGTTATGGCTTTTTTTCCTGCATTTCCTCGGTGATGTACTACATGCATGAAAAGTTAAAAGCTTTTATGAAGAAGAATTTTTAGACAAGTTTCATCAAAATCGTTAGAGCCGTTTTCGAGAAAATTGTAAAAAAAGTGTAAAATCTATGATATAAAGTACTTCCGGCCAGTAGATTTTGACGAAAAAGTTGCTGTAACATCCCGTGAATATACCTACCTTAGATACCTTAGATATTTACTAATAAATAGTACAAAACCCTCTCAAAAGAGAATCAAATCCAGACTTTTATAGATGGTTTTAATTTTATATATAAATACAGTAAACAATTTAACCATCCAATTCCCAAAGCTAATCATAGATGGCTTTGATGGATAGCTGCCACATCCTTGAAAAAGTTAGCAAATCAAAAGCTCTTGACACAAGGTTGGTTCTGAAAAAAAAATAATTAAAATTGGCAATACCTTAAACAACTATAACGTTATAGGAATTAATTATAAACTAATTTTTTTTAAATCTGGTGCAGTGCACTTCACTGATCTACCTACTTTGAGTAAAAATTTATATCTCCTCCAGTAGGGCTAGTGAAATTTTAAAAGTTTCTATGAAAGTTCCATTTAGATTTCATGGAAATATTTTGTTTCCATAAAATAATGTAAAAGTAGAAATTATTAACTACAACAATCAATTGAGTTTATGCTCTTTTCGTCACTCTCCATTACTTTCTACGACTTTATATGTTGGATATTAATTTTTCTAAAATATTTAGCTTTCCGACGGTATATTATAATCCAGTAGCGTAGCCAGGATTTCGTTTCGGGGGGGTCCGTTAAAGGATCTACTTTAAAGAAACCCATCCCACCCAGAGATGTTAGAGGGTCCCCTCCATATATAATATTTTCCACGCGTAGGTATATTCTTTATAAAATAACATTCAAATAGGTTTATACAATTTTTTGTTTACAGATAACAATAAGTAAAATTATTTTGTAATTTCGGGGGGAGGGGATCAGTACCCCCTGGACCCTCCTTCTGGCATATATATATATATATATATATATATATATATATATATATATATATATATATATATATATATATATATATATATATATATATATATATATATTACTACTCTAATTTTCGGAAATTTGTTTACAACCTGAGAAAATATTTGTTCTCTTTCCTCCTTTAGTTAATTATCAAATTCTTTCATATTCATTAATTTTTTATTACTATTTACAATGAGATACAGTTAATTATTTCAAACAAACAAAATTTGGCACTCTAGAGAATGACAGTTTGAAAATCCGGCAAAGAAGCCCTGTCAATCTATTTCAATGAAGATATGACCTATGAAGATATTTAAGAACATTTAATTGAACATTGATATAACGAGTTTAATCAAAATCATTAGAGCAGTTTTCAAGAAAATATTTTTAAAAAAGTGTAGAATCGAAGATATAAAGTGGCACTTCCGATAAGTCGCTTTTAACGAAAAATTCCATGCTTATATCACCATCGTCTAAACAATTGTTTAAGTGGATAATACTCAGAAAACGAGATCTAATGCATCCATGGTACTGAGAAATCAAACATTTCAGGTTAAATATGGAATTAAAAAACTCATTGAAACCCATTTCATTTTAACTTAAATTGAAGATAGACTAAGTAAGCTTTGAGGAGAAAAAACAATAACAATCTGAGACAATTTGAATCTTTAAATGGCGTGGTGACACGAAAATTAATGTGTTTTTTTTAGAATCACCCATTTATTTCTAAAAAAACACAAATCATCAAATAACACAATGTGAATAATGATTGTGATTATAAATAAAAATATCATCCCCACCATGTCCATTGTAAATGTGCAAAAATGCAATTTTCATATTCGCCACTTTGAAACACTCTAGGTGAGGCACGCATTGTGGCAGAGTCTTGAATTCCTTACCTCAAAAGAAATAAGGTGTCTACCCGTGGCGTGTCAAGGTTTTTATGCGACCCAGGTCCACTTCTGTTAGGCCCCCTTTTTACTTCATTTACGTCCCCAGCCCTAAATAAAAATGGGAATAGATATATTTTTTGTAAACCTAAAATAACAGTGAATTTATAATAAAGTGATATTTTCACATACATTTTAACTTTAATTGTATATTGCATTTTATAATGTAAAATGTAATAAAAGAATAAATTATTTTTAAAAAAAGTACCCAACATAGTAAAATTATGCATTATGAGATCATATCGCATAATTCGATACCTTGGAAGAAGAGCGGCACAACTCCGAAAGCTGTAGTTTTGATAAAACGCAGATTGAAGTTTTCATCATTAAATTTCGACTGATTATTACAGGTTTCCTTACAATAGTATAAATATTTTCTTGAACCCATTTGCAAATATATGCTTGGAGATAAATTGTGTAAGGTTTTTTTTTGTTCCAAAAATAATTTTAGATCTACGTTTTTTGACTTGTGACAATTTTGTTTAAAATATCTGATGAGGACAACATATGAATTCCTTATGAGCCTATTAAACTATAAATCGGTGGTTCAAAAAGTGACCCTGAATTTAGTTACTAGTTTCCAAAGACACTCCGCGTCGCGACATACATCTGTTGACACAGTCACTCCAGCTCTTTTTTCTGGAGGTCTCATTCCGTTATTATAAGTCGTTTTCTTTCAGTAGATAATAAATTCCCAAGAGATTTCTTCGTGTTCCGTGACAGCATTAGAACTGTCAATGTCACTAGATAAAGCAATGAAAATCGACAGTTTCGACATTTTAAGCGGAAGAACCCGCTTAGCTTTTATCTTATTATCCTGCTGCAGACTTGTTCAACTCACAAATGGGGAGGAAAACGATTATTTTATACTCAATTTTAACAATTAAAACAACTACTGAAAATGTTTTATTAGAGTGGGGGAAAACCCGTTTGTAACCTTTATTAGATAATCATATGATCTCTGTATTTAGTTTTAATATAATTTTGGATGTAAGTTTATTATGACCTTCAAGTAAAGTACCCCTTACGGGTCACCAAATTTAACCAAAAATCTAATATATTATTTATATTGATAAAAAAGTCTTATTTATCAAATTTGAGATGTTTAACATTATATTTTAACACAATTTTTGATGAAAGTTTAATATGACCTTCAAGTAAAGGACAGCTTCCGGTTTCCCAATTTAGACCAAAATCTAGTATATTATTTAAATCAATATATAAATTATAAATAATAAATGTGAGAAGTATTGCATCATATTTTAATATATTTTTTATGGAAATAAATTATAATCTTCAAGTAAAGTACCACTTCCGTTGATCAAACAGTGACCAAAAATGGAGGTTCACAATTAGATTTTACAGCAATCCTAAATACAAAACTTCAACTTTCTACGACAAACAGTTTTTGAGTTATGCGAAAATACGTATGAACGTCACGACGAAACTAGTCAAAATGGATTCAGGGATCGTCAAAATGGATATTTCCGTTGAAATCTGAAAACCAAAAATTTTCGCGATTACAATACTTCCTTTACTGCATACAAGGAAGTAAAAATATAATCACCTCTTTGATTATTATTACACAAAAATTAGAAAATCGTAATTTTTTGAGTTGTGCCGGTCTTCTTCCAACGTAAAATTTCAATTTCAGTAATGTATTTTTTTTTTTATTCTCCAATTTGACGCCCCTCTCCCATGGTGCCCGGGGCGGACCGTCCCCCCTTGCCACCACCTCGGCACGCCACTGTTGAGAATTAGGAATCCAAGACTATGCTTCGATGCGTGCCTCAATTAGCGCGTCTCTAAGTGAAGAATATGTTAGGGACGATATTATTTTGGTTCAATAAAAATATAATTTTTTCAACAATTATTTCTTTGATTTCAGGGTTGCGTGGCTTTCCAGAACCGGAAGTCCTGGCTGTAAAATAGAAAGGTGTGAACTAAGAGATTTCGAATACTTGGCGAGACAAGACTTCAGAGGATTCAGCATTAGGTTTTAGCGTTTTATACTGTATACGTGTTTACACAAATATATATTTTTAAAAACGAACTTTTTGTAATAAGTAAATAAAAAATATTTTAATAAATCAATCTAAGCTATTTAAGCCTATCCTAAAACATTTATTATAATCAGTTAAATCGATTAAGTAAAACTTTATTTTAGTCTGGAACTCCGTTGAATTACAAAGGGAGAGAACTCATATATATTCTTTGGTCCAATTTTAAATTTATTCCCATCAATGACAGAAAAAACAATTACTCACCGGAATTACAGGAAAAACCACGGCCCCTAAACCATTTACCTATAAACACCCCACCTTTCTTCCATTGCTAGTTCAGTGCGAGAGCAAACCAATACAAACTTTTTCTGTTTGATATAATCTACTTAAACCTTGGTGAGTGCCAACATGTATTTCATTTCTTGTCTTAATTAAATTCATAAATGTTTTATAATACTAATTTATATTACAGTTAATTTAATATGTATAATACCAAACTGCATTTTGAATTGCTGATTTTTGAATTTTTGTTTGTTTTTAGAGCTGAAGATGAATGTATAACATTCGAAACTAGTTTTCAATAAAAACAAAAATTTAACCATTTTTTATTTTATTTTATACTTTTGGATTCAAAAACTTTTTTTCTTACTAGGGTAGGTTTTAGGTAATCGTTCAGAAGACCGGCCGATTCTTGGACTAACAATGGATGGAGAGAGTAGAAATTCAGAGATTCATTCTATGAGGCTACCACAATAAAAAGTTTAAACCCTCGAAGGCTGAATACGCTTTTTTGGGGAGAGGGGGGGAGGGGAGTTCCAAAGGTGCGCAAATCCATAACAAACATGAAAACCGCGGGAGTGGGAGGAAAAAGTTAAGATTAGTCTTGTCAATGAACGCTATTCTATTGAATTCAGGGATTCGTTTGGACTAGTTAAGAAGTAAACATACTGAAAGTCCTCGGGTTTAGGAGTAGAGACAAAAACAGGAAGATCATGATAGGGAGATCATGATTTTCGATTTTTCGTTTATATCTCGAAAACGGTTGGTCGTAGCTTAAAATATTTTATTTGAAAAATTGAATAGCATTAAATTTCCTACAAAATGGTCGTATTAATTTGTTTTGTATCTGTTATAATTTAAGAAATATACGCTCTTTAACCCTTTCTTTTTCCTGACTTTACTGATTTTAATGAAACCAATCTTTTTCATTGGGGATTGATAAATTATTTGCCACTTGTATAAATTTGTTTTATTGAAAACTAGTTTCGAATGTTATACATTCATCCTCAGTTCTAAAAACACACAAAAAATTAAAAAATAAGAAATTCAAAATATAGTTGGTATTATTATACATATTAAATTATATAAATCAGTATTATAAAACATTTATGAATTATGAATTTAATTAAGACAAGAAATCAAATGCATGTTGGTACTCACCAAGGTTCAAATGGATTATATCAAACAGTTTGTTATCAACAAGTTTGTACTGGTTTCTTCTCGCATTGTACTAACAATGAAAGACAGATAGGCAGGATGTTTTTAGGTAAACGGTATAATAATAAGTTTTTAGGTATAATTTAATATGTATAATAATACCAACTATATTTTGAATTGCTTATTTTTGAATTTTTTGTGTGTTTTTACATTCGAAACTAGTTTTCAATAAAACAAATTTCTAGAAGTGGCAAATAATTTATCAATCCCTAATTAGATTGATCCTTCTATACCATCATGGGATGTCAACTGAACTTTTTCATTGGTGTTTACACTTCTGATTTTTTGGAAAAATAATCAAAAAAATCATACACACCCCTATCACAACATACTCATCATATTATGTGTGGTGCTTCCAGAGGTACCTTGGGCATGCATTTAGGAAAAAAAAAAAACTAAAAATTTAAAATGTTTATTTTTGAAGCATAAATTTGCTTTTTACTACAAGAAATGTTAAAAAAAAAAATTATGCTTCGAATACGAATTTTAATATTCTTAAATACTTTAATGTCAATAAGCATGCATTTTAAATTTTAAATATTATTCACTTCTGATCTAGATATTAATCCTAAACTAAAATTTCGAAATTAGAGAGCATCATTTTGGAAAGAAAGATGTAGGAAAATGAGGATGGAGAAGAAGCATGGCGGATATTAGAAGGAAAGAAATTGAAGGTAGAGGAGCGGGCGAGAAAGGAACGCTTGAATGTTTTGGTTTGAATAGCATATATGTATATGAATATATATATATATATATATATATATATATATATATATATATATATCATGCATCTCCAAAACTTCCATTATCGTGTCCTAGGGCTTATGAAACAGATACACAATGCAATCCCAACCATCTCTGATGACCTTCGATTTAGTGCAATAGTCTATTATTTTCAGGAAAAATACGACTAAAAAGGTAGGAAGGCTTCGTAACAAGCACTTGTATTTTTTAATCAACTACCCTCCAGTGCTGAACATTCATGCATCTTCCATGATTACTCAGAGTTGAATTGACTCTCCCAGTTACTGCCGCAAGTATCTCCTAGCATCCCTTACTATCCGAAAAATATATCCTCCAACCTGTATCTTTGAACTCCTATTTAAATCAACCCTATACCCATTTTTATTCTGAATACTAACCATAAAACTGTTGCACTCAACAGATAATAATAGCCGTCCTCCTTTGGAATTCCCTTCCCCTTCATACCCAGCATGCCCTATAGTCCAGGAGCCAGTGTGCTAAGAGTTTATTTACTAATATCAAGCAAAAACTTTTCTGATAGCTTCATAATACCGAGTTCTACAACATTAGGCAATAGCTGAAATATGTAACTCACTGTCGAGGTCGGTATATAAGAGGTATGATATCTCAACGCATGTTCAGGATGGCTGGATTGGTTAAGAAGGAGAGTCAGATCGATCGGATATGTCGGAGGGGTCAGCCTTTGAACCACACACATTAGACAGAAAGGCGAGCTAGGGAATTAGCCTTTAGACATCACAATAACAGTTACACACAAGCAAAGGGATCAGCTTTCAGATCTTGCGGGGTGAGATGTACAGGTGGTGGATCAACCCTCAGATCCTGTAAGCAGGTGTACAAGAGGAGGGACAGCCTCCAGACCTTCTATGGATACCAAAACAGGAATCTCATTGCTGTGTGAATCAGTCTGGTTCTCGAGAGGAGAATATTTCAGGAATAGGAGAGAAATAAGAAATTTATATGCAGTAGACAGTAATATGGAGACTTTTCCATATTATAATCAGCTCAATGAAAGAAAAGAAAAGAAAAAGAGAGAAAATGAAAAATACAAAAATAATGAGTTGATTAGCAAAGTTGAAGTTTGTGCAATTAAAAAAATATTATTCACTTTTGATCCAGATATTAATCCTAAACTGAAATTTCAAAATTAGAGAGCATCATTTTGGAAAGAAAGGTGTTGGAAAATGAGAGATTTGAATGAGGATAGAGAAGAAGCATGGCGAATATTAGAAGGAAAGGAATTTCAGAGGGTAGAGGAGTGGGCGTGAAAGGAACGCTCGAATGTTTTGGTTTGAATAGCATATATGTATATGAATATATATATCAGGCATCTCCGCAACTTCCATTATCGTGTTTTAGGGCTTATGAAACAGATATACAATGCAATCCCAACCATCTCCGATGACCTTCGATATAGTGCAGAAGATACTAAGAGAGGGCTAAGAAGCCTGATTCAATATTTTTTCTTCTAGCTTCACCAGTTAGCTGCTAGAGGTCGCATAGTGGTCTAGACTGTTGGGCCATTAGAGCTCACTAGTAGTACGGTTGCTCCACCAATAATAAGTAATAATAAAAGTGCCCTAGTAATAATACATCTTTAGAACCCCAGAGAGCCATCCTGCTCCAGGTGACTTTTTTGGAATGTGGATTAACGTAAAAGAGCTTCAATTTTCATTATAACACCCAAAATCAGCATGGTATGAAGTACGCGATCATAGAATGGAATTTTGCAAATTTGACATGTTGGACTTATTCCAGTTTGAAAGATTTGAATGGAACAATCACAGGTTTGCTACTGTATATTATAATAATATTTGTCCTCCTATAATATATTAGTAACTGTGCTGCAATCCATTAAGCAAATTTCATATTTTTTAGTTTCCCTTAACTTGCTTGATGGCAAGAATCTTCATTTAAGTTTTTTATTATTGGTGAAGTATGAGATCATTGGGCTATTGTCTATTTATTTTGTATTCAGGGCCATCGAGAAACAGGGAGGAGGAAAGAGATTGCAGAGTAGATTGGGGAGGTCATGAGATGAAGAATGAAATGTGATGTGCGTGCATGTATGTCATAACCCCTAAAACACAGTTTCAGGAATATTATATATATATATATATATATATATATATATATATATATATATATATATATATATATATATATATATATATATATATAACAATAATAATAATAATAATTTTGGTTTTGTCTTGCGATGGCTCCTTTATCGATTTTATTAAATCGAGAGGGAAATGGATACAAAATAAAATTTAATGAATCAACTGCAGTAATCAGCCATAGCTTTTACAGGGACGAATTAAAGCTTTATGCAAAGAATAAATCTCAGTTACAGTCTATGATAAATAACAGTAATCCAATTTAGTGATTCAATACAGATGTCACTTGGTATTGAGAAATGCGCTGTTCTTCATGTGATAAAAGGAAAACCAGTTATTTCTGAAAGTATGTTTGATGATGAACTGCGTATTAAGCATCTTCAAAAAGAAGAAATGTACAAGTATCTTGGGATAGAACAACATGTTAAAATTGCGAGGAAGGATGTAAAGAATAGCCTCATGGAATCATTAAAGAAGAGATTGAAGATTATCCTTGCAACATATCTATCCTCAGGATCGAAAATGAAAGCTATAAATACGTGGGTTATACCAGCCATATCATACAGTTTCGGAGTCCTAAAATGGTCTACAACATCTCTCCAAGAATTAGATAGACTAATACGAATGAGTATGACTGAGTCCAGAATGCATCATCCGACTGCATCCATCGCAAGGCTTTATCTGCCTAGAAAGGAAGGTGGGAGGGATCTCACAAACATTGAAGATGCATGCCGAAAGCAAGAAATGGCCCTAGAACAGTACTTCAAACAAAGGAATATGGCGAGGTGCCATTGCATAAAATAATATGCAGTCTTGACCGGGGAGTACACTGCCTTGCAATTAGTTTCTCAAGAAGTTGCGTCCAACATTATTACCAACAGCGAATGCCTGGAAGAATGGAAATCGAAAGCATTACATAGGAGATTTTAAAACCAGCTTCAGCAAACTGAAATAGATAAAACTTTGTCTACTAGCTGGCTAGTTAGAGGAAGTCTGTTCCCCAAAACAGAAGGCTTTCTTATAGCAATCCAGGATCAGGTCATGACAACTAGGTCTTACTGGCGACACGTCTTGAAACAACAGAACGTATCAGACAAGTGTAGGCTCTGTGCCAGCACATACGAGTCTATTCAGCACATAACTGGAGGATGCGGAGCGTTGGCTGGCACAGAATACACAACAAGAGGCATGGTGATGTTGCCAAAATCTATCACCAGGCGATAGGACTAAAAAGAAAATTATTAAATGACTTGATGCCATATTATAAGTACAATCCTAAAGATCTCGTCCAGAGGGTAGGGATAAAATTGTATTGGAATCAGTCGTTTATAACAGACCATTCCGTGACCCACAACAGACCTGATATCGTGCTGATTGATGGTAATATGAAGACAGCAGAGATAGTAAATATTGCTGTGCCGAATGATGGAAACACTAATTCAGTATGTGCAGAAAAAATTCGAAAATATCAAGCTCTAGCCACTGTATCAAAAGATCTGTACAGACTGGATAAAGTGATTGTGAGGGCTATAGTGATCTCCAGCAATGGTCTGATACCAGTGTCCACTGTGGAAGCGACTGGACGGCTGGGTCTCTCGATGGCTGTTATAAATGAAGCCCAGAAAGCTGTGCTGTTGAATACCTCAAGGATTGTAAGGAGTTTTCTAAATATACAATAAAAACGACCAAACAAACAGTGACCTGAGTGGTTGGAGTTGATTCTCCCCCTCTCCAGGAAAATACCTTTTTCGAAAGTGTCGAAAATTTAAATAATAATAAACTCTTTATTTATTCTGGGACAAGTCCCTTTAGAATAACAATTAAAGGCAATGTTAGGTGGGCTTCAGAGCCTTAGAGTAGATGATATAGGAACATATGCGTTAATAGATAATTAAAAAATAAAAGTCAATAAATAAATACAAATGAAAATTATAACAAGTCATAATGCAATAACTTCTAGCATATGAAATAGGTATTAATAGTCTAATTAATTACGTCTTAAAACAAAAACCACACGAAATTCGTATGTTAATAAGATATGACAAAATTATAAATGAAGGAACATATTTACCAATGTTGATTGAAATAAGAGAAAATCTATTTACAATGTTTTTTGGAACTGGATGGAAAATAAGAGATTGAATAAGCAGAATTTGAAGGTGATAAGAGTATTGGAGCGACAAATGGAAGGAGGAAAGGAATTCCATAAGGATGAGGATCGGACAAGAAAAGATCTGTCGAAAGCTGCGGATTAGTCGGTCGCGGAATATAAATCTGAAGGCCGAGAACGGGACAAGAATGAACAGAGGATTGGAATTGAAGGAGGTCTAAAATATAGGATGGACGGCGGGATTGGATAACTTGGTAGAGGAAAGATGCAAGGATATACTTACGACGGTAGGAAGGGTATAGCCACTTGAACTCTTCATAATATCTTCATATATATATATATATATATATATATATATATATATATATATATATATATATATATATATATATATATATATATATATATATTTTCCCTCCACTATATTTGGGCACTTCCAGCGGTACCCTTCGGATCAAATGACCTGAAATTTGGTATTTTTGGTTATTTCCAAGGAAGAACAATACCACAGAAGTTGGGTTTAATCACAGACAAAATTTTTGGAAGTCCAAATGTTTTTAAGATTTTGCCAACCTCTACAGCCCCCCCCCTCCCAAATTGAGTTAGGGCATTAAAAATTTTCATGCGAACTGAGTTGGTGTTAGAGAACTGCCTTTTGGGGGTTTCAACTTTTTCTCCTACCCCGCCATTTTATGTTAATGAAAATACAACCTTAGCAGCGGAGCCTTGCTACTCTTGGTTTTTTTATTACTTTCTGTCAGTATTTTATAGCGCTACTAGTTATAATCTTAAAAGCAAATAAATAAATTAAGGAAAAAAAGGAGTATAATCTGATATAATAAATTTGTTAAAAAAAAAATTAATCCAAGTTTCAAAAAAAATGCCAACACTTCTTATAAAAAAATTTAATCAACAAATTATACATTAACATAATAAAATGAAAATAAATACTAGCATTATAATACAAAACCATAATTTAAAAACTAATGTCATGGGATATTAAAATCTGTTAATTATTTCTATAAAAAAACAGCTAACTGACAAAAAACTTAAAATAACAATTATTTTACTCAAAATACTGAAAAATATTTTAAAAATAACAATGTACAATATCAAAAACTAAACACAAAATATTACCAACAAAATCTACAACTAGCCCACAACCATTAGGTTAAATTTCTACCATCAATAATCAAAGCATTGATTAATTTTAATTAATTACAATTTTTGTTCAAATTATTTGCAAACAATCATGGTATCACTTAAATAAAATATAACATTTAAGCACAATTATATATCACAGAATTTCAAAATTACATAAACAATATACATAAAAAAAACAAACCCTTTCTATAAGAAAGGAAATCAACAACTGGAATAAGCTCTTTTTAATTTAAAAAACTTTTTAAAAAAATAAATTAATCAATAAAATTTTTTATTTTTTAAAAATTCATTTGATTTACGCATCTGGCATTGTGGATGTAGCCAGAGAATGTTTGTATCTATCCATTCAAATACTATATAATACCTTCAAACCCTATTTATATATTTGTATAAAAAATATAAATAATCATTAATCTCATAGTTATTATAAACATCATTCTTCATTTTTAAAATGATTTAATTAATCAACTAAACATATGTAAATAAACAAACCATCTTCAGTGAAAATGAAATCTTTCATCGAATAATCTAATGCTATTCAAACATTTTCTATATCATTAAACTTAACAACTAATTTCATAGACCAAACAAAGAAATTCAAATATATATAAGGAATATAATAAGATAAGTAAATTTTATCTAACAATTCACAACATAACATGTAACTAAGTTTTAAGCTAATTAAAGTACATATATAACTAATAAGATAAATGATAATATATAGCGAACATTTTTTAAACAAAAATTTATTTAATTCTGTACCTCAGAAGTAAACTAGCAATTCATTTTATTACATAATTTTATGAAGGCCCTTTTTCTTTATATTAAGTTGGATACTTTAAAACTATCTAACTAAGATTAAGATTATTATGTGATAATGATTTATTGTAGAAAATATTAAGGTCTTGTTACCGAGTCATAGGTTAGGTTTAATTCTTAACTAAAGGCGGCCACTAACGATCACTCGAAATCAATGGAACTATGTAGTGGAGCAACCGGAGTACTCGGAGTCAAACTGTTTTTTTTTTAATAATAATTACAATCTACAAATATTTCGATTTACAGATTAATGTAACTCTTGAGGATTAATGGTATATAAATAGTCCCTCTAAAATAATGAGTATGTTAAATAAATTAATCTTTACTTAAAAAAAAAAAAAAATATAGTGGATATTTTAAGCTTATTATTAACTCTTTAGCTAGAAGACTGTAAGATAAGCTTTTAATTTTGTTCCTAGAACCATCTAGTGGTTAACAGAACATACTCTAATATTTTTCTTAGCCACTAGAGTTTGTAGAAATGCACTTTCTGTTATAAGTTTGTTTCAACAGAAAGATTCTTAACGGCTTTAATCCAAGCAACTGTATCCTTCGATCTGTTTTCTGTCTTTAGACAGTTAAGTCGATTTTGTATTTCTATCTACTGTTATCCTTAGCAAAATTAATAAAAAAATGTATTTAAAAAAAAAATATCATTCCACCCAAAGTTTTTTAATCCACCTATGCCGGTCCATAGTCACGATGAAAGGAAACTTTAATATAAAATTAGATGCAAGGAAAACGAAATGTGAATAATGGTCAAAACGGATTCAGTTCAGATAGTCCAGACTCTCACACTATTCAGTCGCTAAAGGGTTAATCCACTACAAATGTTTATTTCCTTTTAATTAATATTTATACTTTTTAACATAATTAATAGTAAAAAAAAATAAACAAAATTATAATAAATGACTCAATAATTAATAGTAGTAATAAATTATTTATTTCAATAGTTTTTTAACATATTTTATACAATCAAAATTTTAAATTTTAACAATACTGTACCTACACTACAGACCAACAATTTGTATTATTATTATTATTATTGCACAGCCTAAAAGCTGTGCAGTTCATTGTTTCACTCCATCAGTTTTCTAAACTCTCGATCGTTTGGAGTGGCTGAATTTTGGCATAGTGTGATAGAGTTTAAGGCTGATAGAAATCCAACTGCTCTCCATTACTCCGAAAAATCCACATAGGATTTTACACTCACGGTTGTTCCATTTGGCATGTAGCAGGTAAAGTACAGTGATCGTTAGAAACTCCCTCAAGACTACGATATTCTAAACCTCATTCTCAGAATAAACTAGTTTTGATCAGCTCAAGAATAAAACTAATAAGGAAGGAGTTTAATTTGAAGCTTACGGGAAAACGGTAATATATTTTTCATCATCTCGGAATAGTTAAATTTTGAAGTAAATTAGGTCAGATAAAATCAAAATCTATACTAAGCCTTGAATCAGCAACCAGCCAAATATTCAATAAATTGTAATAAAAAATTTTAATAGAAAAGTTTGTACATTCTATGGTATACCTCTGAATTATAGACTTTACCAGCGGGTAACTGAATCATAATGAATTTAATCAAAAGATGGTGAAAACGTGAACATTACCATCAATAGTTTATAAAAAAAAATTAAGTAAATCAACATTTCAACTTTTTTAAATAATATTATACAACAGGTGTAGGAAAATTTTATCTGCAGTAAATCAACGACAACTATTTGAGTATTTATAAGGATATTCATATTCTAAGTAATAGCAGTAAATTCTTTCTTAGTTAGTGCATGTTTAGAGGAGAAATTCATATACTATATTTTTAAAAATACATTTTTTATAAGTAATCTATTAATTTCTGTTATGTTTTACAAAACGTAAATACTTGATAGGTTTGTAATAAAAAAAAAATCAATTTGCATATTTACATTACAATAACAATCAAGTAAATCTTAATATTTTATAATTTAAATGTTTTAGAAATAAATTATAATTACGTAAGTATATCAATACGTACATTGCGTTAAGACAAATAATCATCCAAAGCATAGCAGAAGGAAAGAATAGAGGAACCATCAGAGATAGAGTTACTTTGCTCTATTTTAGATCATTCTATAAGTGGTAAGGGGAAAAATTCCACCTCTACTATTAGAACTGTATATAACAGATAGACAAAAATAAGAATAATAGTCAGCATTTAAAAATATAAAATAAAAATTTAAGTACCTAGAATGACGACGAAATCCGAGATTTTAATTTTAAATAATTTATAACAGTAGCTCACGAAAATTCTGAAAAACAGAATGATGACTCCATGGCAAAACCACCAGCTAATTTACGAATAAAAGGACATTTATTAAAAGCAATTTTTAATTTATTTGATAATCATAAGAAGTTTTAAATTATTATTTAATAGTCCGACTACCTCAAATCATATCTTAAATAAATTTAAAAGACAGTAGGGAAATAAATTTAATTTTATCATATAATCCTAAATAAGCTGCGATAAAAATGACCCTGATTAATACTGAATGTTTTCACTACTCACTATCAAATAATTGGAAATATTATAGAAATATCTTACCATAATAAACAATTTTTTGTACACTAATGTACCTTAACAGAGAAAACTAGCATTCTAAAACTGGGGTGGGCAAAACCTGACCCAACAGTGTGATAAACCTCACAGATAACAACAGATCATTTTCAAACTCAAAATTTTAAAAATTCTTCCAAAAAAAAAAAATAACTGATATCACGTTTTTTAAATAACTTGCATTGAATTTACTAATTCCTCAAAATATAATATCTGGCATCTGTTATTACAGTTGAGCCCCTATATACTGAATCGGTGTAGGTATATATATAGAATTTTTTTTACGAACCTTGACTATTTAAAAGAACAACAAAAGAGAAATTAACAATTCACTATAATAAAAAAAAACATAACTGAGACACAGCTTGAGATTATTTTTTAATTTTCCTAAATAAGGTTACCCCTCAAAATAAAATTTGACACAACTTTAAAGCGACTTCGACATTAGAAGAATACTCTGCCTAAACTATGCATTTATTTTCATGCTAGTAAATAATGCATAAGTATGTAATAATATATGCATTAATTTTTGCACTTTTCGATTGTAAAAAATCTTAAATTAAATACATCATTAGTAAAATTTTTAAAATAAGCATTTCTTTGATTCTTTTACCCAAAAAGGTTTCATAAATTCTAAAACTGTAATAGTATTTAGTATGAACGTCATAAATATATAGGTCAATTATGGAAAATTGTAATATTTCTATTATGGAATTTATTTCCAGGAACCTTCATGTAAGATATATAGAGATTCGACTATCTACATCAGGAAAAAAAGTTATGAATTATTTAACTTTTTAAATGTAACTAAAGGAATGAAAAATAACACAATTTACCTGCAGTAAATAATAACCGGCATCTAACAAATATATATTATAATTCTATAAGCCAAAATAATTATTATTAAAAAATAAATAAGACAAATAAACACAACTTTTAAATATTAACTAGTGCTAATGTACTTCTAAATATTTATTTAGATGTTCAGAATGTTTGGCCCAAATTGGCAAAATATTTGCTCACCCCTGTTTTAAAAGATACAATTTCTTTAAACTACCAAATATAATTTATGAACAATACTTCATTACTTTCTCTCATAAAAAAAAAAAAAAAAAAAAAAAAAAAAGTAAATGTTTAATAAATTAGAAATTAATAAATGTGAAGTTAATTTTTGTTTCAATAAAATATTTTAATTAACAAAACTTAATATAATATTGTATTAACGAGAAATTTAATTTTTCTCCCGTTAGTATGCCAGATCATCTTTTAAGATAGTTCGAGTATGAAAAAAAAATAAATATGAGATAAAATTAATAATAATTATTCTCTTCTTGACCTTTTCGTTCTGGAGCCCATAGAATCATCCCTAGGTGCCTGGCCTTTTTTATTAAACTGCACTTGGCTCTGCGCAGTGAGCTGAAGAGAGATGGCGTGAGTATTCAACTTCTCAGCCAAAAGTAAATCCTTCAAACCTTTCATCTTCTGACTGTACAAGATAAGCTTTGGCTTCATTTCTATCTTAAGCTCGACAGAGGTACTGGCTTCGCCGACGAACGGTTCACAGCCCCCTTGCAAGAGGAAATCTCTGTTTAGAAGCCGTTCGCCACAAGCAGCTGTAAGGGCTTTTATCTTCGGATCGATCGAATCCTTCGGATCCATAGTAATATCTGAGATATTGGAACTTTCCAAAGTTTTACAAGAGTCGTTATTGTTGTTAATGATTGAATCATCGTGGTTTTCGTTATTAATAATGACGACCTGACTCCTAACACTTGAGTCAAACTTAGATATAGTGTTAACCAACGGTTTGGCCCACCCAATATGGAGTACAGGTGTCTGACTTCCTTCTTCCCACATACAGATCCCATCGTAAAACCTATGAAAAATTCTATAATTAAAATGGAACTTTAATGCAATTAAAGCTTCTAAGTTATTTGAATATTTTATACTAATAGGTACCTTAAAAATTTATCTTGGAAGTAATGGTTTATGAACAAATTTTAACAACTAAAATAATTCACATAATGTTTTAGTCTATTTTATCAAAACTTCGAGCAAAAATGTTGTAGCAAGAACTACTAATAACTATATCTTAAGGAAAAAGTTGGTCGGGGAGTGTGGTCAAAAAGTAACACTTTAATAAGTAATACTTATATATTTTTTGTGCCAACGTTTCGTTTTAAGTTTTAGGCCATCATCAGGGATAAAAGAAAAAACAAAATAACAACAATGAAAAAACAACAGAGGCAGAACCAATAACAGTAAAAAAATGATAAAAACAGAAATTACAAGTAAGATAAAAAAAAGTATGAAGTATAAAAAGAAAAAAGAATTTTATTTAGAATTTTTATTTTTCCATTTTCTAATTCCTATTTGGATATTTATTTCTATTTTTTAGAGTTTGATGAATGTTAGCTAATTTTATTTTTAAGTATGACTAGAGTACAACTCATTTTAATTAATTTATGCTTTTGAACAATTTGACTATTACTTTGATCATTTACTTTTAGTTTTTTATTAATTTTCTTATATATTTGTGGCTATATTAATGTGTTATATTAATTGATAATGCATTTATTTACTCCTCCCACTTTAGATTAGGTTGCTCATTAAACCTTGATTTATCAACAAAAAAGAATTGTTAAAAAATCAATTTTTTCTTTAATGCTGTATATAATTTTGTATTAATCTTACTTTTTTTTTCTATAGAACCAACAAAGTTCATGTTAATATGAACTTAATCTTGAACAAATGTAATTTAGTGTCATCTTTTTTTTTTTTTATACTTCATACTTTTTACTCTTACTTCTAATTTCTGTTTTTATAATTTTTTACTGTAACTGGTACTGCCTCTGTCGTCGAAGATGGCCTAAAACTTACGCTGAAACGTTGGCACAAAAAATATATGCATTACTTATTAAAGTGTTACTTTTTAACCTCACCCCCCGACCAACTTCTTCCTTAAGATATACATCTATGGTCAACCAAAACTCACTCCAATACTAATAATTATAGCTTGACAGGATTTGTCTCAATATTCAAAACAAAATTATAGCTAATAAATTCTATATATTCAAATATACTACAAAGATGATTCACACATAATTTAATTAACTTTTCTAGCCATATGTTTCATTATGCAGACACTGTTCACCATTAAAAGGATCACAAATGATAGGCAAAAGTTTATTACAACATTATCATACATTATAAAAACAAAAAATTGTGAATAAGCATGGCTGACCAAAACAATGCACAGACACAAAATCTAGCTAGCATACCGGAGCAAGTCAGCGAAACACTCGGGATCTTTAAGTAGAGAATGGGCATTATGGCCAGAACTAACAACTTTCATAATATGGGGTATTAGCTCATTTGCGATCTCCATAACCTCTTTGTAAATTTCTTCATCGTCTCGTGAATAGTTATACCTAAAAAAAAAAAATCAATAAAAAAAATTCAACTAAGCAATTAATAGAAATTACTGTTATAATTTAAAAAAAAAAACAGCATAGCAAGATTTATTTTACAGAACAACCTTAATACATTATTTTCAAAGCAATAAATATATTATTTTATTAATAGCCCACACTACTCTATATTACCACGTCACAATATTATAAAATTTATAATAGCCAAGATTTTAAAGTCAACAATTATCTACAGTCAAACTTCCATATATCAAAAATCTCTACATATCGAACTTTTTTTAGAAACCTTGAATTTTCATTAGAAAAAAATATTCTGTATATCAATTTCTATATATCGAACAAAAAATTCCAATTAAAAAAAATATAAAATGTGATTGTCATCAAATAGAGGCCCTAGTTGAAGAACAAAAGAATTGGTAATAACTAAATAAGAAAAAAAATGTTCCACTTGTTAGCAAAACGACAGAAATTCAAGGAAGATATTGTTTCAGAAGAAGCACAGGAGTAATTAAATTCTCTCAATCTCTTTCCTAACAAAGCATGAAATTTTCATTTTAAATTTGCCTTTCTTGTTGTGAACATTGTTCCTAAACATGATTATGGTGATGAATTAAATACAAATAAACATTAGAAAGAATTTTGTGCAAAAACAAAAATAAATTAATTTTTATATATGGTTGCATATTTTTAATACACGTCCTAATTAAATTATAATTTAATCATGTACATTTAATCATGTACAAATGTACATTTGTAAAAAATCTGTAATCACAGATGTAATTTGTACAATTTTTCAAATAAGTGCTATTGATCGTTCAGTTTTGTTTTTCCTTAATTCCAAAAAATTGCCTTAGTTCTTTAACCCTAAAGAATAGCAGTAATTGTTATTAAGCTGAAAAAATATTTCTATAATTAATTGACATCCGCATGATGATATAGAAGGATCAATCTAATCAGGGATTGATAAATTATTTTCCACTTCTATAATTTTGTTTTTATTGAAAACTAGTTTCGAATGTTATACATTCATCTTCAGTTCTAAAAACACACAAAAATTCAAAAATAAGCAATTCAAAATACAGTTTGCTATTATTATATATATTAAATTATATGTAATATAAATCAGTATGAATTTAATTAAGACAAGAAATCAATTACATGTTGGTGCTCACCAAGGTTTTTAGAACTGAAGACGAATGTATAACATTCAAAACTAGTTTTCAATAAAAACAAAATTATAGAAGTGCCAAATAATTTATCAATCCCTAATCTTTCTATAACTCGAAATACCTATAACTTCGAACCTTCATGCTCGACATATAGAGACTCGACTGTATTTTTGAACAAACATGAAAAATTTCAGTTTGCACTATATCATTCATATTATAAAAGCAGGGTACAAAACAGTAATTGAACTGTTTCAATAAGAATCAATTTAATTGTTTTACAAAAACTCGTACAGTTAAAGCTTTAAAATAAAAGTTCAACAAGATATTTTATCAAAAGATCCTTTTGATAAAAAAATTCTTAGAACTTACTCTTTTAGTTAAAAGTTCAATTGGTATAAGGTCTCGCCAAAACTTTTGTAAAGTTTTTGATAATAGAAGTTCCTACAAGAATAGTGTAACAATAAGTTCACACATAGTTATGGATCAGATCTTGAGAGGGATCTTCTTTTCTTATAACCTTATTTTTTATAAATTGTTTGAATAAAATCTTAGATGTACTAAAAAAACCTCTAAAACAGATACCTCCAGACATAATTCCAAGAGTATTTCTCACATATAAGTGGGAAATTTAATAATGAGAACTTTTATTATAAAAGATCTCGCTAAAAAGTTATATCGAGAACTTTTATAATATAGAACCTGTATACAAAAGTCCTGGCCAAAATGTTCTTGGAAGAACTTTTACTAATAAAAGTTCTCGCACCAACTTTTTAAAAGGTCTAACAGAATAATTGTTGCACGAACTATTTTAAAAAAGGTCCAAATAAAAAGGACAAGTTAGAATAAGAAATTTTTCAAAATAAAAGTGCACAGTTTGTATAAAAGAAAATATTTCACTCTGAATATAAATTTCATATATTTTAATTTTAAACTCTAATCTAAGCGGATTATATACTGAAATTAATTTTGATCAACTTTTGTGGATACAATAATATCAATGAGAGATATATAATTAAAATCAAGCACATTCCAACAATTTAACTCTATTTTTTTAATTCGCTCATTGATGTGTTATTTGATAAGATCTCAGAAGAAGAATTTTATAAAATTAGAAACATCAGCTTATAAAGTCGTTTCTTACAATTACTCTGAAGATGTTTCTTTTCATTTTTGTTAGGTTATTCATTCAGAGGGGATTGAAATATAAATATTAATTATTTCCTATTTTTCACTGTTAGGATCAAGGGGAAGATGAAAAGGCATTATCTAATTATATAACCAATCAATCTTAATAATGCATCAAAATAAGATTTGCAGTAACAAATATCCGACATTAATACAAATTATCTATGTTTATAGGTAGAAATTAAGAGCTTAATTTTAAAAAGTCAACTTTAACAAACGATGTACTTACTGTTTAATTACATCACTACAGTTTGCCCAAGAATTAAATGCTTGCTTATAAAGATTGTGACGGTAAAAATAACCAGCCTGATAAGTATAAGGGTAAACATGCATGTTATTATAATATTTTCTCGCTGTGAGAATCCCTTGTTGTAAAAGAGAAAAACAAGGGACCCGCCCATCTGTTGGTTTTAATTCTTCTAGCTCAGCAAGATTTCCTAAAAATGAGATTATAAATTAAAAATGAAAAACAATCTATTGAAAATTTCGTAAGTGCACTGAAATACCTAAGGCCATTGGATATTTATCTAGATAGCCCATGTCATATAACAGCCATAAAAGCTCCTGCTGAAACATAGAAACTTCGAGACAATCCGTAGTAACTGTAAGTGAGGGGTTAATCGAAGAAACAAGAGCTGCAACTTCCATGTGTCTATTGCACGTGATAGGGTAACCATTAACATACAGCCAAGATCGGGAATTTATACCAGATTCGACACTCTGACCACGTTTATCCTCACTTCCTTTACCTAAAACAGTTAAGTGACACAGTATTCCATGATGTCCTCCAAGTTATCAAGCTAAATATTTATACTAACCATGCCACGTTACTTCAGCAGTTTCTTGAGAGTTTTCGCCAAACAAAACCCAAGCGTGATCTTCAGATAAGGCAAGGTGAACATCGTTAAATCCTAATACTTGACAACCAGCTACCACAGCAAACGCAACTCCAAAACAATCGAGCTTATTTCCTATTCAAAGCAAATAAATACATGTTTTTAAGATTTATAAATTGCCAAACTAGTTGTCATCATCAATAAACTATATACCTGTCATATAACTGTATAAACTTTGAAGATGGGCTCTATCTTTGTAATAACTTCGTGTTAATGAATTCCATATTACATCTGACACTTTTCTAATAAGTTCTCTTGAGGCATACTTACTTTTGTACTGGGTAACATCAATTGAACCCTTGATTATACTATGAAATTTTGTGTAAAGAGCATTAAGAATATTATACTGCAATGAAGGAAGTTTTTGCTCATCATAACTTTCATTTTCATTAGAAGTAATATTTTTGTTACATGTCATTGAGTTTTCAACGGCTCCAGCAATGATAGAGAGCAAAGCCAAATCCGGATCAGATTTTTCAAGTTCATTCTTAAATATCTTCACAACTGAAGGAATACTATCTAAAGGGAAAACTTTAGAATCTACTGGTAAAATATTTGCCATATTATCAAGTGTTTTTAAACTAAAACTAATCACTATCAGTAATCACATTCTACCGGCTTGTAACTGACTTCGAAGGCGTTGTTTTGTAAACTAAAGAATAATACACACTATTACAGATAGAAACCATATTTATTTCAATTTTATATAAATTCTACCAAAGAATTTTGTCACTATTATGTAAATCATTGACTCAAATCGTGAACGTACGTTAACAGTAATTCCAAAAATTTTTGTTGACGTTACATTTGTAAGTAGGTAGGGGTGCCACAAATATATAAATATTTTTAAAAATTTATCGCTTCAAAAGAAATAAACAATCTATTTTTGAATTTAAACAAATAAAATATTTTATCTTATTAAATATATTCGTAAGTATTTACTAGGAAATTATCTTTATACTTATTGATAAGGCACGAACAGTGTCTTCACTTACGTTAACTTCAAACTCATATGACCTATCAGAATGTGATGTCTGTCTGTGGTGGCAATAGTATTTGTTAATATTTATTGTATTTAAATTGTGCGTTTAGTAACTGTGATATAATATGGTAGAAGAAGCTACGAACAATGTTTCTGGTGGAAGTTCCAGTAGTGAAACTGCACAAAATGGACAGTTGTCTCCACAAGGATCAGGAAATGTAAATCCCCTTTTTTATAAATATTTTTCATGATTTTTTTTCATCTCTCGGATAAAATTTACTGTTTTAATTATTGCTACTATCATTGCTTCGAGTGAAAAGCCTTTATTGAAATCTTATCATTTTATCATTCCACCCACAGGCGATGTTTAAATAAATTAGCTGTTGATAAGAATATTTTTGATTGATATTCCAGTTTTATTTTTTTGCTAGGGTTGTTACTAAGAATTTATTTTTACACAGAATCAGAATGCAGCCCCGGAACCACCCAGAAGATCAATGTTTGAAATCACCAAAGGTTTCCTCTTAAGAGCATTTTTCATGTACATGATTGCATCTTTCTTTAGAAAAAGTCCCTCCACTCCTGATTCTACAACTACTCCAGCAAGACCTCCAGCACTTAATTACTTCGAGAACTCGACTCTTATGGTTAGTAATAACATTTTTATCATATGCATGGCTTTATCATCAAATAATTACATTACAATGACAGCATTACGTTTTGTGTTTTAAGTGTTTCGTTTTGACAAATAAATAAAGTCTGATAAGCTATTGAATATTTTTAATCGAACTCCAAGGTTATTTATTGGACATGCTTTCTCTTTCCTAGTTTACTAACAATAAGATAATAACTTAACTGTTATTGACCAACTCTTTTTGAAATGACGAGATTGGTTTATATTTATTCATTAAAATATTTTGTCGTATATGGAGAGTTGCTATACTAATTTTCGGCTCCCTTCTCTGTTTTTAGCAATTGGGACAGGGCTACCTTTTTATAGAACATTTTCTCCATTCTCTTTGTCTGAGATAATAATCTCAATGTCATTAAGTTATGTAATGTTAAATTTAATTCTAAAATCTTTTATCAACATTTTTCAAAAATGTATTTATTTTTTTGCTAGGAAAAAAAAAAACCGTTGATATTATTAAAAATATTAGAAATGATTACAATTAAAATTTTATCTATTACCAGCTTAAAAGATTATAATAATTTAAGTAACTACTGAATTACTCTTGCTTAATCTGATGAAATAACATCACAATTGTAGAATATGATTAGTTGACCAGTTGTGCCATTATGATACCAAATATCTTAGTAGAAAATTATATGATAGAGTGGTCTTAATTCGGTTCAAAAATTATTATGGGTAATTGATTACCTTATCTATCTTATCATTAATCCTTATTAATTTGTTCTTTAAAATCTATTATAAATTATGGGCTAATTTTTAATTTAATGTATATTTTATGAAATGTTTTCAAATTTAAAAGTTCCAGAACTGAATTTAAATTTTTATTGTTTATATAATTGTTTTGTCACTTATAAAATATTTGAAATGCTTATTATCACTTTTAAAATTTTAATGTCAATCCAGTGAAAAATAAGCTATTAAAGAATTCTTCTCTTTTTAAACATCTCTCATCATTAACAATCAATATTGGTTTGTTGTTATTACTTTTATGAATGCTCCCTTTTCTTTATAAATCTTTGTATTATAATTATCATCATCATCATTGTTGATTTTAATGATTGATAAAAATACATATCTCGGAAATAACGTTGGCCTAAAGCCTTTTAGATATAAAATTTCTTTAATTAGTCAATGCATTGTAGATTTTAGTTTTGCACAGTTAATTGAAATTTAAGCACTGTTTGTTCACTACAACTTCTACTATTTTCACTTGTTTTTTTGATAAATAAAGGATTTTTTTGTTTGTCTTTTTTTAACTTAAAATCTTTATTCACACTTGTTAAATATCTTATTGACATCTAGTGAATAATATGAGCAAAAAAGTTCATGGAATTATTGCTATGAGATTGGGCTGTACCGAGTAGCACCTCCTCCTGTTGTGATGTCATGAATTATTAAACAAGAAGGTCCCTCATCCAGCTTCTCTTCAGCCTTCTACAGATGTTACCTGGCATGAGAGTTGTGGCCATGTCATTTATGAGTGTGTTAGGCTGTCCTTGTAATTACTCATAGAATTGTTTATAGTGGGTCTATATGTGTTCGTTAACAGTTGGCATGTGAAGGTCAGTTGCATAACTGATATACTGACAGTTACATACTGTTTACGCCACTTGTGGTTAGTTCCTGAAAATTCTGCTAGATCACATGGTAATGCATAAATCTTTCTGATTGCTGGAATTGTTATCGGGACTAAGAGTTAAGCCGGCTAGTTGAAGGAAGCTGTGGGCCTAAGAGGAACCCAGCTGCCTCTTTTTTTTTAGCAGGCCTGCCAGTAAAATCGTTTGTGATTTAATGAGGATTTCGGGCAATTGGAGCTAGCAAGCTGTGGCTCCTGTGAATGGATAATTCAGGCGAAAACTGTGAGTAATTACCTATTTGGTTTAAATGGTGGATGTATTTTGCATTCCCAAGTCTTATGTAATTATAAATTTGTACCAGAGGACTTGATGATTTGGAGAATTTTTCCAATGGTGTTAATTTGCCCACTAAGGTTTAAAAGTAAAAGGTTCATTATTTGTTTTGAATTTACCTGCGGTGGCATTAATATACCTCCATTTGTTGGTATCCTCTGAACCGTATTGAATTTAGTTGTCTTATTTATAAAATAGATGTAATTATGATTATAATTTCAAATTTATATGTTTAATTGGTTTTTGTAAATGATCGTTTCATATAGTCATGTACATAGGGACATCTTGTGTCAGTCAGCCTATTACAGTTTAAATTAGTTTTTGTTGATTTGCTGGTGTATTGATTATAAACATTTTTAAAATACTATCATTTAAAGCTACAGATAATTTAATTTTTAAATCACTGATGATTTACTTCTTTAAATATGATTTACTATATCATTAATGCAAAAATACATTAAGTGAAATTTTGAAAATAGAATGCTTTAATGTGCATTTATTATTTGCTCAGACTAACTTAAGGATCAAGAGTTGATCTTCATCCTTTCAGTCCTTAGCTTGTAGGAGGATTAGTATTAAAATATTGTTGTTTTAAAACAATTCACTTGGTTTCATTGAAACATTTCAAAACACTTTTCAATTTCCTTTGTATTTTTTATAAATTTTAATCCTTTGTTTTATTGTTTTTTTTTTTCAAATTTCGTTTGTGTTAATTGAACTAATTTTGTCTGCAAAATGCCTTTAAATGAAAAAGAGAAAGGGCTATTGCTAATCTGGATAGCTTGAATCAGAAACAAGAAAAATATTTTCAAAGAATGACATCAATTTGCAGTGTAGCTAAATAATTATTTATAGATAATTTAGAAACTTTTGTTGCTTTGCTTTCTAAACTTGATAGCATTTATGGATCTTTTGGAAAGGTTATTGATGATATTAATTCTCAAAATTCTGTATTACCAGAGGCTTCTCAGAAGAATGTTAGTCAGTCAACAACAGCTTTTGATGGGATGTATTATTTGGTAAAGTCTGTTGAAAATAAAAATAGAGTGGTTTTGTTTCTGAAACCAGATCCTCCTATGGAAAGTTTTAGGACAAAGGGGACTCATGTTAAATTGTCTGATACTGATATCCCGAATTTTAATTTTGATATGACTTGGAGACATTTTAAGCAATCTTTTTAATTCCTTGTACGAAGTATTGTAATCGCGAAAATTTTCGGTTTTCAGATTTCAATGGAAATATCCATTTTGACCATCCCTGAATCTATTTTGACTAGTTTCGTCGTGGCGTCTGTACGTACGTATGTTCTTATCTCGCATAACTCAAAAACGGTTAGCCATAGAAAGTTGAAACTTTGTATTTGGGATTGTTGTAAAATCTGGTTGTGAAACTCCTTTTTTGGTCACTGCTTGATCACCGGAAGTGGTACTTTACTTGAAGGTTATAATTGATTTCCATCAAAAATTATATTAAAATATTATGCAAAACTTCTCAAATTTAGTATTTATTATTTATATATTGATCTAAATAATATAATAAATTTTGTTTAACATTGGCAGACCCGGAACTGGTACTTTACTTGAAGGTCATAATCGATTTTGATCAAAAATTATATTAAAATTCTATGCAAAACTTCTCAAATTTAGTATTTATAACATATATATTGATTTAAATAACATACTAGATTTTGGTCTAAATTTTGGAAAACCGGAAGCGGTACTTTACTTGAAGGTCATATTAGACTTTCATCAAAAATTATATCAAAATATAACATAAAACATCTCAAATTTGATAAATAGAACTTTTATATAGATATGAATGTATTTACTATATTTTGGTTAAAATTGGTGATCCGAAAAGGGTACTTTACTTGAAGGTCATAATAAACTTACATCAAAAATTATATTAAAATTAAATACAGAAATCATATGTTTTGATAATAAAGGTTACTAACGCAATTTGGTTTCCAATCTAATTAAACATTTTTATTACTTGTTTTAAGTGTTAAAATTGAGTGTAAAATACTGGTTTTCCTCCCCATTTGTGAGATGAATAAGTCTGCAGCAGGAGAATAACATATTAGTTAAGAGGGTTCTTCCGCTTAAAATATCAAAACTGTTGATTTCCAATGCTTTATCAAGTGACATAGACAGTTCTAATGTTGTCAGGGAGCACGAAGAAATCTCTTAGCAACTTGTTACCTACTAAAAGAAAACGACATATAATACTGGAATGAGACCTCTAGAAACAAGAGTATGTCTGTGTGTGTCAATAGATGGATGTCGCAACGCCGAGTGTCGTTTTTGAAATACTATATAAATAATAATCTTCGGAAATTATTAACCAAATTGAGGATCACTTTTTGAGCCACCGATTTATAGTTTAGTAGGCGTATAAGGAAGTCATGTGTTGTCCACATCAGATATTTTAAGTTGTATTCGTAACAACCTGGACTTGCAAGATATTGATAAATATGATTATTTGAGGCACTTTGTCAGGTTCACCCGCCGTGGACTTATCTCAACTGTACCTGAAGATGACATAGGCTATCAATTGCTTTGGGCTAGCTTACTTAAACAATTTGATGATGAAAGATTTCTAGCATCTGTCCACTTAGATTGTGTTTTGGAATTTGTTCCAGAGTTGCAAAGATTTTTGTCAACCTTCCCAGAAAATATTTCTGCATTGAAAAAATTGAATATACCGTACTTGTCTCAATTTATTTTGTTGTATTTGGGCTTTATGAAGTTAGATAGTAACATTCGCTATATTTTTGAAAAAGATAGTTCTTCTGAGAAATTTTCTTCTTGTGACCCTTTGATTTCTTATGTGGAGAAAAAATGTCGCTTTTTGCAATATAACTCAGTGTCAATTGGGAATTCGGACTCTTCTTGTGTGATAGGTCAGAAGATAAAACAAACACAAATTCAACGATCAAAGGTTTAATCTTTAGTAACTTCAGCACAGACAGACCGATGTCCCTTCTGTTCTCAGAATCATCAATTAGTATATTGTTCTAAATTTATCAAGCTATCACCCAGTAAAACGGGAAGACAGGGTGAAGAAAGGGGGATAAGACTTAATCTTTGCTATAATTGTCTTAGTTCAGGGCACATGGGCAGTGAATGTTCCTGAACAAATCGTTGCAAAACCTGTCAATTATGTCATCACGCTTTGATCTATTTCGTAAAGTCTACAAAGTCTTCTAGGCCCTCTAATAATTTCAGCAAATTCAATCAGTCACCATTAGTAAACAAAAGTGATACTTTTGTATTGGAGCACTTCAATAACACATATTTTGCATAAGTTACATAACATAGCAACATTGCTATCAATTTAAGATGCTTTTGTTATTATCCTGTATGTTTTGGCCTTAAAGAAATGACATTACTTGGATATTACCACTAGAGACACAATATTTTAAGACTCATTTTATTTTATGTGTTGCTTTAAATTAGTTTATGTCATTTTAATAAATGACTTTAGCTATGTTTATTCTTTTTGTATATACTGGGAAGTCTTCAGGAACATTACAGAAATTCGCTAATGGAAGTCAGTTTCATCAATGAATTTCTGGTATGTTGCTACGGTGATAACTTACTATCACAGTTCAGTTCTTGAAATTATGAACACTTGAGCTCTTTAAGACAATTGTGACCTATGAGTTCATGGACAATATTGTGTACTTTCAAAAAATTAATCAAGTTTTTGATTATTTGAACTTTATTATAAAATCATCACCACCATGCTTAAGTAACAAATGCGAATATAGCTACTTTTCTGGAGATCAGAAAAGAACTTTATATTTTACTTTTGACTTCCTCATTGCAAATCATTTTTTTATTTCTGGGACTTTTTACTTCTAGTAGTCCTAAATTTGTGTTTCTAAGACTTTATTTTGCAAATATGCTACTGGTAAATTAATAAAACTAAGGAATTTGAAAAAAGTATTTTTCATATTCATTAGTTTAATATGGTGTCAACGTTATTACAATTTTAGTTTATTTCAATTTAATTTTTTTATTTATGTGCAGATTTTTTCATTAGATGAATTTAGGAAGTAATACATTTGATTATCTGTTATTATTATTATAATTTGTTTCTTTCCTGTTACAATTTATGCATTGAAAAGATGTTTATGATAACAATTAATTGTTTTAATTTTTTTTTTTTTTTTTAAGGATTTGTATGTATTTTTATCCGAGCATGAAATATTTACAAATTTTAATGATTCAAATGCCCTCATATGGGAGAAACATGACTTGGTTTATGGAGATTGGCTCAGTGGGTCTGATGGTGACGGTACATATTCGTTCGAAACTACAATTAAAGCATCAGAGGTATGTTAAGTTTAGTTATATTACACGTTTACATGTGATTCACCTAAAGTTATATTTTAAATATTACAACAATTAATTTTACATATTATCACGTGTTTCTCATTCTTACCTTTGTTTTATCTTGCTGTATTTGTTTCTGAAAGGTGTATGATAAATCACAAATGTCTAATTATATGAGAAAACAGAATGTCTAGCAGCCTTAAATTCATTGAAGATCAGGACTTCTGCTTATATTTTTCACTGCTCATTTGATTTAACATTGCAATAATTTTAATGTCAACAGTATTTTTCTTTAAAATAGAATTGTTTAAAGTCCATTTCTTTTGTTAAAATTATTATATTTAATGGTCTGTTGTTTCTGCTCTCATATACTTGGTCTTCTTCTGGTTTATACCCATCCCCATATCCTCTGCAGCTTCCGCCAACTTGAAAAAAGCATTTTTCAAGAACTCAAAGGATCTTGCAACAATATCCAGGTCATCAACAAAGCTGAGTATTTATACAGGCTAGTTGAAGATGGTGCCAGATGTTTGTATACCCGAATCACCTACAACCTTCTCCAAAGTTAGGTTGAACAATAAACAGGCGAGACCATCGTACTGCCTAACAACTCGAGTAGATTCAAACTGTGGAAAGAGATCTGCCTGAATCCGTCCAGTACATCTCGTATCATCCATCGTCATCTTGATCATCCGAACTAGTTTCAGAGGAACTCCAAGTTTAATTCTGCATATATTCTCTTAAAGCTGCATACAACTTAAGACTTTAAATGCTATTATAGGCACTCTGGAAGTCGGCAAAAAGGTGATGAGTAGTCATCCTATACACCTGGGACTTCTCAGAATCATCCGGAGACCGAAGATTCGATGAGCTGTAGATCTTTCTCCTCTGAAACCGTCTGATATTTACAAATTTCTCTCTCTGCAAATGGAAGAAGCTTCTTATAAATAACTTTAGAGAGAACCTTTTAGGCGCACCGTAGAAGCGAGATACCACGGTAGTTGGAGCATTCCAGGATGTTTCCTTTCTTGTGAAGTGGATAGATAATGCTTTTCATCCACCTTTCTGGCATTCTCTCTTCGATCCAGACTGTGAGGATGACATTGTAGAGAGATCTCAAAAACTTCTTGCGACCATGTTTCAGGAGCTCGTCTGGAATCCCATCTTCACCCATAGCCTTGTTGTTACACTTATTCACAGCATCCTCCACATCATTATAGGTTGGTGGATCGGGAGGTTCAGTATCATCATCTCTACCTGACAATCGGTATCCATGTTAGCACCTATATTATAGGTAGGTGGATCGGGAGGTTCAGTATCATCATCTCTACCTGACAATCGATATCCATGTTAGCACCTATATTATAGGTAGGTGGATCGGGAGGTTCAGTATCATCATCTCTACCTGACAATTATAGGTAGGTGGATCGGGAGGTTCAGTATCATCATCTCTACCTGACAATTATAGGTAGGTGGATCGGGAGTTTCAGTATCATCATCTCTACCTGACAATTATAGGTAGGTGGATCGGAAGGTTCAGTATCATCATCTCTACCTGAAAATTGTAGGTAGGTGGATCGGGAGGTTCAGTATCATCATCTCTACCTGACAATCGGTATCCATGTTAGCACCTATATTTAATGACACTTTATTAAAATTTTAAATCTAATTATTTTTATCATTACAATATATATATATATATATATATATATATATATATATATATATATATATATATATATATATATATATATAATAAAATATAAATATAGCAAAATACTTCAGGAGGGGAATTATCCTTTGTTTTAATGGTTTTTAACCTCGAGAGCATGCCCATTATTTTAAGTTTAAAACTATATATATATATTTTTTTTTTTCAAACATTTATAACACTACTTTAATAGGAACATTTCTTTGCATTTTTCTAGAAAATCCGCAATAATGGTTCCTTGTATTTACACACATACATCATCAAAAAAGAGGACACATCGGCTCAGAAAAATGTGAAAGAAAGGTTAACTGACGTGGGTGTAGCGTATTCTAGTAAACAACTCAACAAGTTTAAGAAATTACGGTATACGAAAACCCAGAACCTACTCACTGGAGAGTCGCCTCTTACCCCAGAGGAAATGGAGGTATCATATTCTTAATCATTATTATAATGCATGTTAATGTATGCTGAAAATCATTTGTACATTTTACACTGCCATAAAAAATTGTATTCAGTAACTCCAAAATATAATTACAGTCGATCCTCTGTTTATCGAACTTCCATATATCAAAAATCTCTACACATTGAATTTTTTTAGAACCTTAAATTTTTATCAGAAAAAAAAATATTCTGTATATTGAATAAAATTTCCATGTATTGAATAAAAAATCATATTTGAAAAATTTAAAGTGTAATTTTCATCAAAAGTTAAAGTTTACTTTCATAAAAATGGGTAATAATTAAATAAGAAAAATAAACATACCACTGTTTCGCTTAACAATGGAAATTTGGGGAAGACCTAGTTTCAGAGGAAACAATTACGGTAACCGCAGGAGTGAGGCTCTAATCTCTTTCCTAAAATAAAGTGAAATTTTCATTTTAAATTCAGTTTAACGTTGTCTTTCTTGATGTAAACATGGCTCCATCAATTATTGACAAAAAGGCATTAGAAACTATTTTGCATATAAATAAAAATGAATTAATTTTTATGTGTCTTCATACTTCTTAATATATGTCCTCATTAAATGTGTACATAATATAAAAAAAGGAAACAAACTGCCATAACATATGAAATTAGGGATTGATAAATTATTTGCCACTTCTATAATTTTGTTTTTATTGAAAACTAGTTTTGAATATTATACATTCATCTTCAGTTCTAAAAACACAAAAATTCAAAAATAAGCATTTCAAAATACAGTTGGTATTATTATACATGTTAAATTATATATTTTAAATTTATATAATATAATTATAATATAATATATTATATTATAATATAAATTATATATATATATATATATATATATATATATATATATATATATATAATTTATATTATATTTAATTTAATATGTATAACATTACCAAACTGTATTTATGCTTATTTTTGTGTTTTTAGAACTGAAGATGAATGTATAACATTCAAAACTAGTTTTCAATAAAAACAAAATTATAGAAGTGGTAAATAATTTATCAATCCCTAAGTAGATTGATCCTCTATACCATCATGCGGATGTCAACCCACATATGAAATTTGTACATTTTTCCAAATTAATGTTTTTGGCCGTTCTTTTTCTTTTCTTCAATCCTTTGATACTTCAACTCTTAAAAATAACTGTCATTGTTTTTTGTATGACAAGAATGAAAAATTGCAATCTTTCCATATATCAATTTTTTTTCATGGAACCTTCATGTTCAACATATAGAGGTTCGACTGTACCATTAGTTTTATTCTTTGTGACCTACATTTACTGGAATAATATTTTTAAGTTATCATTAGTTAAGGAATCAAGTTCAGTAAAAGCAACTATTTTAATAATACTTTCATTTTAGCAAGCAGAAAAAACTAACCAAGCTATTATTTCACATTGGCATCCGAATATTACAATCAATTTTGTGACGGATCAGACCAATTGGATACAAGGAACTATCCCATCTCCTCTTAATGAATGTAAATCATTTTAGATATTTATTGTCTCTTTTTATATTCTACTTATGCTTATTTTTTAACTCATTTTATTATTTCAGTTATTGAATTTACTCCTAATGGTGATTACTATAAGCCGGTAGTATTTTATAATGATTTTTGGAACCTACTGAGAGATTATCAGCCAATTAATGAAACAACTCAGTATGTATTATTTTATTTAAATTAATTTCTTATTTCATCTTATTTTTATTTCATATTTAATCAATCAAAAACGTTTTTCACTATACTATGATATTTTTTTTTTAATAGTTTGTGTTGTCGAATTAGATTGTCCAATTACAGTAGAGAGTATTACTGAATAAGAGAAAGTTTCGTTATCGGAACACATTTAATAGATTGTTTTAGGTATGGGAATTAGAAATTGTATGTTGTTTTTTTTTTTTTAGTTTAAAAATATGTCTATTGATTAATATGCAAGAGCAAAAGCTCAAAATGAGACATAAATAATTATTAGGGCATAAACAAAAAATTCCAAACTAGACTACTTTTCCCAGCTGTTGTCAGGTTACCTCCCTTTTTCTTCAGTATGTGCCTACCCAGTCTTGGTTAATAACTTTTTTTACTGCGGATGTGAGATGTGCTGCATTTTTTTCTTTCTCTCCTACTGTTCTGAAGATGCCTGAATTTGCGAAATATCTGCTTTTGGCTTCTTGTTTGGAATTTTCCATTTATGTCCTATGTCTATTTATTTTAATGGAATAAAATATCCTGGTGCACTCTTCTTCACAAGCTGTTGCACTCCCCAAGCTAAAATCGAAATAGGTAAAAAGTTTAATTGCTTTAAAAAAAAGTTTTCGCAGCTCAAATATTCCAATGCCATTTGAAGAAACAGATAAAAACCTTCAAGAAATGAAGTTACAGACTTAAAATATTTCAAATTATAGTTTGTTATAACTGATAAAAAAAAAGTCAAAAATATTTGTTCTTATTCCATTTCCATAAGATTTAGATAGTTATTTGTTAGTCTTACAATTAAACACTTTTTTCCATTTATTTTTTTAATAGCTTTTCTAGGGCATGAAGTTTTTTGCTTATAATGTTAGTTCTAAAACACCTAGGAACACAAGTTAAAGCAAAATGCGTAGTTTACCAATGCCCCAAATTTGGTTTGAACCATTCAAAGGGTTCCTAATTTTATGAATCTTAAAAAAATTTGAATACCCCTGGCGAAATTGTTTGTCAAAAAATTTTTGTTTTTAATTATTATTATTTATATTACACTTTTACACCACTGCTATAAACATTATCATAGTAAACAAAAAAAAAGTAATATTAAATATTAGAATGACTAAACTTTTTGAAATGATATTATGCAGTGTTCTGATAGGTCAACTGAATTATGTGTGATCGGAACTGTATTGCTGAAGGGTGAAAATATATTTTTTTACTTTTATAATTCTAAAATTAAAATATTACTATTTCTTTATCACAAATAATGTTTTTATACTATAAATATGTTGATGGTTAAGAACCCAGCCTTACTTGAGATGTCATATTATATTAAATTTAATTTGAATATTTAAGACCATGTTCAAAGTGTTATAAGTTATATGAAAACATCCAGAATTAGTAAATTTTAAAATGATACAATTTTTTTAAATGAAATAATTGAAATTTACAGCGATCTGAAGGGTCCATTGAATTATATTTATGAAAACAGTATTCTTATAAGTAGTGAAGTATATTAATAGAATTTTTTTATTCAAAACTACCCTCAGATTTGGTTTTAGCGCTCCAAAAAACCCCTATATTCAAATTTTTTTTAAGATTCATAAAATCGCTCGTAAATCAGGAATCCTTTGAACAATTCAAACCAAATTTGGGCCATTGGTAAGGTTCTTAAACTACGTGATTTTTTTTAATTGTGGTGTTCCTACGTGTTTTAGAACCAACGTTATCCGCAAAAAAAAAAAAAACTCAATTTTTTTTTGTAATCATGGTTTTCTTACACAGACCTTCTTAGATAATGCAATAGTTGTTTATATGCATAAAAAGAAGAAACTTCCCTCTTTATAACAAGTCCAAGAACTTCGATATCGGATACAGAGCTTCAAACCCAAAAGTAATTTTATGGCTTTAAAAATTTTGAGCACCCTTGAAACTGAATTTTTTTTTTTTTTCATTTTCTTTGATTTTTTCTACATTGGCTTCAAGGGCCTTAGGATGAAACAGTTGGATATGTGTCGACTTTTTTCAGTGTAGAAACACCAACAAAATTTTGATCATAATCGGTGACAGACACACCGTGCATTCCCCTTGCCAGTTCTAAACTGTAAAGAGATTCAGTTAGATGCTTTACATGAAATTATTAACGCTTAATTTGTTATTGATTGCTTCCAGGTATTTGGAATTGAGAATTACCTACCAGCCGTTATCCCTATTTAAATGGCAAATGTATCTTGCACATTCCATGAGAAGTAGATTTACAGCAAATATATTCCAGGTGATTGAAGCTATTTATTTTTTTTTTTTACCTGTGTGTTTCTGTACTTCTGTTTCATTAAAGGAAAAAAATGATTTTAATCCAAATTACCAGTTTAGTTTATTATTGTTTCAGGCTAAAATATTTATAATTTAAGATGTTCAATACCTCTTTCTGGAGTGTTAATATATTGAATACTATTATAATAAAATAATATATACATTAAATATAAAGCATATATTTTAATTAAAAAAAAAAAAGAAGTACAGAAATAACCCTTTACACTATTTTTTCCTTCTAGTATTGCTAAATATAACTATATTATTTTATACAGGACGAGACTGAAGATGAGGATCAAGATTCCTTAAAAGAAGCGCTCCTAGAAACTTCGCCATACCTCCTCACAGCTACTGTTATTATTTCCATTCTCCACTCTGTTTTTGAGCTGTTGGCTTTCAAAAATGGTGAGGTCCTTTTTTATATTGTACATTTCCGTCATCATTTAATTATTTTAAGAAATTGACCTTGCAATCATTTTAAATTATTTAATTTAAAAGAAAAAACAAAAAGAGAGAGCTAGACAAAAACTATTTATTATTAGTATGTTGTTGGTAGATTCCAAAACAAAACTTTGATCCTCTCATATTGTTATAAATAATTAGCTAATCAACGTTTCCGCCTATTCAGGTATCATCAGTATGTGTAGACAATATATACATATACACATTCGAATCTCTGTAAATCAAACTTCTATGAATCGAAAATATCTGTATATCGATTAAAATTTCTATACATCGAGCAAAAAATTTCCATTTAAGAAAATATAAAATTTGATTGCCATAAAAAAGAGCCCTTGGTTAACTACATAAGAATGGGTAATAATTAAATAAGAAAAAAAATGTTCCACTGATTTACAAAGCAATGGAAATTCGGGGAAGATCTTGTTTCAGAAGAAGTACAGGAGTACCTAAACTCTCTGAATCTCTTTGCTAACATAGAGTGAAATTTTCATTTTAAATTGAGTTTAACTTTGCTCTTCTTGTAGTGAACATTGCTCCTAAATATAACTTCGGATATTGAGTGAGTCCCCTTCTGTGTTAAACTGTTAAAGTTTTATTTGCTAAGGTAAGGTTATACATGATCCATAAAAAGTATTTTTTTTTATCGTTTTTTTTTTTTTTTTTAAATGCCTAAACAAAATAAAAAGGCAGAGTTGCTTGACTATATGATTAAATTTATTAGAAAGCAAATGTTGAGATTCAGAAGATGACTAAGGCGATAGTAGGTAGCAGGAGGTTTTTGTCCACTTTCTTCGAACGTTGTGCCGACTCCTTCTGCATTCTTTGTTTACATTCTGTTTTACTTACAAAAACAGATGTAAAGGAAACAAAAGTAAACACTTGAGATGAAAACCTCACAATAACCTTCTCTGTGCGTTTACAAAATAACACGGGTTTACCCGAACCCAGACTGTGCTAGCCTAGCGGTCATTTTTATAACACCAATGCCACGTCAGTTTCTCGACTCTTAACACACTTAACACATTAGCACTAATAATTTTAAATAATATCTAATTAAAGCAGTAATAATTTTAATAATTCCAATGATTACAAATTTTAGAATTTAATACAAAGCAGTTAGTTTAGTACAAATGGCGCTAGAGAGTACTAGTGCTGCAACCTTGGCGACCTTTTGTAAGTTTGGATTTAGACACTGATAATGCGACTCAATTGTAAAGCTGTATCAAACATACTTCTGTTTACCTTAATTTCAATAGATTACAAGTTTAAAATTAATTTTTCTTTCCTTGTATCATTTTGGTGCAGTAAACAAAATTACTTCCCATTCCACACAAACAATGATTGAAACAAAAAATTACAAATGGAGGGAGAGGGATGATAAAATACTATAGATATGACCAGGGAAATGGCAGATCGGATCCAGAAATGTCTCCAGGGAAGTTAACAGTTTTACCAAATGTGTTAGTTTCTTTACATATTTCATTCTTCTTAAAAAGTGTATAAAATCTAATTTAATTATCCTTGTTTGTAATGTCTTAAGGTGCTATATTATTTAAGTTTTTCCAATATTATTTATTTATTTTCAGATATTCAATTCTGGAACAACCGAAAATCCCTGGAAGGACTCTCCGTACGATCTGTATTCTTTAACGTCTTCCAGTCTCTCATTGTACTACTGTATGTCTTAGACAATGATACCAACACTCTCATCAAGATATCATGTTTTGTTGGTCTTGCCATCGAAGTTTGGAAAATAAACAAGGTAAAAATTCTTGTTCATTTTAGTTTTATATTCTTTACCCAGCTTAAACTTTTTAAATCTCGACATTAATTTCTTCTATAAAAATTTAAACCAATTTGTAATTATCAGTCAATAGGTCTGCTTGAACTGTGAATTGTATGGTTTGCAAGCTTATGACGTTGTATTGTAATGTTCTAGTTAGACCTGTTCATTTGCTTTATTATTATTAGTTTCTTAAAAAATTATAATTGGTAAAGATTTACAATTTGTTGGTTCTAGTGAATAAGTGTGTAAAATTTAAAACTATAACTTCTCTAGACAACCAACTTATTTTAAAACATTGATAATATTATTGTTAAAATAACTTCATAATTAATATCTGCTTGTACAGTCCACTCATTTTTAATCTAGTTTTATTCTCCACCCTCTTACCTCCTCATACTTAAATAAGATTGATGTGAAAACAATTCATTAATTATAATATTAAATACATAATTATTCATTAATTAAAATAGGAGCTCTAATAAAATAATCCCTAAAATATTATAATTTCATCAATAAAATTTCAAATAAATTTTATAAAGATACATTGTGACATAAAATAAAATAGCTAATCTGCATAATATGAAAGATAAAATAGAATTGAATATAAATGCAGGATTGTTTCATCAAACTGCCCCAATTGTCCAGGAGTGTATTATGGCGAAAGGGGCCAATATATTACAGATATGATAAATTAGTATACCAATGACTGTTAAAATAAGGATAATTGTTAATATAAAAAAAATACTGCATTGGCACAACACTGCCATAATTGCGAAAAATGGTCACAAATCTGATTTCCAAGAATTTGAAATTTTTTACAAAGAAAAAAAAATTCAGAAGGCAATTATCAGTAGAAGCCATGACCATCACAGAGAACTTGAACAAGGCAAATAATATTAAAACAGATTGTGGTGGCATATACAGATCACATGCAGAACTATCAAATAATTAAAATACTATATTTAACGGTAAAAAGGTTTATAAAGGAATGAGATGGTCCGGGAGGCGGTCAAAAAGTGGAACACAAATAGTAAAAAATATTTATTAAGGAACCGATGTTTCAACCCACTTTGCAGGTCTTCTTCAGGGCTGAATAAACAAGATACAAAAATAATAATAAAACAATGGTATATACAGTGAATGAATTAATAATTAAAAAAATTTAGTGAGAAAGAAAAAAAAATGAAACTGGTAAAGTAACAACAACTAAAAATTAATTAGAGAATATTAATACATTAAGCTGCTTATGATTAAAACTGGCTATATAATAATAAAAATAGGTAAACTAAAAGAGAAATAACATTAACTAAAAATAATTCTGTTAAATAAGTAAAAAAAGGGAATAAAAATTAAGTAACTTGAAGCTCCAAGGGATGAAGAATGACTTAGCAAAAACCAAAGTAATTCAGGAGGCGGTGTAGGAGTAGTAATTAAGAATGTCATTAATAGTTATATAGAGAAGGCAGTGGGGAGAGGTTGTCATTATAAGTGCCATCTGTTGGTAATGGTCTGACAATGGTATTAACATTTTAGTTATATAAATAAACTGCAAAAGTTTGAAAAAGGCCAAATTTAGTCTCAGTGTATATAATGTATTTTATTAATGAAATTATATTTTTGGGGGATTATTGGAGGCCCTATTTTAATCTATGATTAATTAATTATTATAAATATTTTAAAGTACCAATTTTTTATTTAAAAAAATGAACAGTCTAATAAAAGATTGAAATCACAAATATATTATTAAAGTAATTGAGATATTTTTTTTTAACACAGGTTGTGGATATAAGTCTCAACCGTGAAAACAAGTTCTTAGGAATTCTACCTCGGCTGAAGTTCACCGATAAGGGATCGTACGTTCAGTCGAGCACCAGGCAGTACGACCAGCTAGCTTTCAAGTATCTCTCATGGGTCCTGTTCCCTATGTTGGCCGGGTACTCTGTATATTCTCTCATTTATCTTCATCATAAAGGATGGTATTCTTGGGTGTTAAATATGATCTACGGCTTCTTGCTCATGTTTGGTATTATTATTATTTATTTATTTATTTTTTTATGCATGCATGGAATAGTTTACTGTATTAGTCAAGAAGTATGGCCAGTGTGGCAGACAAAATTAAACAAAAAATAGTGTATAACTATTTAATGAATGCGTTGCTATATGACCTCTTCCGCTGGTAAAATATTGTCACAGAGGGCCCAATCTCTCTTAGCCTCTCTAGAGCCATTAGTGTTGCCATTTTCCTCATGACTACCTGGTGGCAAATTTCCATAGAATTGGGATTCTTGACTCATTGGAGTGTCCTCTTTGCCGGCAGGGGGATATGGATGCAAAACATCTGTACAGGAAATATGCCGAGTGGCCTTAGGATAAATAAATTTTTTTTAATGAATACCAGCATTTCAGCAGAAACTTTTAACACCTCTCAAAATTTGAGTTTTTACGTTTCAAGGTACGTAGAATCAAAAAATCAAATTTAAAAAATCAGCTATTCTCCGAGACTACTGAGCCACTTTCTTTGAGATTTTATGCGTCTCAGGTCATCCCAAGATGATCCTCAGAACTCGGCATTACCATTCTCCTTTTCGTTAATAAATAATAGAGATAATAAACCATATTCTAGGTGCACAATACGCCTGGTGGTCGTTGTGTACTTAGCCAAAAAAAACAAAACAACCATTTTAATTTGCAATGTTTTTTAACATATTACTGATTTGTTTCATACGAGATATATACATATATAATAAATACTTATTAGATGTACAACTTTGCTTCTGCCGTTTTTCAATAGATGGCTGCAGTGGTAGGTGGTGGTTGAAATAGGTTAGGTCAAAAATGCCTAAGAGTAAGCTTGGCATCTGTCAACATAACAGCAGGACCATATTAGTGAATTTGTGATTGCATCAGAAATTTATTCTTGATCAAAGATGCCGGTTTTCGAGTCAAATTCTTGTCATTTGCAGGATGTTTTGATTTTCTGCTTTCATTTGAAGAAAACTGCGGTTGAGGCTCATCGAATGCTCTCAAGTACTTACGGGGAGGCTGCTCTTAGTTAAAGAACATGTAAGTGGTTTCAACGTTTCAAGAGTGGTGATTTTGATATCGAGGACTGGCATGGCAGTGAAAAAGAGAAATTTTTCCAAGATTTGGAATTGGTCTATTACTTGATATAGACTCATGCCAAATGCAAGAAAAATTGGCAGAATCATTGAAGGAGAAATGGCCAAAGTACCAAGAGAGACAGACTAATGTTATTCTCCAGCATGACTATGCTCAGCAACATATCGCAAGATCGGTCAAGACATACTTGGAAATGAGAGGTCTCACCCCACATGCCGTACTCTCCAGATGTTTTGATTGATGGCACATGGCCTGGGTGATCAACATTTCCGCTCTTATCAACAAGTCAAAAAATGGATTGATTCATGGATCGCCAATTAAGATGCATCATTTTTTCGAGATGGTATCCGACAATTGCCAGAAAGATGGGAAAAAGCAATGGCTAGCGACGGACAGTACTTCGAATCGTAAGTTTGTAGTTAATTTTAAAGAATTAAGTCTCAAATTTTGGGGGGAAACGGGGAAAGAAAAGTTGTACACATAATATTGTGAAAGACTAGAGGTTTTAATAATTAGCTAATCAGAAACCTGTACAAATAATAAATGGTGACCACTTTTTTTTCTTCTTGATGCATTTAATTTTACTTAATGTAATATAGTGTATATCTGTATTAGTTATTATTTATTTATGAAAGAATTATTTCGTTATCAGTTGTATATATTTCACAACAGTTTGTGATTTTTGAAATTAGTAAATAAAATAACGATACTAGTAGAGAAATGGCAACACAGGTTCCTTAACGTTTACTTCATCTGCAATCTAATTTTAATTATGAAACATCCATTAGCAATTTGTCTGCGTAATGTGTAGTTTTTTTGAGAGGTTGTAAATAACAATTTTGATAAAAAATGTAACAGTTAACTGAAGGCATTTATATTTGTTTGTTAAAATCTGCTATATATTAAAGAGAACTTAATATTAAATAACAGTAATTATTAGTAGTTCTAACAGATTAATTTTATAAAATAATTCCACTTGGAGTTCTAAGGACGAAAAAAATGGATTTTTTTATTTTTCCTTGATTCATGTACTATTATTTACACCTCATTCCATTTTGTAGGTTTTATAATGATGACACCACAGCTTTTCATTAACTATAAGTTGAAATCAGTTGCGCACATGCCTTGGCGAATGATGTCGTACAAATGCTTAAACACATTCATTGATGACATTTTTGCTTTTGTAATCAAGATGCCCACTATGTACCGATTAGGATGCTTCAGAGATGGTAAAGTATAAATTTGTTATTTATAGTTTTATTCTAAGTACTTAATTTAATACTTCTCCTTTTAGGTGAGACCAACATTTGATTTAGTTACAATCTTACTGCAGGATACTTTTTTTTTTAAGCAGTGTCTTAGTATGTTTCTGAATTTTTTCATATTGATCTGGCTGTGTACCTGTCGGAAATTTTGAGAAATTCGGGAATATATTGGGGGTTTTGTATGATTAGGAAGAAATCAGGAATTCACAGTACCTTTCACAAAAGTGGGGAAATTTGTAATAAGTTCTATAATAAGAATAGTTCTATTGGAGTAAGTTTGGTTGACTGTAGATATAAATTGAGAAGTTGGTCGGGGAGGGGGGGGGGGGGGGGCAGTCAAAAAGTAACACTTTAATAAGTAATACTTATTTATTTTGTGCCAACTTTTCGGCCTAAGTTTTAGGTCATCAGGGCTAAAAAGAAAAAACAAAATAACAGCATTGAAAACGACAGAGGCAGTACTAGTAACAGTAAAAAATGATTTAAAAAAACAGAAATAGCAAGCAAGATAAAAATATATAAAGTATAAAAAGAAAAAGATGCCAATATAATTTTAAAAAATGAAAAATTAATATAAAGTGAAAACAGTGAAGGATAGGTTATGAATTACGAGTACGTTATAAGATTATGAATTACGGGTACGTTATAAGATTATGAATTTCGTGCATGAAACAATAAAGTACATTATACAGGATATAATAAAATATATGATCACTATTAGTTGAAATGAGTACTAATATAAAAATTTGGACGTATGCAGAGCATATCGAGATAATTATGATATTGTAAGTTTTGTAAAGGGATTACAGTGATGTCGTCAATAGTCACTCGGTAACCATTTTAACATTACTGTAATCCTTTAAATAACTTACAATATCATATTTATCTCGATATGTTTTGCATACTTCCAAATATAAAAAAATAATAAAAATTTAATGTATTACAGAAATATTGAATATTTATTTGTTGGCCGGATAGAAGGTAATGAAGGATAAGACGGTCCAGGTGGCAGTCAAGAAATGGATCACAAAATAGTTAAAACTATTTATATTAAGTTAACGTTTTGACCCACTTTGCAGGTCTTCATCAGGGCTAAATAATCAAAATACAATAATGATATATACAGAGAATAATATAAATAATAACAAAGTAAATATTAACATATAATGAGAAAAATTGAAAACAGTAATAACTGATACAGTGATGAATTTGTATAATGTTATAAGATTATACTGATAGAATAATAACAGATAATTGAAAGTTAATAACAGTAATAAATAAAGGAAAACTGGGAAATAGAATATAAATTTTTTTTTATTGAGAAATAATACAATCTGCTTTACTCAAGGACAATAGGTATTAGGGCTGTAAGAAATCATTTATATAAAGGGAATGAAAAAGTAAAATAAATAAGAAATAAAAAAATAGACAAAAATAAATAACAATATGTACATCTCAATGGAAACAAATATATAGACAATTAAATAATAGCAGAATAACTACCAAAATTATGAAAATTTATGTTGTGTTAAAATAAAATAGATTATCGTGAACATGGAAGATGGGCTCAGGGTGATCATTAGTGGATATTGATGAGATTCCATGAGGTTCTGACGGATGTTCTACGTACTCCGAACTTCATTATGAACAGTTAGATAGGAAACATGCTAAATTATCTCAGTGTTGCCCAGCTTTGGTAAACCGTTAAGGTGTTCTAAGTAACAGCAGGATAATGCTCACCCGACACAATTACAGTCGGACGCAAAAAGAGTTGAAAAATCTTCAGGGGATCAAACCTCTCCCACACCCTCCGGTATGGAATAATCGTTCCATCAGATTATCACTTATTTCCTCCCATGTCCAAGTTCTTCAAGAGAAAAAAATAATAATTTTGTAGAGGTTGACATTGTGTTCAAGAGTGTTTCGACAGCTGTCCCAAGCAGCATGGCATCGAGCAACTGACTGAAATATGGTCATAATAGCTTACATTTTAAATATTAATTCTGTATTACATTTAAGAAATAAAAATATTGACTTTTTAATCAGTTGACATCCGCATGATGGTATAGAAGGATCAGCCTAATTAGAGATTGATAAATTATTTGCCCCACCTTTCTTTCATTGCTAGTTCAGTGCGAGAACAAAGCAATGTAACCTATTCTGTTTGATATAATCTACTTAAACCTTGGTGAGTACCAACACGTATTTGATTTCTTGTCTTAATTAAATTCATAAATTTAATTATAACACTAATTTATATTACATTTAATTTAATATGTATAATAATACCAAACTGTATTTTGAATTGCTTATTTTTGAATTTTTGTGTATTTTTAGAACTGAAGATGAGTGTATAACATTCCAAACTAGTTTTCAATAAAAACAAAATTATAGAAGTGGCAAATAATTTATCATTCCCTAATTATATTGACTTTTTGTTGAAAACGGTCATTATTGTTGATACATCCTATATTATATATAATAATAATATATCTATTCTTTATAAGATATAGAAATAATGATGCACTATTAATGTATTATGGATTAACCAATTGTATAGAAAAAAATTGAATTATTCAGTTAATTCACTTTTCTTTATTTCTTCTTTTTTTTTTCAGATATTGTTTTTTTTATATTCTTGTACCAGAGATGGATCTATAAAACAGATCCAAAGCGTATCAATGAATTTGGTTTCTCCGGAGAAATGGAAAACCAGGTTCCTGACAAACCTGATGAATCACCTATTAAAAGTATAGAAGCGAAAAAAGAAGATTAATTCGATTATGGATGTCTATAAGTGACAGCATTACTAAATTTTTAGAAAAAAAAAAATAAATGTTTAATTGTTTTTTAATTTAATTTTTGCCGTCCAGTCAGTAGCTTATCTGTTAATTTCTGTTATCGTTTTAAATAATGTGTAGTATTGTTAAAATTCTGAGATTTTTTTTATTTAATTATTCGTTGTCAGGCAATTGACTGGACAGTGGTATAAGAACAAATCGAAAAATGGTTTAAAATCGAGCCAAAGATTTTTCATTTATAATTTATTTATAGATAAAAGTATACTTGTATATTAATATACAGTATTATATTGTATATATAATGCAATATTCTCAATTAATCATACCAGATTATGTTTTATGTTAGAAACTTGCCCAGTCTTTCCAAAACCATAAATCGATGTTTTACATTCCTTCTTTTAAGTATTGATTGCAATATTTTCTTGTTTTTTATTTATTGTATTACGAGTACCTCGAAGTGTTGTATCCTTTACGTATTTTATGCATATATTGTAAATGTGAAACAATGTAAATGTTGTAAATCTCAATAAATTGAGATAAAAAAAATAAAGAAAGAAACCACTTGGATGAAAGTTTTTATTTATTAATTAGTTCCATAAATTATTCGATGTGATGTTTTATACGTCATCATTACAAAAGTCTTTGTGCATAAAATAAGCTTTATTTAAATTTCAGCATAAAATCTGCACATTAAAATTATTCTTCAAAATATAGGCCATCGTTCTCAATTACTTTAATCCATCTTTCTGCCAGGAGTTGAATTTGGTGTTGATACCAGTCCTTGGTTTTCAAGGGGAAAACTCCTCACATCCTGATTTTATATCCTCGTTGTTTTCGAAGTTCCGGCCTTGCAAAACATGAGCCATTGACTGGAAAAGATCATAGTCAGACGGTGCAATGTCAAGAAGGTAAGAATGGTGGGGTAAGATTCTAATACCCTCCATTTCTGAGAATTCTTTTACCAAACGTGAACGGTGAGCAGGAGCATTGTCTTGCTGAAACAGAGCTTTTTTCTGATTGACCAAAGAAGGTTACTTCTCTTTTAAAACTGCACCTATTCTTTCGAGTTGTTCACATTAAAGCTCAGTGTCAATTGCTTTACTGAGAAATTGCATCTGGAAACAGTTCAAAATCCAAAATACCCTCATAATTCTGCCAAACAAAAGCATAATCTTGAAGGCTTTCATCCTCAGAATTAAACTGCCTGAACTAAAATGCTGCTGTGTTACAATTTTTAACTTCCACCACACAAATTTTCTCGGCTACTACCATCGTACTTAGTCTCTTTTTTCCAATAGTGCCTCAGAAGACTAATGACAATTTTTTCTTCGACATTTTGGTGAAATTTATAAAACAAAATGAAAGGCAGAGACAATTCGTATACATAATTACATAACCAAGTCAAAGTAAACGACGATGCATGAATTGTTACATCAGAGTCAAATAAGGATAAAAATGGAGACTTCGATGGCCGCAATGAATTAATGTATTAAGACTTTTGTAACGATCTTGAATTATAAGTTTATGAGGGAATGGTGTAGCCTCACATCAGTTCCTTTTCCACTTATTTATACTCAAATCATTTGATTGAGGATTTAGAAGAATCTAAATTTTGAAGATAAGATTTTGTTTCTTTCCGTTAACATTTAAATAATTATATTCCAAAGCCGAGATAAAGGCAGTTAAATTACAACTTATGGTCATAAATGATAAGTTAAGTAAATCGGGTTGTCCTGGAGCCTTGATGATCGGGAATTCTGCTTGAATTTTGTCGGGAAAAATCTGGAATTATGCTTGAAAAACAGCCAGTCATCAGAAATGTTTAGTTTTTAGTCTAATAATTCCATTTTTCTATCAGTACTAAGCGATAAGTGTATATAATATTGAGAAGAAGGTTGATGTATTTATTCTCCTTGCCATTTCTAATTTATTGAAAGCTAGATTAAGCCTCATTCCACTGGCTTTGCCCATCAGTCCTCTTTCAAACATGTACTCTTTCTATATTCTGTCTCACTTTACCTATCCCTAAAGGAATTAGGGATGTTCCAGAACAGTAAGACAACCTATTAGCTCAAACCGTTGCAGCTCCACCATCGTATTAGGTTCCCTTAAGCATTCCAGCTCCAAATCTCAGTTTCAACTGATTTATAATTGTCTTCTTATAATAAGTTCGCCGGTTCATCCCTTGCCCTTCAGACCGAGGGTGGAGTTACAAGGATAAGGGGTTGCCAGGATTTTTTGTATTCCCTTATCTCATGTCTCATATGTACAAAGTTTTGTATCTTAAAAAATACAATACATAAATCGAGCAAAATAATATGAATAATAATACTCGTTCAATCATAAATTTCTGTTTAGGGATTGATAAATTATTAGCCGCTTCTATAATTTTGTTTTTATTGAAAACTAGTTTTGAATGTTATACATTCATCTTCATTTCTAAAAACACACAAAAATTGGCTATTCAAAGTAAATTCAATTCAATTCATGAATGTTTTATAATACTAATTTATATTACATTTAATTTAATATGTATAATAATACCAAACTGTAATTTGAATTACTTATTTTTGATTTTTTGTGTGTTTTTAGAACTGAAGATGAATATATAACATTTGAAACTAGTTTTCAATAGAAATAAATAAAGTGGCAAATAATTTATCAATCCCTAATTAGATTGGTACTTCTATACCATCATGCGGACGTCAAGTGATAAATTTCTGTGCTGTATTTTCTAATTATACATATTTTTAGCAAGTTGAGCATTAAGCCTTGAATTTTGTTCAAGTTGACATACTTCAGATGCTTGAATTTTTTCATGCTATATCGCTGGAAACAATGTAAATCTTAAACTTTTAAGAATGGTTCTAGCAGTTTTATTTATTGTCATATGAATATAAACTATATATTTATTTTAATATAATACAAAAAAAATTATAGTTCATATTCTATTTAATTTTTTATTCCAATAAGTCATAAACATTGAAATTTTTTCTCTGAACTTTGCTCAAATCTAACAGAATCAAATTAATTGTACATAGAGAAACCTTAACATGAATATAACATATGGTGCCTTCATGCTTGTAAATATCTCAGCTAATACTGGTCCGATTTAGATGATTTTTTTTCTTTTATAGGGAATTTCATCACCTTTCGATTAATCATAATAAAAATAAAAAAGTGAGTGTGCTAAGGACCACACGCTGGAAGTGTAAAGTTCTTTTATCGATAAGCATTCCCAAATAAATCTAAAGATAAAAGGCGAGCGTAGTTGCGTATCTCGACAGATCTTGCTTCTTAGAATATCTCCGGAAATAGTTATCCGATTTAGAAGTTTGACGTGTCATTCGATCAAGCAGTAACCTCTTTAATTTTTAAAGTAGTCGTATTTTTAAAAAACACAAGTCGCGCGAGCAATGCCAACGGATAACTTTTAGAACATCCGATTTTTCCCTCTCTATTGCCGTTCTTGAATTCATAGCTTCTCAAAGGATTGAGCTACAATTTTCTATGGCATATCGTTTTAAAGAGGATTAACCAGGCTTCATTTTGGCTTATTCACAATTTACCTAGTCGTTTTAGTTTGCGAAAAAAATTAATCCAAAGTTTCACAGAGTTGATTCCCGAATTCGTATTAAAATATTTGAAAAAGTGAAAGTGCTAGACTTATACTATGATCGAACGAAATGTAGCAGGGTTCTTCCTGTTTAAAACGGTATGCCTATAACAATCGTAGCTCGTTCCGTCAAAGACCTACAAGGAAAGAACGGACGAAGACTTCAAAAGTCGTCGTCCGAGAGTGTCCTAAGGGCTGCGCACTGCGCCGCGTAATCCCCATTCCTGTTATTATTGCATTGTCATCCATTCCTAAGATATGTTCCAAATTTTAAATCTCTAGCTCATTGGGGAGATAATAAACAGATGAAAAATTTTAGGCTGGATTTAGGTAGGGTACGGTATGGTGTTGACGCTGACGATACGTGACGCGAGTTTGCTTTTTTTACCCCATCCCAAAAGTGCCCAACGGGCCAAAAGAAGTTTACACTTCAAAAATTGACGGATGGATTTTTATTTTTTTTAACTCGATATATGGATTCTACATATATTTGGAACGAGTACGCCACTGCAATTTAAATGCATAAGAGTAAACTAGTACAGTTGCCTTCACGTAAATTGATACTTGATACCCACAATACATGAGAAGCGCTGTTGCTGCTCTGTGCTCAACTTTTCTTCTCTGCTGAAACTAGGAGAGTGTAGGAGTGGGGTAGAGTGCTGCCAATAGTGGATATGCCTTGTTGCCAGCTCTCTCGAGGAGGGTCAGCTAACAGCATCTCCCCGCATCTGGCAACACTACGCCAAACAACGCCTTCATTCCAAGCATCAATTTCCATGAAGACAACTATAGAATATTCTGGTACAACTTTACTGCCTCCTTGCGAAGGTCGCCGGACTAGCATTCTCTAGCGCCATTTTTGCTAACTGCTTTGTATTCAATTACAACATTCGTATTAATTAAAATTATTTCTGCTTTAATTAGATATTATTTAAAATTATTAGTGCTGTCGATTTCTGATGGTCTGTGGAGTACCTAAAGCAGTAATGGTTTAAATTATGGTAAGACCTCAACTGAAAAGGATCTTTTGAAGGTTTGTTTATCTCTTGAGCGAGCGGAAGTCAACAGCTATGATCTAATTAAAGCAGTAATAATTGAAATTACAGTAAGGCTCCGACCTCAAATGAAAAGGATCCGCTGTGGTTTTAGTAATGTCTTGAGCGGAATTCGACATCACTAATGATTGTAAATAATATATAATTAAATCAGTAATAATCCCAATGAATACGAATGTATTGAATAAATAGCAGTTAGTTAGTATAAATGGCGCTAGGGAGTGCTAGTACAATGATCTTCCGGTAACTTCGGCAGGAGGTAGTGATAATGCGACCCGATTGTGAAATTTTGCAAATGTTTTTTTTTATTATTTATTAAAAAAATTTAAATAAGAAATAAAACTAATTCAAACGAAAAAAAATATATTTCTGACACTTTTCATAATTATCTTCTTTAATACTTTCAATCTTGTACATGATCAAGATGCGGAAAGGATCGAACATGGTTGCATCTTTGGTTCAGGAAGTATGTCAATAAAATCAATATCTCTTATTCTTTGTAGCAACCCGCAAGCCATCTTTTAGTTTAGCGTTTCAAGTTTTTGCTACTTGATTTTTTTTTTTTTTTTATTTTGCTTCCTGGTTACTAATCCGTTTGGCGATATTTTAAGAGTAATTTTCGAAATGAGCTCCTTTTTTTTTTTTTTACTTTCTCTTACCTATATATGAAATATATAGTAAGGGGAAGTATTGCGATCCTGAAAATTTTCTAATTCGAGTTTCATCGGGACTACACGTTTTGTGATCCTCTGAGTTCAAATAACCAAGTCTTGCAAAACGTGCGTGCACACAGTCTGTGTAGATGTATGTGAACAGTCTAGCTCAAAAACGAGAAGGTACGAAACTGAAATAACTTATTTAAGGTAGGCAAATGCCTGTGATGTTACAGCAAATCGTTCTTCAAAATTGACTAACCGGAATTGCCAATGATATCATCCATTTTACACTTTTTTTTTTTTTACAATTTTCTCCGTAAAGCCCTTCATCTTTTCATGTACCTTATTTAATACATCACCGAGAAAATTCAGGGAAAAAAGTTATAGCCAAAAGAAACTTTTAGTTGCGCATAACTCAAAAAGTATGCATTTTATGGTAAATTATGTATACAATCTAAATTCTCTAAAAAACAAAAAAGGAATCATCGAAATCGGACCAGTATTAACAAAGACAGTGTATCTCAGGGGTGGCCAAACTTTTGCAAACCCTGCTCCAATTTTTTTACAGACGAGTTAAGATACGCCATATAAATCGAGCACTATTAATACCTTCTAATCTTCATGATTATGGTTTATATAATTGAGGTCAGGATAGAATCTGCTTCGCTTAGGAGGGAAAAAGAAGTAACATTATCACGCAATTAAGTTAATTAATGTACGCCAGTTCTACAATAGCCATAAATGATATATTGTACTAGAGGGTGATCGCTTCGTGATGGTTCTACAGTTGCCAGAGGGTTTTGTTTTTTGAAGATAACTCTGGACCACAATATTTGGTATTGAGAACGAGATTAGCTTGAAACATTTTTCTATTTTCTCTGCTTGCAAGCAGTCTTGGTCCTGAAATATATTTAGTAATCTTTTAAACACAAGTATACTTATAGACATGGCATCCAAAGAAAATCGATTCGACTTAATGGTCAAAGCCCACGATTTTAAAAAACATATAGGCGTTATAATCTTCCAATGCGCGAAGTTTGGCGCATGCGCCACGGTTTGGCCACCCCTGGTTATAAGGTTATAAGGACTACAAGACTCTATATGGAATGCAAAAAAAACTTGGAAAAAATTAAGACTCAATAATATTTAGTGTGTAACTCTAGTGGCTTTATTTTTGTATTCTTTAAAGATTCCTAGAAAATAGAAAATTGTAAAACGCCTAAAACCAGGTCATGTTTTGCACTCGTTGATGCTTTTATAACACTTATATAAAACACAAGGCTAGTTTCCAAGAACTAGAATTTTAGTTTTTTTTTTTTTTCAAATTTCGAAAATTATTGTTTATTTGAGAATGACCCTTTCACGGCCTTGTACAAAACAAAATTGAGACAAATGTTAAAATTAAACATATTGGAATTATCGTGTTGACAAGAAACCTTTGTGTTTTATGAGCATCACTCCTTTTAAACAGCTATATTTTATTTTGATTCTCACAAAACTGGGTATTTTGAATGCTGTAATTTCATTGAATAAAATGTTACTAATTCGGCGGTTTTTCACTAAAATCTTTTTTTAGCATGTTTACTAACACTTTGCTACCAAATTTCATTCATAGAGGTTTTTCGTTTTTCGTCCTTTCTCCCATATCGAGATTTTACTCGAAAATATAATTTTTTACTTCAAATAAAAAATAGCATAATTGCTTTTGTTTTTGGAACTATTATTTTTGCTAGATATTTGGTATTTCTTCCTTAAAAACTGCTTAGATAGTAGATTTTGGGCCACTTAGTCTGTTTAAAAGTTGTTTACAAGTTATTTTTCAAATAAAATTCTTTAAAAAAAGTAAGTCCCCTCCCCCAAACCAGGGATCTGCTATTACGTGGGGGCTGCAGAGGTGGTTGTTATGGTCCTGTGGTTTAGTAAAAAATACCTTTTTTTGTCCGATTCATCATTTTTTGCCAATGGTTAAAACAATAATGCCAAAGGAATAAGACAAAAAGGAATGAGGATTTCGGCTTCAACAAATAATACTCACAGTTACCTTTTACTTTAAAAAAGAAAAAAAGCTTTGCCTTTATATTAATAGGTCATCCATTAGAAAAAGTTAAATAATAATATGTTTGAAGCTAACAAGATGATGTTGTTAGGCGGCAAAGGAATGAGAATGGACGGGCGCACCTCAAATTACTTTCCGTATACATCTCTAAGGTTACTCATTGTTAATTGTTACACATTGTTAACAAACAACAAAAATAAACACGTTAGGCGGGAACTGTCCATGTTGTCTGGCTAGGAACAATTGTGAACTTCAATTGTTCGGCTTTGACAAAAATTCAAACTTTGACAAAGGAATGAGGGTACGTTATCACTGGTATTCCCAATCTCACACGAAGGTCGCCGCACTAGCATACTCTAGCGCCATTTGTGCTAACTAACTGATTTGCATTCAATTGCAACATTCGTATTCATTGCAATTATTAAAATTATTATTGGCCTAATTACTTATTTAAAATTGTTAGTGCTGTCGACTTTCGGTGATCTAGGAAAGTTGGAGTAATAATTTAAAGGAATGATAATTTATATTATGATAAGGACCCGACCTCAACTGAAAAGGAATTTTTGGGGTTTGCCTACCTCTTGAGCGAGCGTAGCGAGCGGAAGTCTTCCGCTGTGATCTATTTAAAGCAGTAATAATTTAAATTACGGTAAGACCTCGACCACAACTGAAAAGGATCCGCTGCTGTTTTTTTTATTTCTTGGGCGAACGTAATGAGCGGAAGTCGACAGCACTAATAATTTTAAATAATACATAATTAAAGCAGTAATAATTTTAATTATTCCAATGAACACGAATGTTACAATTGAATGCAAAGCAGTTAGTTACCACAAAGGGCGCTAGAGTATGCTAGTCCGGCGACCTTCGGGTAAGATCGTGAGGAACAAGTGACAATGCGCCCCTCTTGTAAATTTGTAAGGGAATGAGAAATGGATTGTGAGACCGGGATAAAATGAACCGTAGGTAACAAGGGCATTGCATTAGAGAATTTCCCTTTCCTTACCTTAAAAGGCTTTCAAAACTGTTACAAAAATCATCATGCAAAATCTAGCCTAGATGTGTCATTGTCCTAACACAGGCTTTTGAAAATAACAAAGCGACCTCGGACAGGCCAAAGAAATGAGAAAGGGTGGTTTGTGATCAATTAAAATAATAATACTTATTGATTTCGAGATTAAAAAATAAATTCAGTAGTAGCCAAAGACATATATTGTCATAAAAATTGATCCGGCAAAAAATGTTGACGTGTGCAAGAACGTTGGACACAAAATGCCCATTTTTGAAATAATCGTCCATTAGTCACTTTAAAAGTAGAATAAAACTTAATTTTTATAAATTTCAAAACATAATCAATAAGTGCGATATATAATAATGCATATTGCTGACCTTAACCCTGCATTCATGTATCAATTCTTTGATTTAATTAAACCTAATAAAGGGCATTAATGTTTTTTTCAGACATACAATGTCCATCACCATAGTATTATATCGTATGAATTGGTATAACACAGACAAGTACCTATACCTGGCTTGTATCCAAACATGATAGTATCCATATTATTTTAGTGTTTTTCTTTTTGTTTATGGATATACAGATTCCTTCTCTAATTCTTATTTTCTGTTTTAATTCCATCGCTACTAAAACAAAAATCTCAGAGTAGTTTTATTTGCAAAGTAACTTGATATAACTTTTTAAAGGGGGAATCATTCAAAATCACGAAATAATATTCTACTATAGAAAGAATTATCGATTAAAAAAAAAGTATGGTAAATACTGCGTTGAATAAAAAAGAATGTAGATATGAAATGGATAAGAAACTATATTATAAATACATTTTTTCATCATAGCAAATCTGTTTTCTTTAATCAAGTATTGACAATGCATATTTATCATTTTAATAATAGCACTTTTGTCCATTTTTTCGTACTACATATATCATGTCTTTTTTTATTTATTCTAATCATAATTCAACAAAAATTACAGTGACATTTTTTGTAACAGAGCTGAAGACCTCATTTGGAATAGAAACAAAGATATAGTTTCGCATTGGCTGCCCCAAAGTACTTGAAAAACATAAATTAACTGTTTTACGGAATATCAAAATACTAGTTAGAATTACATGATAAATCAGTACGATGAGTTAAAAAATATAATCATTAAATGAAGTTCAAATTTCAATTTTTTAAAAATAGCGGGGAGAGTATGTTTTCGGTTCGAGTGTTGTGACGGTAATATGCCTATAATTGATGAAAGAAGTAATCATAAAACAATTAAAAAATTTTCTCATCCATATTTAGAATAGTATAATTATTTAATAATAAAAAATATTTTTTTATTTATTCCAGGGAAAGCTATGCGTAGTTTCACTTGACTGCCGTTGACCAGTGTCGTAGCCAGCGCTGATAGAAGATTTGAGAACGTGTAGACAGTTAAAAGCTTCAGGTATTTACTCTGTTCAAGAATTGTTATTTTAGTTTTAAAATATCTTGGATTGAATCATAGTTTAGCCATTATATGAACGTGAGTTGAAAAGCTTATTTCGTTTAGCAATTGTTTCTTTATTTTGTCCATGAATTTTAGGTTTATATATTTTTACTTTTCTATTGTGAAACGCCATGTTCGTTTCTTACAATTGCCCTAATTTTTCAATGTTAATTGCGAGGATTGATGTTTTACTTATCTGTTTCTATACATTTTGATTCATAATTGGAGAGAGTGTTAATATGTCCTATGGTGTTAAAAATTATAAATTCTGATAATCGTTATTACCATTAGTGACAAATTTTAAATTATTTTTCATTAGCTAGGTACATCATTTTATTGTTCTGGTTTTGTGGTCAAATATTTTTCTGAAATCTTATTACTGGCTAAGCTGGTGATAAGTGCATTGTTTAATTTTCTAAATAGCATGTGAAAGTTAGTACAAACTAGTGATTAGTTCCACTGATACCAGTTTTTTTTTTTTAGCTTTAATTCTACTGTTTTTTCAAAGTGGTTATATAGTACCAATAGTTTTATGCGGTTGAATTATATCATTCATGTTGAGGCCAGAAAAAACCATGTTGATTCCTGCATTATGTCAAGATCTCTGCCTCCATTTTGATTTGATTTGAGGATTTAGTTGAGTTTTTCAGATTGAACTTTAATTCCTTTTACCAAATTGAGTAAAGCTGGTGTTCTCTGTTACAATTATTAAGAAAATTTCGTATAATGCTTTATTTTGATTTGTTTTGATATTGATTTTGTGCTTGGATGTAGTAAACTTCCCCTTCAGGTAGCATAGTAGGTTACTGTTAAATACACATTAGCATGACCTCATTGTGTATTGTTTTTTATCTGCATTTTTAGTGTTTTAATATCTTATATTAATGATAAATGTTGAAACCTGTGAATTTTATCTAATTTTCACAATGAATGTATTTTCATTAGAAAATATGTATTTTCTTCAGTTATATTTTAATTGTTAAAAGATGTATTTTAAGATTTAGTGAGATCGAAATTTAATTTTTCTTTCTTTTATTATCTGCTAAATTTATTTTGAACACAAGATTATTCACTCTGGATAATTAGATGTGTTGGAATATTATATAGCAATGTTTTAAACCTCTTCTTGCTAGGTAATGCATTTATTACTTCCACATAAATTGGTTTGTTAATTTTTTCTGTCTAAGTTATTCATTTTAGTTTTAAATATTTAAGTATTAACAAATAAAAACAAATGGTAAAAACCAATAAATTCAAGAGTGGTTGGTCTAGAGGAGATTTAGTTATGATTAAATTGTCTAAACTGAAAATTCAGCTAGTTAAACATTTGAAAAAATTAATATTTTTATTCTTAAATTATTTTATTGAGTTATTATTCTGGACATAACTGAGCAACCTTAATTCAGGATAAATTTGTTTCTATTATGGTCTATGCAAGAATTAATTTTTTTATTTTTATGGTACTAATGTGAGAGCTGAGTGGTTCTGTTTTTGAACTACATTAAAGTTTGAAGTTATTTATGTTGCCTGTATATTTTCATGATTTAAGTATTTCTTGATGGTTGTTAATCATTTAATTGAACTGCGGCTTTTCTTATAATGAGTGAACCATTTTTAAAAAAATTTAATAATTGAACATGTTCATGCTTGTTTAATCTTTATAATATTTTGGTTGTTAAATTAAAATATGAGCTATAGTCTTAGTAGAACATAAGATTAGTTTATCTCTGATTATTTCACGATTCACAATGGATAGTTTGTTTCGATTAAAAAGTGTAGGCTATGTATAAATTTCAGGACAGGTAACTGTGGTGATATCACCAGATGTGACACATAATAATAATAATTGTTTTAGAAACATTCGTAGAGATAAAAAAAAATTGTAGCATGTAAAATTTAAAGTTTTCTTATTGTCCGTAAAACTATTATCTATCATTTTCTTTGGAACTGATATATTTTGATCCATTGCATATTTTATTATAGTGAAAGGTATTACTATTTATGATTGTATGCATCCATCCACGTTCACCCATAAATATCCAACCTATGTCAGTAAAAATTTTATGTTATTTATTTATCACGATTTCTTATGTATTTTTCAGGTGTTGATTAGGAGAAGGAATTATAAAAGTGTTTGTGAAAGTGTGATAATGAACAATTTATTCATTAGAAAAATTGATTTATTGAAGTAGACTTTTCATATTGTATATAGTGAATAGACTGAATTTTTCCTAGGCAAAACTAATTTGTCTTTTACTTCGTTATTTATTATAAGTTATAAATATGATGACCGAATCGCAGTTTGCTGCAAAACCTCTTGCAGCATCGCCGATGATCCCAAGTAAACCTATAAAGAAATTGTAAGTAGTAGTAATATCATTCTTTTTCGTGTATGAAAAACTTATTTTATTAAATATTATTAATATCAATTATTAAAAATTAAATTTTCATATGATCGATAATAATCATATTTTACAGGGAACCTGAGGAAAGTTGGAAGGCTAAACTAAAGATTCCACCAACAGACAGGAGAAAAAAAACAAGTGTCAGTATAATATTTATGTGTTTGCCATTTTCGTGGTTTTACATTATAAGATAAATATTTAATTGGTTTTTTTGATTTCAGGATGTCACTGATACAAAAGGCAATGAATTCGAAGAGTTTTGTCTGAAAAGGGAACTACTCATGGGTATATTCGAAAAAGGTTGGGAGAAGCCCAGCCCGATTCAGGAAGCAAGCATACCAATAGCCCTTTCCGGGAGAAATATACTAGCAAGAGCCAAAAACGGAACAGGGAAAACTGGTGCTTATTCCATTCCTGTTTTAGAACAAGTTGACCCGAGTTTAGACCAGATTCAAGGTGATTAGAAATTGTCACTGATCACTTATCTAAGTGTATAATATTTTTAGCATGAACCTTAGCACAACTAATGACACAAAAAATTGCAAATAAAAAATGGCAAAATGTCACTTTTTCCTATAAGAAGGATTTTATAAGTCAAAAGCCATAGAATCATATGCTAACAAAATAGTGATGTAAAACAACCAATAGTTTTAAAAAATTTAAAACTTTACCAAGCCGATTTCTCTCCACCTGATTTAGATTTTTTTTGTTGATTACAGTCTTAAGGTTTTTTGTAGTATGAGAAAGTTTTTGGCTTTTTTTTTCGGGGTTTTTCTACTGCTAAATGCGTTCATCATTATTATCTGATTAGAAACTAAAAATTAGAATGATAAGTGAATAAAACAAAAAAGTTTGAATATTCACCTTGAGTTCTTATTATTAATTTATTTTACCACCTATCTACTAAATGTGCAGGGTAATAAGCTAATAAAAAGATGTTCCCATGGCTAAGTATCTCTTATTGTGACGTTACAGTCCTATGTTTTAGTGTTTATACCGAATTAAAATATGCATCGCATAATGTGACCTGAAAGGCGACAACAGTTTTGAACTAATGATTTTGGGTCTTATATATATATATATATATATATATATATATATATATATATATATATATATATATATATATATATATATATATATATATATATATAGAATTTGAATATTAAAATATATATATATATATATATATATATATATATATATATATATATATATATATATATATATATATATATATAGAATTTGAATATTAAAATATATATATATATATATATATATATATATATATATATATATATATATATATACATATATTAAATGTTCATTTTCGTTTTATCTTTAAGTTTGCTTTTAATCATTAATTTTGCCTAATCTTTCAACTAGTATAAATAATTTAAGTAATATTAAATATATTGAATTGAATTAGTTTAAAAATATTTTAAAACATTGGATAATCCTTAAAATTATATTTGTTATCATTTTTCCTATCTTATCCTTGGGCATAATTTTGATTAAATTAATGGAAAAATAAGAATTAAACATATAGGGTTAAAGTTGGTTGATTTAGGTGAAAATTTAGAATAAGCTTACGGAGAAAATCCCGGCAACACTGATTTTAAAAGAATTAGATTGGGATGGAAAACATTGGTGTTTTTAAAAAATTCATCTTTCAGGCAATCTTTGACTTTTTCAAATTTTTTATTCGAGAATCCATTTGTTTTCATTATGTTATGTTATGCTTATGTGTAATATTTTCATGAAAAAACTAATTTAAAATTTATTTATATACCTATGACTTCCTTTATTTTCCGTCCTTAAAATAATTGCATCGTATGTGCATAGAAAATAATTGCATCGTATGTGCATAGAAAATAATTGCATCGTATGTGCATAGGTATTCAGTGATTTGGATGTTATTTCTTTCAAAAGAAATTTTAAAAAAGGTGTTGTTTTTTTTCGGATAGTACTATTGATTTTTTTTTAAAATTAACGATTGTTTTACATCACTACAGCAAAATGTAATTTATAATTTGCCATCTTGAAGAAAGGAAAAAGTGACTTATAACATTTTGCCATCTGACCGCAGATTTGTAGTACTTCCAGTATAATTCAATACCTGACACACTGACTGGTTTTTGTTAAGTCTAGTCCTCAAACCGTTCCTGAAGCAATTTTTTTTAGACAAAAATTTTGACGAAATCTGACTAAGGAATTTTGATTTCTTGAGTGTTGAGGTGTATGGAAATAACTACTCAAGTCAAATTTATATTTATACTTCAAATTGAAAATTTATTGAATTTACAGGGCATCCCTCAGATCACTGAAAATATTTAAAGAGGTGATAGCATACCTGAAGAGCCACAATTAAGTTCATATGGACTATGTTCCCATACCACACAGAAAAGCTGGAAATTTAAGTTTTGTGTTGGGTTTTTAAAAAAAATAAATCATGTTTTTTATTGAATAATTAGTGAACACTAAAAAACTATTCAAGATAACTAAGTTCCAATTGCACCATCGCAAAGTAACAAAATTTCCTTTTAAAAATATAGTTTGGCCTTAGCTAAATTTATGGTATGGAAGCTTTTGAGGGGAGGGGCCAAAATAAAAGTTTTATAATTTTTTTTGGTACTAATTTACAGTCAGGGTGCTTCATCACCGATTCGGGCTGAACTTATCTGTGTGGACACACCATGACTTCCTTATGCGCCTATTAAACTATAAATCGGTGGTTCAAACAGCTACCCTGAATTTGGTTACTAGTTTCCGAAGATAGCTGTAATGATACTAAGTGTCGTGAGGTCCATCTATTGACATTTATTGACACATACGTTTCTGGAGGTCTCATTCCGTTATTGTCGTTTCTTCCAGTTGGTAACAAGTTTCCAAGAGATTTCTTTGTGTTACTTGACAACAATAGAACTGTCTATGTCAGTAGATAAAGTATAAGAAATTGACAGTTTCAACATTTTAAGCAGAAGAATCCGCTTAACTTATATCTTATTCTCTTGCTGCAGACTTTTTCAGCTCACAAATGTGGAGCATAAAAAAGTATTTCACACTCAATTTTAACACTTAAAACAAGAAATAAAATTGCGAAACTAGAGTGGGAAAAAAATTGCGTTTATACCCTTTATCACCGAGCCATGTGATCTCTATATTAAATGTCGATATACCTTTTGATGTAAGTTTATTATGACCTTGAAGCAAAGTACCCCTTTCAGCTCTTCAATTTCAAACAAAATATATTATATTATTTATATTGATATAAAAGTCTAATTTACCTAATTTGAGATGTTATTTATAATTTTTGATGAAAGTCTGATTATGACCTTCAAGTAAAGTACCACTTCCGGTATACCAGTTTTAACCAAATTTTATTATGTCATTTATATTAATATGTAAGTCATATACCAAATTTGAGAAGTTTTGCATTATATTTTAATATAATTTTTTATGAAAATCAATAATGATCTTCAAGTAAAGTACCACTACCGGTATACCAGTTTTAACCAAATTTTATTATGTCATTTATATTAATATGTAAGTCATATACCAAATTTGAGAAGTTTTGCATTATATTTTAATATAATTTTTTATGAAAATCAATAATGATCTTCAAGTAAAGTACCACTACCGGTATACCAGTTTTAACCAAATTTTATTATGTCATTTATATTAATATGTAAGTCATATACCAAATTTGAGAAGTTTTGCATTATATTTTAATATAATTTTTTATGAAAATCAATAATGATCTTCAAGTAAAGTACCACTTCCGGTATACCAGTTTTAACCAAATTTTATTATGTCATTTATATTAATATGTAAGTCATATACCAAATTTGAGAAGTTTTGCATTATATTTTAATATAATTTTTTATGAAAATCAATAATGATCTTCAAGTAAAGTACCACTACCGGTAATCTTGCAGTGGTCATAAAAGGAGGTTCACAATTAGATTTTATAATAATCCTAAATACAAAATTTTAACTTTCTACGGCTAACTGCTTTTGAGTTATGCGAGATATTGTCGAAATTTGAAAACTTAAAATTTTTGCAATTACAATACTTCCTTTACTCTGTACAAGGAAATAAAAAATGTTATTTATTTTTTGAAAAACAAATCTTAAATTTCCTACTTTTCTGTGAGAATTGGACCATGGTCGATATGAACTTTTTTTGTAGTTGAGGTCTACTATCACCTCTTTAAATATTTCCTAAAACTTGAGGGACTAAATTCAATAATAAAGGGAGTAAATTCAATAATTTGGTGTATTTATTCAATATATATGGCCAAATCTAATTGATTCAATTTGAGTGAAGATATTTTTGTACTCCTTAAGACTCAAGAAATCTCATCCCATAATCTGATTTTGTCGACATTTTTGTCTGAAAAAAAAAAATTGGTTTAAGAACGGTGTGTCTGACCTTAATCAGTTTCTTGAACAAATACGCTTCTCCACCATATTTGTAGTAATTTCATTATTATGTTCTTGTTTTAGCTCTTGTAATAGTTCCTACTCGAGAACTTGCTTTGCAAACATCACAGATTTGTATTGAACTAGCTAAGCATATGAATATTAAAGTAATGGTGACTACTGGAGGAACGAATCTTAGGGACGATATAATGAGGATTTTCCAGAAAGGTATGTCCCTAATCTGATCCTTTTTTTTAAATATTGTTTTAGTCTTATTTACAACTTTTCTTATTTATGATCATTATTCTTTGCTATCTATTATTGTGATGAAGTTCATGTTAAAAAACTATAATATCTTAAACTTAAACTATGAACTATATTATACACTTCATCATATAAGTTCTAACAATGTCTTGCTCAGTTGTGGACGAAAAAGAGTTTGGTAGCTATCTCAATTTGTCTTTTTACGCCCAATCGAATGGTAGCCATACCAACGAGCTACAGATGCTGGAAGATATTTTGAAGTTTTCATATTCTATAAATCAGGGGTAAGCTACACATGAGGTCAAGGAGAGCCACAATACTTGCTTTTATGTTTTATAAAGAGCCATATGTTGATACACAAATTTTTTTTATTTTATGTAATTGGATTTTTTCACAAGGCACATTTAAGAACATAAGAACACAATTAAAAAATATAATTATAAAAAGAAAATGTTTATTTCAAAATTCTAGTAATATAATTCAAATATAATAAAAATATATTTATTAATTGAAAGTATAATAACATCTAATGGCGGCTATCTTAGTCAAATTTTGTGTAAAATTAGTTAAAGCTGTCCGCAGAAATTCTGTAAGATAAAACTAAACTTTTAATGTAATTTGCCCTATTGTTGTTAAAAAGTTTTAAGATGAAGACCCAAAGATGCAATAAAATTAGGAAGTTTTTTGTATCCTCCTGTAAGGGGACTGAGAGATTTGAGTTTTAACTTATTTGAAGACTTACTATTCTTAGCTGGAGAGAGTTCCTTACAAAAGTCACAGTTTTTTTTTTACTTTTTTTTTTTCTCCCTATCCTCCAATTTTATTTACATATATATTATAAGATATTGTAATCTTTTAATATTTGTATATATTTCTGTCAAGGATTTTAAAATGGTGAAATGTCCAAAATTTTACAGGAGAGCCAAATGTTGAATTGATGAGTAGTTTACTATTTAGGAGGCAGTTCTCTCAATTCCTTTACTTAAAATTTAATAATCTACTTCTTTTAAAATTTGATCTATTTACATCCTCGACAGATTTGTAAATAAGAAGAAAAAAACAGCATTAGTTTCAACTTCTTACCGCATGTGTTATCCCTCAGGCTGCTATTTTATTTTTGGCGAGCTATAGATAGTTTTTTAAAAATTAATGGTCACAATGGAACTACTTAAATCTAAACTATTAAAAGAAGTTTCAGTGCGGTTTTATTTCAACTTCCTTCAATTTGTCACTACCCATTCTCTTTTTTCCTGTGTTATGTGCGATTGCTAAGTATGAATACTGTTCTAATTTACAAGACTTATGAATAAAGTAAAACATTATGAATGTATGCCAAACCTAAATGAAGTATAAGATTTTTGACTTATAAAAATACAAATAAATTAAAAGGTTATTAATTGTATAAAAACATTGTTTATGATAAGATAATTAGTTTTGTTTTTGTCTTTTGTTTTCATCAAGTAAATTTTTTTGAACATTGTTATAATTTTCTAGACATATGACAAATCTATCTTTCTCTTGCTTTAGAGATAAACACATCCCAAAGAAGTGTTATACAGAGACACATTAGATATAAGTCAACAAGTTTTGATAGAATAATGAAGTACCAACAGCCTAAGTTGACAAACCTAACCTTAACTATGGCTGCTAAAATAAAACTACTGAAATTGTTTCTAGAGTGAGGCTACTCTCTCAATTTTTATTATTAGGTTTTAAAAAAAATTCTCTGATCATAAAACAAACAAAGCTCACTCAATGAATTGTGTATTTCTATACCCATATCGTATAATTTTTTTTTTTTTGTTTACCATTTAAGGGCATACATAAGCCCTCTCATGCGGGATAAAAATGTTTGTATGTTGATACAATGGATATTGGTCCTGGTAATCTGGAATGACACTAAAAAATGTTTTAAAAAAATCCTCCCCCCCCCCCAAAAAAAAAAAACTGGGTGGGGACATATATGGCCAGTACCCAGTTCGGCGTATCAAATTTCATTTAAATTTTTTCTTTAATTAGATATGTGTTTATATTGTCACCTACAAACACAGTAAATATACATACACTTTCTTTATTCATTTACTATTAAAAAAACAAAAAATTGATCAGAATAGGACATATTATAAAAGCGCAATTGGTCTATTGGTCTATACAAATAATTATACAGACTAAAAATGTCAATATATACAAAAAACAATAAAAAATAAAAGCTTTGTCAAGCTGGGATAATTTTACCAGTTAGATGTATGATAAATAAAAAATCTGGTGCGGTGCGCACATCACACAATTTTCCATTATCGTCCTATAATAATTATCTTTTTAATATCATTTTAAAAAGTTCACATAAACAATGCTTGAAATAAACTCAGCAGCATTCAGTTCTTCACATCTTCTCCCACTTCAGTACAATAAAACAGTTTTTTAAACAATTTTAGTATAATTCTGTACACCACCTATATATTTTAACTTCATCAAGTTGCAAATATATCTTAAAAGTTTCGGTTTAGTTTTCATGGAAATATTTTCTTTCCATTAAATAATATGAAAGTAGAAATTATTAAATTAATTTCCGCTTTTGTATTCTTAAATTACTTTATTACAGAGTATATTGTTTATAACAGATTGGTGGGACAAGGTTCGGTCGAATCCGTCTTGTGCTCCTCATAAAATACGTTTTATCTTTTCTAATACTGGTCCGATTTTGATGATTCTTTTATTGTTTTTTAGATAATTTTATTACCTTTCATACAATTCTATACATAATTTACCAGAAAATGCATACTTTGTAAGCTATGTGCAATTAAAATATTCTTTTCATCATAACTTTTTTCGCTGAATTTCCTCGGTGATGTACTACATAAATGAAAAGTTAAAGGGCTGTAAGGAGAAGACATTAGGCAAGTTTCATCAAAATCGTTTGAGCCGTTTTCGAGAAAATTGTAAAAAATTATAAAATCGATTATATAAAGTGGCACTTCCGTAATTATAAATATATTAAAATATAACAGCCAAGTTATTTAGGAGAATAAAAGGAATTAAAATTTTTTTTTTTAAATCGGTACATTCCTATCATTGTTAACATAATTCTCAAATAATAATATTAAAAAGAGCTTTCCTTTCTACCGTGGAAATATTTGTCAGTAAAAAGAAAAACTGAAAATAAGTTTCTGCTACTTTGAACTATGTTACCTATGCCGATGCTTCAAATGGGCACTGGCCATATTTGTCCCACCAAAAATGAAGTTTTGCTAAAATGAGCCTTCAAACGTATTTTTATGTAGCTTCTGCCATCTAGTGGAATGTAGCCAAACTATTTTGAATGTAAAATTCCTGCTTTTTGATAGGTGGGACATATATGGCCACTTTCCGTTAAAGAGTTAACACATTTTCTCCTCAATGTTGTAACTTATTATTTTCAGTGCAAGTTATTATTGCTACACCTGGTCGCATCCTTGATTTAATGGACAAAAAGGTCGCTCACATGGATCACTGTCGGATACTCGTCTTGGATGAGGCAGATAAACTCTTGTCTCAGGACTTTAAAGGGATGCTGGACCATGTAATCTCTCGTTTACCAAAAGATCGTCAAATATTGCTTTATTCTGCAACGTTTCCTCTCACAGTCAAGCAATTCATGGTGAGTAACATCTTGCCAATTATAAACATTATGAAACCTATCGTAAACTGACAACATTTTTAAATCTTAAGTTATTTGGCTTAATAATCTTAATTAAACCCTCCTGTTTTAATACTTCTCCATCCAAACTCTAAGGGAAGGTTTTAGTTTCATTTATTATTTTTATATTGTAGATATTGACTGACTAATACTGTTCTTTGTTTCTGTAATGATTTTGTATTTTTTAGACAGTTTTCTGAAATATTTCTTTCTATATTTTAATGTACTTTTGTGGTTTTTGTTAGCGAGATATGAATTAATTGTTTTTCTAATTTTTATTTCTCTTAGGAAAAATGGAAGTAGTTCCTCTTTTCTTTTTTTATACCCTCGACTTGATCATTAGGACCAAAATTAATGACTCATCTCATTGGTCCACTGTTATTTTATTATTATTATTTTATTTTTTAAGGATAAGCATTTGAAGGACCCGTATGAAATTAATTTGATGGAAGAATTGACTTTAAAGGGAGTCACCCAATATTACGCGTTTGTACAAGAGAGGCAAAAGGTTCACTGCCTCAATACTCTATTTTCTAAGGTAAACAAGTGAGCACTAAATTATATTATCTATTAGCTAGTTTATATTATCTCATTTTTAATTATCGCTTGTTATTTGCAGTTACAAATAAATCAAAGTATTATCTTCTGCAATTCTACTCAAAGAGTAGAGTTGCTGGCTAAGAAAATAACAGAGCTTGGCTACTGTTGTTACTATATTCACGCCAAAATGGCTCAGGCTCACAGGAATAGGGTGTTCCACGATTTCCGTTCTGGACTTTGCCGTAATCTAGTCTGTTCCGGTAAGTTATTGTTTCGAGGCTAAAAAGTATTTGAATCATTTCATGCTAAAAGGGGTTTTGTCACTATGAAAATAGTTAGGCAAAACCCTTTTTAGCATGAAGTGATTTATTTTAAGTCTGTATTTTAATTTCTTGAACAATTAATAAATAAATTGATTTTTTAAAGGTTTGAAATATTTGTCTTATCTCTGCAGTCTCTGTAATGAGTTAAATATAATTGATTTCTTTTTTTACATTGTGTCCTTTAAACCTGACAATAAATCTCTTAAATACTTAAATTTTTGTAAATATATATATATATATATATGGACATATATGGCCAGTACCCAGTTCGGCGTATCAAATTTCATTTAAATTTTTTCTTTAATTAGATATGTGTTTATATTGTCACCTACAAACACAGTAAATATACATACACTTTCTTTATTCATTTACTATTAAAAAAACAAAAAATTGATCAGAATAGGACATATTATAAAAGCGCAATTGGTCTATTGGTCTATACAAATAATTATACAGACTAAAAATGTCAATATATACAAAAAACAATAAAAAATAAAAGCTTTGTCAAGCTGGGATAATTTTACCAGTTAGATGTATGATAAATAAAAAATCTGGTGCGGTGCGCACATCACACAATTTTCCATTATCGTCCTATAATAATTATCTTTTTAATATCATTTTAAAAAGTTCACATAAACAATGCTTGAAATAAACTCAGCAGCATTCAGTTCTTCACATCTTCTCCCACTTCAGTACAATAAAACAGTTTTTTAAACAATTTTAGTATAATTCTGTACACCACCTATATATTTTAACTTCATCAAGTTGCAAATATATCTTAAAAGTTTCGGTTTAGTTTTCATGGAAATATTTTCTTTCCATTAAATAATATAGAAAGTAGAAACCTGACAATAAATCTCTTAAATACTTAAATTTTTGTAAATATATATATATATATATATATATATATATATATATATATATATTTTTTTTTTTTTTTGAGAAAATAAAATTACTAGAAATTATATATAGCTATTTACTGTATTACTGTATGCAAACTGCCATCATGGCAGCTGTCAAATTTCTCCTTTTACCCTTTATAAGGGTAAAAGGATTTCTTTTCAATTTTTTTTTTTTTTAATTTAATTTATACTTGTTTTGTTTCATATATTCTTAATTATTAAATCCACCTTATATTAAAAAATTATTGTTTTGTGAACACCTCAATTGAAATAGTTAAGCTTAATTTTACAACTATTTCAATTGAGGTGATCACAAAGCCACCATTTTTTAGTAGTCCTATTATTCAAGCTGGAAGGCGAATTGTATTACAAACATAAATCCCCAGTACTTACTGTAAGAAAAAATCCTCAATTTTAGTGCCGTGGTGTCTAAGTCTGTTTACTGAGACAAAATGGTCTGGCCTAAGTTGTCCTGACTATGTAAAGCCTCTTTTAAACGGTGACAGGTTTCTGTTGATGTAGTACTGTCATGACAGTGAGAAAGTATGACTGTGTAGCACTGCCCTTCTCTACTTGCTGACTATAAACTGGCCTTAAAGTCAACTTACTATTAACCAAAACAATTGATAAAAGTATGATTTAAACTAATGTTAAGTTATACCTTATAGGATAAAAATAACATTTTGTAATTGAAATAACAATCAACTTATAAATTAGTGCTTGTGATTTAATAAATATAAAGCAAATCAGAATATTTAAGTATTTTTCCCTCTTTGAGCATAATCTCCCGATCTACGCTCCACCCATGAGGTTCTTCCTTAAGTTGTTTGAACATAGCTGTCGCGTCAAAACTTTCAACATAGGAACTATTTTCTAGATTTATGTTATGTGCTGGTAGTTTATCTTTATTTTTATTATTTATTTTTTTTTTCAGACTTATTCACTCGTGGTATTGATGTCCAAGCTGTAAATGTCGTTATAAATTTTGATTTTCCAAAAATGGCCGAAACCTACCTTCATAGAATTGGTCGGTCCGGTAGATTTGGACATCTTGGTATTGCTATCAATCTAATAACTTACGAAGATCGATTCGCTCTCCATCGCATCGAACAGGAACTTGGAACAGAGATTAAACCAATACCTAAGGTAAGCTAGACATCAATCATTTATTTTATTTAATTAATTATAACTTATTTATTTTGTAAATATGCCAGATTATGAATATTTATCTATACTTGTAAAGTTTTTGGTTTATATTTTCAATAATGAACCTTTGTAATTGACCAAGAAATTTTTTTTACCCCTTCCCTCCTCTCAAAATTTGAGGTTTTACGTTTCAAGATATGTAGAGTCCAAAAATGGAATTTTTAAAAATCCATCCGTACGCCGTCTCCAGTCTGTGGCTTTATTCTGACATTGCTGGATCGATTTTCTTGAGATTTAGCAACAAAGTTAATAGCCACCCTAGAATGATCCTCTGAACTTCACATTATCATCCATCATTTTTTTTCAAGATGGCTGCCGATTTGCTATTTTATAAGCCCATAAAGATAGAGGGAACATTTAAAGTGTTAGTTTATTACTTTCAATAATGAACCTTTGTAATCAACCAAGAAATTTTGTTTTTTTAACCCCTGCAAATATGAGGATTTACGTTTCAAGAGGAGGATGGATCCTAGGAAAAATGAATCAGCTTCTTTGTCTTTCCTTTCTCCAGTGAAGTGCACCTCCAATATTTTCCTCTAGCTTCTATTCTGACCACATATCCTGGGCATCTTAGCCAACTTTCTATAAGGGTAGTCGTGTGAATGAACACGTCTGATATTTTTGAAACATAACTATTTGAAAATAATAAACCATTGTGTAATAATTTGTAGGATTTTTTTAAACACAACACTTTATTTTTATTAAGATTATATTATCCTATTAATGTGTGAATATTATTCACACTAGTAAACGGGGTGAACAGTTATAATGAATGTTATAAGGTCGTGTGACAACTGAATGAAAATGATTAGAACAAACTGAAGAGGGATAGAAAAATGTTCTTTGAAACAGTAATGATTTGTGTACATTAATAAAAGGGTATACTCGCTCTGCCATTCTGTGAAATAAAATTCGAAGAAATTATGCTTTTTTTTTGCCCTACTGTTTGCTTAAAGGAGAATTTTTCAAAACAAAAAGGACTAAATCTGTGTCCGCAAACGTTTATCAGAAGATCCGGTTTATAGAAGTTGAAAAACAATATAATAATATATATTTTGCCGGGAAAAATAAAACTGTCCAGTCATGAGAGATGCCCGGTTGTCGGAAGTGTTCGTTTTGGAAAGTTCCACTGTATATTGTATTATGTATAGATTCAAATGTAGCAATAGGGAAGCTATGCTGGGTCAGCTAGTTTTTAATAATTTATTGATGATAAATGTGTTATAAATCTATTTTGTTTGTTTTAGGTGATCGATCCTTCATTGTATGTTGCTAAATTGGAAGATGGTATTGAAGATGGCGCATTCAAGTAATCTATTTGAAGCATCATCTACTCATTTTTTGTAAATAGTCTTCTTTTTTTTTTCGGAAGATCATCAAAGATAATATTAAAAGCAGCGATCATTATTTTTTTAAGACTATAAAACCTACGTAAAATAAGTTTTAATGATGTATAGTTACAAAACTCTTTTTCTTAAAAAAAAAAAAGTGGAGGGGGGAACAAAGAATGATCTTTTTGTTCAGACGTTTTTATACAATTTTTATGTAAATATTTATACATTATTGTATTGAGGTCGTTATTGATGTTCACACAGACTGTATAATATATTATATAAAGCGTTGTAAATAGTTCGTAATGACATTTTAAGGGTTGAGAGGCAATTCTCAGTTCTGTTATTTAAAAAAAAAGGAAATTAATTTTAATTTGATCTTGAAGTGGTCGGTCCAGAAATCAGTTTTAACTACACCATAGATATAACATCATTGGATCTCCTAAGATGTGGTAGGGCTGATTTCTTCATCCACTTAATTAAATGTTGTATGTAAATAATTAAGTAATACAATTCTGTTAAGGAGGGACATAAGACGAATATCCCTCGTTGCGCAAAATTTTTTGATGAACTTTTTGATTATTTTCTTAACAATTTTGTACATAAAAATAAAATGGTGGTTTTTTTGAACAATACCACCATTTAAAGGAGATAATTTAATTTATAATATATAAAAACCAATGAAGTCCAATAGAGAGTTAAACTCAAGAAGTACATTAGAGATCCACATGAAATGGAGGAGTTTATTTAATTCCTATATGGTACTGATGCCGGTACCAGTTTAACATAGGGTGCATGTTTTGGTACTAAATTCAAAATTTCCTTTATGCATCCTAGGAAATCCAGGTTTATTAAATCTGGATTTTTTCGGACTTGTTTCTACAAGCTCTCATCAACATTAATCATTTCTTGAACTTCTTCGGGAGTTTACAATGTAATTCTGTTTTGATATTTGGGACGGGGAGGGGAGGGAGGGGGGGGGCAGGAGATGTTTGTGATGCAAAGTTGAATGCAAATCTCCAAATCCTAATGAAAATTTAAAAAAAAAAAAAAAAAAAAAGTAAAGAAATTCCATTCTGTTATCATTTTTATTTATTATTTTATTTTACCGTGGATAAACATGACATTCTTTTTTACATTAAGGTGATGACGAATGCAATACTTTTATGTAAATGTCCTAAATTAATTGGGGAGATAATTTTTATGGAGACTTTTTTAACACAGAGAAGATGAATTTTATTTTATTTTATTGTCCAAATTATTTTATGAAAGTTAAATAAAAGTATAGATGGGGAGGGAGCGGTTTCAATATTCTTTGGTGTTTAAATTTTTTTTTTAACTCTAAAAGAAAAAAATGAAAAAAAAAAAAGCAAAACCAATACTGTGCAATATTTCATTTGCTATAATTTTTTTAGGCATACAGTAGTAAAATTTTGAAACAATAGCGAACTTTTAAATAATTGAGAAATATCTGGTTCTGTTCACAATATTACGATACATTTAGTTATTTTTCTTTGTATTAATTCTGTTATACCTTTCCTTTATGAAACTAATTTTATCTTTCTTTATGTTAAAATTTTTGGCTTTATTTTACTTATCAGTTATTTTACATTTTATTGAAAATTTAATAGATGATGAAATGCTTGAATGAAATACCTAGAAGATATTGTTTTCTTTATGTTATTTGATTGTTAAAAAGAAAAAAAAATTTGGTTTCCTCTTGTACATTTGTTTCTTAACTTCTTACTATTTCTGTAAAATTATTTTAAAACCCATATTGCTTATTAAATTGGATTACTTGTGTATTCAAACTTAAAAATATTTCTTTTGTAAATCTCATGTGCCTTACAGTTTTCTATGCAAATTATTTTGGAAATTTTCAGTTGTATCACCCAGTTTACATTTGCTTTTCTCAATAAATAGACTTAACGAAAAAACAAAAATTTTGTTAAATTTTTTTATTTAACCTATTTTCATTGTTTTATGCTATTTATGAGAGTTGATTACTTGTATAATGGTGGCGATAATAAAATGCAACTTAATATTTTTGTCATTGATATTTTAGGAAGCACAGACTTTTAAGTCATTTCTTTTAGGCACTATTTATTGACATGACGAGGTGCATTTTGTTGCGTTTAAGACTTGGCTCATTTCGATCTCTCTGTTAAAAAAAGAAAAGAAAAGTCAATCTCACCTCTAGTGGATGTGAAAATTTCACCTCCTGTTTGATTGCATGATTGCATTTAATGCTGTCAAATAGTATTGTTTAGATGTTGTAGTGAATTAAATAAAAAAATAATTCTATAGATATTTAAATTTTGCAAGTCATTTTAGAAAAAAAAACAGTTAATGGCAGGGCCAAACTATTTATTTAGACATTATTATTTAATAAACAGTGCCATTCTTCCAGCTCTACTATAGTATACTTCAATGTTCTCTAAATTAACTTCACATACAGTGAAGGTGCTTCAATAATTCTAGAACGGAATTATTAGACAAATGTGCAAATATATTTCCCTTTAAATAGAAGTTTTGAAAATTTATAATTCCTCATGTTAAGCTGCCTGCAATGAAACATGATTAAATTTCATAATTGTTGTTTCTATGATTTAATGTTAGAAATAAGAATCTGATATAATTAGGAATTGATAAATTATTTGCCACTTCTATATATTTGTTTTATTGAAAACTAATTTCGAATGTCATACATTCATCCTCAGTTGTACAAACACCAAAAATTCAAAATATAGTTTGGTATTATTGTACATATTAAATTAGATTAATATAAATCAGTATTATAAAACATTTATGAATTTAATTAAGACAAGAAATCAAATACATCTTAATAGATGTTAATATATGTCTTGATTAAATTCATAAATGTTTTATAACACTGATTTATATTAATCTAATTTAATATGTACTTGTATACCCGAGCAAGAACTCTCACATTAGATATCAATCCTTCTTCTAATCCCAAGTATAAGCAATATTAGGGAAAACAGGACATGGAAGTTGGACATGGAAAACAGTATATAATTTCCCACTCATTAAAAGTTTTTGTAAACAGACTCAAATTGATATAAAGTTGCCATGACAACGGCACGTACGCAACGCAAGATGGCGCAGGGCCTATGCGGACCTATATCCTGCCTTATATGGAAAACGGTAGGTTTTTAAGCTTTAAAAGGCTGGACCAATATGATCCAGCGGATCTTATGTGGTCTTGATGTCCGCGTCAAAACCATTAAAACCCAACTTATCCCGTCTCGATCCGCCGACTCTCAGTCGTCAAACCTTTGAAACCTCCCCGTTTTTTCATCACTTTTATTTAAGCCCTAGTAAGATTTTAAGAAACAAAATTGGAATTCGTCACATCTCCATGAAATTCCCTTTCTTTTGATACCTCATTCGTCAAAATCCATCGCTCCTGAGAGCCGGAAAAGAGATCTATACTACCGTAATAATATATAGTAGTGATAATAATACCAAACTATATTTTGAATTGCTTATTTTTGAATTTTTTGTGTATTTGTAGGACTGAGGATGAATGTATAACATTCGAAACTAGTTTTCAATAAAACAAATTTATAGAAGTGGCAAATAATTTATCAATCTCTAATTAGATTGATCCTTCTATACCATCATGCAGATGTCAACTGAATCGGATATAAATTAGCCATTATTAATAGGATTCAGCAATTAATGGAGTGTATTAAAAAATAAAGGATTTCGTTTTCTTGGAAATTGTAATCCCTGATTGGCTTTTTTAAAATCCAAATAAATGACCTCATCTTCAATTTTGTCTTATTATTCAGTTAAACAGCATGGCACTATAATTTGAAATATTGGTGATATTACACAATTATTGAAATTGTAAGTTTTCTGCTACTAAAGTAACTTGTTTGGTACGGAAATTCAATAATGAAGATGCTCTGAACGGAGTGTACTGTGACTAGGTGGTTCCAGAAATTGGAAACTGGTTACATCAGCGTCGAGATGAAAGGAGGTTCTGGATGGAAATCATTCGATAAAGAGACTCTAGAGTGAGGTAGACGCAAGGAAAAGTATTTGGAAAATGACGAGTTTTTCTCTTTCTGATGGCGCAATGCTCCATTAAGAATTATGGCCTCTACAATGCTTCTCCACTCCATCCTGTTATTAAAGAAAAAATATTCTTTCCGTCATTTTTTTTCTCTCGGAGATGTAGTTTATCTATGGATAGTTAAAGCCCTTTGACTATCCATCAATAAACTTTAAATTAAATTAAATTTAAAACAAATATTTATATATGCATACATATATAAAATAAATTAAAAAAATCTTAAACGTTTACATAACAAAAGAAGCTACAATATAGATTTAAAACTTTCATTTTTTTTTTTAAACGTTACAATAAAATAAAATTTAAACTTTTAAATAGCTAAAGAAAATATAAAAAATTTCATTCCTCACAAAAGTAAAAATTTAAACGTTACACTTATTTAAACTTTACTAAAAAAAAATTACTTTTAAACAACAAAAAAAATAAAAATATATAAAATTAAAAAACAAGAACAAGTTTCAACCATCACAGCAAGTAGATCTGTTTTATAAATTTTTTTAAGTCTGTCTTAAATTTAGTAAAAAGAACGTGTTCTGATTCAGGCCAATTACCATGCTTTAGTTATATATGTCTTGTATAAATTTAAACCTCTGTCTGTCATATCAAATGCAGTCATAAAGAATATGTCATACATATATAGATATATGTAATAATAGCGAAGCTTTGCCGTGTCAGCTAGTAAGGAAATATAATTTGAAAAATCAATAACGGTTTTAAGATATGGGACGAGTTCACGTTTGATTTGCTTATCAACTTCACTCATCTGACTTTAATATATTTTTGTTGACACCTGTCACACAGACACCTATAGGTTATTGGAGTCCTATAATTGATGCGTTCCACTCAATAGTTGTGATTCCTTCTCATGGAAATGTCCAAAACTAAATATCTAAAAAAGGCTTTTCTGATATCGCGCATTGCTGGGATGTGCCCTCTTTCTTTGGACAATGATCTCCCACGAATAGATTATTTACTGTTACCATATTCCATTTTCATTATGTCACTGGCCTGTTTCCAAAGTATATTTTTTTTGGTACTGTCACCGTTTTGGGCTGTTGATTGGGTCTCTATTATAACAATAACAATCCAGGATCTTGTATTTAGTTGCAATATTGTTTCATCATACTTGTGCTTAGCATTTACAAGGGATACAGTCAGGTCGGTATGTGTATATTTTAAGGAGATTGATATCTATTTTGCACAATTAGGCAAGAAACCTAGTTATGAAATAAGTCTATTTTATGATGTTATATTGCTTTTAATGCCAAGTATCTTATTTGTTTATTGTTACTTCTACGAGTGGAAAAACAGTTTTCAACTTTGCCAATTAATTCAGTATCATTATGGGGTATTATCAGTTTTTGTTAGCGTTCAACCGTTTATTAAGTTGGCCTGTCTTATAAGGGATCGCTTCAGGATCCTGAATGCAACCTTTGTCGAACTCAACTCATATCAGTTCTGCCATTATGAGGTCATGGATATAATAATGAAATTGCATGATGTACTCTGTCGAGCGTCTGATGATTTGAACAAATGTTTCTCATTTCAATTACTTCTTTCAATTTGTATTGCTTTCATGAATTTAGTAGCAGGATCTTACTTTCATCTCGCGGGAGTTAGTAAATGGTTTTTAATAAAAAATGTATTCAAAATTATTACTCATTGTTATCATATGCTCCGGACGATTTTACTAATAAATGTGTGCAAAACTACATCCGATGAGGTAATTAATGCAACATAAGAAGATTTGAATGGTATCACATTGAATATTGATAATAAACTCACACCAAATAAAGAAATTTAGTAAAACTAAATAGAATGAAATTCAAAAACTAAGGTAAACATGATAGTACAAGAAGTAAACAAGAGCAAAAGTAACAGAAAATGTAAACAGGTGATTAAAATTGATAATATTTATCATACAAAATAAAATATATAACAAATATAGGAAAATCGTCCCTACCATGTCCCACTATCGAGTATACGAAAATACGATTTTCATATTCGTAATCTTGAACGCTCTAGTTGAGGCATGCGTTGTGGCCATAGTCTAGAACGCTCTAGTTGAGGCATGCGTTGTGGCCATAGTCTAGAACGCTCTAGTTGAGGCATGCGTTGTGGCCATAGTCTAGAACGCTCTAGTTGAGGCATGCGTTGTGGCCATAGTCTAGAACGCTCTAATTGAGGCATGCGTTGTGGCCATAGTCTAGAACGCTCTAGTTGAGGCATGCGTTGTGGCCATAGTCTAGAATTCCTAATCCTCGAAGATTGATGCCTTGTGTCTTTTGGAGGTTAAGAATTCAAGACCATGCCACAATGCCTGCTTCAACTAGAGCGTTTCAAAGTGACAAATATGAAGGCAATTTTAAAATATTTGATAGTTGGGCATGGTAGGAACGATATAAAACAGTAAAATTTTTAATTACTACCTGTCTGTTTCTTATATATACCTTACTTTTTTGTTTTTATTCTGTTTCGTTTTAATAAAACCTGTACCACTATAGCGCATGAAGTGTGTTGGGTAGAGTATTTGGTAAGGACTGTACTGTTTCTAAGCCAACGGTTGTGCAAGGAGGTGATTTGGTCGAGATCACGATCAATCGCCAGGTTTTTCCCTCTAATTAAGGGTACCCAGTTTATAGAGGCTGTATGATCCCCAGGAGGGTCTCCCGATCCCACAGGGTCGATTCACGGCTGATAACAGAATAAATAATTATCTGCCACAGCCGGCGGTCTCGAACCCGAGACCGGGAGCATGACAACGCAGTACCTTACCACTGAGCTACTCCGCTCCCTTTCATTTTAATAAAAATCTTTATTTTCAGTAAGTTTATTTTCAATATTAAATGTATTTCATTCAGATGTTCATTCCTTTTATGTCAATGTTAACTACTTATTTTTCTTTGTACCATTTAATTATATACTTTCAATTTGTTTACTTATATAATTTTCATCTTCATTGTATAACTTTTGTTCTTTTTAGCCCTGAAGAAGCCTTGTAATGAAAGCCGAAACGTCTCCGTTTAATAAATAAATTTTACTTTTTTTTTAGTTTAACTTGACACTACACCCCCCTAATAGACCATCTTCTGTTTTACAGATTAAAAATTAACTCCGTTGTAAAAATGTCCCTGCAGCAAAAAAAGTACAGCCGTGTATTGGAGTGATATCAAAAAGTCTCTCTAGAAAAGGAGTCTCGGCGCTTTCCGCATCAGTTTAGGAATATTCGTTGAACACCAACGTCATCCTTGGAATTTCGCTCCTCGGAACACGCCTACCTGAGGAATAACGACCTTAATGATACTACCCAGAAGAATGCATCCCTCGTAGCAAGCAACTGGGCAATTCGAGTCAGGGGCGGATCTAGGATTTTTTCCAGGGAGGGCAAGCATAATTTTGTCGCCCCTTCTTTCATCCCCCCTCCCCGATAAAAAATTATTAGTTTTATAATTGTATTTTATGCAATATGTTTAGAAATAAATATCAAATCATAGAATTAACACGTTTTATTCACTGAATGAAGGTCCAAATAAACAAACCAAAAAAACCAAACAAAAATACAAACAAATCAAATATTAAAATGATGAACATATAGAAATAATTACATTAAAATATCACTTTCCTATGTTTTTTTGCTACAAAATGTTTATGATCTCATAGTTTATGGAAGCAACTCGTTTATGCTTAGATTTGTTTGTTAACCTTTGTCGATCAATCGTGCTCCTCAAATAGCTGTTAATCAGTTTCAGTTTGCTCAAACTCCTTTCTACAGAATAAACAGAAATTAGAATGGTAAGGAATATTCCTAAGGCTGTAGTAAGGTCGTCATACACATCTTCCAGATTATTTTTATAAATTAAACTTGATGTGGATGATGCAGTGGCATCTTCCAAGTAGACTGGGAACTGAGGTTAAAAGAAGATACGAAAATGACGAATTCGTTGACCAATAAAATTTGATAGCAACCGATCTAGGGTGGTAGACGTTTATATTTCCAGTCTATGATGAGAGTATTTTCTACATACACGATCAAACATTTTCTTGGTCTCAGTTGCTGGTCTAAATCCTCTCTTTATTGCCAGCGCGTGGTGTATGAAACTTTCTATTTCAAAAAGTAATTCTTCCTTGTTGAGGTTTTCCTTTCTGCCAATTCGACTGCTTTGGACTTTAAGTCGATTTTCATTAACCAATTAGTGAATTGATTTACCCTTTGTCTCTCCCCCCCCCCACCCTCCTCTCCTAGATCTGGCCCTGATTCCAATAGCGGTTGTGATCTTTTGACTGTAGTAATAATTGAGTATCAACTGACTCTCCTCCCGGGTCTTTTATAGAATAGGCACAACAGTTACTTTTCAGTAACTATAGGGATCGTTATTAGCTATTAATATGAGATTCACTGATCAAGTTGGCATAGGCAGATGGCGAATCCATCGCCCGGTCTTTATACCGTAAGCAGCCACTGGCCCTCCAGGCTGCTGCTGGAGAACAGTACACAGTATCTTCCAGTGAGATAATACCACTGGCATACGCTGCATCTCAAGAAGATAAATGTTTCAACGATATGCTGAACGTAGATTGTTTTCTTAAATCCTTCTCATAGTAATTTGCGAGTAGGTTCGCCTATTTATTGATAGGCATAATGTCCCCATCATAAATTGTAACTAAATTTTTTTTGTTATGATGATTATGCGTAGGAGTCTCCAAAATTCTCTTTGATCCCATTGGTTCGCATTTAGTTTGCAATTACTGGCATATTTGATTCCAAATCCATTAGGATACGAATTCGATACCAGAATTTTTAGTAGGAACCACTTGTTTTTCACTTCTTAGGCAGCTTAATTAGTCGTTGAATGTGATCGCTACTAATTCTACAGACAGTAACTAAAGCCACAGAAACCCGTGGACTTAATGGCTCGCTGGGGAAAGTTGTTGAGTTTTTTTCTAGTGGCCAGTTCAACAAAATATTCCCAAAACAGTACAGTTAAAAATAAAAATAATAATTTAATTTTGAATTTTTTTATTTTTTATAAATGAGCCGTTTACTTTGAAAGTAGCCTGAGTCCAGTTATACTTAAATTAAGATATTAATTATTAACTAGTATACCCGACCGAGAACTCTCGCATTAGATCCTAATCCATTAAAAGTATAAGCGATATTAGGGAAACATATTTATTCGTGTAAACAATATAATATTATCAAAAAAGTTTATTTAACACACACATTTGGTGAAGCTACATAGTTTGTGATGACTATGTTGAAGTTACAGTTCATATTTAATAAGTAATTAACTTACCCCACTGGAAAATATCTCTTCAATTTAGCAGTTAGGCAATTAGATCCAGCTATAACATTTTCTATGTGTAGTATTCAAACATAGCAGTGCCCTTTAGGGTTGGACATGGGAAACAATATTTAATTTCTCACTCATTAAAAGTTTTTGTAAACAGACCCAAATTGATATAAAGTTGCCATGACAACGGCACGTACGCAAGATGGCATGAGGCCCTTGCGGAACTATATCGTGCGTTATCTCGAAAACGGTAGGTTTTTAAGCTTTAAAACGCTGGACCAGTGATCTTGATATCCGCGTCAAAATCTTTAAAACCCAACTTATCCCGTCTCGATCCGCCGACTCTCAGTCGTCAAAACTTTGAAACCTCCCAGTTTTTTCACCACTTTTATTTAAGCCCTAGTAAGAATTTAAGAAACAACATTGGTATTCGTCACTTCTTTATGAAATTCCCTTTCTTTTGATACCTCATTCATCAAAATCCATCGCTCCTGAGAGCCGGAAAAGGGATCTATACTACCGTAATAATATATTGTAGTGATTATGTCTAAAGTCAGTGATTAAAGTAAGTTTAATTAATTAGTATTTAACAAGTTAACCACAGTTTTGGACAATTGCATTAGTTGAATAATCAGTACGTTTAATTAATGCAGTTAAACTTAAAATTAAATTTAAAACTTAAAATTTAATATTAAATTTTAGAAAAGGACCTAGACCATTTTCAAGATAAACTGCTCAAATAGTTGTTTATTAGTCCCACAGATGTACAATTTTGATTAGTAATTATACATTAATTATTGTAATAATACGTAGATAAGTTTTAATTTTAAAACAATTACTTTTAAAATTCAATTTTGTTTTGTTGTTTGCTGTTTTGTATTTTTAATTTATTAGTAATATAAATTGAACGAAAGTTTATTTTATTTTAATTGATGTATATTTCCATTAATAGTTTTATCATTTTGTTTGTAGATACACAATTTATAATTATAATTTTTTTGCAAGAGTGATTTTTCTCGTTTTAAAAATAAATTTATTTTATTGTATTTCCATGATTTTTTTTCCAATAACTTTATTTCATTAATTTGTTTATTCTCAGAAGGCGGGCGTTATTCCAAACGTTTTTTTTTATTTATTTATATATATATGTATGTGTATATATATATATATATATATATATATATATATATATATATATATATATATATATATATAAAACATCGCTATCTCCACCAGAATAATGTTAAACAAACATTTCATCTTTCTACTCCTCTGCAACGTTATTACCCGCAGTATTTTGATTATAAATAAATCTAATCAGAAAAATCTATAACGCATCAATAAGAAATGGAATGAGACTGAGTTGATGTTTGATTTGCTTATCACCTCTAAATCTGTGAATTATCGATTTCTTTAAATTTGTGCGTTCCACTCAACAGTTGTGTTTCCTTCTCATCGAAATGCCCAAAACTAAATATCTAAAGAAGGCTTTTCTGATATCGCGCATTGCTGGGATGTGCCCTTTTTCTTTCGACGATGGTCTCCCACGAATAGATTATTTACTTCTGCCATATTCTATTTTTATTATGTCATTGGCCTGTTTCCAAAGCATTATATATTTAATACAACCACCGTTTTTCGCTCTTGATCGGGTCTCTATTATAACAATAACAGTCCAGGATCTTGCATATTGTTGCAATCTAGTTTCCTCATACTTATGCTTAGCATTTACCAGGGATACCCTCAGATCGGTATTTGTATATTTTTTGGACGCAGATATGTATTTTGCAAGATTTTGCAAGAAACCTAGTTATGAGATAAGTCTATTTTACGATTCCATATTACTGTTATTAGGTAGTTTATTGTTTTTTTATTGCTACACTCAAAATTGGGAATACATTTTTAGAATTGCCTTATCGGTTCAGTTTCATTATACAGATTTATCAGTATTCATTAGCGTGCAGCCGTTTATTAAGTTGACTTGTCTTATTTGGAATCGCTTCAGGATGCTGAACGCAACATTTCTTAATCTCAGCTCAAATCAGTTTTGTCAGAGTGAGGTCTTGGAAATAATTCTGAAATTGCATGATATTCTCTGCCGAGCGTGCGAAGATTTGAACAAATGCTTTTCATTTCAGTTATTTTTTTCGATATTTGTTATTTTCATTACTACCACAGCAAGTGGTTACCTTACCATCAAGGAAACTGGTGGATCAATTTTAACGTTTACTGTTTTCCGAATTTTTGAACTATCTTTTCATGTGCTCTGGATGACTTTGCTAACAAATGTATGCAAATCTGCAGCTGACGAGGTAATTAATACTGTATAAGAAGAAAACATATAAATAAATAATTATTTTTCAGAATGAAATAATGAAAAATATATATTAAATATTTAATTTATAATATCAATTAATTTAGATTATGGAATCAAAGAACCACATAATCTGGCATTTATTTTATTAATGATAACTTTTTTTTTTAAAAACCGTATTTTAATACATTATTTTATTGCATTGTTTCGGCACTAAATTTTTTTATTTAAAAAAAAAAATATGCCCATTTGTATAATACATATGTTGCTGACACTTTAGTCAAATATCGATTATTCTTAACATACTACTTAAGGCAGTACTTCTTAATTTTTTCTAATGTTCTGGTTTCTTCAACTGTTCGTATTTTCTTTTTTAACACATTCAGGCCAACTGTTTCATGTTGGTGATTTAGCATTTCTAAAATAAATAAATAAATGTTTTGCAAAACATAATTAAACCTTTTATTATTGTTTATACACCATAATATAATTTCAAATCAATATTTGGACAAAATTTATTTATTCACTTCATAATATATTGTACTATATTATATAACCCTACATTTTGGCATATCCTCCGCCTTCGAAAGCGTCTAGTGGCTGCTCGGGCTCTCACTACTACAGAGCTACGATGCTCCCAGCAACTTGTAAGAAGCTACCTCCAGGACAGGAGGGAAAAGATTAGAGGTGGCTTCTAAGAGATAAAAACTTTCGTAGAAAGAAGATGCCCTTAGGGATCAGTCCATGGTCCAGCTCTATGGAAACTGGTGTTTGATGAGTTGCTGGGCGTACTGGAAGAAGAGTGGTTGCGTCAACATATTGTGAGAGGAAGATTAGGTGATGACCGCTGACTAAACGCAAGCCATCCTCAACTTACAGATCCAAGGTGAGAAAATTGTTTCCCCATGAAGAAATTCCAACATTATGCACAGTGTGACCCTGGCAACTGAAATTGTTTTAGGAATCATTTGATCCTTTGCAGGAATAATATTTAAAAAGCATTTCCCCTTTCTTCTACTCTCCAACTTTAGTACTGTATTTTTATTACAAACAAATTTAATCAGAAAAATCAATAATGCTTTTAAGGAATGGAACGAGACTAGATTCATGTTTGATCAACTTATCACTTTTAATTATCTGACTTCAATATATTTTTTGTTGACATCTGTCTCACAGACATCAATGGATTATGGATTTCTTTAAATTGGTGTTTTTCACTCAGCAGTTGTGTTTCCTTCTCATCGAAATGCTCGAATCTAAATATTTGAAAAAGGCTTTTCTGATATCGCGCATTGCAGGGATGTGCCCTTTTTCTTTCGACGATGGTCTCCCACGAATAGATTATTTAATTCTACCATATTCTGTTTTTATTATGTTCTTGGTATGCTTCCAAAGCATTATTTTTTTAATACAACCACCGTTTTTCGCTCATGATTGGGTCTCTAAATTCTCTTCCATTATTCAGAATTTTGCATTTTCTTGCAATCTTGTTTCATCATATATATGCTTAGCATTTACCAGGGATACCCTCAGATCGGTATTTATATATTTTTTGGATGCTGACATGTATTTTGCAAGATTTGGCAAGAAACCTAGTTATGAAATAGGTCTATTTTACGATTCTATATTACTGTTATTAGGTAGTTCAACGTTTTTTTATTGTTACACCCTTGATTGGAGGAACATTTTTAGAATTGCAGTATTAGTCCAGTTTCATTATACAGATTTATCAGTATTCATTAGCGTGCAGCCGTTTATTAAGTTGACTTGTCTTATCAAAAATCGCTTCAGGATCCTGAATTCAACCTTTCTCAACCTTAGCTCATATCAGTTCTATCAGAGTGAAGTCTTGGAAATAATTCTTAAATTGCATGATATTCTCTGCCGGGCATGTGAAGATTTGAACAAATGCTTCTCATTTCAGTTATTTTTTTCGATATTTGTTGTTTTCATTACTACCACAGCAAGTGGTTACGTTACTATTAAGGAAAATGGTGGATCAATTTTAACGTTTACTGTTTTCCGAATATTTGAACTATCTTTTCATGTGCTCTGGATGACTTTACTAACAAATGTATGCAAATCTGCAGCTGACGAGGTAATTAATATTGTATAAGAAGAGAGCATATAAATAAATAATAATATTTCAGAACGATATAATGAGAAATAAATATTTAATTTATAATATTAATCAATTTTGTTTAAGGAGTCAAAGAAACACTTAATCCCACATTTATTTTCTTAATATATACTATTTTTTTTAAACTGTATTTTAATAAATAGATTATTTTATTGTATTGCTTCGGACCTATATTCTTATATTAAAAAAAAAATGTCCATTTTTATACTACCTATTCAACTTCGTTTTTTGAAAAAGGCTTAAGCGCCAAACATTCGAAATTTAGGTGTCAATTGATTACGGGACGCAAACACCACCTCTATCGTATTCCCGCTCACGATATATCCAAAAAAAAAATTGGAAATGGACTAAAAAACTAATATTGATGACGTAAGCAGCAAATACTAATGACTCTCAGTCGTCATTCTGGCCTTAACCAGAAGCCTTTAAAATATATTGGAATTATAAAGGTTTTGCCAGGTTAATAAACCTCTAATCTCTACTTTAAGGAATAAAATTTAAAACAATGTATATTTGGGTAAAATTCGTTTCATGTGTTTCCTGTAAAGTTTGCTAAATGGCGCTTACGCCTTTTTCAAAAAACGACGTCGATATTTTGCTGATAGTTTAGTCAAATATCTATGATTCTTCACATACTACTTAAGGCAGCACATCTTAATTTTTTTATAATGTTCTGATTTCTCTAGCAATTCTTATTTTCTTTATTGACAGATTCAGAGCGTTAGTGACTTCGCATTTCTAAAATACAAAAATTAATGTTTTACAAAACATAATTAAATCTTTTATTATTGTTTATAAATCATAATATAATTTCAAATTAATATTTGGACAAAATTTATTTATTTATTCACTTCATTAAATATTATTAATATTAAATATTTTATGTAAGAATATAAAACTTGTCAATAGCTTGTAATGGAACTACCTTTTGGTTAATACCTTGATGTGCTCATCAACGACTATTCTATGTTCGGAGATCCCGTATCCATCTTCTTTTCAGATGCCTCAGAGGACTATCAGGTATAGATTGGGATGACAGGTTATGAACAAGTGTGTTTAGTTGGGTAAGGAGTGTGTAATTAAAGGAGGAATATCTATTTTAGGCCAAACCTGCAAGAGGTGTTGACGTCTTTATGAATATATTCATATCAGATATAAAAAGGAGCATTGCGGATTCTTCAAATGAATTTTGATTGTACTTGTAGAATGCAGGAGGAATTTGGTGGTTTCGTAGTGCTTTGAGCTTTTTGCAATGAATTGGAACGAGTTAATTGTGAAAGATTCTCAAAGAACCCCAGGGGGTATGCTTTAAAGAGTGTCTCTTGGCAGGCTGACTTTACAGCGGACGTAGGCAACAATCAAGTATGGAGATGTCCAGGCAAACATCCTTGAAGAGACGGCCAATTTTAGGTCACGTACCTCAGGGGCGATCCATCTCAGGACAACGAATAGGATGACTTAATGAGACGCAGTACGATGTACCCACCTGGTAGTGATTTGTAACCAATCAGAGAAAGAAATGATTTTCTTATAGCCGTTTATATACAGAGAACTCGTCGTACTTCCGGACTTGATGCTATAGATGCGGCAATCTTAAAGAATAGAATCCCAAACTTTGAAGAAGGGCTCTTGGAAATCTTCAATGAAAGCCTGGACAAGGGGTACTTTCCGGAAAAGCAGAAGATTGTCGATCTGAGATTGATCTACAGGAAAGGATGCTAAAGAATAAGCAGCTCCTTTAGTCATACAGACCTATGCCTCCTTGCCTATGCCATCCTTCCTGTGATGAGTAACGTCGTGGAAACCATTCATGAGAGAGAGAGTTCCATGGCTATATGATTCAATGAAGGGAAAAGGAATTGATGATGCACTGCTAGGAGTTTGTTGAAGAGGATGGATGTTGAACAGGGTGAAGAGCGATATGTCAACATGTAATGTATATGTCGCTACTCTTTGACATATCTTCCATCTTCGGCAGCGTCTTGTGGCTGCTCTGCTCTCACTACTACAGAGCTACGATGCTCCCAGCAACTTGTAAGGAGCTACCTCCAGGACAGGAGGGAAAAGATTAGAGGTGGCTTCTACGAGATAAAAACTTCCGTAGAAAGAAGATGCCCTTAGGGATCAGTCCATGGTCCAGCTATTGACTGGCCCATAGACACCAGTTCTATGGAACCTGGTGTTTGATGAGTTGATGGGCGTACTGGAAGAAGAGGGGTTGTGCCAACATAGTGTGACAGGAAGATTAGGTGATGACCGCTGCCTAAACGCAAGCCATCCTCAACTTACAGATCCAAGGTTAGAAAATTCTTTCCCCACGAAGAAATTCCAACATTAGGCACAGTGTGACCATGGCAACTGAAATTGGTTTAAGAATCATTTGATCCTTTGCAGAAATAATATTTAAAAAACATTTCTACCCTTTCTTCTACTCACCAACGTTATTACTATATTTTTATTGCAAACAAATTTAATCAGAAAAATCAATAATGCTTTTAAGGAATGGAACGAGACTAGATTCATGTTTGATCAACTTATCACTTTTAATTATCTGACTTCAATATATTTTTTGTTGACATCTGTCTCACAGACATCAATGGATTATGGATTTTATAAATTGGTGTTTTTCACTCAGAAGTTGTGTTTCCTTCTCATCGAAATGCTCGAATCTAAATATTTGAAAAAGGCTTTTCTGATATCGCGCATTGCAGGGATGTGCCCTTTTTCTTTCGACGATGGTCTCCCACGAATAGATTATTTAATTCTACCATATTCTGTTTTTATTATGTTCTTGGTATGTTTCCAAAGCATTATTTTTTTAATACAACCACCGTTTTTCGCTCATGATTGGGTCTCTAAATTCTCTTCCATTATTCAGAATTTTGCATTTTCTTGCAATCTTGTTTCATCATATATATGCTTAGCATTTACCAGGGATACCATCAGATCGGTATTTGTATATTTTTTTGACGCAGATATGTATTTTGCAAGATTTGGCAAGAAACCTAGTTATGAAATAAGTCTATTTTACGATTCTATATTACTGTTATTAGGTAGTTCAATTTTTTTTTATTGTTACACCCTTGATTGGGGAAATATTTTTAGAATTGCAATATTAGTCCAGTTTCATTATAAAGGTTTATCAGTATTCATTAGCGTTCAGCCGTTTATTAAGTTGACTTGTCTTATTAGGAATCGCTTCAGGATCCTGAATTCAATCTTTCTCAATCTTAGCTCATATCAGTTCTGCCAGAATGAGGTCTTGGAAATAATTCTGAAATTGCATGATATTCTCTGCCGTGCATGTGAAGATTTGAACAAATGCTTCTCATTTCAGTTATTTTTTTCGATATTTGTTATTTTCATTACTACCACAGCAAGTGGTTACGTCACTGTTAAGCAAACAGGTGGACGAACTTTAATGTTTACTGCTTTCCATAGTTTTGAACTATCTTTTCATGTGCTCTGGATGACTTTACTAACAAATGTATGCAAAACTACAGCTGACGAGGTAATTAATACTGTTTAAGAAAAAAGCATAAACATATATAATATTTCAGAACGAAATGATGAGAAATAAATATTAAATATTTAATTTATAATATTAATCAGTTTTCATTAAGGAGTCAAAGAAACACTTAAGCCCACATTTATTTTATTAATTTATACTATTTTTTTAAACTGTATTTTAATACATTATTTAATGTATTGTTTCGGACCTATATTCTTATATTAAAAAAAAAAAAGGTCCATTTTATTCTACATATTTAAAGTAATTTTTTGAAAAAGGCTTAGGCGCCAAAAATTCGAGATTTAGTTGTCAATTGATTTTGGGACGTAAACACCACCTCTATCCAATCCCGCTCTCGATTGGATCCGATCGTGAAAAAAAATTGGAAATGGACTAAAAAACGAATATTGATGAAGTAAGGACAAGATACTAACGACTCTCAGTAGTCACTGTGGCCTTAACCAGTGCTAGAAGTCTTAAAAATATATGTCAACATGTAATGTATATGTTGCTACTCTTTGACATATCCTCCGTCTTCGGCAGCGTCTTGTGGCTGCTCTGCTCTCACTACTACAGAGCTACGATGCTCCCAGCAACTTGTAAGGAGCTACCTCCAGGACAGGAGGGAAAAGATTAGAGGTGGCTTCTAAGAGATATAAACTTCCGTAGAAAGAGGATGCCCTTAGGGATTAGTCCATGGTCCAACTCTATGGAAACTGGTATTTGATGAGTTGCTGGGCGTACTGGAAGAAGAGCAGTTGCGCCAACATAGTGTGAGAGGAAGATTAGGTGATGATCGATATGGCGTTGGTGTTAAATTTTAATTACACTTTGAATGAGATGTTTTACCACAATGTTCGTAGTTTGAAGTAGTCTCTCTAATCTCAAATTTCCAAACTGTTTGTGTTTTTTACGACAGACGTATGTGGCTGTTGTGATCCCTATTTCCAGACTTATGGTATTATTTCAATTCTTTTATTTTTATTCAGTGGATTGTCTGGCACAATAATGTCGTTCGTATCGGCTATTAAAAAGAAAGTAATGTCTAGCGGTAACACTTCCTCTTCATGGAAATGCTGTAAGAGATCACGAGAGTAGATCTATCATCCAAATCCTTTTCAATTTTCTTCTTGTGCCTAAAAGTTTTACCCTGAAAAGTCTAAAGTCATCGTATATGTGCCCTATTTTATTAATTTAATGTTGGAAATTGAAGCCTGGCATGGTTGTTAGGAAGAAAGATATAAAACGTAATTTACTAATGGGGCCACTATTAATGCGAGTAGTTCGATAATAAAGAAATTTAACCAGAAAAATCAATAACGCGTTTAAGAAATGGAACGAGACTTAGCCCATGTTTGATTTGCTTATCACCTTGAAGTATCAATATATATATTGTTGACATCTGCCACTCAGATATTTATGGATTATGGATTTCTTTAAATTGGTGCGTTTCGATCAGAAGTTGTGTTTCCTTCTCATCGAAATGCACAAAACTAAATATTTGAAAAAGGCATTTCTGATATGGCGTATTGCAGGGATGTGCCCTCTTAGTTTTGATTATGGTCTCCCAGGAATAGATAATTTAATTCTTCCATATTCTATTTTTATTCTGTCATTGGTCTGCTTGCAAGGCATAATTTTTTTAATGCAACCTCTGTATTTCACTACTGATTGGGTCTCTACTTACTCTTCCACTATCCAAAATTTTGCGTTTTGCTGCAATATTGTTTCATCATACTTATGCTTAGCATTGACCGGGGATACCCTCAGATCGGTATTCATAAATTTGTTGGACGCTGACATGTATTTTGCAAGATTTGGCAAAAAACCTTGATATAAAATAAATCTATTTTATGACTGTATACTATTGTTATTAGGAAGTTTTCTTTTTTGCTATCTATACATCCTTGATTGGGGATACATATTTAGAATTGCCGAATCGGTTCAGTTCCATTACACAGATTTATCAGTATTCATTAGCGTGCAACCGTTCATTAAGTTGACGTGTCTTATTAAAAATCGTTTCAGGATCTTGAATTTAACCTTTGTCGATCTCAGCTCATATCAATTCTACCAGAGTGAGGTCTTGGAAATAATTCTGAAATTACATGATACACTCTGCCGTGCATGTGAAGATTTGAACAAATGCTTCTCATTTCAATTATTTTTTTCGTTATTTGTTTCTTTACTTAATACTGTATCAGCTGCTCACTTTACTATTGTAGAATTTTATAGATCACATTTAATCTTAAATATTTTTAGATTTTGCATACTAAGTTTTCATGTGTCCTGGAAGTCATTACTAGCAAATGCATGCAAAACTGCAGCTGATGAGGTAACAAATGCTACATAATAAGGGAACATACAAATACATTGTATTACACATCAAGATAATAATAAATAAATATGGAATATTTATTAAATGTTTCTTCTCCTTTTTTTAGGGGAAAAAATATCTGCTTGAAATATTTGTAAATAAAACCATTCTTTTTTTTTAATATGTCTATGTTTAAGCTCTGAATAGCATTTAGTTCTTCATGAACTGCTTTATCATCTACTAGTTAATTTCAGTGATTAATCAATTTAACTTCATTTTTATTTTATCTTACATATATATATATATATATATATATATATATATATATATATATATATATATATATATATATAATAAGAAGTATTGCGATCGCGAAAATTTCGGGTTTTCAACGAAAATATATAAAGTTTGACTATAAATATTCCAAGGCCAAAGTTGTGAAAAATTGTCTCAGTATTCGACTGCAGTGTTTAGAATTCGTCTTATTTCATTTAGACGTTTTCTAGAACCATAATTAAAATGATGATAAATTTGTCCAAGCGGCAATAATCTTTCCACGTTTTTACAATTCTTTTACTTTCCCTTACCTTATATGAAATATATAGTATTACTTTTCCTTACCTATGCATGAAATATATCGTAAGGGCATGTTTTGCGACCTTGAAAATTTTCGAATTCGAGTTTTCAATATACATGTTTTAAGTCCAATAACCAAGTCTCGTAAAATGGTCTGTGTGTATGTGAAATGCCTAGCTCAAAAACGAAAAGTAGTGCGAAAATTAAATTATATATTTAATGTAGTTATATGCCTGAGATGTTACAGCAACTTATATGTCAAAATCGAATTACAGGAAGTGTCACTATATATCATCGATTTTACACTTTCCTCGAAAACAGCTCTAACGATTTTGATGAAACTTGCCTAAATTCTACTTCTTAAAGCTCTTTAACTTTCCATATATCACCGAGAAAATGCAGGGATAAAAGTTATAACCAAAATAAAATTTTATTTGCTCGTAACTCAAAAAAAAGTATGCATTTTATGGTAAATTATCAAAGATTAAACGATCATATGAAAGATGATTTAATTATTTTTTTTATTTATTCGATTTAGTACAATCATTATTGTATTCCGATCCCCAGAAGTGTCGCTTGCCATTTTTTCCTGTCCGACCAATCCTCTTCTGGTAGATCTCCAGCTGCCATTCCTTCGTTGACATCAGCCAGCCATGTTTTTCTTGGCCACCCCTCTTTTTCCTTGGCTCTGGCTGATGTAAGAAAATCTTCTTTGGCCAACTCTCCTTTCCCATTCTCATCAAGTGGCCAAACCATTGAAGTCTCCTGGTTTCAATAATGTACAATATATTCAGCTCCTGACCTATTATATTCCTAATAGTATCATTTGATATGTGCTGGAGCCTTGAAATGCCGCAACTTCTTCTCAGGAAGTCCATCTCCAGTGCCAGCAATTTTTGGGCCTCTTGATGTTTTATGGTCCACGTTTCGGCACAGTATAGTACGGTACCTAGAATAAAGGAATGGTAAATTCTTTTTTTTTGTATCAAATGTAAAATTTTGATTCCACAATACCAAGTTTAGGATCCCAATCATCTTTTTACCTCGAGAAATTTTTGTAGTTATATCTTTATCCAGAGATTCTGCCTCATTTATGCACACACCTAAATATTTGAATTCACTGCTGCTTGGAAGAATCCAATTCCCAACAGTTAATGATGTGCTCAATGAGTTAAAAAAATTGATGAAGACGATCTGCAATATATGCTCAGGAAACGTATTGAGGAGTACTCTAAATGGGGCTTAGAAATAAACTTGCATAAAACCGAATACATGCCTTTTAACTCAATTTAATTCTTTAAAAAACAAAAAATTAATCATCGATATCGAACCAGTATTAGCAAAGATACAGCATATCTGATAAGGACTACATGATCTTAGATGGAAAGACGAGCGCGTCTGAAATAAGGAGGCGGGAAGATTCGGGGCTGCCAAACTTTTCGTATGTCTGAGGAACTGACACGGCTCCCTACTTCCCATGCCTTCGCCTGCGAATAGAAGCCTCAAGGTACGTTTTCCTCGGTGCGACTCTCACGACGATCGTTCAACGATTCAATTATTAGAGTCGTTCAACGATGATCCTAGAGCATTATAAGACTGCATTTCATAGGAGCTGTGTTCCTAGCACACAGCTCCTATGGAAATACAGTATAATAGTAATCTATGACTATCGTTGAACGACTCTAATAACTAAATCGTTGAACGATCGTCGTGATAGTCGCACCGAGGAAAACGTACCTTAATCCTATCTTATTGAGATGGCCTCGAGCGTTTGATGACTTCTGTGTTGGTGGCTTCGCAAGCGTCGTCTTTTGAGGTTGTAAGATATTGTCTCTCTCTTCTGAGAGGTACCTTGCTGGAAGGGCGGTCAGTGTGCGTCTAAATGTCGCATCGCTGGTGATACGGCCAAAGATACCGTGAAAAAATACTTAAAATAGATCATCAATATGTAGTACAAAGCTTCGTATATTTAGATTCAGAGCTGAATAATAAGAACAAGCTAATAAATGAAGTTCATAGAAGAATCTTGGCAGGCAACAGAGCATATTTTGTAAATATTAAATTATTTACAAGCACGATTTTGTCAAGATGCAGCCAAGATAAGAGTATACAAAACGTTAATCAGACCAGTCCTCAATTACGGTGTGGAAACATGGTCTCTGACTGCCGCAAACAAGCTCAAAATAATTCTAATTTTATTTCTTATTAAATGTTCCAATGAATCAACTCTTCAATGTTGCTTGGTGATTAAAAACCTTTAATTGTAAGAATTAAGTATCTGCAGATATGTTTTTGGTCCAATATGGTGCGGATGATGTAGCTTCACTGGATGTGACAGAGAGTATCCTGATAAGATTTTAAATATTTTAATATTAATTATTTTTGCAGGCAAATCGATTACACATTCTTCTACATGAGAGATTGTTGGATGAAGATATAAGAAAAATAAAAAATATTGTAAGTTTCTTTCGCTTATAGTTTTTTATTGTAATTAAACTGCGATAAGTCACTTAAATGTTTGTGATTAATCGCCGTTATTAATTTACCATAAATGGACATTGAAATTTAATATACAAGGTGGGACAGCTGACATGTTTTGAAGAGCTGTAAAAAACAAACCAATGTCTCTATATAAAACTGGTTTTATTTTCAAAAAGTACATTGAAAATAGTTTTATTTCAGTGGGTTTTAAAAATTTCATTTTCCAAATATCGGTCATTATTTACTACGCCTTGGCGAAAATGTTCCCGGAAATTTTCTATCTCCTGTCGAGTCATTTCGGGAGGGCACTGTGGGCGGCTTTTAGCGAGTTCTGTGTTAACGGCCCATACTTTTTTGAGGAGGAGGATGTAGCGGTAGCTGTGAACTCCGATCGTTACGTGAACATGTTGGAGACTATCCTACGCCCTGGGGACAACTCTAAATTGATTGAAATCGACGTAGATGATGTGTGGTTCCACCAATCTCGAAGTTTGTTTGGAGTTTTGAGGAAAATGTTCCCTGACAGATTAATCTTTTTGAAAGGTTATTTCTGGTGGCCGGCGCGGTCGACAAATTAACTTCGTGGAATTTTTTTTCTCTGAGGATATCTCAAGGACATCTTGTTTAAACACCAACCGTGTTCTCTGGATGATTTAAAGAAGAGGATCATGCAAAAAATCAATGCCTACTATAAATTATTAAAACAGTGGTGGACAATTTTCGGGAACGTCCATAATGGCCGGCATTTGGAAGATATAATTTGCTACAGACATAGGTTTGTTTTTTTACAGCCCTTCGGTAAGTGTCAGTTATTTCTGTTCCATCCTATATTTCGGTCATAACTCTAAATTCAGCTTTTTTTCAGGTGATGCATTTAAAGTTGTAAATATTTCATTAATTTTTGCGAAACTATAATACAAAAAAAAATTAATGATAAATAAAACCCCACTAAGGAAATAACTTTTATATCTTAAAACCTTATTCATTCTAAAGGACGGAATGTACTTGCATATATACTTACAGCCATTGTTGGGTTCTTAGTGAACTTGCCCATAAATATTGAACTTGGTGTCGTAATCGGGTGCTTTCCACACCCAAACGAAAATAAGTTCTCTTCTTTATTCAATACTTTCTGTATATTTAAATGCACAGATGCAAGGAACTTTCTTTCTGTATTTTGACATGCACAGATAAATAGGACGGAATGCACTTGTAAGGGGCCGTATTGTGTAGTAGAAGGCAAAAATTATCGAAATTGCAAGGAGTTTTTACTATACGCAAGATGAGGCAAAACGTTGGTTTTGTAGTCCAGATATTACACTATCAAATTATGGTTAGTTTAGATCAATGGCTCATTTTTTAAAAGGTTGGATCTTTGATAATTACGAGGTCGTAAAAATTGGATGTGAAGAGTTCTTTGCCTCAAAAACAAAGGAATGGTACCGAGATCAAATCCAATTACTGGCAGAAAGATAGATGAAAGTAGTTGAAAACAATGGACTTTACTTTGAAGATTAGTATTCAATAATGCTTAAAATATCTAGTCTGAAATAAAGCTGTACTCATGCACAAGGACTTTTGTAACAACCTATTAGATATGCAAGTACATTCTTCCGTCCCTTAGAACGAATAGGTTTGAATGATATAAAAGTTATTTCCGTAGTCGGGGTTTTTATTAAATTAAATTTTATATTAGCGTTTTTATTTTTTCAAGTATTGGCTATTTACAATTTATTATCATCTAATAACATACATCAACAAACATCCGAAAATACTAACACATAATGAAATATTTTTTCAATATTTGGAGCTTACAATGTTTCGAAACATTCATGGGATCACAGGGAATTATTTGAGTCGTTAAATTTGAAAATAGGACAAGCCATTCGCTCAAAAAATGATTACATACATACTAGAGGACAAGCTAAACACATTACAAAAATGGTACGATTGGCCTTGAAATTTCAGAAATGACGTTCAACAAGTTAAAAGTTCACACCTTTGTCATCATCCTTGTGGTATTAATTATGGCCCCCGAGTTATGGTATTGTTGCAGTATATGAGCTAAATATATTTTTTTTTTCGGCTTACTCTAGAAACAATGAACATCTTTGGCCGTGTGATGTGGCCTTTTAAAGCTAGACTTTCGCTGTTACTGCCAGCGGTTGCGACTGGCAGAGTTTGCCAATCGTAGTCGCTAATAAAGGTAGACGGGTTGCGGCCGGCAAAGTTTGCGGTACCACTACTTTGACTGAATAGGTCGCTGGCACTGCCCGGCAGTCTAGGTATAACGTCATACTACACTGCCGCGTCCCTGACCGTTCTTGAAGGAGTCATACTTCCTCAGATGCGACGGTTCCCGCTTACCATTTAAAACAATGTCGATTAAATAATAAACAATGATTCAGCCACAATGACGACGAACGTTAGTAGAGATCGTTAACCAGCTTCAGGTACTTTATGACCACAAACATAAGGACTATAGGAATGTGATAGTAAAAAAAAAAATTGTGGAAGTAATATTTTTTTAATTTTATGTTCACACATTATTATTATTGTATTAATAAAACAATAAAGAGGAATCTCGCTACTACCAGTAACGTATAAAATATTCTTTAGAATCCTACTCAATAGATTAGAGCCGCATTGAAATGTCCCTGAGGGAACAGGTCAAGGCCGTGGAGTGAAGAAAAGGTCGCTGATAGAGATTGTCAAGGTCATGAAGGAACTAAAATGTCCGTGAGGGAGCAGGTCAAAGTCGTGGAGGGACTAGAATGGCACTGAAGGACAGATCAAGGTCGTGAAGGTAGGGAAAGGTCGTTGAGGGAGCATGTCAAGGCCGTGGAGGGACTCAAATGTCCTTGAGGGAGCAGTTCAAGGCCCCGAAGGGACTAAAATGTCCTTGAGGGAGCAGTTCAAGGCCGTGGAGGGACTAAAATGTCCTTGAGGGAGCAGTTCAAGGCCCCGAAGGGACTAAAATGTCTTTGAAGGAGCAGTTCAAGGCCGTGGAGGGAATAAAATGTCCTTGAGGGAGCAGTTCAAGGCCGCGGAAGGACTAAAATGTCCGTAAGGGAGCAGTTCAAGGCCGCGGAGGGACTAAAATGTCCTTGGGGGAGCTTTTCAAAGTTTTGGAGGGACTAAAATGTGCGCGCGGGAGCAGTTCAAGGCCGTGGAGGGACTAAAATGTCCTTGAGGCAGCAGTTCAAGGCCGCGAAGGGACTAAAATGTCCTTGAGGGAGCAGTTCAAGGCCGCGGAAGGACTAAAATGTCCGTGAGAGAGCTTTTCAAGGTTTCGGAGGGACTAAAATGTGCGTGAAGGAGCAGTACAAGGCCGTGGAGGGACTAAAATGTCCTTAAGGGAGCAGTTCAAGGCCGCGAAAGGACTAAAATGTCTTTGGGGGAGCAGTTCAAGGTCGCGAAGGGACCAAAATGTCCTTGAGGGAGAAGTTCAAGGCCGCGGAGGAACTAAAATGTCCTTGGGGGAGATTTTCAAAGTTTTGGAGGGACTAAAATGTGCGCGCGGGAGCAGTTCATCGCCGTGGAGGGACTAAAATGTCCTTGAGGGAGCAGTTCAAGGCCGCGAAGGGACTAAAATGTCCTTGAGGGACCAGTTCAAGGCCGCGGAAGGACTAAAATGTCCGTGAGGGAGCTTTTCAAGGTTTCGCAGGGACTAAAATTTGCGTGAAGGAGCAGTAAAAGGCCGTGGAGGGACTAAAATGTCCTTAAGGGAGCAGTTCAAGCCGCGGAAGGACTAAAATGTCTTTGGGGGAGTAGTTCAAGGTCGCGAAGGGACTAAAATGTCCTTGGGGGAGCAGTTCAAGGTCGCGAAGGGACTAGAATGTCCTTGAGGGAGCAGTTCAAGGCCGCGGAAGGACTAAAATGTCCGTGAGGGAGCAGTTCAAGTCCGCGGAGGAGCAATTCAAAGCCGCGAAGGGACTAAAATGTCCTTGAGGGAGCAGTTCAAGGCCGCGGAAGGACTAAAATGTCCGTGAGGGAGCATTTCAATTCCGCGGAGGGACTAAAATGTCCTTGAGGGAGCAGTTCAAGGCCGCGGAGGGACTAAAATGTCCTTGGGGGAGGTTTTCATAGTTTTGGAGGCACTAAAATGTGCGTGCGGGAGAGGTTCAAGGCCGTGGAGGGACTAAAATGTCCTTGAGGGAGCTTTTCAAGGTTTCGGAGGGACTAAAATGTGCGTGCGGGAGCAGTACAAGGCCGTGGAGGGAGTAAAATGTCCTTAAGGGAGCAGTTCAAGGCCGCGGAGGGATTAAAATGTCCTTGGGGGAGCAGTTCAAGGTCGCGAAGGGACTAGAATGTCCTTGAGGGAGCAGTTCAAGGCCGCGGAAGGACTAAAATGTCCGTGAGGGAGCAGTTCAAGTCCGCGGAGGGAGCAGTTCAAAGCCGCGAAGGGACTAAAATGTCCGTGAGGAAGCATTTCAAGTCCGCGGAGGGACTAAAATGTCCTTGAGGGAGCAGTTCAAGGCCGCGGAGGGACTAAAATGTCCTTGGGGGAGGTTTTCAAAGTTTTGGAGAGACTAAAATGTGCGTGCGGGAGCAGTTCAAGGCCGTGGAGGGACTAAAATGTCCTTGAGGGAGCAGTTCAAGGCCGCGGAGGGACTAAAATGTCCTTGGGGGAGCAGTTCAAGGTAACGAAGGGACTAGAATGTCCTTGAGGGAGCAGTTCAAGGCCGCGGAAGGACTAAAATGTCCATGAGGGAGCAGTTCAAGTCCGCGGAGGGACTAAAATGTCCTTGAGGGAGCAGTTCAAAGCCGCGAATGGACTAAAATGTCCTTGAGGGAGCAATTCAAGGCCGCGGAAGGACTAAAATGTCCGTGAGGGAGCATTTCAAGTCCGCGGAGGGACTAAAATGTCCGTGAGGGAGCAGTTCAAGGCCGCGGAGGGACTAAAATGTCCTTGGGGGAGCTTATCAAAGTTTTGGAGGGACTAAAATGTGCGTGCGGGAGAAGTTCAAGCCGTGGAGGGACTAAAATGTCCTTAAGGGAGCAGTTCAAGGCCGCGGAGGGACTAAAATGTCCTTGGGGGAGCAGTTCAAGGTCGCGAAGGGACTAAAATGTCCTTGAGGGAGCAGTTCAAGTCCGCGGAGGGACTAAAATGTCCTTGAGGGAGCAGTTCAAGGCCGCGGAGGGTCTAAAATGTCCTTGGGGGAGCAGTTCAAGGCCGCGAAGGGACTAGAATGTCCTTGAGGGAGCAGTTCAAGGCCGCGGAAGGACTAAAATGTCCGTGAGGGAGCAGTTCAAGTCCGCGGAGGGAGCAGTTCAAAGCCGCGAAGGGACTAAAATGTCCTTGAGGGAGCAGTTCATGGCCGCGGAAGGACTAAAATGTCTTTGGGGGAGCAGTTCAAGGTCGCGAAGGGACCAAAATGTCCTTGAGGGAGCAGTTCAAGGCCGTGGAGGGACTAAAATGTTCTTAAGGGAGCAGTTCAAGCCGCGGAAGGACTAAATTGTCTTTGGGGGAGTAGTTCAAGGTCGCGAAGGGACTAAAATGTCCTTGGGGGAGCAGTTCATCGCCGTGGAGGGACTAAAATGTCCTTGAGGGAGCAGTTCAAGGCCGCGAAGGGACTAAAATGTCCTTGAGGGACCAGTTCAAGGCCGCGGAAGGACTAAAATGTCCGTGAGGGAGCTTTTCAAGGTTTCGCAGGGACTAAAATTTGCGTGAAGGAGCAGTAAAAGGCCGTGGAGGGACTAAAATGTCCTTAAGGGAGCAGTTCAAGCCGCGGAAGGACTAAAATGTCTTTGGGGGAGTAGTTCAAGGTCGCGAAGGGACTAAAATGTCCTTGGGGGAGCAGTTCAAGGTCGCGAAGGGACTAGAATGTCCTTGAGGGAGCAGTTCAAGGCCGCGGAAGGACTAAAATGTCCGTGAGGGAGCAGTTCAAGTCCGCGGAGGAGCAATTCAAAGCCGCGAAGGGACTAAAATGTCCTTGAGGGAGCAGTTCAAGGCCGCGGAAGGACTAAAATGTCCGTGAGGGAGCATTTCAATTCCGCGGAGGGACTAAAATGTCCTTGGGGGAGGTTTTCAAAGTTTTGGAGAGACTAAAATGTGCGTGCGGGAGCAGTTCAAGGCCGCGGAGGGACTAAAATGTCCTTGGGGGAGCAGTTCAAGGTAACGAAGGGACTAGAATGTCCTTGAGGGAGCAGTTCAAGGCCGCGGAAGGACTAAAATGTCCATGAGGGAGCAGTTCAAGTCCGCGGAGGGACTAAAATGTCCTTGAGGGAGCAGTTCAAAGCCGCGAATGGACTAAAATGTCCTTGAGGGAGCAATTCAAGGCCGCGGAAGGACTAAAATGTCCGTGAGGGAGCATTTCAAGTCCGCGGAGGGACTAAAATGTCCGTGAGGGAGCAGTTCAAGGCCGCGGAGGGACTAAAATGTCCTTGGGGGAGCTTATCAAAGTTTTGGAGGGACTAAAATGTGCGTGCGGGAGAAGTTCAAGCCGTGGAGGGACTAAAATGTCCTTAAGGGAGCAGTTCAAGGCCGCGGAGGGACTAAAATGTCCTTGGGGGAGCAGTTCAAGGTCGCGAAGGGACTAAAATGTCCTTGAGGGAGCAGTTCAAGTCCGCGGAGGGACTAAAATGTCCTTGAGGGAGCAGTTCAAGGCCGCGGAGGGTCTAAAATGTCCTTGGGGGAGCAGTTCAAGGCCGCGAAGAGAATAAAATGTCCTTGAGGGAGCAGTTCAAGGCTGCGGAAGGACTAAAATGTCCGTGAGGGAGCAGTTCAAGTCCGCGGAGGGACTAAAATGTCCTTGAGGGAGCAGTTCAAGTCCGCGAAGGGACTAAAATGTCCTTGAGGGAGCAGTTCAAGGCCGCGGAAGGACTAAAATGTCCGTGAGGGAGCATTTCAAGTCCGCGGAGGGACTAAAATGTCCTTGAGGGTGCAGTTCAAGGCCGCGGAGGGACTAAAATGTCCTTGGGGGAGGTTTTCATAGTTTTGGAGGCACTAAAATGTGCGTGCGGGAGCAGTACAAGGCCGTGGAGGGAGTAAAATGTCCTTAAGGGAGCAGTTCAAGGCCGCGGAGGGATTAAAATGTCCTTGCTGGAGCAGTTCAAGGTCGCGAAGGGACTAGAATGTCCTTGAGGGAGCAGTTCAAGGCCGCGGAAGGACTAAAATGTCCGTGAGGGAGCAGTTCAAGTCCGCGGAGGGAGCAGTTCAAAGCCGCGAAGGGACTAAAATGTCCTTGAGGGAGCAGTTCATGGCCGCGGAAGGACTAAAATGTCTTTGGGGGAGCAGTTCAAGGTCGCGAAGGGACCAAAATGTCCTTGAGGGAGCAGTTCAAGGCCGTGGAGGGACTAAAATGTTCTTAAGGGAGCAGTTCAAGCCGCGGAAGGACTAAATTGTCTTTGGGGGAGTAGTTCAAGGTCGCGAAGGGACTAAAATGTCCTTGGGGGAGCAGTTCATCGCCGTGGAGGGACTAAAATGTCCTTGAGGGAGCAGTTCAAGGCCGCGAAGGGACTAAAATGTCCTTGAGGGACCAGTTCAAGGCCGCGGTAGGACTAAAATGTCCGTGAGGGAGCTTTTCAAGGTTTCGCAGGGACTAAAATTTGCGTGAAGGAGCAGTAAAAGGCCGTGGAGGGACTAAAATGTCCTTAAGGGAGCAGTTCAAGCCGCGGAAGGACTAAAATGTCTTTGGGGGAGTAGTTCAAGGTCGCGAAGGGACTAAAATGTCCTTGGGGGAGCAGTTCAAGGTCGCGAAGGGACTAGAATGTCCTTGAGGGAGCAGTTCAAGGCCGCGGAAGGACTAAAATGTCCGTGAGGGAGCAGTTCAAGTCCGCGGAGGAGCAATTCAAAGCCGCGAAGGGACTAAAATGTCCTTGAGGGAGCAGTTCAAGGCCGCGGAAGGACTAAAATGTCCGTGAGGGAGCATTTCAATTCCGCGGAGGGACTAAAATGTCCTTGAGGGAGCAGTTCAAGGCCGCGGAGGGACTAAAATGTCCTTGGGGGAGGTTTTCATAGTTTTGGAGGCACTAAAATGTGCGTGCGGGAGAAGTTCAAGGCCGTGGAGGGACTAAAATGTCCTTGAGGGAGCTTTTCAAGGTTTCGGAGGGACTAAAATGTGCGTGCGGGAGCAGTACAAGGCCGTGGAGGGAGTAAAATGTCCTTAAGGGAGCAGTTCAAGGCCGCGGAGGGATTAAAATGTCCTTGGGGGAGCAGTTCAAGGTCGCGAAGGGACTAGAATGTCCTTGAGGGAGCAGTTCAAGGCCGCGGAAGGACTAAAATGTCCGTGAGGGAGCAGTTCAAGTCCGCGGAGGGAGCAGTTCAAAGCCGCGAAGGGACTAAAATGTCCGTGAGGAAGCATTTCAAGTCCGCGGAGGGACTAAAATGTCCTTGAGGGAGCAGTTCAAGGCCGCGGAGGGACTAAAATGTTCTTGGGGGAGGTTTTCAAAGTTTTGGAGAGACTAAAATGTGCGTGCGGGAGCAGTTCAAGGCCGTGGAGGGACTAAAATGTCCTTGAGGGAGCAGTTCAAGGCCGCGGAGGGACTAAAATGTCCTTGGGGGAGCAGTTCAAGGTAACGAAGGGACTAGAATGTCCTTGAGGGAGCAGTTCAAGGCCGCGGAAGGACTAAAATGTCCGTGAGGGAGCAGTTCAAGTCCGCGGAGGGACTAAAATGTCCTTGAGGGAGCAGTTCAAAGCCGCGAATGGACTAAAATGTCCTTGAGGGAGCAATTCAAGGCCGCGGAAGGACTAAAATGTCCGTGAGGGAGCATTTCAAGTCCGCGGAGGGACTAAAATGTCCGTGAGGGAGCAGTTCAAGGCCGCGGAGGGACTAAAATGTCCTTGGGGGAGCTTATCAAAGTTTTGGAGGGACTAAAATGTGCGTGCGGGAGAAGTTCAAGCCGTGGAGGGACTAAAATGTCCTTAAGGGAGCAGTTCAAGGCTGCGGAGGGACTAAAATGTCCTTGGGGGAGCAGTTCAAGGTCGCGAAGGGACTAAAATGTCCTTGAGGGAGCAGTTCAAGTCCGCGGAGGGACTAAAATGTCCTTGAGGGAGCAGTTCAAGTCCGCGAAGGGACTAAAATGTCCTTGAGGGAGCAGTTCAAGACCGCGGAAGGACTAAAATGTTTGTGAGGGAGCAGTTCAAGTCCGCGGAGGGACTAAAATGTCCTTGAGGGAGCAGTTCAAGTCCGCGAAGGGACTAAAATGTCCTTGAGGGAGCAGTTCAAGGCCGCGGAAGGACTAAAATGTCCGTGAGGGAGCATTTCAAGTCCGCGGAGGGACTAAAATGTCCGTGAGGGAGCATTTCAATTCCGCGGAGGGACTAAAATGTCCTTGAGGGAGCAGTTCAAGGCCGCGGAGGGACTAAAATGTCCTTAGGGGAGCTTTTCAAAGTTTTGGAGGCACTAAAATGTGCGTGCGGGAGCAGTACAAGGCCATGGAGGAAGTAAAATGTCCTTAAGGGAGCAGTTCAAGGCCGCGGAGGGATTAAAATGTCCGTGAGGGAGCAGTTCAAGTCCGCGGAGGGAGCAGTTCAAAGCCGCGAAGGGACTAAAATGTCCGTGAGGAAGCATTTCAAGTCCGCGGAGGGACTAAAATGTCCTTGAGGGAGCAGTTCAAGGCCGCGGAGGGACTAAAATGTCCTTGGGGGAGGTTTTCAAAGTTTTGGAGAGACTAAAATGTGCGTGCGGGAGCAGTTCAAGGCCGTGGAGGGACTTAAATGTCCTTGAGGGAGCAGTTCAAGGCCGCGGAGGGACTAAAATGTCCTTGGGGGAGCAGTTCAAGGTCGCGAAGGGACTAAAATGTCCTTGAGGGAGCAGTTCAAGTCCGCGGAGGGACTAAAATGTCCTTGAGGGAGCAGTTCAAGTCCGCGAAGGGACTAAAATGTCCTTGAGGGAGCAGTTCAAGACCGCGGAAGGACTAAAATGTTTGTGAGGGAGCATTTCAAGTCCGCGGAGGGACTAAAATGTCCTTGAGGGAGCAGTTCAAGGCCGCGGAGGGTCTAAAATGTCCTTGGGGGAGCAGTTCAAGGCCGCGAAGAGAATAAAATGTCCTTGAGGGAGCAGTTCAAGGCCGCGGAAGGACTAAAATGTCCGTGAGGGAGCAGTTCAAGTCCGCGGAGGGACTAAAATGTCCTTGAGGGAGCAGTTCAAGTCCGCGAAGGGACTAAAATGTCCTTGGGGGAGCAGTTCAAGGTCGCGAAGGGACTAAAATGTCCTTGAGGGAGCAGTTCAAGTCCGCGGAGGGACTAAAATGTCCTTGAGGGAGCAGTTCAAGTCCGCGAAGGGACTAAAATGTCCTTGAGGGAGCAGTTCAAGACCGCGGAAGGACTAAAATGTTTGTGAGGGAGCATTTCAAGTCCGCGGAGGGACTAAAATGTCCTTGAGGGAGCAGTTCAAGGCCGCGGAGGGTCTAAAATGTCCTTGGGGGAGCAGTTCAAGGCCGCGAAGAGAATAAAATGTCCTTGAGGGAGCAGTTCAAGGCCGCGGAAGGACTAAAATGTCCGTGAGGGAGCAGTTCAAGTCCGCGGAGGGACTAAAATGTCCTTGAGGGAGCAGTTCAAGTCCGCGAAGGGACTAAAATGTCCTTGAGGGAGCAGTTCAAGGCCGCGGAAGGACTAAAATGTCCGTGAGGGAGCATTTCAAGTCCGCGGAGGGACTAAAATGTCCTTGAGGGTGCAGTTCAAGGCCGCGGAGGGACTAAAATGTCCTTGGGGGAGGTTTTCATAGTTTTGGAGGCACTAAAATGTGCGTGCGGGAGCAGTACAAGGCCGTGGAGGGAGTAAAATGTCCTTAAGGGAGCAGTTCAAGGCCGCGGAGGGATTAAAATGTCCTTGGGGGAGCAGTTCAAGGTCGCGAAGGGACTAGAATGTCCTTGAGGGAGCAGTTCAAGGCCGCGGAAGGACTAAAATGTCCGTGAGGGAGCAGTTCAAGTCCGCGGAGGGAGCAGTTCAAAGCCGCGAAGGGACTAAAATGTCCTTGAGGGAGCAGTTCAAGGCCGCGGAAGGACTAAAATGTCTTTGGGGGAGCAGTTCAAGGTCGCGAAGGGACCAAAATGTCCTTGAGGGAGCAGTTCAAGGCCGTGGAGGGACTAAAATGTCTTTGGGGGAGCAGTTCAAGGTCGCGAAGGGACCAAAATGTCCTTGAGGGAGCAGTTCAAGGCCGTGGAGGGACTAAAATGTTCTTAAGGGAGCAGTTCAAGCCGCGGAAGGACTAAATTGTCTTTGGGGGAGTAGTTCAAGGTCGCGAAGGGACTAAAATGTCCTTGGGGGAGCAGTTCAAGGTCGCGAAGGGACTAGAATGTCCTTGAGGGAGCAGTTCAAGGCCGCGGAAGGACTAAATTGTCTTTGGGGGAGTAGTTCAAGGTCGCGAAGGGACTAAAATGTCCTTGGGGGAGCAGTTCAAGGTCGCGAAGGGACTAGAATGTCCTTGAGGGAGCAGTTCAAGGCCGCGGAGGGACTAAAATGTCCGTGAGGGAGCAGTTCAAGTCCGCGGAGGAGCAATTCAAAGCCGCGAAGGGACTAAAATGTCCTTGAGGGAGCAGTTCAAGGCCGCGGAAGGACTAAAATGTCCGTGAGGGAGCATTTCAATTCCGCGGAGGGACTAAAATGTCCTTGAGGGAGCAGTTCAAGGCCGCGGAGGGACTAAAATGTCCTTAGGGGAGCTTTTCAAAGTTTTGGAGGCACTAAAATGTGCGTGCGGGAGCAGTACAAGGCCATGGAGGAAGTAAAATGTCCTTAAGGGAGCAGTTCAAGGCCGCGGAGGGATTAAAATGTCCGTGAGGGAGCAGTTCAAGTCCGCGGAGGGAGCAGTTCAAAGCCGCGAAGGGACTAAAATGTCCGTGAGGAAGCATTTCAAGTCCGCGGAGGGACTAAAATGTCCTTGAGGGAGCAGTTCAAGGCCGCGGAGGGACTAAAATGTCCTTGGGGGAGGTTTTCAAAGTTTTGGAGAGACTAAAATGTGCGTGCGGGAGCAGTTCAAGGCCGTGGAGGGACTTAAATGTCCTTGAGGGAGCAGTTCAAGGCCGCGGAGGGACTAAAATGTCCTTGGGGGAGCAGTTCAAGGTCGCGAAGGGACTAAAATGTCCTTGAGGGAGCAGTTCAAGTCCGCGGAGGGACTAAAATGTCCTTGAGGGAGCAGTTCAAGGCCGCGGAGGGTCTAAAATGTCCTTGGGGGAGCAGTTCAAGGCCGCGAAGAGAATAAAATGTCCTTGAGGGAGCAGTTCAAGGCTGCGGAAGGACTAAAATGTCCGTGAGGGAGCAGTTCAAGTCCGCGGAGGGACTAAAATGTCCTTGAGGGAGCAGTTCAAGTCCGCGAAGGGACTAAAATGTCCTTGAGGGAGCAGTTCAAGGCCGCGGAAGGACTAAAATGTCCGTGAGGGAGCATTTCAAGTCCGCGGAGGGACTAAAATGTCCTTGAGGGTGCAGTTCAAGGCCGCGGAGGGACTAAAATGTCCTTGGGGGAGGTTTTCATAGTTTTGGAGGCACTAAAATGTGCGTGCGGGAGCAGTACAAGGCCGTGGAGGGAGTAAAATGTCCTTAAGGGAGCAGTTCAAGGCCGCGGAGGGATTAAAATGTCCTTGCTGGAGCAGTTCAAGGTCGCGAAGGGACTAGAATGTCCTTGAGGGAGCAGTTCAAGGCCGCGGAAGGACTAAAATGTCCGTGAGGGAGCAGTTCAAGTCCGCGGAGGGAGCAGTTCAAAGCCGCGAAGGGACTAAAATGTCCTTGAGGGAGCAGTTCATGGCCGCGGAAGGACTAAAATGTCTTTGGGGGAGCAGTTCAAGGTCGCGAAGGGACCAAAATGTCCTTGAGGGAGCAGTTCAAGGCCGTGGAGGGACTAAAATGTTCTTAAGGGAGCAGTTCAAGCCGCGGAAGGACTAAATTGTCTTTGGGGGAGTAGTTCAAGGTCGCGAAGGGACTAAAATGTCCTTGGGGGAGCAGTTCATCGCCGTGGAGGGACTAAAATGTCCTTGAGGGAGCAGTTCAAGGCCGCGAAGGGACTAAAATGTCCTTGAGGGACCAGTTCAAGGCCGCGGTAGGACTAAAATGTCCGTGAGGGAGCTTTTCAAGGTTTCGCAGGGACTAAAATTTGCGTGAAGGAGCAGTAAAAGGCCGTGGAGGGACTAAAATGTCCTTAAGGGAGCAGTTCAAGCCGCGGAAGGACTAAAATGTCTTTGGGGAGTAGTTCAAGGTCGCGAAGGGACTAAAATGTCCTTGGGGGAGCAGTTCAAGGTCGCGAAGGGACTAGAATGTCCTTGAGGGAGCAGTTCAAGGCCGCGGAAGGACTAAAATGTCCGTGAGGGAGCAGTTCAAGTCCGCGGAGGAGCAATTCAAAGCCGCGAAGGGACTAAAATGTCCTTGAGGGAGCAGTTCAAGGCCGCGGAAGGACTAAAATGTCCGTGAGGGAGCATTTCAATTCCGCGGAGGGACTAAAATGTCCTTGAGGGAGCAGTTCAAGGCCGCGGAGGGACTAAAATGTCCTTGGGGGAGGTTTTCATAGTTTTGGAGGCACTAAAATGTGCGTGCGGGAGAAGTTCAAGGCCGTGGAGGGACTAAAATGTCCTTGAGGGAGCTTTTCAAGGTTTCGGAGGGACTAAAATGTGCGTGCGGGAGCAGTACAAGGCCGTGGAGGGAGTAAAATGTCCTTAAGGGAGCAGTTCAAGGCCGCGGAGGGATTAAAATGTCCTTGGGGGAGCAGTTCAAGGTCGCGAAGGGACTAGAATGTCCTTGAGGGAGCAGTTCAAGGCCGCGGAAGGACTAAAATGTCCGTGAGGGAGCAGTTCAAGTCCGCGGAGGGAGCAGTTCAAAGCCGCGAAGGGACTAAAATGTCCGTGAGGAAGCATTTCAAGTCCGCGGAGGGACTAAAATGTCCTTGAGGGAGCAGTTCAAGGCCGCGGAGGGACTAAAATGTTCTTGGGGGAGGTTTTCAAAGTTTTGGAGAGACTAAAATGTGCGTGCGGGAGCAGTTCAAGGCCGTGGAGGGACTAAAATGTCCTTGAGGGAGCAGTTCAAGGCCGCGGAGGGACTAAAATGTCCTTGGGGGAGCAGTTCAAGGTAACGAAGGGACTAGAATGTCCTTGAGGGAGCAGTTCAAGGCCGCGGAAGGACTAAAATGTCCGTGAGGGAGCAGTTCAAGTCCGCGGAGGGACTAAAATGTCCTTGAGGGAGCAGTTCAAAGCCGCGAATGGACTAAAATGTCCTTGAGGGAGCAATTCAAGGCCGCGGAAGGACTAAAATGTCCGTGAGGGAGCATTTCAAGTCCGCGGAGGGACTAAAATGTCCGTGAGGGAGCAGTTCAAGGCCGCGGAGGGACTAAAATGTCCTTGGGGGAGCTTATCAAAGTTTTGGAGGGACTAAAATGTGCGTGCGGGAGAAGTTCAAGCCGTGGAGGGACTAAAATGTCCTTAAGGGAGCAGTTCAAGGCTGCGGAGGGACTAAAATGTCCTTGGGGGAGCAGTTCAAGGTCGCGAAGGGACTAAAATGTCCTTGAGGGAGCAGTTCAAGTCCGCGGAGGGACTAAAATGTCCTTGAGGGAGCAGTTCAAGTCCGCGAAGGGACTAAAATGTCCTTGAGGGAGCAGTTCAAGACCGCGGAAGGACTAAAATGTTTGTGAGGGAGTAGTTCAAGTCCGCGGAGGGACTAAAATGTCCTTGAGGGAGCAGTTCAAGTCCGCGAAGGGACTAAAATGTCCTTGAGGGAGCAGTTCAAGGCCGCGGAAGGACTAAAATGTCCGTGAGGGAGCATTTCAAGTCCGCGGAGGGACTAAAATGTCCGTGAGGGAGCATTTCAATTCCGCGGAGGGACTAAAATGTCCTTGAGGGAGCAGTTCAAGGCCGCGGAGGGACTAAAATGTCCTTAGGGGAGCTTTTCAAAGTTTTGGAGGCACTAAAATGTGCGTGCGGGAGCAGTACAAGGCCATGGAGGAAGTAAAATGTCCTTAAGGGAGCAGTTCAAGGCCGCGGAGGGATTAAAATGTCCGTGAGGGAGCAGTTCAAGTCCGCGGAGGGAGCAGTTCAAAGCCGCGAAGGGACTAAAATGTCCGTGAGGAAGCATTTCAAGTCCGCGGAGGGACTAAAATGTCCTTGAGGGAGCAGTTCAAGGCCGCGGAGGGACTAAAATGTCCTTGGGGGAGGTTTTCAAAGTTTTGGAGAGACTAAAATGTGCGTGCGGGAGCAGTTCAAGGCCGTGGAGGGACTTAAATGTCCTTGAGGGAGCAGTTCAAGGCCGCGGAGGGACTAAAATGTCCTTGGGGGAGCAGTTCAAGGTCGCGAAGGGACTAAAATGTCCTTGAGGGAGCAGTTCAAGTCCGCGGAGGGACTAAAATGTCCTTGAGGGAGCAGTTCAAGTCCGCGAAGGGACTAAAATGTCCTTGAGGGAGCAGTTCAAGACCGCGGAAGGACTAAAATGTTTGTGAGGGAGCATTTCAAGTCCGCGGAGGGACTAAAATGTCCTTGAGGGAGCAGTTCAAGGCCGCGGAGGGTCTAAAATGTCCTTGGGGGAGCAGTTCAAGGCCGCGAAGAGAATAAAATGTCCTTGAGGGAGCAGTTCAAGGCCGCGGAAGGACTAAAATGTCCGTGAGGGAGCAGTTCAAGTCCGCGGAGGGACTAAAATGTCCTTGAGGGAGCAGTTCAAGTCCGCGAAGGGACTAAAATGTCCTTGGGGGAGCAGTTCAAGGTCGCGAAGGGACTAAAATGTCCTTGAGGGAGCAGTTCAAGTCCGCGGAGGGACTAAAATGTCCTTGAGGGAGCAGTTCAAGTCCGCGAAGGGACTAAAATGTCCTTGAGGGAGCAGTTCAAGACCGCGGAAGGACTAAAATGTTTGTGAGGGAGCATTTCAAGTCCGCGGAGGGACTAAAATGTCCTTGAGGGAGCAGTTCAAGGCCGCGGAGGGTCTAAAATGTCCTTGGGGGAGCAGTTCAAGGCCGCGAAGAGAATAAAATGTCCTTGAGGGAGCAGTTCAAGGCCGCGGAAGGACTAAAATGTCCGTGAGGGAGCAGTTCAAGTCCGCGGAGGGACTAAAATGTCCTTGAGGGAGCAGTTCAAGTCCGCGAAGGGACTAAAATGTCCTTGAGGGAGCAGTTCAAGGCCGCGGAAGGACTAAAATGTCCGTGAGGGAGCATTTCAAGTCCGCGGAGGGACTAAAATGTCCTTGAGGGTGCAGTTCAAGGCCGCGGAGGGACTAAAATGTCCTTGGGGGAGGTTTTCATAGTTTTGGAGGCACTAAAATGTGCGTGCGGGAGCAGTACAAGGCCGTGGAGGGAGTAAAATGTCCTTAAGGGAGCAGTTCAAGGCCGCGGAGGGATTAAAATGTCCTTGGGGGAGCAGTTCAAGGTCGCGAAGGGACTAGAATGTCCTTGAGGGAGCAGTTCAAGGCCGCGGAAGGACTAAAATGTCCGTGAGGGAGCAGTTCAAGTCCGCGGAGGGAGCAGTTCAAAGCCGCGAAGGGACTAAAATGTCCTTGAGGGAGCAGTTCAAGGCCGCGGAAGGACTAAAATGTCTTTGGGGGAGCAGTTCAAGGTCGCGAAGGGACCAAAATGTCCTTGAGGGAGCAGTTCAAGGCCGTGGAGGGACTAAAATGTCTTTGGGGGAGCAGTTCAAGGTCGCGAAGGGACCAAAATGTCCTTGAGGGAGCAGTTCAAGGCCGTGGAGGGACTAAAATGTTCTTAAGGGAGCAGTTCAAGCCGCGGAAGGACTAAATTGTCTTTGGGGGAGTAGTTCAAGGTCGCGAAGGGACTAAAATGTCCTTGGGGGAGCAGTTCAAGGTCGCGAAGGGACTAGAATGTCCTTGAGGGAGCAGTTCAAGGCCGCGGAAGGACTAAATTGTCTTTGGGGGAGTAGTTCAAGGTCGCGAAGGGACTAAAATGTCCTTGGGGGAGCAGTTCAAGGTCGCGAAGGGACTAGAATGTCCTTGAGGGAGCAGTTCAAGGCCGCGGAGGGACTAAAATGTCCGTGAGGGAACAGTTCAAGTCCGCGGAGGAGCAATTCAAAGCCGCGAAGGGACTAAAATGTCCTTGAGGGAGCAGTTCAAGGCCGCGGAAGGACTAAAATGTCCGTGAGGGAGCATTTCAATTCCGCGGAGGGACTAAAATGTCCTTGAGGGAGCAGTTCAAGGCCGCGGAGGGACTAAAATGTCCTTAGGGGAGCTTTTCAAAGTTTTGGAGGCACTAAAATGTGCGTGCGGGAGCAGTACAAGGCCATGGAGGAAGTAAAATGTCCTTAAGGGAGCAGTTCAAGGCCGCGGAGGGATTAAAATGTCCGTGAGGGAGCAGTTCAAGTCCGCGGAGGGAGCAGTTCAAAGCCGCGAAGGGACTAAAATGTCCGTGAGGAAGCATTTCAAGTCCGCGGAGGGACTAAAATGTCCTTGAGGGAGCAGTTCAAGGCCGCGGAGGGACTAAAATGTCCTTGGGGGAGGTTTTCAAAGTTTTGGAGAGACTAAAATGTGCGTGCGGGAGCCGTTCAAGGCCGTGGAGGGACTTAAATGTCCTTGAGGGAGCAGTTCAAGGCCGCGGAGGGACTAAAATGTCCTTGGGGGAGCAGTTCAAGGTCGCGAAGGGACTAAAATGTCCTTGAGGGAGCAGTTCAAGTCCGCGGAGGGACTAAAATGTCCTTGAGGGAGCAGTTCAAGTCCGCGAAGGGACTAAAATGTCCTTGAGGGAGCAGTTCAAGACCGCGGAAGGACTAAAATGTTTGTGAGGGAGCATTTCAAGTCCGCGGAGGGACTAAAATGTCCTTGAGGGAGCAGTTCAAGGCCGCGGAGGGTCTAAAATGTCCTTGGGGGAGCAGTTCAAGGCCGCGAAGAGAATAAAATGTCCTTGAGGGAGCAGTTCAAGGCCGCGGAAGGACTAAAATGTCCGTGAGGGAGCAGTTCAAGTCCGCGGAGGGACTAAAATGTCCTTGAGGGAGCAGTTCAAGTCCGCGAAGGGACTAAAATGTCCTTGAGGGAGCAGTTCAAGGCCGCGGAAGGACTAAAATGTCCGTGAGGGAGCATTTCAAGTCCGCGGAGGGACTAAATTGTCTTTGGGGGAGTAGTTCAAGGTCGCGAAGGGACTAAAATGTCCTTGGGGGAGCAGTTCAAGGTCGCGAAGGGACTAGAATGTCCTTGAGGGAGCAGTTCAAGGCCGCGGAGGGACTAAAATGTCCTTGGGGGAGGTTTTCAAAGTTTTGGAGAGACTAAAATGTGCGTGCGGGAGCAGTTCAAGGCCGTGGAGGGACTTAAATGTCCTTGAGGGAGCAGTTCAAGGCCGCGGAGGGACTAAAATGTCCTTGGGGGAGCAGTTCAAGGTCGCGAAGGGACTAAAATGTCCTTGAGGGAGCAGTTCAAGTCCGCGGAGGGACTAAAATGTCCTTGAGGGAGCAGTTCAAGTCCGCGAAGGGACTAAAATGTCCTTGAGGGAGCAGTTCAAGACCGCGGAAGGACTAAAATGTTTGTGAGGGAGCATTTCAAGTCCGCGGAGGGACTAAAATGTCCTTGAGGGAGCAGTTCAAGGCCGCGGAGGGTCTAAAATGTCCTTGGGGGAGCAGTTCAAGGCCGCGAAGAGAATAAAATGTCCTTGAGGGAGCAGTTCAAGGCCGCGGAAGGACTAAAATGTCCGTGAGGGAGCAGTTCAAGTCCGCGGAGGGACTAAAATGTCCTTGAGGGAGCAGTTCAAGTCCGCGAAGGGACTAAAATGTCCTTGGGGGAGCAGTTCAAGGTCGCGAAGGGACTAAAATGTCCTTGAGGGAGCAGTTCAAGTCCGCGGAGGGACTAAAATGTCCTTGAGGGAGCAGTTCAAGTCCGCGAAGGGACTAAAATGTCCTTGAGGGAGCAGTTCAAGACCGCGGAAGGACTAAAATGTTTGTGAGGGAGCATTTCAAGTCCGCGGAGGGACTAAAATGTCCTTGAGGGAGCAGTTCAAGGCCGCGGAGGGTCTAAAATGTCCTTGGGGGAGCAGTTCAAGGCCGCGAAGAGAATAAAATGTCCTTGAGGGAGCAGTTCAAGGCCGCGGAAGGACTAAAATGTCCGTGAGGGAGCAGTTCAAGTCCGCGGAGGGACTAAAATGTCCTTGAGGGAGCAGTTCAAGTCCGCGAAGGGACTAAAATGTCCTTGAGGGAGCAGTTCAAGGCCGCGGAAGGACTAAAATGTCCGTGAGGGAGCATTTCAAGTCCGCGGAGGGACTAAAATGTCCTTGAGGGTGCAGTTCAAGGCCGCGGAGGGACTAAAATGTCCTTGGGGGAGGTTTTCATAGTTTTGGAGGCACTAAAATGTGCGTGCGGGAGCAGTACAAGGCCGTGGAGGGAGTAAAATGTCCTTAAGGGAGCAGTTCAAGGCCGCGGAGGGATTAAAATGTCCTTGGGGGAGCAGTTCAAGGTCGCGAAGGGACTAGAATGTCCTTGAGGGAGCAGTTCAAGGCCGCGGAAGGACTAAAATGTCCGTGAGGGAGCAGTTCAAGTCCGCGGAGGGAGCAGTTCAAAGCCGCGAAGGGACTAAAATGTCCTTGAGGGAGCAGTTCAAGGCCGCGGAAGGACTAAAATGTCTTTGGGGGAGCAGTTCAAGGTCGCGAAGGGACCAAAATGTCCTTGAGGGAGCAGTTCAAGGCCGTGGAGGGACTAAAATGTCTTTGGGGGAGCAGTTCAAGGTCGCGAAGGGACCAAAATGTCCTTGAGGGAGCAGTTCAAGGCCGTGGAGGGACTAAAATGTTCTTAAGGGAGCAGTTCAAGCCGCGGAAGGACTAAATTGTCTTTGGGGGAGTAGTTCAAGGTCGCGAAGGGACTAAAATGTCCTTGGGGGAGCAGTTCAAGGTCGCGAAGGGACTAGAATGTCCTTGAGGGAGCAGTTCAAGGCCGCGGAAGGACTAAATTGTCTTTGGGGGAGTAGTTCAAGGTCGCGAAGGGACTAAAATGTCCTTGGGGGAGCAGTTCAAGGTCGCGAAGGGACTAGAATGTCCTTGAGGGAGCAGTTCAAGGCCGCGGAGGGACTAAAATGTCCGTGAGGGAGCAGTTCAAGTCCGCGGAGGAGCAATTCAAAGCCGCGAAGGGACTAAAATGTCCTTGAGGGAGCAGTTCAAGGCCGCGGAAGGACTAAAATGTCCGTGAGGGAGCATTTCAATTCCGCGGAGGGACTAAAATGTCCTTGAGGGAGCAGTTCAAGGCCGCGGAGGGACTAAAATGTCCTTAGGGGAGCTTTTCAAAGTTTTGGAGGCACTAAAATGTGCGTGCGGGAGCAGTACAAGGCCATGGAGGAAGTAAAATGTCCTTAAGGGAGCAGTTCAAGGCCGCGGAGGGATTAAAATGTCCGTGAGGGAGCAGTTCAAGTCCGCGGAGGGAGCAGTTCAAAGCCGCGAAGGGACTAAAATGTCCGTGAGGAAGCATTTCAAGTCCGCGGAGGGACTAAAATGTCCTTGAGGGAGCAGTTCAAGGCCGCGGAGGGACTAAAATGTCCTTGGGGGAGGTTTTCAAAGTTTTGGAGAGACTAAAATGTGCGTGCGGGAGCAGTTCAAGGCCGTGGAGGGACTTAAATGTCCTTGAGGGAGCAGTTCAAGGCCGCGGAGGGACTAAAATGTCCTTGGGGGAGCAGTTCAAGGTCGCGAAGGGACTAAAATGTCCTTGAGGGAGCAGTTCAAGTCCGCGGAGGGACTAAAATGTCCTTGAGGGAGCAGTTCAAGGCCGCGGAGGGTCTAAAATGTCCTTGGGGGAGCAGTTCAAGGCCGCGAAGAGAATAAAATGTCCTTGAGGGAGCAGTTCAAGGCTGCGGAAGGACTAAAATGTCCGTGAGGGAGCAGTTCAAGTCCGCGGAGGGACTAAAATGTCCTTGAGGGAGCAGTTCAAGTCCGCGAAGGGACTAAAATGTCCTTGAGGGAGCAGTTCAAGGCCGCGGAAGGACTAAAATGTCCGTGAGGGAGCATTTCAAGTCCGCGGAGGGACTAAAATGTCCTTGAGGGTGCAGTTCAAGGCCGCGGAGGGACTAAAATGTCCTTGGGGGAGGTTTTCATAGTTTTGGAGGCACTAAAATGTGCGTGCGGGAGCAGTACAAGGCCGTGGAGGGAGTAAAATGTCCTTAAGGGAGCAGTTCAAGGCCGCGGAGGGATTAAAATGTCCTTGCTGGAGCAGTTCAAGGTCGCGAAGGGACTAGAATGTCCTTGAGGGAGCAGTTCAAGGCCGCGGAAGGACTAAAATGTCCGTGAGGGAGCAGTTCAAGTCCGCGGAGGGAGCAGTTCAAAGCCGCGAAGGGACTAAAATGTCCTTGAGGGAGCAGTTCATGGCCGCGGAAGGACTAAAATGTCTTTGGGGGAGCAGTTCAAGGTCGCGAAGGGACCAAAATGTCCTTGAGGGAGCAGTTCAAGGCCGTGGAGGGACTAAAATGTTCTTAAGGGAGCAGTTCAAGCCGCGGAAGGACTAAATTGTCTTTGGGGGAGTAGTTCAAGGTCGCGAAGGGACTAAAATGTCCTTGGGGGAGCAGTTCATCGCCGTGGAGGGACTAAAATGTCCTTGAGGGAGCAGTTCAAGGCCGCGAAGGGACTAAAATGTCCTTGAGGGACCAGTTCAAGGCCGCGGTAGGACTAAAATGTCCGTGAGGGAGCTTTTCAAGGTTTCGCAGGGACTAAAATTTGCGTGAAGGAGCAGTAAAAGGCCGTGGAGGGACTAAAATGTCCTTAAGGGAGCAGTTCAAGCCGCGGAAGGACTAAAATGTCTTTGGGGGAGTAGTTCAAGGTCGCGAAGGGACTAAAATGTCCTTGGGGGAGCAGTTCAAGGTCGCGAAGGGACTAGAATGTCCTTGAGGGAGCAGTTCAAGGCCGCGGAAGGACTAAAATGTCCGTGAGGGAGCAGTTCAAGTCCGCGGAGGAGCAATTCAAAGCCGCGAAGGGACTAAAATGTCCTTGAGGGAGCAGTTCAAGGCCGCGGAAGGACTAAAATGTCCGTGAGGGAGCATTTCAATTCCGCGGAGGGACTAAAATGTCCTTGAGGGAGCAGTTCAAGGCCGCGGAGGGACTAAAATGTCCTTGGGGGAGGTTTTCATAGTTTTGGAGGCACTAAAATGTGCGTGCGGGAGAAGTTCAAGGCCGTGGAGGGACTAAAATGTCCTTGAGGGAGCTTTTCAAGGTTTCGGAGGGACTAAAATGTGCGTGCGGGAGCAGTACAAGGCCGTGGAGGGAGTAAAATGTCCTTAAGGGAGCAGTTCAAGGCCGCGGAGGGATTAAAATGTCCTTGGGGGAGCAGTTCAAGGTCGCGAAGGGACTAGAATGTCCTTGAGGGAGCAGTTCAAGGCCGCGGAAGGACTAAAATGTCCGTGAGGGAGCAGTTCAAGTCCGCGGAGGGAGCAGTTCAAAGCCGCGAAGGGACTAAAATGTCCGTGAGGAAGCATTTCAAGTCCGCGGAGGGACTAAAATGTCCTTGAGGGAGCAGTTCAAGGCCGCGGAGGGACTAAAATGTTCTTGGGGGAGGTTTTCAAAGTTTTGGAGAGACTAAAATGTGCGTGCGGGAGCAGTTCAAGGCCGTGGAGGGACTAAAATGTCCTTGAGGGAGCAGTTCAAGGCCGCGGAGGGACTAAAATGTCCTTGGGGGAGCAGTTCAAGGTAACGAAGGGACTAGAATGTCCTTGAGGGAGCAGTTCAAGGCCGCGGAAGGACTAAAATGTCCGTGAGGGAGCAGTTCAAGTCCGCGGAGGGACTAAAATGTCCTTGAGGGAGCAGTTCAAAGCCGCGAATGGACTAAAATGTCCTTGAGGGAGCAATTCAAGGCCGCGGAAGGACTAAAATGTCCGTGAGGGAGCATTTCAAGTCCGCGGAGGGACTAAAATGTCCGTGAGGGAGCAGTTCAAGGCCGCGGAGGGACTAAAATGTCCTTGGGGGAGCTTATCAAAGTTTTGGAGGGACTAAAATGTGCGTGCGGGAGAAGTTCAAGCCGTGGAGGGACTAAAATGTCCTTAAGGGAGCAGTTCAAGGCTGCGGAGGGACTAAAATGTCCTTGGGGGAGCAGTTCAAGGTCGCGAAGGGACTAAAATGTCCTTGAGGGAGCAGTTCAAGTCCGCGGAGGGACTAAAATGTCCTTGAGGGAGCAGTTCAAGTCCGCGAAGGGACTAAAATGTCCTTGAGGGAGCAGTTCAAGACCGCGGAAGGACTAAAATGTTTGTGAGGGAGCAGTTCAAGTCCGCGGAGGGACTAAAATGTCCTTGAGGGAGCAGTTCAAGTCCGCGAAGGGACTAAAATGTCCTTGAGGGAGCAGTTCAAGGCCGCGGAAGGACTAAAATGTCCGTGAGGGAGCATTTCAAGTCCGCGGAGGGACTAAAATGTCCGTGAGGGAGCATTTCAATTCCGCGGAGGGACTAAAATGTCCTTGAGGGAGCAGTTCAAGGCCGCGGAGGGACTAAAATGTCCTTAGGGGAGCTTTTCAAAGTTTTGGAGGCACTAAAATGTGCGTGCGGGAGCAGTACAAGGCCATGGAGGAAGTAAAATGTCCTTAAGGGAGCAGTTCAAGGCCGCGGAGGGATTAAAATGTCCGTGAGGGAGCAGTTCAAGTCCGCGGAGGGAGCAGTTCAAAGCCGCGAAGGGACTAAAATGTCCGTGAGGAAGCATTTCAAGTCCGCGGAGGGACTAAAATGTCCTTGAGGGAGCAGTTCAAGGCCGCGGAGGGACTAAAATGTCCTTGGGGGAGGTTTTCAAAGTTTTGGAGAGACTAAAATGTGCGTGCGGGAGCAGTTCAAGGCCGTGGAGGGACTTAAATGTCCTTGAGGGAGCAGTTCAAGGCCGCGGAGGGACTAAAATGTCCTTGGGGGAGCAGTTCAAGGTCGCGAAGGGACTAAAATGTCCTTGAGGGAGCAGTTCAAGTCCGCGGAGGGACTAAAATGTCCTTGAGGGAGCAGTTCAAGTCCGCGAAGGGACTAAAATGTCCTTGAGGGAGCAGTTCAAGACCGCGGAAGGACTAAAATGTTTGTGAGGGAGCATTTCAAGTCCGCGGAGGGACTAAAATGTCCTTGAGGGAGCAGTTCAAGGCCGCGGAGGGTCTAAAATGTCCTTGGGGGAGCAGTTCAAGGCCGCGAAGAGAATAAAATGTCCTTGAGGGAGCAGTTCAAGGCCGCGGAAGGACTAAAATGTCCGTGAGGGAGCAGTTCAAGTCCGCGGAGGGACTAAAATGTCCTTGAGGGAGCAGTTCAAGTCCGCGAAGGGACTAAAATGTCCTTGGGGGAGCAGTTCAAGGTCGCGAAGGGACTAAAATGTCCTTGAGGGAGCAGTTCAAGTCCGCGGAGGGACTAAAATGTCCTTGAGGGAGCAGTTCAAGTCCGCGAAGGGACTAAAATGTCCTTGAGGGAGCAGTTCAAGACCGCGGAAGGACTAAAATGTTTGTGAGGGAGCATTTCAAGTCCGCGGAGGGACTAAAATGTCCTTGAGGGAGCAGTTCAAGGCCGCGGAGGGTCTAAAATGTCCTTGGGGGAGCAGTTCAAGGCCGCGAAGAGAATAAAATGTCCTTGAGGGAGCAGTTCAAGGCCGCGGAAGGACTAAAATGTCCGTGAGGGAGCAGTTCAAGTCCGCGGAGGGACTAAAATGTCCTTGAGGGAGCAGTTCAAGTCCGCGAAGGGACTAAAATGTCCTTGAGGGAGCAGTTCAAGGCCGCGGAAGGACTAAAATGTCCGTGAGGGAGCATTTCAAGTCCGCGGAGGGACTAAAATGTCCTTGAGGGTGCAGTTCAAGGCCGCGGAGGGACTAAAATGTCCTTGGGGGAGGTTTTCATAGTTTTGGAGGCACTAAAATGTGCGTGCGGGAGCAGTACAAGGCCGTGGAGGGAGTAAAATGTCCTTAAGGGAGCAGTTCAAGGCCGCGGAGGGATTAAAATGTCCTTGGGGGAGCAGTTCAAGGTCGCGAAGGGACTAGAATGTCCTTGAGGGAGCAGTTCAAGGCCGCGGAAGGACTAAAATGTCCGTGAGGGAGCAGTTCAAGTCCGCGGAGGGAGCAGTTCAAAGCCGCGAAGGGACTAAAATGTCCTTGAGGGAGCAGTTCAAGGCCGCGGAAGGACTAAAATGTCTTTGGGGGAGCAGTTCAAGGTCGCGAAGGGACCAAAATGTCCTTGAGGGAGCAGTTCAAGGCCGTGGAGGGACTAAAATGTCTTTGGGGGAGCAGTTCAAGGTCGCGAAGGGACCAAAATGTCCTTGAGGGAGCAGTTCAAGGCCGTGGAGGGACTAAAATGTTCTTAAGGGAGCAGTTCAAGCCGCGGAAGGACTAAATTGTCTTTGGGGGAGTAGTTCAAGGTCGCGAAGGGACTAAAATGTCCTTGGGGGAGCAGTTCAAGGTCGCGAAGGGACTAGAATGTCCTTGAGGGAGCAGTTCAAGGCCGCGGAAGGACTAAATTGTCTTTGGGGGAGTAGTTCAAGGTCGCGAAGGGACTAAAATGTCCTTGGGGGAGCAGTTCAAGGTCGCGAAGGGACTAGAATGTCCTTGAGGGAGCAGTTCAAAGCCGCGGAGGGACTAAAATGTCCGTGAGGGAGCAGTTCAAGTCCGCGGAGGAGCAATTCAAAGCCGCGAAGGGACTAAAATGTCCTTGAGGGAGCAGTTCAAGGCCGCGGAAGGACTAAAATGTCCGTGAGGGAGCATTTCAATTCCGCGGAGGGACTAAAATGTCCTTGAGGGAGCAGTTCAAGGCCGCGGAGGGACTAAAATGTCCTTAGGGGAGCTTTTCAAAGTTTTGGAGGCACTAAAATGTGCGTGCGGGAGCAGTACAAGGCCATGGAGGAAGTAAAATGTCCTTAAGGGAGCAGTTCAAGGCCGCGGAGGGATTAAAATGTCCGTGAGGGAGCAGTTCAAGTCCGCGGAGGGAGCAGTTCAAAGCCGCGAAGGGACTAAAATGTCCGTGAGGAAGCATTTCAAGTCCGCGGAGGGACTAAAATGTCCTTGAGGGAGCAGTTCAAGGCCGCGGAGGGACTAAAATGTCCTTGGGGGAGGTTTTCAAAGTTTTGGAGAGACTAAAATGTGCGTGCGGGAGCAGTTCAAGGCCGTGGAGGGACTTAAATGTCCTTGAGGGAGCAGTTCAAGGCCGCGGAGGGACTAAAATGTCCTTGGGGGAGCAGTTCAAGGTCGCGAAGGGACTAAAATGTCCTTGAGGGAGCAGTTCAAGTCCGCGGAGGGACTAAAATGTCCTTGAGGGAGCAGTTCAAGTCCGCGAAGGGACTAAAATGTCCTTGAGGGAGCAGTTCAAGACCGCGGAAGGACTAAAATGTTTGTGAGGGAGCATTTCAAGTCCGCGGAGGGACTAAAATGTCCTTGAGGGAGCAGTTCAAGGCCGCGGAGGGTCTAAAATGTCCTTGGGGGAGCAGTTCAAGCGTTGGAGGGACTAAAATGTCCTTTAGGGAGCAGTTCAAGGCCGCGGAAGGACTAAAATGTCCTTGGGGGAGCAGTTCAAGTCCGCGAAGGGACTAAAATGTCCTTGAGGGAGCAGTTCAAGGCCGCGGAAGGACTAAAATGTCCGTGAGGGAGCATTTCAAGTCCGCGGAGGGACTAAAATGTCCGTGAGGGAGCATTTCAATTCCGCGGAGGGACTAAAATGTCCTTGAGGGAGCAGTTCAAGGCCGCGGAGGGACTAAAATGTCCTTAGGGGAGCTTTTCAAAGTTTTGGAGGCACTAAAATGTGCGTGCGGGAGCAGTACAAGGCCATGGAGGAAGTAAAATGTCCTTAAGGGAGCAGTTCAAGGCCGCGGAGGGATTAAAATGTCCGTGAGGGAGCAGTTCAAGTCCGCGGAGGGAGCAGTTCAAAGCCGCGAAGGGACTAAAATGTCCGTGAGGAAGCATTTCAAGTCCGCGGAGGGACTAAAATGTCCTTGAGGGAGCAGTTCAAGGCCGCGGAGGGACTAAAATGTCCTTGGGGGAGGTTTTCAAAGTTTTGGAGAGACTAAAATGTGCGTGCGGGAGCAGTTCAAGGCCGTGGAGGGACTTAAATGTCCTTGAGGGAGCAGTTCAAGGCCGCGGAGGGACTAAAATGTCCTTGGGGGAGCAGTTCAAGGTCGCGAAGGGACTAAAATGTCCTTGAGGGAGCAGTTCAAGTCCGCGGAGGGACTAAAATGTCCTTGAGGGAGCAGTTCAAGTCCGCGAAGGGACTAAAATGTCCTTGAGGGAGCAGTTCAAGACCGCGGAAGGACTAAAATGTTTGTGAGGGAGCATTTCAAGTCCGCGGAGGGACTAAAATGTCCTTGAGGGAGCAGTTCAAGGCCGCGGAGGGTCTAAAATGTCCTTGGGGGAGCAGTTCAAGGCCGCGAAGAGAATAAAATGTCCTTGAGGGAGCAGTTCAAGGCCGCGGAAGGACTAAAATGTCCGTGAGGGAGCAGTTCAAGTCCGCGGAGGGACTAAAATGTCCTTGAGGGAGCAGTTCAAGTCCGCGAAGGGACTAAAATGTCCTTGGGGGAGCAGTTCAAGGTCGCGAAGGGACTAAAATGTCCTTGAGGGAGCAGTTCAAGTCCGCGGAGGGACTAAAATGTCCTTGAGGGAGCAGTTCAAGTCCGCGAAGGGACTAAAATGTCCTTGAGGGAGCAGTTCAAGACCGCGGAAGGACTAAAATGTTTGTGAGGGAGCATTTCAAGTCCGCGGAGGGACTAAAATGTCCTTGAGGGAGCAGTTCAAGGCCGCGGAGGGTCTAAAATGTCCTTGGGGGAGCAGTTCAAGGCCGCGAAGAGAATAAAATGTCCTTGAGGGAGCAGTTCAAGGCCGCGGAAGGACTAAAATGTCCGTGAGGGAGCAGTTCAAGTCCGCGGAGGGACTAAAATGTCCTTGAGGGAGCAGTTCAAGTCCGCGAAGGGACTAAAATGTCCTTGAGGGAGCAGTTCAAGGCCGCGGAAGGACTAAAATGTCCGTGAGGGAGCATTTCAAGTCCGCGGAGGGACTAAAATGTCCTTGAGGGTGCAGTTCAAGGCCGCGGAGGGACTAAAATGTCCTTGGGGGAGGTTTTCATAGTTTTGGAGGCACTAAAATGTGCGTGCGGGAGCAGTACAAGGCCGTGGAGGGAGTAAAATGTCCTTAAGGGAGCAGTTCAAGGCCGCGGAGGGATTAAAATGTCCTTGGGGGAGCAGTTCAAGGTCGCGAAGGGACTAGAATGTCCTTGAGGGAGCAGTTCAAGGCCGCGGAAGGACTAAAATGTCCGTGAGGGAGCAGTTCAAGTCCGCGGAGGGAGCAGTTCAAAGCCGCGAAGGGACTAAAATGTCCTTGAGGGAGCAGTTCAAGGCCGCGGAAGGACTAAAATGTCTTTGGGGGAGCAGTTCAAGGTCGCGAAGGGACCAAAATGTCCTTGAGGGAGCAGTTCAAGGCCGTGGAGGGACTAAAATGTCTTTGGGGGAGCAGTTCAAGGTCGCGAAGGGACCAAAATGTCCTTGAGGGAGCAGTTCAAGGCCGTGGAGGGACTAAAATGTTCTTAAGGGAGCAGTTCAAGCCGCGGAAGGACTAAATTGTCTTTGGGGGAGTAGTTCAAGGTCGCGAAGGGACTAAAATGTCCTTGGGGGAGCAGTTCAAGGTCGCGAAGGGACTAGAATGTCCTTGAGGGAGCAGTTCAAGGCCGCGGAAGGACTAAATTGTCTTTGGGGGAGTAGTTCAAGGTCGCGAAGGGACTAAAATGTCCTTGGGGGAGCAGTTCAAGGTCGCGAAGGGACTAGAATGTCCTTGAGGGAGCAGTTCAAAGCCGCGGAGGGACTAAAATGTCCGTGAGGGAGCAGTTCAAGTCCGCGGAGGAGCAATTCAAAGCCGCGAAGGGACTAAAATGTCCTTGAGGGAGCAGTTCAAGGCCGCGGAAGGACTAAAATGTCCGTGAGGGAGCATTTCAATTCCGCGGAGGGACTAAAATGTCCTTGAGGGAGCAGTTCAAGGCCGCGGAGGGACTAAAATGTCCTTAGGGGAGCTTTTCAAAGTTTTGGAGGCACTAAAATGTGCGTGCGGGAGCAGTACAAGGCCATGGAGGAAGTAAAATGTCCTTAAGGGAGCAGTTCAAGGCCGCGGAGGGATTAAAATGTCCGTGAGGGAGCAGTTCAAGTCCGCGGAGGGAGCAGTTCAAAGCCGCGAAGGGACTAAAATGTCCGTGAGGAAGCATTTCAAGTCCGCGGAGGGACTAAAATGTCCTTGAGGGAGCAGTTCAAGGCCGCGGAGGGACTAAAATGTCCTTGGGGGAGGTTTTCAAAGTTTTGGAGAGACTAAAATGTGCGTGCGGGAGCAGTTCAAGGCCGTGGAGGGACTTAAATGTCCTTGAGGGAGCAGTTCAAGGCCGCGGAGGGACTAAAATGTCCTTGGGGGAGCAGTTCAAGGTCGCGAAGGGACTAAAATGTCCTTGAGGGAGCAGTTCAAGTCCGCGGAGGGACTAAAATGTCCTTGAGGGAGCAGTTCAAGTCCGCGAAGGGACTAAAATGTCCTTGAGGGAGCAGTTCAAGACCGCGGAAGGACTAAAATGTTTGTGAGGGAGCATTTCAAGTCCGCGGAGGGACTAAAATGTCCTTGAGGGAGCAGTTCAAGGCCGCGGAGGGTCTAAAATGTCCTTGGGGGAGCAGTTCAAGGCCGCGAAGAGAATAAAATGTCCTTGAGGGAGCAGTTCAAGGCCGCGGAAGGACTAAAATGTCCGTGAGGGAGCAGTTCAAGTCCGCGGAGGGACTAAAATGTCCTTGAGGGAGCAGTTCAAGTCCGCGAAGGGACTAAAATGTCCTTGAGGGAGCAGTTCAAGGCCGCGGAAGGACTAAAATGTCCGTGAGGGAGCATTTCAAGTCCGCGGAGGGACTAAATTGTCTTTGGGGGAGTAGTTAAAGGTCGCGAAGGGACTAAAATGTCCTTGGGGGAGCAGTTCAAGGTCGCGAAGGGACTAGAATGTCCTTGAGGGAGCAGTTCAAGGCCGCGGAAGGACTAAATTGTCTTTGGGGGAGTAGTTCAAGGTCGCGAAGGGACTAAAATGTCCTTGGGGGAGCAGTTCAAGGTCGCGAAGGGACTAGAATGTCCTTGAGGGAGCAGTTCAAGGCCGCGGAGGGACTAAAATGTCCGTGAGGGAGCAGTTCAAGTCCGCGGAGGAGCAATTCAAAGCCGCGAAGGGACTAAAATGTCCTTGAGGGAGCAGTTCAAGGCCGCGGAAGGACTAAAATGTCCGTGAGGGAGCATTTCAATTCCGCGGAGGGACTAAAATGTCCTTGAGGGAGCAGTTCAAGGCCGCGGAGGGACTAAAATGTCCTTAGGGGAGCTTTTCAAAGTTTTGGAGGCACTAAAATGTGCGTGCGGGAGCAGTACAAGGCCATGGAGGAAGTAAAATGTCCTTAAGGGAGCAGTTCAAGGCCGCGGAGGGATTAAAATGTCCGTGAGGGAGCAGTTCAAGTCCGCGGAGGGAGCAGTTCAAAGCCGCGAAGGGACTAAAATGTCCGTGAGGAAGCATTTCAAGTCCGCGGAGGGACTAAAATGTCCTTGAGGGAGCAGTTCAAGGCCGCGGAGGGACTAAAATGTCCTTGGGGGAGGTTTTCAAAGTTTTGGAGAGACTAAAATGTGCGTGCGGGAGCAGTTCAAGGCCGTGGAGGGACTTAAATGTCCTTGAGGGAGCAGTTCAAGGCCGCGGAGGGACTAAAATGTCCTTGGGGGAGCAGTTCAAGGTCGCGAAGGGACTAAAATGTCCTTGAGGGAGCAGTTCAAGTCCGCGGAGGGACTAAAATGTCCTTGAGGGAGCAGTTCAAGTCCGCGAAGGGACTAAAATGTCCTTGAGGGAGCAGTTCAAGACCGCGGAAGGACTAAAATGTTTGTGAGGGAGCATTTCAAGTCCGCGGAGGGACTAAAATGTCCTTGAGGGAGCAGTTCAAGGCCGCGGAGGGTCTAAAATGTCCTTGGGGGAGCAGTTCAAGGCCGCGAAGAGAATAAAATGTCCTTGAGGGAGCAGTTCAAGGCCGCGGAAGGACTAAAATGTCCGTGAGGGAGCAGTTCAAGTCCGCGGAGGGACTAAAATGTCCTTGAGGGAGCAGTTCAAGTCCGCGAAGGGACTAAAATGTCCTTGAGGGAGCAGTTCAAGGCCGCGGAAGGACTAAAATGTCCGTGAGGGAGCATTTCAAGTCCGCGGAGGGACTAAAATGTCCTTGAGGGTGCAGTTCAAGGCCGCGGAGGGACTAAAATGTCCTTGGGGGAGGTTTTCATAGTTTTGGAGGCACTAAAATGTGCGTGCGGGAGCAGTACAAGGCCGTGGAGGGAGTAAAATGTCCTTAAGGGAGCAGTTCAAGGCCGCGGAGGGATTAAAATGTCCTTGGGGGAGCAGTTCAAGGTCGCGAAGGGACTAGAATGTCCTTGAGGGAGCAGTTCAAGGCCGCGGAAGGACTAAAATGTCCGTGAGGGAGCAGTTCAAGTCCGCGGAGGGAGCAGTTCAAAGCCGCGAAGGGACTAAAATGTCCTTGAGGGAGCAGTTCAAGGCCGCGGAAGGACTAAAATGTCTTTGGGGGAGCAGTTCAAGGTCGCGAAGGGACCAAAATGTCCTTGAGGGAGCAGTTCAAGGCCGTGGAGGGACTAAAATGTCTTTGGGGGAGCAGTTCAAGGTCGCGAAGGGACCAAAATGTCCTTGAGGGAGCAGTTCAAGGCCGTGGAGGGACTAAAATGTTCTTAAGGGAGCAGTTCAAGCCGCGGAAGGACTAAATTGTCTTTGGGGGAGT